>JABJUM010000028.1:0-600000 GCA_016169955.1 Phytophthora vignae f. sp. vignae | reverse complement strand
CAGCTCCTGAGAGCTTCAGCTTGAGTTCCTGGATTCGCATCTTCGTGGACCAACCTCCTTGAGCGGCCATATTCGCGAAACGCTCCCACCAATGCACGCGTTCCCGGAGTGATGCCTTGGTATCAAACTCACCCAGAGTATTCGAGTTGATGTACGGCCGGAACGTCAGAAGCGTAGTGCCGGCTTGAGCCGTAGAAGCCGCCGTCAGGTTAACTCCAGAGTTCTCGTCCGAACTGTCATCGCTTTCAGAGGACGAGCTGTCATCGCTAGAGTCAGAGCTTGGGTCTGAGTCTGAAGGCGGGTTGAGATCTTGGCGCTTCTTCTTCTTGCGCTGGTTCTCCCTGGACGTGGAGCGCTTGGAGTCTGTCTTAGAGTCCTGCGAGGCCTTAGAGGTCGTTACCTTCCTGGGCTCCGAAGTCTTCTCCAGAGGTGCAGGCTCCTGCTTGATGTCCTGTGTCGCCTTGGTCTCCGTAGCACTGTGTCCTCGCTTGGCCTGCTTCGTTCTGCCGGAAGTGTCGGCAGGATGCTGCGCGAGGGTCGCCCTTAACTGGGAGGCGGCGACTTCGGAAGTGTTCTTCAAATCAGTTGTCTCCCGTCTCTGTCCTGCGACACTTGCGTTTCCATTGATTACGCCACTGGATTCCTGGGGTCGAGTTGCGATTTCAGGGTTCTGAGTCGCTGATGGCCTCACATTGGTTGCCAAATCAGGGGTAGCGATTGCGCGCCGCGCTTGAACTTGGGCCAATGTTGCTCGAAGGTCGCGCACTTGACTGGCGTGAAACCGCTGGATATTCTGGGAAGACTCACGCTCCTGCTCTCTTGCGGCCTCGGTTTCCTGGACCTTCTGCTCCAGAGACGCCACTTGTGCTTTCCAGTTCTCGTACGTCTCCGAGGCCCAGCGCGCACGTTCAGCGTCAGCTTCGGCTTCGCGTTTTTGCCAGCGCTCAGCGTAGGCAGCCTCCAGGCGCTCACGCTCCAGGCGTAATTTTTCGGTGAAATCCTGGGTCACATTCTGGATCCTTGAGGAATCCTGAGTTTGACGGGTTTCCACCTCTTGCGCACGCCGTTCAGCCTCTCCTCGAGCGATCTCCGCATAAACCAGGCGATCCGTGAGTTCCTGGATCTGGCGACGCGCTTCCAAGTCACGTTGTTCCCTGAGTCGCTCGCGCTCCAGAGCATCAAGACGTTCTCTGGCGAGGAACTCGCGTTGCTCCTGCTCCATGCGGGCCTGCCATTCCTGCTGCTGTCGCAAGACATTCAGCTCGATTTGGGCGGGTCCCGACCTAGCGGACACGGACGAAGCTGATCCAAGATCTCTGGATCCACTTGAGCGACTTGACACGGCTGATCTCCTGGATTTCGTCGAGCGTCTAGAGCGCACCTCGCTCTAGAGCTTTGGTGTTGACTCCGCTCGTCACCGCTGACATCCTTCGGGCCGCCGAATCCAGAAATCGAGGCTGGTCCCCTGAGTTTCGGCTCAGCGGCTGATGCTGGAACTCTGGAGATAATTGCCTTCTTGGGAGCGATCTCTGGATCAGAATGCACAGACGACGCCATCTCAACGTCATCTTGGTCAACTGACACAAGGCGCGGAGGAATGACCGTTCGGGTGACCTGGAACCCAAGGTCTCCTGCAGCCGCGAAGCTACCTGCACTCTGAGCTACCAGCGCCAGAGCTCCAACTCGTTGTCCCAGTGATTGCATCGACGAAGACGAAGAGTTGCCATAAGACGTCTGCACGCCTGAAGCTGTACTCTCGTCTGAAGCTCGCGAGGTGCCAATGACACTTGGCACAGAATCCGGAGCGACATCCTTGGCTTCCAACTCCAGAGGATCACGCCCATTGGACATGGAATTCAGGGGAGTGGAATTCTGAAGCGAAGCACTGGCCGAGGACTTGTACGCAGGAAGAGAGGACAACGACGGTGTGGACAACGCTGATGGCGTCGATGAGACCTGTGGGCGTGGCGGTCCGTGCTGAGTGCGCTTGCGCTGCGGCTCGCCTTCACTTGACCCTCGCGGGCTCCGTGAAATCCTGAGTCCAGTGACCGTGAATCTCAGGACGAACTGTCGTCCCAGTAGATCCGCATCATAGTCCGTCATCAATAAATCACCATCTCCGTCTTCCTTGTGGTAGTCCAGTCTTGGTGCTTGTTCCGGGACATTCGTCACCGGTGGTTCTTCAGGGTTCACCTTGAAAGGTACACCAGCAATCACCAGCCTCCACTCGACAAGCTCCACGGCGATGAAGTTCTGGGTTCTTCCATGACAGAGCGCACCAAGTTTTCTGGAATCCTGGATGCGCGCGTCGAAGACCAGTCGGGAATCAGGTTGACAAACTCGAAACCAGCTTCGAAAAACAAAGTCTGCAGAATGGCGACACACTCACGTGCGGTCATGATACTCTGGGGGATCGTAGTCGCCATGAGATCCTGGGCAGTTCCGACGCCCCACCGGGCGAGGCGAAACTCAGAGATCCAGGCTTCGTCGGGGTTCGCCAGAGACAACCGCCACTTGAAGTAGTCTCCAGTTGCATACGCGGCCGCGAAATACGAGTTGGCATCCGGTTTCGGAGTTGGCCACTCGTAGACAACACTCGGGGGTGTCACCTTCCCAGGGTTCACCTCTTCCCAGCGTCGAACCTCACGTCGGACGTACAACACCATGTTCTCAGCGTCTGGAGCGGAAACAGTAGTGTCCCGGACCTCGTTCTCAGAAGAAATCCTGGGTACCACCTGCGAACTTGACGTGGGAACCCTAGGTTCAGGTGGTGCGAACCCAGAGTTCACCTTGGAACTCTGAGTCTTCGCCTCCTCCTTCGCTCGCACGGGCTCCGGCTTCACTTCCACAACAGACTCGCCCGAAGATGACACCAAGTCGATCACCTCCGGGGGCTCAGCCGCATTGGCGCCTCCCTCAGACGCCTGAGCACCACCCTCACGGGTGTGCTACTCTGGGACTCCAGGGGTCTGCGACCCAGAAACCGCCTCCGATGAACCTTGATCTCTGGACGAAGCTTGTTCATCCTGCGTCGGAGGTCCAGCAGCGGACTGATCTTGATCGGCAGACGCCTTAGCGTCCCCACCTTGCGCTGCCTCGCTCTCGCGAGCAGCCTTCTTCGCCTTCCGAGCGTCACGGACCACAGTATCCAGATCCTTCTGCTCTTCAGGCTCCAAACCTTGAACACGACGCGACTGACGTGACGCCTCACCGCGTCCTCCGTCCCCGCGTCCACTCTTCTTCGCCCCTCGTCCTCCAGCCATCTTGTTCGCTTGAAGTTGACGGGCACTCAGCAGTTCTTCGACTCTTGAGTTCGGTGAAATCCTCGACAATCAAATCCGGGCACGCGCACCAGCTGAGGCGAGGCCGATGAAACCTTTATCGCCCAGGGGGGTTCGTATAGCGCAGCCCAAGAAGGTCCTCAGGGTGTGGACCCAGAGAATCGACTTGAGAGTCAACAGCAAGAAGATAAATCCAGAGGTTCGCAGCCGCAAAGCTTTAAACCCTGAGGATCACTCTCCTTGGTTGGCGTGGGTACCTTGTGTAATCCCTGTCGGCTCGTTTGTCTTCGACGGAACGGCACTCCACAAAACTCGAATGTAGCCTCGAAGAAGTGCTGAGGTGCACGTCTAAGCCAGAACGCACCTCGACATGAAATGCAAAACCCAGAGAATCCGATCACCCGAAACCCAGACTATCACGAATTCAGGATCCAGGATTTCAGTCAACTCTGGGATGAGGAACTCAGAAGACACCTTACCCAAATGTTCTCCTTGCTCGATAAAAACCAACAAATACAGAGTATGCAAACATTACAACTAGCCGTCACTTATTCGTTTGGACCCTTGGACGGTGGGTCACTCACACACTAGGCTCACTCGAGTCTGAAATTCAGGGGCCTAGCTCCCCTGAGATTCACACAGACGCGCACCACCTCCAATACAGGAGGAAAATACAATCACTATCAGTTACCTTTCCCTTCACACAAGCAGTCAATACACAATCCTGGAGGCGACTACCTAGCACCCCAGAATACCCTCTGGAATAATATGAAATGGGCTACCACGAGCACAGCAAGTGACCCAACTAGGATATGAAATAGATGGATCACTCCAGGAAGCTCAAGGCCGTCGCTGGTCCCCACCTAACTGGACTTGAGTTTTGATGGAGTCCACACAGACGGCTGTCCTTCGCCGTTGATGTGCCCTTAGCGTCCCGCGGTCGTATTCTCGGGTCCTCCGGATTTCCGTCGGCAGGCTTGGCCGAAGTCACTTGCGCAGTACAGGGAAAATTGAACTCTTTATTAATCTCAACAGACTAGGCCTCAACAGACCAGAATATCAACTACTAGACCTCAACAGGCCGACCTCAACAGGTCATTCCCAGGATTTTCTTCGACAGTCTTCAAATTCTTCAACAACTTCAGGGTGGTGAGAGCTTGTATCAATCTTCCGTCCAGGACTCCCAACGTTCGTCCCATGGTCCCCCGGGCAACATCTTCCGGTGAGCAACTCCATGGTAACGCGCATTCAGGATTTCGGCATCAGTCCCATGGCCCCCCAGGCATCAGTCTTCTGGTAGGCAGCTCCAAGGTAACTTGCGCACGACGGGGAAAATTGAACTCTGTTTGTCTTTATCGGCTACTTCTCTCTTACTTCTTTCTCTCTTCTGCATTCTTTTACGGGCAAAAGTCTTCATTTCACTATGCTTGGGGTCAAGTATCTTGTCTTCAGTATGCCTTGGGTTCAGCGGTCCAAACTTGCGATCGGCTTGCGATTCCATCGTCGCAAGGCGTCCAAAGTGCCAAATGTGGGTCCTTGGACTTGGGTTCGTATGGTTATCGGTTCCCTCTCGACTCCTCGAAAGTATTCAGTCAGCAGATCTTCACTTCGATCTTCAAGGTCACGCATCACTTTGATTGCAGACTGACTCCCAACTGGCTCGAAACTCAGAGATTCATGTGGTACTCTGGATCACTCCTGAAACTCAGTGGAACTCAGGGGAACTCTTGAGGGTTCTTGGGGATTCTTGGGTGTTGACTTGGGGAGTACATGTTTTCGGTATGGGGAGTCCGGGTTCACACTCTAAATCCAGGGGATCACTTGGAACTCTGGGTCACCTGTCCATCTGGGGTGATTCTCAGGGTCTCTATGTGGTACTCTGGATACCAAGTTGTATTCTTCACGGACTCGCGTTTATCTCCACAAGTGCAAACACTTAGCGGGTTGTGCAGCTTCCGGCGCGTGTTCACGGTAGTGGTGGGGGGTGGTTCTCAGGAGATATAATCCATAGTAGTGCTCTGACCCACAGCAAGATGAGGTGTACTCTGGGATACGTTCTCCAGAGACACTTTCCGCCAGACTTTAGGCGCTCATCGTAAGGGAAAGTCCGCGGCTGGACTGGGTGTTCTCTGTAATCCGGGGCGTGCACTCCCAGGATTCTCACTTCCAGCCAGTTGAGCTCATCTGCGGTCAGGCACTGGATTCATCCCCTGGAATCACTTCTCTCCCACAGCACCATCCGTGCCACACGGGTACAGGCGCGCTGTTCCAGGCAATCCACCAATCACGATCCAATACAAACTCCAAGCCGTAAGGGTGACGGCACGTTGTCAGCAAATTCCTGGAACCACCTCGTGTCAACCGCCCCTCCTGGCCCGGGTCCATCAAAGAGGAAATCACTCCAAACTGGTGAACCATGGCCAGGCCACAAAAATACCGACTCCGAGGCGCCGTTGAAATCGACACGGCTGTTGCACTCTGCCGACTCCCAGGATTTCACTCACTTCGACGGCCCCCTGTCTCCCCAGCGGTTGGTCAAGGCCAATCTTCAAGGTTCTCCTCCCAAGCACAAAATCTCCAACGGGCGACCAAACAGCAAGCCACTCGAGCCCAGTGGCTTCTTGGACTCGAGCTTTATACTCGAGCTCTTTAAAGAAACCCTCCTTGGAATGCTCCCGGATAGCGTTCTCGTCGTACGATCCGTCTGCCTCATGGCGATGTGGTGTTCAACATGGGAATCGAGAGACGCGTCTAAGCGTTCAATGACCCACTCACACAGGCGCTGTCGACGTTTTAGTATAGACAGCGTTATCTACGCAAAGGACATGGTAAGTTAGCGTTGGGAGTACACCTGGCACCACCGAACGCGTGAAATACTTTCGAGGATTTCAGGGACGCTTGCAGCCACGCGTAGATGTGACTCGAGTCTTCGTCACTCTGAAACTGTGCATACATCTCGTAGAGCGGGAGGGCGGCTAGAAATGCGTCTACATGGTTGGTAGACCTGAATCTAGGCTCGTAAACCTGTTGAACAATAACATTTGTTAGACTACGCATCTGAACTCAAGTAATTCGCATACCCACCCGCTCGCGAGAAGGTTTGCGTACTGGATTGAGGGTGTGAAAGTCAAGGAACCCCTGGCGCCATTGAAATCTCTCCAACGTCTAGTACATCGGGATTGAGCGCTCATGACGCCCACGGAAACACCAAAGATACGTGCACGTACCTCCCCTACAGACATCGGCTTGCCATAAATTTTCTTGTTGTTTGACGCTGTTCGGTTGGCATCCGGCGTGAAAGCCTGTTGTATGCAAGCAGGACGGTTAGATATCAAATAGCCAACATAAGTAGGACATACATGCGCACCGGGACAGCCTCGTAGGTGTAGTTAGGGTCCGACAGAACAAAGTAGGAGGAGCGGTCAAAGTCGGTATCTTGATCGCTGAGCTGCCGTTGGCTCTCGGAGCGC
Source organism: Phytophthora vignae f. sp. vignae (assembly GCA_016169955.1). Taxonomy (NCBI): domain Eukaryota; phylum Oomycota; class Peronosporomycetes; order Peronosporales; family Peronosporaceae; genus Phytophthora; species Phytophthora vignae. The sequence goes on along the minus strand of JABJUM010000028.1, from coordinate 593,249 downwards.
CCTCGCGTTACGAGCTCCTGTTGGTTCGAGCGCTCGTCGTCATCGCTGCTGCTGCCGCCCACAGTGCTGCTGTCGGACGCCGTGTCGTCGGTGTACATACTTGCGTCGGCCTTGATCTTCTCGGAGACGATCTTTCCCCCCTCTCGCAAACACGATGTACAACTGAGGAGCGATCGCGACTTTTTGACTGTCGCTCAATTATATGGAATGCCTTTATTATATGTTATACTAGACCCTTGCTTACTCAATGCATCCGCCTGCAAAGGCTGCTGTTGTAGTGAGAGCTTCTTTTGGCAGCATCATTGGGGATTACCGACTCTTCGCTGACGCCACCACCTTACGTGCCACCGCCATTTTGGGCCTCGGCAATCTGCCTGCTTGTAGGCGCGCTCCGCACTCTGATTCGAGATCACTCAACGGGCTGCTTGGTCGTCCTGCAGGGTCTTGTGATGTGTTGATGTCGTCGTTGAGCTTGAACATGCGCTTCTTCTCCATAATTCGGGGTGCCTCACGCGAGCGCTTGTGCGCATGCGATGACGTATGACCACCCCCCACAGAGCGGCTCTAAGAGCCGCCCGAGTTGTATCGATAGACCATGAGCAACAGCGCGTAGTACTGACCCGGGTGCTGATGGGCTCGTAGTCGAAGTCCCCAGCCGCGGCGTCGGACCTGGTGCTTGACCGGCATGCTGTTCGGGTTCACGTGCTGCAGGAATTCATGCACGCCGGGCCGTTGAAGCCGCCGCTATTGATGACTTGGTCCAGGAATTTGTAGCAGAGCTTGGGACGTTCGCCGCTGCGCTGGTGGTGCGGCGAGTGCGCCTGGACTGTAGCCCTGCAAGGTGAAGAAGAAGGAGGAAGCCGGGCGCTTGTACTGCCGATGGATTTGGGGGGGGGGGGGCTCGTGCCGCCAACGCTCGCCTCGCCTGCAGTCGAGAAACACGTCAACAATGGGGCAACAGTAGTATATTACTAGAGCATTACGAGGTTAGTTTTGTTACGAAATATGACAATAGGTAGAAGTCTTGTAGAAGCTCTACATGCGGTGAATTTCAAGTGACATAAGTGTTGCTAGAGGGTGCTTAGCACTCCTACAAGCATCGCTAAAACGTGGTAAAGTTCTAAGGTACCTACCTTCATCAACATTCACAAAATCATCACCGAGGCACTTACCTTCGCAAAATGAAGTCAGTTTTTACATCAAGGTAGGTACCTTTACAATTCCAACTTACTAACTCATCAAGGGAGGTACTTTCACAAAACGAAGTCAGTTTTTATCAAATTTTACCAGATCTAAAACCCTAGAAAAATATTTTTGATCTAGTGAAGTTCACTTAACTCTTTTACTAGACGCGGGCACTTTTCAATAAGAAATTTATTTTTACGAAGCCAGTCAGTATAGTTAGGATCAAGCGCATGGACAGTTTTAATTTTTCTATTATGGTCTTACCTTTAAATTTTCCGAAATTTAACTCAGTCGGCATGTTGGTCATATATACAGATAGGTATAAATAATCATAAATTTAATTAATTAAGCAGTGGTATAATCTTCAACCTCTCCGGTTAGGCGGTTGTAGGTAAGCTCTTGTTCATTAATAACAGGAACTAGAAGATTGACACCTTGGCGGCCAGCGCTTACGCCCTGAATTTGGATAGCTTGCGGTACATCGCGTTCGGTTAGACGAGAGACGTCAGCAATGAGTGAGGCGAGGCGGGTGAACGCCTTTATCGTCCAGGTGTATAGTGCACTATGCCGGACCGAATGAGATTAGGGTTCGGAGTACCAGAGATTGTCCACGCGATAACACAGCCCACGGGACACCGAATGACCCGGGCCTGGAAACCGTTTGGACGTTTGGCGTGTGTCCGAATGAACAGAGGGTCAGACCGAATGAAAGGGACCACAGTCAGATCCGTAATTCAGACCAACCAACCACACAGAAATACAATGCCGAGCTAAACGTCACACAATCAGCCACCACTTATTCTTAGAGACCCTTGGGTGGGGGGTCTATTCACCAGTCAACTTCGGAGCCGTCACCCAAGGCACTGGTCAGCCCTGGATGCACACTCCCCTTACGCGCACCACCCTCACAGAATGAGGGAACAATACAAAATATAATTTGGTCCTATCATACAGTAGTCGATCAATTCGGTCTGGGGGGGGTGACTACCTCAACCACCACAGACACACAGTATGGAATATGAAATGGATGCCCGGTTAGAGCACGTAAATAGAAAATGAAGCTCTCACAGGTCACCCCAGGGCGCGAAACCCCAGTCACTGCCAGCTTTGCTTTGGTACCTTTGAGTCCCCAGTACGCCGGTGCTTGCTACACCAGTGAGGCCTTGGAAACGTCCCAAAACGTACTTAGACCGCGTGCAGGCAGTCTCCCGGTGGGCTCTTGAAGACGAAAAAGTCGAGGCTCTACTGCTGTCCTCGGGCGCCAGTCGTCCGCGTGTTCTTCGGCAAATTGATTTCTGTTTGGTTCTTACGTTTGGCTAGCTATCTTCTATCACTTCGCTGACTTTAATGTAGGTTTCACTATGCTTCGCTTGTCTTGAGTATGCCTGTGCTTCTTGGCAGTGCTTCAGTATGCTTGTCTTGTCTTCGGTATGCGGGATCTTGTTGACGGCGACACTTCTTCGGGTACACTCATCAAATGATGACAGCGGTACCTGGGTACACCGTCTCTTCGTCTTGGAACTGGATCTCTCCCTTGGATGTGCGGCTCATTCGGTGCTGCACGTGGGTCTTGGGGGGGTCTTGGTCTCATCTGGTCTGGATCGGCGCCGCTGCATGAACACATGCGGGGCGCACTGGACTTGTTCTTGGTGCGTCGACATCCAGTGTGTGCATGGTGGGCGGACCGAATGAATGATCCGGTCCGTCCTCATCCGGTGTGGCGCTTCTTCATTCTGTGCGCTATCACCGAGTACACCACGATCCGGTCCGGACAACACGAGGCTTCGTCCAGCAGGGTCTTGCGTGTGCATGATCATGTTTGGTGGGGCCAATTCAGTGGGGTAATCCGACAACTTGACCGAGCCAATGCAGGCAGTGATCAGGATACGTTCGCTGACCACACTTTTGCGCCTTGGGCCTATCCTGCAGTTAGGGAAGTCGGCGGATGGACAGGATGCGGTACTTCACACCAGATATGAGCGCTCATCCGGTGGGCGCATCTCCAATCCTGTGCGCCCATGCTTGCTGCAAGTGCCGGGTCCCGTCAAATCTCCACACGCAACCACAATCCACACATCACACTTGTCTCTACCGGATCTCCATCTCGTGCGGCCAATGCCAACTCACCGACGATTCGGTCCGTCCGGCAGTCAAACACAATGGCCGTAAGAAATCTTCTTCCACATTGTGTCATGAGCATGCGGTTAGTTAGCGACCAGGTTTGGTAATCAAGAAGACCATTCACTAATTCGGGGGTTATATCGCCATTGATAGCACCAAGCAGAGAAGGGGCGAGCGCCGTGGGCACAGGACGCCACTCGCAACGTTCCTTCAGCCCCTGAAGATCATCGTCAGAGAGCTCCTCGAATCCGATCAGCGTGGTCGCCTCGCCGTATCTTTCCATGGCAAAGGTGCCTCTGCGAATGTCGTCCACGATACCAGGGATCCCCACGAGGTACGTCTTGGTCTTGAGGTCTGGAGGACCGGGAACTTGCCAGTGCGGTGGATGCTCAGGCCGTAGGAAGCAAGGGGGTTCAAACTCATCCTCCTTGACCATGCCCGAGTAGATGAGTCCGCGGATGTCCTCCATTGTCGCGTGATGTGGCGTCTTGAACTCAGGAGCGTCCTCCATGTCCGCCTCCGAAGCCGAGTCACCCGCGTCAGAAGCCTTGGACTCAGAATCCGCGTCACCAGTTTTCAGGGCTGCAGCGTCAGCCGAGACGTTGCTATCGGCCTCGCGCACATTCGCGTCTGAGGTCTTGCCCGCGTCGCCGGAGAAGGAGACATGCTTGTTTGGCCCAGTCTTGGCGCCGTCTGTCGAGGAGACACCAGACGCTGAGTCGCCCGCCCGCGCATTGTCGCCACCAGCTGGAGGGGCGCGTGCAGGGGCGTCGCTCGTGTGTTGTCGCGCCGGAGGAGGTGTACTACCCGGGGGCGCCGTGCCTTAAGCCGGCGTCGCTGCTTGCTTGTCGCTGGAAGACGTGCCTTCTGCCATGTCTACGATCTGTGAAATCGAGATATGACCTCGAGTGTGGATTGTGGAGGGGTGTGGCGATTTGGTGGTAAACCCAGAGCAGCATGAAGGGCAACGAGGATGCCGGAGGAATATCTAGCAGCCATCACATCGAAGGTATGCCGAACGACGTAGAAATGGCTGCTGCAGATAGCTCCGCGGCTTCTGGTGAGCAGATATCGCGTAAACGTTCTAGCACCTGGTCGATTTTACGTTATCTTGATAACGCCAAGTTTTACTGTAAGTGTTGAGCGCGCAACGGCCGAGAATAAATATGGAACTCCATGGTTCATTCAACATTGCGAAATCATCGTCATGTCTCGGAAGCTCATTAAGGTGGCAAGTTGAAGTCAGGGGCTTCACAGTCATAGCAACGAATATGGCGCCGTGATGGATACACTGGTGGCAAGGCAAACAGATCGATTTGACCACGGGTTCGCACGAATGGCCAAACTGCGTTGGTCTGGAAGACAATTCTCCGCTGCCTAACATTTTGTGATATTTGGTCAAGACGCACTTCTATAACGTCCCACATGTGGACGTCTGCCGCGACCGTAAGACATTATAGTGATTATGCAGTGAGTCGATGAAGACTGGAACCTTCGCTACTCTATCTTAGGCTTTCGAAAGGTTGAGTATCCGCATACTGGGGTGCGACTTGCTAATCATTTGCTCGACGTGATAAAGGCGATGGATGGAACTCTGTTCGCAGCACTCCGGGCTATTACAACGGACAATGCTAAGAACAACAATACAATGGCTCGGCCAAGTTACCCAATGCAATTCAACCCGATGCAATTCAAGATCACCTGAACAATGCGATACCTCCATCGGCTGCTGGCATGACTTCTGAATCCAGTAGCCCCATCGAAGCATCCCATCATCTATTTCAAGTTTGCTTCCTTGCCATGTGCTGCAGCTTGCTGCATCACCGAGTGTTCGTTGATACCTGCTTCGGCACCATGCGCGATATCGCCAGGAAACTTGTCGAGTCCACTGCCCTGAATGAAGAACGTGAACGAATCTGAAACGCATTGGTGGTCAAGTGCTGTGTCACTATATGGTAGAAACTGATATCCGCAATCCACTTGGGAAAGCTTCTTGAGGAGCGGCTATATTCACGGACGCCACGAAGGCTATAGAAGCTTCTCGACCGGGCCTGATGGGTTTGCTCGTTGCTAGTAAATTGCAGGCACTGCAAGCATTCTGCAGGTTTCTGACGCCCGTAAAGGCCGCGACCATGACGATGTCTGGTAAGAACTACCCCCCATTTTGGATGGCGATAGTCATATTTAAGCTGGTGTGAAAGAACGCGACGGAGACACCTGTGGCAAATGGTCGTCTGGCAAAACTGCTGGAGCGTCCTACTCACCACAGTTACGGTTTGACTCCGCGGCATCGTATGAGCAGGTCGTATCATTCGTGCCGTGATCCGAGTTTGACGACCGTAGCAACCCATGGGGTACGTTGACGTTGGCAGCTTCCGTGATCGGAGGCACATGGAGTTCTGTGGAAGGCATCGGCACTTCACTATCGTTGTCAGCATGACGGGGCAAGGCATCGGCGAGTGCAGCTTGATATGGCGGATGAAGAGCCGCCAAAGGCTGCATGCTCGACCGGGACCTAGGTGGCATAGATGAAGTAGCACGCCGAGGAGCACTCCGTAGCCACTCGTCCGTCGAATCGGCTTCACCACGGACCCGCGCTGGCGCCGCACTGGAAAGTAGCCCTGATGACGTAGAGGAGGTTGGCGCGGTGGAACGTCCTCGCCAGCTGTCGTGTGATATATGGTGGTCGTCCACGCGGTCGCCAAACCAGATGGGGGGGAGCGGGAAATGTCGCTCCCCTCCATGCGCGGATGCGCCCGGAGACGCTCTTGAAGTGCGGCGGCATATTGCCCTGTGAGCCGCATGTGGTGCGCAATGTCGGTCCATGAGACTCTGGAGCCTCCATCGACGTAGGGGCGAGTAAGCTGGGCCAGCTCGTTGTCGTCTTCGAAACTGAAGGTCGTGCGCATGCCAGGTCGAGATAAGCACTGATAAATGTGTTAGTCTTAGTATTGAAATGCGTGGGTGCGCGACGGGAGTAGTCAGGACAGCGGCCAACAACTCGTACTTTTAGGGAGTTTTGCTGACGCAATCTTCAAAACTTTCGTACTTGCATATGGTACAGTTATGTCTACCAAATAGCGAGCCCGACCTGCTGTGATTAGTCGTCTTAATTTTTGTCGATATTTAGAGACTCAAGTCAGATGGCAATCAGCAGCACGAGCGTAGACTCGAATCAAGGCAAGTAAAGAGCTGGAAGAGCTGTAGCACGCACTGTATTGCGATTCTTCGGACACCCGTGTGTGTCTGCTGCGCAACGCTCCCACATCCATCAAACAGATTTGTGTCAGGTTGACAATCACCGCTGCCGGTGGGTCCGTGTTTGGACGTTAGATTGCATGTTTCCACTGGGATCACGATGCCTTCCTTCCGTCGTTTCATCACCCGATGGTGCTTACTTCCATATGCAACTATCGTACTTGCTGAAGAGGTTTGTGACTCGCGACCGCTAGCGATTACCACTGGCACCAAATAAGCGCGAACGACGCCTTGTTGTTGACTTCCTTATGTATTCATGACTGTACGCATTTAAACTGTATAATACATTATTGGGTCTATGGGAAATCGTATAAGACATGATAAGAGAACTTAGCGAAAACAATATGAACACAGTTCGAGCACTTGCAGGTACTATTGAACGAAGTCAAGTCAGCTATCAAAATACCGCTGTATCACAACGAAACTACATCGGAACTTCAAGGTCACACATGATGGAGAAAGCTCGTGGCAAAGATATCCATCTGATACAACATCATATTCTTGTCTAGAAACAGAACGTGTATTTTGTTGAAAGGCTTTATCGAACAGCATATAAGTCCTTGATGCTTCTGACCACTCCGCTGTTGTCTTGCCTTGCGCTGCTGATTGATGACCCTCGTAGAACCGTCGCTTGCGTTGGGTGCGTACATGCCACTCAAACGAGACGTTGCCAGACTTTTCCTCTAGTAAACGGAAAGCGCGATACATCTGTATCATACACGATAGTTGTCAACAACGCACATCCATATCGTGTATGTACAGGGCAAACGTACCATAATGTTTCTGCGGTGTTAATGGTTCCAGCACTTGGCCTGAGCTTACCCACCACCTTGTATTCTACCATAGTACAAGTATGACTCTACCTTGTAACATACATACTGTGTTGTACTGCATGTATGTGAACTATGTATTTCTGCATGTAGACTAGAGCTTTTAAGCTCTAGTCCATATCTAAATGTATATATTTCAGTTGGGGGATGTTTTTGAATGAGTGAAACAATGTCCTTACCTAAAGAGCCCATTAAACAACCAACCGTTGTGTTCACAGGTCGAAAAGTTGTGCTTGGCCGGCAGAAAAAAATTGTGACTTACCAAAACCGGGTACCTTTCTAACCGAAATAGAGTACTGGATAACCTAACCAATTACACTGGAAGCTACAAATGGCTACATGTAATACTCTGGACTTAAAAAAGTAGCGTACGTCGAGAGGAAGAAAATATCATACAGAGTTTAGCTAAGCGATTCACAGCAGATGTTGATGCACCACCGAAGTTGAAGCCACAGTTTTCCGCATCTGTCACGCGACTACCAATATCCAGAATAGTGGGAGCAACCGATGGGGTCTGTGGTGGGAGACGGAGGTCTATGATAAAATAAATCTACCTGGAGGTCTGTTGAACTCGGCTGACACTGGGTGTTTCGACGTAAGTACCATTCCGATGGTACAGTTGACCGAATTAATAACAAAAATAATTTAATAATATTAGACACGGTTGGTAGTCCAAGGTAATACCCAGGTGAATGGCATTAAATACCAGGAAGCCTTGCTCCAGTTAGTCTCTGTGGCTGTTGTTCGCACTCTCAACAGCCTAATATATACATCTCGATTAAATCGACGTGACTACTGCGTTCCTGAATGGTGTACTAAATGAGACGTGTTTGTAACCTTCAGAAAAGTTGTACGGCCTACCCCCCCCCCCCCCCCGAATTAGGTACAAAAAATAAATGTCTTCTAAAAGAATTAGTTATTTCTAGATGCAAGAAAGAAACTTGCCGTATCTGACAAGGTGGGAGATTCACGGAGTCACACACACGTTAATTGTATGCGTCTGTGTAGACGATCTTACGATTGCCGACTCATATTATATATATATTGAGGTCGATCAATAATCTGAAAGCTAAATTGTCCCCAAAGTTCACTATGAAAAACTTAAGCGAGTTGTACTATCGGTTAAACATGGATATCCAAAGAAATTTAGAAAGGAAAACACTGCGTCTGTCGCAACAGAAATATATTCAGTACCTTTTTGGAACGTTTTAGATAAGAGGTTGAAATACAGAAACTACAGTGCAAGCTAAGAATGTGGTTTTAATAAGGGAAACTAATCTGACGTCAGACCTGATAGCATTTAGTAAGATGCACCAGACCTCATTTAGCAAACGTTGTAAGAAAGTTGAGCAAGTATTAAACCTGCTGCCGAGCAAAAACGAGCTGCTGGATGATGATGAGCTGCCTGACGTGAACGAGCTGACGAACGAGAACGAGCACCAAAACGTCGAGAACGAGTGGCAGGACGACATCGAGCTGCCCTGCTTTTACTGAGGTTGGCGTAGGTCCCGGCTACTTTCCGTAAACGCGAAGGTCTGGTCGAGTTCGAGATGGAAGATTTCCCGGAAGAGCGAAGTGTGATTGACACGTCTGTCTGTGCGATGGATCTCCGTTTAGATCAGGTACAAGTGGAAGCAACAGGTCGAGCTGGAGGTCCACGACGCCGTCCAATACGTCAGATGCGCGTGCAATTCGCCGAGCTCGCCCCGAGTCGCTCTCCAACGATGACAGGCGGCCTAGGAAAAAGAACCAGGACCGGAAGCGCCGAACAAGAGTATGCAAGGCGGGCTCTCTGCTCGATGGTAGTAGCAGTGCCCGTCGCGGTGTTCTTGCTTGATATCTGGCACACGTGCTGGGGCAATGGCGCTCTGGCCGTTAGCTGTTGCTAGCTCAGGTCGGATGCGGGTAGGGCGTGATGCAGAGGTTAGGCAGTATATACGACCGCAATGTCAGGTCGTAACCAGACATCAGACCGGTGTGATAAAACCAAGAATATATCGTAGTTATGATACAAGGCAATATGCGGTAAGGAAAGTAGATCGATTGCCTTCATGTCAATTCATAACACAGCTATTAGACAACGGCTGAAGCTGCCACCATGGTGTCTTCATCGTCAACACATGTCTGCCCAGTACTGTTGCCGTTTGCATCGCCATCACCGTCGAGGTCCAGCTCCTAGGAGTCGTCACCCTCGGTACTTGACCCTTCCACTTCATTCAGCAGATCCACCGCTACACTGTTCACGCTATTTAGTCGGACCCTCACTAAATGTGGTGTACGATTTTGAGGGGAAAAGTTGGAATTTCAAAATTTTCTAGTGACGTCAATAGTCAATATTCAATATATTAGAAATCTAAGACCATGATTGGCTTCAGCTCAACGAGATCTGTCCAAATCCGCCGTCTTTGTGATGGTTCATGGTCCTGGGGTAAATTTGGTTGCGCAGTGTGTCACGAAAAGGTACGAAAGCACCACTATTTGCTAACTACGACTAAATAGCGTTAACGGTATACATGGTCTCGCAACGCCTTCATCGCTCTCGCCGTCTTTAAACAGCAGCAATCGTGCCCCCCCCCCCCCCCCCCCACCCGCGATATGGCCTCAATCCTGGTCTCCAATACAGCCAAGTTGGGGTGCGGTGTTAAAAGACGCGGATAAGGCCCCTATTAAACCGTTCACGGGGGTTGTTCGTGCGTGTAACAAGACGCTCGGTCAGACCGGGAACATTCCAAAAAGCAGGACCGTAGAGCAGTAGCTACGTTCACATGAAGTAGCTCCAAAAACATTCGCCACTGGTCGCTTTTGTTGAAGCCATTGACCATTGATGTGGTGAAATTGAAAACAATTGAGAGGTCGGTCGTTAACGCAAGGCATTCGATACGGCCATGAATGATCCCCCCGAAGTGGCGATTGCGGACGGGATACACCCGGCCTTCGCGACAGCCCGACCAACGCCTGCTGTTGACTACGACCGTAAAACTAATCATTGATACGAGACCAAGTAGCCGTGGCCGACAAGGAAACATCGCCGCGAGCCAAACTATCGATGACGGTCTGCATAGGTTGTATGATGTCCACAGGGGGGATCGCAGCAATGTGGTCCTCTTGACAACTGTGCGGGGCAAACTTTGCATACTCCATCGTAGCAGCTAAGAACCCGAACGTGCCCATGCACCGCATCCCCCGGTAGTAGCTGCAGTGATACACAATTTTGCGACAGAATGACCACACCCGCGTGTACCGAAAGCCGCCCAGGTGGATTGAGCTGAGGCTACGCTCAGGCCAAATAGCGGCACTATGCGGCAGTCGCTCTTCAGCTTGGCGCCCATTCGGTACTTGGAGTCGGCATTGTCTTGCACGGGGCTTTGAGGCTGATAGCACAGGCCCGCGCGACTTCGCGCGGGCGAGGATGATGGCTTCCGCCGAGTCTCTGCTTCGGTACAGCCGAGCTAGGTAGCTCGTGCTGCAGGTATGGCTTCAGCCGTGCTGCTGATCGGAAAACCCTCGTTTTCCTGCTCAAGAAGGGAGAGATAGTTTAGATTTTGTCCGCAGCTTATCCACCACGCGACACCCTATCGTGGCCATGAACATGACGATTTCCCCCACCTGATTGATTGTTGGAAATTGTACAGATACGCGCTACATATTTGCATCAAGCACAAGAACTACTACAAGGGGCTTTTCCTATGCCTCGTGGACCTGGTGATTATCACTGCATACATCGTCTTCAATGCTGTCGTGCAGCTACAGGCCTCCCCAAAATTAACCACGTGAAATGTCATATACAGCTTCGTTTTGAGCTGTGTCTGATTAGTGGCAAAAGCTGGCGAGATCATCAGTAATACGGGCCCGGCTGGGGTGATCGAGGCGGTCTAGGATACCTTCGCAAAGCAAAGATACCCAAGAGCGCCAAACGCAGCGCTCTGATGTTACTCCGCGACCAAGTTCCGGTCGTGGGAAGACGCGAGATCGGGGTCAACGCCAAGTTGATCATACGCACACACAGGGTATGTTTCCACCACCGCCGCCACCAATTCGCGACGCACATGGCTCTACTCGATGGATAGTTGAGCAGATTGTTGACCTCAGTATCCTAGAACGAACGAAAAACCAGTTCGTTTTCGTATTCGTTGGAGAGGATTTCGTCCCAACTAATATACATGGGAGCCGCGGAACGTCTTGCTCCAAGACTTTCCGGACATGGTGAGGGCATATGAAGCCCACCATGACCTACACGCTGGAAAGTAATGCGAACGCTGTTGTAACAACAGCGCCCGAAGACACTTCGAGGGCAGGGTGTGGTGCCTGCCCCCGTGGCAGCGACGATCTTCGCACGCTGCCGCGCATGACACGCAGCGGCAGAGATGTTCCCCGCTGCTGCGCCAGGAGTCTTCACCTTTGACGTACTCGTAACGGAACGAGCACGCTCTCGTCAAACGTCATGCATTGACCAAACAGTTGACGTGCCGAGACCGGCACTTCTAACCTTGAGGGGGGATGGTGTAACGAGATTACACGCACAAGTGGCTGTAGCCACTTGTAACTCTAACAGACGCGATGTCTGTTAAAGGTTCAAATACTTCCTCGACCTGGGATTTTTATTTTGGATCAACCGCGGCACAGGAGGCTAATTACGTGCATATTATATAACTCGTAGGTCAAGTTTGATCCAAAAGTTGATCCTTCTCGTAGTGTTGTTGCCTTCATGAATGTATGTTATATTTTCAAATTTTATATTTTTTACTGAACTTCATTTTGGGAAAATGCCGCGCCGCTCCAAGCCCTGCCCCAAATGCAAGAAGCGTTTCACCACTCATGGCAACATGAAGCGCCATCAGAAGAAGGTGTTTGCTTGTGGCAAGCAGTTTGTTAAGCAACGCGAGGAACTAGCAAAACAAAAGAAAGCCTACCGTAACCGCAACAACTATCTCAAGCGCCTCGGCCGTCTGCACGAATATCAAGGCCCCCACCCACCATTCGACGGCCCTCCGCCAGCCCAGACGGCGCGCCGCCCCCACGCCGGTAGACACGTCGCGCGACCTCTGCCGTCGAATCGTCGGGTACTGTCCCGCCAATCATCGGCCCCATCATTGTTCATGTTCACTACTACAAGGACGGGCGCGCAGTTAACGATTTGTATGATTAGAAATGTAGGTTTCTAATCTGGCTTCATTAGACACTCGTTTCTAATCACAATAAAGACATTTTCCCCAAACATTTTCAACCAAACGGATGCTGAACTGAACCAGTGATGTGCTGAGTTTTGCTAAAACGTGTCTGAATCTTATCCATTCCTGTCTTAATCGCAAATTTGATGCTGACAATCAACTCCATACTCAATTACAGTAATTAAAAAGTTTCATAGATCTCGAAGTAAACAAATGTATTGTAAAGAAAGGCAAATTTTAATGTAAACTATGCAGGGAGGGTATGTCATGTGCATGTACTGTAGGCAAGTGACAAGAGTTAGTACTCCGAGGACATAAACACCTCAAACACCGAGGCATCAATTTTGCTTGGACTGTCCCAGAGCGCACAATTTCAAATTGGCGGATTGTAGTCAGCTCATCCACTGCCCCTTCTGCCATTGCAATGTCGACTTCGCGTTCAGTGATCCCGAGCTTGAGCATCTTCGGCGCAGAGCTTGCTTGAAGTGAAAAAGACAGCCGATGACTTTGGCCCGGGGAAACTGGTGTTTGACAGCGTTCACCAGAACTTGTTCGAAGACACACGCGATGAATGCTGGGTCCATTGCAAAGTCGCAACACGCGTTGGTCTGATAGAGGACGTAGTCGTACACCTTGGTGGTTTTCCCCGTAGTCAGCGCGTAGCACCTGGGAATGTACATATTCAAGATTGCGTCGTACACCATCACGAATACCAGCTGATAAAAGTTCGCGGGGACACAGCGGAATGTCCCATCAATGAAGAGCGAAGTTTGCCGAGCCCTTAATCGGTCCAACAAAGCCGGGTGAGCCACCAACATGAAGTGGTGCAGAGCCTCGCCCTCGTAGTACGAGCCATGATACTGGGAGAACTTCAGACTGGGATTTTCACGCACGCTGCACAGCGGGTCCGTCTTGATTTGGACAAAAACATCATTCCCGAAGCTTTTCAACTTTATTCGGTAGAACCGGCCTGTCACTTGGTGCTTGGATAAATCGCTTGTAATCCTGCCCGGGCTTTGGAATAACTTCTTGCGGATGTGGTCCCACATCTCTGTGGACTGAGAGTTGGATGCTCCAGCGCAAGTTCGTCGATCGCCTCCAGGATGTCGGCATGGGAACTGTGCTGACGGAGGTCGCTCGCTTGGGGTGTCCTTCACAATGTCTCGGTTGCAGCCGGGCTTGTGCTCTCCTTTCTGAATATCGTCCCGTCGGCGCGGTGGTACACCTTGGCTTTGCACTTGGTCCGCTTGTGCGAGCTGCATTGATAGTTTGTCGATTTGTCCGATTCGTGATATTTCGCATAGTAGAAGCTGTTGTAGACGATGGGACCGGTTCTGACACGATCGTCTTCCTCTGTCTTCGTCTCCGCATTTTCTACCTTCGTCTCTTGCTCTTCACGGTCCGACTCTTCTGTGCCAACATCGTGTTCTCCTTCGTCGAACAGCTCCACCACGTCGCTTGACTCGCTCGGAGGGTTCGGCTCGGTGTCCCCCGATGCCTGTGAGGAGGATGACCTTGGGCTTAGAAACTCCACAGTTGGTAGTTGGTAAGGCAGATCGTCGTAGGCTGATGGAAATTGTCGTAGGTTGATCGTAACTGTGCGAATGACACCCAGAAAGTGACAGGATAGAACTGCGTACACAATAACAATCTAACAGTAGCGATAAGTGTACATTTGTTCTGCTAGAATTATGGATAAGATGTAACGCATGGGACTTGCGAGAGACCTCGAGTCTGGACGCGCTAGAGATAGCAGGACATTAGTCAAAAGGAAAATAACAACCTATCATTAGCGATAAGATTGTGTATTTATTGCTATTTTTATGATAAGTTTGCTACGCATGGGATCTGACAGAAGGGCGAATCCAGATACACTACAGTTATAGTCTTACCCAATATCAAACGGCACAAATGAATATATATTTAACCTCAACTTGACGAGAACTGAAAGTTGTCCCTAAAGTGGATCCAAAGCAAGTTGATCCAAAATTTGATCCGTCGTGAGACAAAATTTGATCCAAAGTTGGTTTGCCCCGAGGTTGATCCAAAAAGGTATATCCCCGGCCTTGGTGTGGATATATCTTCTTTTACATCACGATCACCACGACGGGTGGTCCATAGACACTTAGGATTCCTAGTGGTTGAAATATTTAACCAATGAGTGATATGCATGTCGTTGGCAGATTCCCATCTTATAATATAACATTTAGAGGAAGTCAAAAACATAAAACAAAAATAACAGTTCTCATATTTACCAAAACCCGCTACTAATAGTCTTTATCTTGCTTGAAGTATACCCGTGGATCTCGAGTATACTTAATTCAAGCAAAAGAAACTTACCCTTTTCTTTGTAGGTTAGGGTCTGTGTAGTGAGCATAAACAGGCCCGTTACACAGACCCTAAGATCTACAAGAAGCCATGTGCTCCCCATATGCATCTGACTGAAACGATGCTGCCCTCTCAGAATATCGGTCACTCATGGAAAATCAAACGCGCCCACACAACCGCAAGGTGCTCCAGTGCTGATGGGGGTTTTGCGCGTAAGCGCGATGAAACTGGTCGCGTTGTGCGCTTTAAAGCTCGCCTGCTTAATAAAGGCTTTCAGCAAAAGTACGGTATCGACTACACCGAATTCTTCTCTCCTGTCGCTGCTCACGCTTGCAGCAATCCTTAACTATGAGATTGAACAGATGGACGTTAAAACGGCTTTCCTCAATGGTTCACTTGACTTAGATATCTTCATGGAACAGCCTGAGGGTTTCGCCTCAAAGGATCACCCTGGCCTCGTGTGCAGCCTTGGTAAGAGTTATACCACTCGCCTAGTTAAGGGTCGTTTCGTGTTCTAAGGTTATATTCAATGCCCCGTGTTACATCGCCGTCTACGTCGGAGATCTGTTGATCATCTCGCAGTCCAAGCAAGTCATTACTCTGGTCAAATCGGCCCTGAGTTCCGAGTTACACATGACCGATTTAGGGGAAGTATCCTACCTCCTTGGTTGAACAATTGAAAGGAACCTAGCTAACCGCTCCATCTTCATCCACCAGAAGAGTCATGCTACCGAAGTGCTAGACAGATTGTCAATGTTAGACAGTCACCTGAAGAGCACGCCAATCGCGCAGACGCTTAGTGCACTGACTGTCCATCCGACGACGCAACTGAGGTCACGATGGTCAACAAGCCGTACTGAGAAGAGCAGCTCTTGCATGCAGTAGCAGAGTGCGATATACTCTGCTTCCGTTGTGGAGAGCACGACTGTGTGGTGTCTCCGTGATACCCAGTTAGTGGGACTGTTGCAGAACATGGTCATATGACCACCGATATAGCGCCGTGTGTCTTGCCAGGCTGCGTATTCCGAGTCCGTGTAAGCCATAAGATAGTCATCTGACTGTAGGAGCTCGAAGTTTTCCACTCCATCAAATAGTGATGCCAAAGTCTTTTGTGCTATTGAGGTAGTGAAGATTATGCTTTAAAGGAATTCCAGTGATCCAGCACCAAGGTACTGACTAATTTCACGGATGAAGTAACGGAGGGTCAGGACGAGTACCCGTCATCAAGTACATGAAACTGCCTACTTAAACTACTGTTAACCCCTCCAACCCGGATGCTGCATAATGCAGCATAGCCTTTCCACTTAAATTGAATATATTCAGTTTAAGCGATTTTTTACTTAAAATTTGTATGGGTGTCCTTTCCCCCGACACGAGGGTATACAAATTTCAAGAGAACCGTTTGTTTAGTTTCTGTACGCGTCTTTTTATTTTCATGTGGACAAGGACCAGTGTTTTTCAATTTTTGTAATATTGATTATGAGAGACTGTTTGGGAAACTGCAACTGATCTGTATTACTTTTCGGCGGACCACCCAACGAGTGGCTCCTGATCGACCGCCTCCCCGCCTTTTCAAAATCTCCCTCATTCAAGAATTTTCGCGGCCAAAGCTCAAGTCGTCGGTGCTGGAAATGGTGCAAGCGCTCGGGAAGGTAGTGCGCGACTACGAGATCACAGGCCGTGACCTCTCGTTCAAGTCGGTGTGGCGGGAGCTCAAGGGCAAGGGGTGGACGCGGAAGCCGCCTCCACGGCGCAGTCTCGACGACCGCTACTTCTACGTTCGACCAGGCGAGAGCTCAAGCGGGACGGAAGGTGTTTATTACTTCCGAGGCGAGGAGGCATTACGCAAATGGTATGTTTCAAAGGGATTCTGCTGTTATTGATGTTATTCTAAGCTATCGTTGCGTACTGTGTGTAGTGCTTCGGAATGGCTCTCGTGCTCCAGCAGCAAGCGCACCGCCACCCACTCCTCCCCGCGCCGCTCCTGGTGACGTGCAACTTGCCGCTGCCGTGCACTTGAACTACCTCGCTGACATCGAAAGAGCCGGGGCGCGAGCCCAATCGGCCACAAGCCCTGCAAGTCGAGTTCCTACTGTAGCTCAAGCTGCTGCAACTCGTGCTGCTGCAACGCAAGCATCAACACAGTCGGATGTTTCTCGAGCTGAGACGCAAGCTCGTGAGTGCGAGGTCGTTACAACTCCAACAACCCCACCGCTCGCACGCACTCGTCCAGCGAAGGGCAAACGACCAGCACGGCACTCTCTCGTTCGGAGTGCTGCCCCAATGGCGAGTACGCCGCCTCGACCTCGCAGCCCAACAACACTGCTGGCAACGTCACCTCAAGTCCAAGATTCAGATGCGTCCGTGTTCGTCGACGCCCCGTCAGACGTCACCGTGATCCAGGACAACGAGCCTGTCGAGTCCGTGTACACACCCAGTGATCATGACATGGTAAGCTGTCTCTAATACTGTCCCTTATGCTGCATTGTATACTGAATGTTATGATGAATACTATACTGAATATTATGGTGAATGTTATGCAGCATTCTGTTTTTGTACTGCTGCTTTACTGTAGAGGACCACGGTGACGACGAAGAAGAAGCTGAAGCTGGTGCACTCGGCAATGAGTTGCTGGCAGACAGCACGGATGCGTTGAATGTTGTGGCGGATGGAGATAGCGCGCCCCAGTTTGGCTCCATGGATTCTGGCGATGAAGCAGAGAAAGATGATGTCGAGACTGGCGAGTACGGGTCAGACGAAGACGTGGACGCTTCTTGCGTCCCTGATGACGTTGTCGACGACCCCGAGCAGACCGACGAAGAGATCGCAGCGGAGGTTCTCTTCGCGGAGAACTTTCTGTCGCAGTTTGGTGGGGAGAACGAAGTGCTGGCAGGTAACCTGCAGAACGCTGTCTTG
The DNA here is from genome assembly GCA_016169955.1 of Phytophthora vignae f. sp. vignae. Taxonomy (NCBI): domain Eukaryota; phylum Oomycota; class Peronosporomycetes; order Peronosporales; family Peronosporaceae; genus Phytophthora; species Phytophthora vignae. The sequence goes on along the minus strand of JABJUM010000028.1, from coordinate 575,443 downwards.
CGGGACATGAGTGCGACGGGTTGGGAGGATGTCGTTCAGCCTGAGACCTACGACTATCTCATGACGCCTTACGTGCCTGTGAATGATGCCGGAAGCTACCCCGGTCTTCGCCAAGATTACTCGGGGGCTACGGCTGAGGTGCTTCGAAGGGGCAACTCCCCCCTCGCTCTATTCTTCTACTTCATGCCCGTCATGCTGTGGCAGCACATTGCTGCCTGTTCGAACGAGTATCATTGTGAGATGCTTCCTCTTCGAATGGATGAGGCCTATCACCGCTATCGAACCAAGCGACGGCTGAACGACAAGTTGCCGAAGAAATCACGGCGCGACATCCAACACGAAATGGAAGGTATGAAGCCCATCTTGCCACATGAGCTGGGTCAGTTCGTTGGCCTGCTAATTGCCAGAGCTATTGCACCGAACCACGAGAAGCTGGTCAACCACTGGAAGACCACAGATGAGGGCGCTATCTCGCGTGGGTACTTCGGGTCGGTGCTGCCACGAGATCGATTCATGGAGATCTCTAGTAATCTACACTTCAACCCCAACAGCGACCCCAGAGCTCAAACCGACCGCGCCTGGAAGATACGCAAGGTCGTCGAAGTTCTGCAGCGGACCTTTGCGCGTGGATACGACGCTCCATCGCACTTGGCGTTTGATGAAGCAGTGCTGCCAAGCCGATCATCGTTCAACAAGATGCGCGTCTACCTGAAGGACAAGCCCCACAAGTGGGGCACCAAGCTCTTCATGCTCTGCAGTGCAGTCACAGCCTACTGCATTCGGTACGGATTTTTTTTGGTTGTGTCATTTCATTACAATGGCATTATGCAGTTTAACCTTATAAATATGTCTTGTTTAAACTGAATATCGACAGCTTTGAGATCTACTGCGGCAAAAAGCAGCACGCGAGTGATGCACACAAAACCGACATGAAGTCTGGACCAGCGGCGGTCGTGCGCAATCTGCTGGAACTGTTTGGACCAGACTCAAAGAAGCAGGGCATGAGGCTGGTCGTGGTTGACCGCTTCTATACATCTGTGGCCTTAGCGATTCAGCTCCTGGTCGGCACGATAATGACAAACCGACTCGGCTACTGCAAGGAGGTGATCGAAAAGAAGGCGACGCGCCCGGCGGACATTGCGCGGGGCTCATTCAAAATTGCAAAGTCCAAGCTGGTTCCAAACATGGCTGCCATCAGCTGGTGGTAGTCATGAGCTCGATCGTGTTGCACGGCAGGACGGCGTGACGCAGGTGGAGGTGCCTTGCCCCCGCGTTATCAAAGGCTACCACGCCTTCATGGGGGGCGGGCGTGGATGTCCACGACCAGTTGCGCCTGCAGCGCTACTCACTGCAGCGAGCCCTCCGCTTCAAGAAGTACTACAAGTCGCTCGTCCTCGGCCTTATCGATTTGGCCATCGTGAACGGCTACATAGTTCACAAGGCATATCACAAGAACAAGTCGTCCCGCCCGCTCACGCATGTGAAGTACATGAAGAAGCTGCACTTGCAGCTGTGCAATCTGGACGCCACGGACATGTACGAGGACAACACGTTTGGCACGCAGCGCCGCCTGGAGACCCCGCGTACGAACCCATTTCGACTGGCGAGGCCAGACGACCCCTCACACGGCGCGCCAAGTGGATGAGTGGCGCAACGCAGATTCCCAAGCCAAGAGGCGACAGCGTGCTTGTAAGGTGTGTTCGGTGCTGCGTACGGGGACACAGCGAGCCTCGACGACTACGTACTTCTGCGGCGACTGTAATGACACCGGCCCAATCTTCCTCTGCATGAGAGCCCGTCGCAAAGTACGTGAAGTGGCGATAACTTGCTGGGATATTTGGCACAAGGAGTGGTCAAACGGAAAGCTGATTCCGGTTGACAACGCGAGAAACATTCGAGTGAGACGCAAGCCAAGATCGGCTCACCGAGCGCTCCGTCGTCCCCTGGCACGCCAAGCACTCCTGCTTCAACCAAGCGTCGCAGAACTAGTCCATAGGCCGTAAGCTGAATATTAGGCTGTCCTTTAGCTGCATATATGCATCATTGATATGATTACTTGTTTTGCATTCGTAAAGCACAGGATTGCGTGATGTTATCGCACATCTTGGCATGCATCATTCTTGCCTTTCATTTATCGCCAGTGTGCTGCTAGACGTGTGTTCAAGCGTATGCTCTCACTGACTATTTCTTTCATTTGGGTTTTGTATTGAACAAAAAATCAGCCGATTCGTGTACACTGATTGCGTTAGATGTAGAGGTGACACACCATCTTTCAATAGGCAAGTTTGTATGGGAAGTTTGAAATTCTGAAATTTTGAAAAGAGACTGCTAGGGTCTGCCGGTTCTGTTCGGAGAGTCAGATCTGTTGCCCTGTCCATTTCAGCGCTAAGATGTATAATGCAGCATGGGACAGCTACTCAAATCCTCTACATGCAGTTTATATGCAAGTTAAGCACGTCTTTGTAACTGGCCTGCTGCTAGCCACAGTCAGCCCTATCCCATCATATACCAAAGCTAAGTCTAATTAAGCTGAATACTGCATATGAAAAAACTTTTGAGGCTCCGGTTGGGGGGGGGGCAGAGAACTAGGCTACGAGAGCTCAAAGTCCACACTGATCATGAAAAACAACCAAAGTTGCATTAACCCACTGGCGACCGTTAACCCGATTTAGCAGGTATAAGAAAAACCTCGGGGAAAAGTTCCGGTTCAAACCATACAGGTGGTTAGGGTACTTGCGACTCTTTATGGTCCCGCCGACAGCGTTTTGACCAATGCGATCTGTTTGCGGATTTCTCGCCTGCTAAGGGTGCTGGGCACCTTCCGCGCCTTCCGCGCCACCATTGGCCACTACACTAGAAGTTACACCCGCAGATTGCCAGGTGCCCACAACGGATTAGCGCTTCCCCGGTATGGTGAAATTCTGAATTGATAAGATGCACCTCTCACTAATCGCTAACTTTCTTTTCCCTTATGTACTGTATTATCATTGTCTTCTGTAGGTGCCCACAAGCTCGAGATACGGTGGTCGAGAAGCTACGAGTACGGCTGTATCGGCGCCACTGCGAAGATCGAGGTGTTCCGATCGAGGCCTGGGCACTCCTGTTCGTAGAGGGACCCGACCGCTACTTCGGAAATGTACGTGAGGCGTCGGGGCTAGAGGAGCTTTAGCAGAAGAGAGGCTGACGCTGAGAGATGTTGTGGGTTCGGTAGGAGTTCGAGCTGGACACCATCTTCAATTCCCGTAAGGTAAGGCGGCGTCTTGGCAGCTTTGACATTCATATCTAGGGGCTCATGCTGGTGTTGTTGTTGTCGCCGGCGTATTACATTGTGGACGAGCTGTTCACTGGCCACTCCCGGCACGAGTCGAGCAAGGAGACGATCTTGCGTATCAGCGCCCACCTAAGTTACGTGCCCCCGCCGCTGTGAAACCATGCGGGTGATGATAATTCACCCTAACGCGAGTCGACTCCACAGCGAATGTCCAAGCGCGATGCCGAAGGTACGACGGTAGAAAGAAACGGCAGGGAGGACGCCAAGAGCACGAAAGGGACAGCGGGGTGTGGCAAGACTCTTAAGACCGGCAGGTACAACGGCGGCTTGAAGCGTGGAGTCTTCGTGGTTGGCTGGGGTCTGGTTACGATGCCGCACGTCGAGTAAGCTCGTCCGCTACGAACACTTCATCTTGTATTGGGTTCTAGACCTCGTATGGCAGCTCGTGGGGCGACAGCGGCTTTATTACGCTGTCAAACTCAACGGCGGGTCGAAGTTAATTAGAGTTGTGATTGATTTTCATGCAATTATAACATAGTTATTGGTTTGACCCTCGGTGGAAATGTTAGAGTGGTGATCGTAGTTACTGCATCAAGGGAGCTGCTGTAAGGCATCGGAACCTGAATTGTTTTCAGTAACTTCCACCGCTTCCAAAACGAATTCCGGCACGTATTACGATGCCGCGGACACGTTGTAAGCGCCATCAGACGTAGATGAGGTAGCTTCATGCACAAAGCACGCATTGCCAAAACAACATTTTCGTCGAACACAGTGTCGTGGCAAAATAAAAGAGTGGCGGAGCTGATAAGGGAGCTGGGCTGAGCCAACTTCAGGTCTGGGTCAGCACTGATAACAGTATCGCTGTCTTCAGCAATATTGCGGATGTCTGCGATGTCGAATCTGATCTTAACTCTTTCACTACCGGACCCCCTCCTTATGGACATCCAATGGGATCCACATTTTGACCAATCAGATTGTTAATTTCTTGGTAGAGCGACAAGGAAGAGTACACATTATAGTACAGAGCTTATGTGGATACAGTCAGTCGTATATATATGGTGTGTAAGATATTGTGGCTGTAGAGTGCTCATGCTCATCCATCCACAGCACATCATGATTTGCGACAACTGCTATGAGGATTCGTGCGACTGGGAGCGGTATGGAAGCGAGCTCTGTGAGATCAGAAGCCGCCTTCTCCACAGAGTTCCGCACCCCAGACGCATAAATAAAACACTTTACCAGCTCTACTTCTATCTAAAGTATGGTCGGCTTGACGCTAACCCCACAAACCGGCAGCTACCCCTCTGCATCAAACGACATTTCACACGCCGTACTATTATTTATTTATACATAGAATATAGTTATATTATTTGAACTAACCAGTTTTATTGTTGCCTAAGCCGCCAGCAGAGAAGCGGGTGACTCATGTGCTCGACTGCTGCGCAACCCATTCATCTACCCATCTAAATCCTACGAGAACTCAATTATAAAAAAATAAGCATAGCGATATGTTACTTAGATTCGTGGTATCCGTGGTATCTGCCAACACAGCGCAGCATTTGGACTTTATCTCTATCTTCTCGCCACTTTCAAATCCGTCGCGAAGCCGTGCACGGCCTCCGGCACACGCTCGTGCCACGCGCACCGCCGAAGGCGAGCTCACCCTTGGTCCGGCGCATCGCCGGCCAACACGGGCCAGCTCAATTCCACCATGCAAGCTGCATACCGACGTCCACGCGGACGGCGACGTCGTCTCCGCCGACTCCGTCGTGGTCTCCGACCCGACCTCCACGCTCAAGTCGACCTCCCTCGCATGCATGGCCTCTGGCTCGGGATCGTGCCACCCTCACCTCCACAGCCGAACTCATACATGTACTAGTTCGACGCATCGCCACCGTACTGGTTCGTTCGACGTATCGCCAGCGTCTATCTCCTTCGAGTAATACTAGTAGAGTGAATACTTTTGATTAAAGCGCAGATCGAAAAGGTTTGTGGTTCGGTGGTTGGATGCACATAAAACCAGTTATCTACTGGACATGATAGTGCACATAAGAATTTTAGATCTGCAACCTTTTTGACGCTTCCAGCCAATCAGATTACTGTAATGAAGTCGGTATGGACATTATAGTGTCCAGAAGGGCGATGTTGTTGTAATAGTAGTAAAAGAATTAAGCAAATGGGGAAAGCGCAATGTCCTAGACGCAATCAGCTCCATACCCCTAGCGGCCAGGTCACGTTGGATCTCAATACCAACCACACGAAATGCTTGCGTTTGCAGAGCGATTTGAGCGAGAACATTTCCCACGCCGGATCCAGCATCCAGAAACACGCCATTCACTTGAATATTTGATTCTTCGATCAGCATGGGACACCCTAGCCATTGTAATATCCGGCCGGTATTTAGCTGACGTTCACTCGCGCGCATATCACGCCTAGTGAATAGGCAGAATAGTCCTTCAGTGGCGTTGTAGGTTTCTTGCGGTGATAGGGTCGATATGGTATGTGGTGAATGCGAACATCGTAGCGGAGACACGGCTTTGGCTTCCAAATACAGTCCTGTTCGGTTTGGTAGCGGGCGGAAATAGCGTGGGGGAAAACTCAGCACGTTATTGCCATATCGTCTCTTGAGCGTCTTGATTCGCTGTTGCAGTTTGGCTGCGCTCCATGTTATGTTGACGGCCCCATGTCTTTCTCCACTGACAGCCAGACGATTCGTCTTCCCGCTTGCTCGTACACCGCCGCGAGCTGAACGAGTAGGCGATCCTCTTCATCTGAAAAGTCGGTCATTTTTCTCTTCGGATGCTGTCTATACAAACTCAAGTAAAACGACCGTTGGGGATTCAAACTGGAACCGAGTTTATTTTTGTTATTTGTAAGTCAACGTTGGGTCGCTGTCGACTGAATCAATGTAGACTCGTTCAGAGTCGACGTTGAGTTCGCTATTACTGAAACTAGTATGTTTGGGCCAATGTCGACTTGGCTTAAGTCCATGTTGCGTTCGCGATCAACAAACAGGCGTATTCGACTCAAAGTTGACACGCTCTAAGTCATTGGTGACTTGGAAATGTGTATTCATTCATCGTTACGCAGCGACACACACAAATACAGCAGACTAAGGATTAATGGTTTTCTCCAACACGCCCAATGCTTCCATAATCTTCGCGCAGACACGCGTATCTGACGTGGTCCAACGAGTGAATGACGGTCCATGTCTTGTCGTGAACCAACATATTTCTTTTCTCCCAGAAATCGATCGCAAGCGCCTCAAACTCTTGAGCGTCCGCCGTCTTCGAACCAAACGCCTCATTCATTTTGCCCAGAATGAAGTCGCGCTTATTCTGCATTGTGCTCGTGTTACCTACATTTTTTTAAACAGAGACAATGGAAGTCAATACAATGTCAAACCACACTGAAGCAGAAACGCAAGCGGCAAACCATCTCGGATGACGGCGTTCCATTGCGTGAATTTTTCCATAACTTCCTTGGTCACCGCGCACTACTTGAACGTATGCAGTTGCAGCTCTCGCCTCGCGATGGTATCTTGCAATCTGCTATTCTCCGTTTTCACCGCCTCTAACGCAGCCTTCATCGATTCCAACTCCGCTCTCACACGACCTGATCTGCTTGCTTCGTCGCGCTCTCTTCCTCGATCTGGTTACACTTGGCTTTAAGCTCTTCAAATGCTGGCGGGCAACCGTTGTTGGCGAACTGCGCTTCTAGGAGTCGGGTCTGCCGCTTCAATTCAGTCGCCTGCTTTGTCTGCGTCAGCGAAATTCGTTTTCCTTGCTGCTTCTCTTGCCTCGGCTTCTCTCGTCTCTTTTTATCCGCATCCAACTTTTCCCGCTGCCAGTGCAGCCGATGCTCCCCATTCTGCATACGCCGCTCTTCTTCTTTGAGTTTGGCCTCTCGAGATTGCAGCTTGGCTTGTAAGTCTCCTCCAGCTGCTTCTCTCGCAAAGTCGCCCCCTTCTCCCGGCCATCCAGCTTTTCCTTGCGCTCGCCAAGCTCTTTCGTGAGGTTGTTCATGTCATCGTGCACATCCTGGAGAGTTTTGCCATGGTTAGCCTGCGCGTTCGCTAAATGCTCAGAGTACAAGGTGACGGATTTCTTTGTCAAATTCAACTCATCTTCCGTACGAGCAACAATTTTGCTCAAGCCACGTGAAGTCGCCCTCTCTTCAGCTAATTGACGAACCGCATCCAGCAACTCCGTTGTCACCGCGTTAGTTATATCATTGTCTGGCAGATCATCGTTCCTGAGTTCGACCAGCTCCTTCGCTGTGGCTGCTAGCTGCTCCTCTAATTTCCTTGAGCGTGCCTGTCCCTCCTCCAGCTATCGAGCCCCGTTCTGCTTCTCTTCCCCCAGCTTCTCTCCAAACTGCTGCAGTGCTTGCGAAATTAAGTGTTCAAAACTCGCATACCCTCCTCGCAAAGGGTGGCTTTGCACGCTCCCATCTTCGACTTGCGCTGTCTCGGGTGTCTGCGCTTGGACGGAGACTGGAGGCGCTGGACTCGGAGCTTGGTCTAACGCTGAAGCTGCTTGGTTTCTGGTTGCCGTAAGCTGCTGAGTCGCCTGGATGTCGCGTTGCTCGATCTCCACGTGCTCGGCTCCGTCATGTTGCGACTGCTGGGCCATCCGGTCAAACAGATCAAGCAACCTCGCGTGGACCTCCAGTGCATCCCCCACACAACTAGGCAACAGGCGTCAGACACAATACTGGACACGCCACTACTTACTTGCAATATGTCGAGCCACTTCTGCTTTTTGCGCTACAGCCCAGAATCGAGCCTTTCCTGCCTATCTCGCTACCCATTGAGCTACTGAGACGACGATCCACACACTCCACACACAGTCGGAGCAACCGGGTGATGACACACAAGCTACAGTGATAACGCCTGGCTCGGCGCGACTTGTTGTCATGCATGCCGATGAGCCCTATCGTACCGACCCTCTTGCGGAGTCCGCTTCCCCCACTTCCAGTCAAGCGGGCGTAAACCCGGCTTCCCCGGCGGCAGGACAGGGCAGCACTGGAGGCGACCCTGGGGACTCTCCCAGCTCAAGTGATGAAGTTGATTCCGGCGAAGACTCGCCGCCACGCCAAGCAGCTGCACACCGCTCTAGCGGATCAGGAGGAAGTCGAGTCCCGAGAGCCAGTAAAAAGCTCATCGTCAGCAAGAAGCACATCAGCATCGAGTCCTTTACCGGTGACGTGGTCGAAGGCGAAATCGACGCAGGCGCGTCTCGTTGGTGGGCGAAACTGAAGCGTCAAATTGCTAAGTCTATCATCTACAATGACTCAATCGAGTGGAACGACTCAATCAAGATCGAGATGGGGGTACTTGTCCGGGATGGCGAGCACGTGGTTCGAGACTTTAAGGGACGAACTCATCGACCTAGCCTTCGACAAGGTTGGCGTGCGCTTCGTGACCCGATTCCGGACCGCTCTCACCTCCAAACAAGTCATGACCGCCATCTGCAACACGCTCCCGAGACGTACCAGGAGTTTGCGCACCGTTTAACGCGGATAGCTGAATCACTACGAGGCGGCGCGCGAGACCTCAATAACGCCAGAATTGTATTTGAAGCATTCTGTGAGCGAGCGTACCCTGCGAAGCAGGTGATACTTGAGAACAGTCTGAACATGGACACCGAAGACCCGACGAGCGAATTGCAGCGGGCAGTCCGCCGTCTGACGGAGCTGGCAAAATCGGACGGCACGATACGCCGGTCGGAAGCAGCCCCAGACCAACACCGGAAGCCAGTTGCACCGGAAGATGTGCGGGACCAGCACAAGCGACCACGAGCCGGACGCGGCCATGCAAACGTGGCGACCGTCATTGACAGGAAAAGAAAGCCGTCAAAGTACGACCCAGAGCGTTATGCCCATCTGACTTGCAACATTTGTGCAGACGCCAACCGCCCAAGTCAAGGTCACAGTGCCGGCTATCATCGGAGAAACCCTCATCTGTTCACCTCTGGCGGAGGAGAAAATACCTCGACGCGACCACAAGAGCCCAAGCCCAACGCTGGCCACGCTCCAGCAGCGTACACGCACCAATGTACCCCATCGACCAGTGAGCTCACAACATCATTCACATCGCTCGTCGATTCAGGGGTGTCGCATCACCTCACGGGCAGTCTCGGGTCGCTACTAAAAGCGCGATCCTGCGAACCGCTCGACGTCACGATCGCAGACTCAAGCGTTGTTCGCTCAGTGGTGAGGAACACCCTGGAGTTATCGGTGTACAAGAACATGCCGGGTGAAGAAGTGACGAAGGGCACAATCGTTTTCCAAAATGTGTACTACGTTCCTGACTTGCCACTCACCTTAGTTTCCGCCAGCCAGCTGGATGCCGAGGGCATGACGCTGACCATACGCGATGGCATGTGCGTAGTGAGATCGAAACTTACGCTGGAGGGGGGGCATTGCCTTCGTCGCGACGGAATCAAACGGCGTCTACACCATCTCAGGATCCGACTTTGGAGCGGCCACTGCGTGCCTAAGCATGGCCCGCGGTGACACATTGATGAACTGGCACCGCAAGCTGGGCCACGCAAGAACGAAGACGATCAAGAGAATGGCGCGCGCCAAAGCTGCGGACGGATTGGTATTGTCGGACCACACAGTCACCGCGTGCGAGGTCTGTCAGCTAGGGAAGATGTCGAGAAACAGCATCCCACAACGCTCGCGAGGAAGTACACCAGTCGACCAAGTGTGCTATACCGACTTGTGCGGCCCCTTCAAGCGGTCGCTGCACGGGTACCGATACTTCATGCTCGTTAGCTGGAAGTCCTACGTCTGGTGCTACCTACTGAAGCACAAGAGCTGGGCAACGGATAAGATGGATGAATTCCTGAAGATGTTGGACCGCCAGTATGAAGCCAAAGCAAACGAAATGAAAATTGTCTGGTCCGACGGCGGTGGTGAGTTTGCATCGAAAGACTTCCGCATGCTCTGCGAAAAGAACGGACTGGGTCGACAGCTTAAGAACGCGTACTCCTCATTCCAGAATGGCGTAGCGGAGCGAGCGAACCGGACAATAGCCGACACAGCAGCAACCATGCTGATCGAGTGACGACTGCCGCATTCGCTCTGGGAATATGCTGTGCGTCACGCTGTCTACGTGCGAAATTGCATTGTGAAGTCAAAATACCGCGGTGATACCCCTTACGAGCGCGTATGGGCAACGACCGAACGTGCAGTCGCTGCGAGTGTTTGGACAATATGTGGCCGGCCACATCCCAAAGCAACGGCGCCAGAAGTACCTCCGGTTCCTCCCCAGAGCAGAGATTGGAGCGTTTGTTGGTTATGGCGAAGAGACCACAGGAATTGTCTACTATGTGCGCTCTCCAGGTCCCATGGTTCGCAACACTCGTGACTACAGCTTCATGGATAAAATGGTGCACGAAGCCGACCACCAAGAACTTCTGGCAGATGAGGACGACGATGACGATGTAAGCGAAGAAGAGGAATCCGATTCAGACAGCGAGAACGCCAACGCGGCACCAGAAGGCCCGCGACGCCTAGCAACCGGCGGAGGTGACCGCCTCAGCGATTGCTTAGATGCGGGCGCCGTCAACGAACTCAACGGAGCACACGTACTCACCAGCCGCCGTAGATCGGAGAGAATCTCTGCGCCGCGGCATTCCTAGCGGTCTGCGATGTGCTTCGCGAGCCACTGAACATCAGTGAGGCCCGACGCAGCAAGGACTGGGCTAAGTGGGAGCAAGCCATCTTTCGCGAGATGCGGGCCCTGGAGGAGAATGACACTTGGGAACTGGTCGAGCTGCCTGACGGCGAGCGTGCCATCCAGAACACCGTGTAGTTTCGACTGAAACAAAGTGAACTCGAAGAAGTGCTCTACAAGGCCCGCATATGTGCACGAGGCGATACTCAACCGGACCACTACGAATTCTTCGACGTGTACGCATCAGCTGTGAGCCTGCCCACAGTGAGAATCTTCCTTGTCATCACGGTGAAATGGCGCCTGCAATTGCTCCAATCCGACGTGCCGTCGTCGTATGTGAAGGCAGGACTGCGAGAAAAGATCTACGTGCGGCAAGTTAAGGGATTTGAACGCCCGGGCAAGGAGCATCACGTCTATCTCCTGAAGAAAGCACTCTACGGGCTTCGCCAAGCAGACGCAGAGTGGCATCGTGAAATTGACGCGACTCTGAAATCGCTGGGACTGCAACCAACGCGCGCCGACAGTTGTCTGTACTACATGCCATCGAAGCGATTACTGGTACTCCTGTACGTCGACGACATCCTATTTGCGTACGAAGACGAGGACATCGTCGAGCACTGTTTTGCAGTTCTAAAGCAGAAGTACCAGATCAAGAACCTCGGCAAGCCGTCCCAGTTCTTAGGGATGAACCTCGAAGTCGATGTCAGCAGCATCAAGCTCGCCCAAGAGCAACAGATCAACGAAGTTTTGTTGCGCTTCGGTATGGAGAGCGCACGACCTGCCGGGACACCGATGGCCGCCGGTACAAGGTTTGAGAAGCACAAACCCCGATGACCGCTGACGAAGCTAGCGAAATGGTCGCCGTACCCTACCGCCAAGCCGTCGGAGCTTTGCTGTACCTGTCCAGGACTACGCGACCTGAGATTTCCTTCGCAGTGAACCAGGCTGCTCAGCGAACATCGGACGCCCGACCGGAGCACTGTAAGCAGCTTTGCAGAATCTTGCAGTACCTACGAGCAACCCCGCGAGGGAGTGAATACACCTTGCAACCATACTGGCGACGCTTCCTCGTCTTTTTGCCCTTCTTCCCCCGCGTGACGCGGTAGATGTCCACTTGCTTTGTCGTGTGACGTCCTGGTAGCGTGTAGCGTGGTGTTGGCGACGGCGATACTGGCGTGTCCACCTGCGCTTCGACTGACAAGTCGCCTTCGAAGTCCGCGGCCCCCACGCCCATCAGCACCGTCTGCATCAATCGCATAAACTCGGCATGAGTCGGTGGAGCTGTGCCGGGTGCACACTCTGCTTGGACACGTTGATAAATGATGTAAGCGTTGACCAACGCCATATCAACCAGCCCGAGAAAAATCCCCCTCCAACCGCAAAACATATAAACCAAACAGCCGACCGTACAGGCTGATCAACCTAAAGTGATTTACTTTAGTGAGATAATACTTCATCATTTTCATGGTTCACTGTAGAATACAGAATAACAATCGTTTGTCAGCAACACAATCTGGGGAAGTACAGGATAAGAAAAATAAAGCAAAGCCGACCTGAATTGAATATCGCTGAAGACGCAGTTGATCGCTTAAGTCCGCGCCGCCCATCCCGTCTTGATAGTCCTTCACAAGCTGTGGCGCAGGAACGTCGACAACTTCAGCACCTGCATGGCTTGACAATCTCGTTGGTCGTGCGCCGCAGCCCGTGGCGATGAAGCGCACCGGCCGGTTGTCCATCCAGGACACGGCTAACATGCCGGACTCCGTTTTCCAACGTGCAATTCGATAAGTTCCACGCGCCATGGATTTCGGCCGCTTCGCTTGTTTGTAAGGGATCGTCTTGCAGTATCCTCGTCGATTGGTCTGGATCGTGCCGACATGATACAGGCCGCGTTGCAGGAGGATTGATGACAGGAGCACACTGGGGTAGAACTGATCCGTGATAATGAGTCGACGCTTTGGCAGCCCTTCCAGTACCTATTCAACGTTGCGTATGACAGCGTTGAGCCCATGGTTCAAATCGGCACTGTCGCTGTTGAGTCGCCCCTGGTAGATCTCGGTCCCGTACAGGATAACGAACACACAGAGTAAGTTGTTATCCTGTAGAATACAAGCATCTTAAAACTCTATACCTGTAACAGTAGCCACTGTCGGCATCGCACGTGAGAAAGCACTTGGTTCCCCAAGGATGGGGCTTTTCTCGTAGATACTGTCGCATGGGGTGGTACTTGCTTCTCGTAGGAATCATTCCTTCGTCGAATCGGATTCGCTGGCCGACAGTCATCCCCAGCTTGAAGGTAGTGATGATCGTGTCAGCGATGGGCTGGATCTTCCAGGTTTTGTACTTGCATGCGTCGGACCCGTGGTTGTCGCTAAAGTGAAGGAACCTTACAATTTCCTCGAAGGGCCGCCTTAACATGTAACGTCCAAACGTGCCTTGGCCATCTTTTCACGGAAAGGGCACAGCGTGCGAGGGCACAAAAGCCCGATAAAAGTCGTCAGCTCATGCGCTTGTATGGGCTTGAACGCTTGCAACTCCTTCTGCACTTCCTATCTTCATCTTGTACCCAGGACGCCTTGCCTTGATGTGTCTTTGGCGATCCATGATCTCGGTCGCAGCCTGAGTTCAGCGCTGTAGCTGGTATCGGTTCGACTCGGTTGAAATCGACAGCCTCATCGACTTGCAAGAACAAAAAGAAGAGCCCTTCAACACTGTTTCCCAGTGCCAACTCTGTCGGAGCAGCAGAAGCGTGTGCAAGCTCGGCAGCGGGAAGTTGCAGAGAAGTACCTTCAACATCAAGGCAATAAGTTTCGTTAGTGTCGCGTACAGGATAACGCAAGCATCATTAGAACGATATCCTGTATAATGCAGATCGGTACTTACTTTCGTCTTCGAAGTATGTCGTCCAGCCAGTCTTCGCGTGCTCACTCAACTAGTCCTTGGTCATCTTGTCAAACGCCGTTCCGGCAGATAGATCGGCAGCTTCTTCATCACTTGTCGCTTCATCTTCGCGAAGCTCTCGCTTGTGTCTTCTACATCGGATTCTCCTTCGTTATCATCGACCCTATAGTTATCGTCATCACTAGAGTCCAATTGATCATTGCCGGAAATGTAGACACTTTCAGCCGGACGGCGAGCGCTTGGAGGCGGTTGAACACGTATAGGGGTCGCTGGCAAAGAGATGACCGGTGTTGGAGATGCTTTCCGCGCTCGCTTCTTTGGGGTCGCTTTTGCTGGTGACTTGGCGGGCGCTTTGGCGGGCGAGTTCCCTGGGGTCGTCTCTACTAATGACGGGGCTGGTGCTTTGACTGGTGCCTTGGCGGGAGAGTTCGCCGGCGCCTTTGCGAGTGGCGGACGACTGGGACGGCGACTTGGCGGGCACCGTGGTAGGCGCCTTCGTCGGCGGCTTGGTTGGGGACTTTAGGGCAGGTCTAGAGATCGGGTTCAAAGGTAGAGGTGCGGATCGGAGTGCCGGCGAAGCCTCGACCGGCGAATCGGACGCTACGGCGGTTGCCGCTGCCGCCCCCACGGGTGTCTGCGCTTCGCGGTCAGTGGTTTCCGTAGCTTGGCGTTTGGTAGGAGGGGCATCGTCGTTCAGAACTGTCGTAGCGTTCGACAACCAACGATGCTATTACTGTAACTTGACACGTACCGCGGACTGGTAGATGCTTCCAGACTTCATCTGCTCCATCAAAATAGTCTACAAGGTGTGTTGCATTCGGTCGTTTCTCCCATCCTGCACGTGTGTAGAAGTGACTTTCGTTGGAGAGACCCTTCGGCCGCTCAAACCGCAACCCAAGCTTGTTTAGTTTTGTCCACAGCTTTGACCATATGAGAGGCTTGATGTGCTTGTGTTTACCCATCACGAGTCTGCCTTCATTTGCTTTCCGTCCGTCCGATTCGCGAATGGCGCGAATGCTGGGCGCGCGCAAATTCCCTAAATCTCGAAAAATCTGGGTCACGAATTATACCTCCCTAGCTTAGTAACAACCTTGCTCATCCTGTGATCTGTACAAGTCACTTGACGTTTGTATAGTATCACTTGATTAAAGTATGCCTAAGTTCTTATCCTGTATTGTACAGGATAAGAAAAGTACTTACACTGTAGAATACAGGAAGCGGGGCTAAAGGGGTAAAAGGAACGCTTTCACACTTTAAAGTCTTGTAGAGAGCACGGCAGCACTCTCCGGACGATTGGAATCGCTGAGAAGTAAATATTGTCATGCTGTGCTTGATAGTAGCCAGCTCGTCCTCTTCGCGGTCAACGTGATTTATTGTACAGTTCACGGGATCGGTTTTAGTTGTAATACATCGTGGGCGCTCCTCCCTCAATTTGCGATAAGATATATCTATCATCCCCAGTTCTCCACAGCTCTTGCCACGGAAGCCGCACTCGGCGATTGTGGCCGTTCTCCTACATATTGACGACTTAATAGGATATCTAGTAGAAGGAAGGGCGAGTTGTATTTTACGTTCTTGGTAGCGGTAGTTTCATCTTCCTTTCGAACGGGGACGGTTATCCTTCGTGTTGGTATTATAATCCCTCTCTTTGGTGATTCCTATTTTTGAAAATTTTGCTCCTTCTTTATCGAATAGAGTTTTAGATTTCAGACGAGAAGTCGTAGGATTGGATGGCCTAAAAATGCGAATTCGATCAAAGAATAATCATATACTCTACAAGCCAGTAAAGGATCTAAGGGTTGTCAAAGCAGAGCTAACCGAAGCCCCATTAGAAGATGGCCAGATCTGGGAAGCAAAGTCGATTCCGAAGCACAAAACAAATGCGCAACGGCACATGCCATTAACATCCCGACCGCTACGGCGAGCCCAGTCATAGCGCCCAGCGAGCCCTTCTGCGCGACGAGTCCTTGGCCACAGCGCACACTACCTCTCCACCTTGCCCACCAAGACGTCCTTACACTTTCCCCCCCCCTCCCCCAGAGACTGAGACGCCGCCCGAGGGCAGCGCCCGCAGAGCGACGCCGAGGCTCAGCTCCGAGCCGTCTACCGGGAGGGCGGCACCCCAGCCCGACCAAAAAGTTTCCAGAATACTAGGGTGTGTTCCGCAAACGCGTATTGTGGCTGATTTGCCCCATTTCAGCTGATATTGTCGTTTTGGCTGATCGCTCGATAAGCTATCGTGTTCCGCATGTCATATTGTGCTGATTTTGGGGCTCGACCTGGCTAATTTGACCAGCCCGATTTTGAGCTGGTCTCGCTGATCGGCTGGCTTATTGGCGACGAGCGGCCGTAAAACTGAGTAATATTTACCCAGGTCAGAACCACCTCTCTGTGCCTTAGTTAGTAGAACGAAAACGCCGGGTCGGCCGCACGCTCTGCTTTGGCGTACAGACCACGCTCGTCGGGGACCCTCTCCCTACTCGATAAGGCCATCAATGTCGGCGGTGCATCACGAGCGTACTGGACCTGCTGAACCCGTGGATCGAAGGAGCTGGTCAAGCACGTGCTGGTGCCGGCCAAGACACGCTGAGCAGTGCAGTGAGTATTGCACGCTAGCTTGCCCCGGTGGACGCAACTTGGGTAGCGCATCATCTCGTAAAAGCACCGCTTCTTAAGTGTAGAGTCTGCAGCGTGTAAGCCACCGCCCGCGATGACGGATGCCGCAATGCTCTTCGCTTGTGGTCGGAGCTCAAGACCGAGTCTCAAAAAAACATACACTCTCGTTCTTCATAGTGTTGTCTTTTTATCATGTTTGATAGTGCGCTACGGCTGGTAGCTGATCCTCGGAATTGCGTTCCGCGTCCGAAGTGGATGATCGACCGATCAGCTGCTCATGTCCCTCCCACTCCGTGTGCCGGTCCATTTTGCGCTGTTGGATAACTGGCCGTACAATGAGCTGCGTGGCTTCGGATTTGACCTGATGTATTCGGATCTGTACTGCTTCCGCGACTCAGCCGGGCTAAATGATGACGCGATGAAAGCGTTTGCTGTGGTGCTGGCTAACTACAAGAAGAACATGACGATTACGGCCACGCCGCAAGGGCTACACAGAAGAAACGTAGTCGCAAGGGCCTGCTTTCATCCAAAGCATTGGAGGACGTCGTTGCAGGCGTTTCGACGCATGCAATTGTGCTAATGCCCGTCAATTTTGGAGGCACTCACTGGGGATGTCTCGTTGTCGACCGAGATGCCAAACAAGTCAAGACGTACGACAGCAAGAATGGCAAGCGCAATAAGCAGAGGTTGAAGAAGATCGCGAGTGAGATTATTGCTGCAGATGCGACTATGGCGAGCTACACGACTGTCGAGGTGACCAAGCCTCTTCAGTCCGACAGTGATAACTGCGGTGTTTTCGTGTGTCGCTTCTTCTGGACCTGTGTTAGCGACGACGCTCCAAGTGACGTGACGCCGACGGGTATCACCAAGCTCCGCTGGGCAATGCTGCAAGCAATCCTGAAGATGAACCGTCGCTAGTTGCAAGGAGATGATGAAGGCATAGTGCATTTTGAGGCTAAACTCTCAATACATGGACACTACATGGATGACATCTGGACAAACCTGGGGTTACGAAATGGAGCCATACTATAACGATGGCTTCACTTGCCGCTTCTCGCCATGCCGACAGACGTTGACGCTCATCAGTCTGGCTTTTGTTCAAGTAGCGCACACATGAGTATTCCAGGTATTGATACCTGCACGAAACCCGGACTCTACTGCTGAAGACTGATTGGCTAAGATTCTTCCGACACGAGCTGAGCGCCGTCACTTCCACTTTTGCTCAAGTTCCGCACACATGATTCATCCAGGTTTTTCACGCGCATTATACCTGGTCAGGTAATTTATGTCGATGGTATAGATTACTTTCATCGGATTCAGCAGGGTTTCAAAAAACCTGTAGATAACAATACCTGTGGAATCAGTTTTCTTGGGCGCTAAGGCTGTCCTATTGTATTTGCGCGCGCACCGTAAATCACGGCGAAGATGCAACGTCGTAAAAAGAAGCTTTCAAGTCAAAATGTAAAAAGTTCATTCACTCGTAAAAAGCCGTAAAAAGATCACCCCATACTAAAATCAAGATAACACACCAGTATTTGTAGTAATTTGGCGGTAATGTTGCATGTTCGCCGTACGTTGCATGTTCGCCGTTATTTACGGTAAATCGCTAAAGAGTCACAATATGTTTTGTGCAACATGATTGGATAAAAAGTAAGGGAACGTGAGGCAAACTCAAAGAGTGGTGTGAAATCTCGCGTTCTGTTGGAACTTGATGGAGCCGCCCACGTCGTCCACTACGCAGCCCCAAGTCTTCAGCCACAATGCCGCGATGCGTCCGCAGCTGCAGTTCACTGCATCCAAGGAGTTCTCCGCCGTCTCGGCAGCCTGCAGCAACAACTTCACCAAAGGCGTCAAGGTCTCCCCCGACGGCCTCTGCCTGCTGACCAACAGCGACGACCACACGCTGCGGCTGTTCGAGGTGAACGGCGATGCGTCCCAGTCCAGCACCAGCATATTGCAGGCGAGAGAGGGCGGCACAGTGTACGACTACCAGTGGTACCCCTTCATGTCGTCCGCGGACCCGAACTCGTGCATCTTCGTGAGCACCAGTCGAGACCAGCCCGTGCATCTATGGGACGCCTACACGGGTGAGCTGCGGGCTTCGTACCGAGCGTTCGACCACATGGACGAGCTGGCGAGCGCTCAGAGTCTGGCGTTCAACTCGACGGGCACCAAGCTCTTCGCCGGCTTCGACCGGATGATCCGGTACTTCGATCTGTCCCAGCCCAGTAGGGACTTCAGGGCGAGGCCGCTGACCAAGACTCGACGTTCGCGTAAGGGTCAGAGAGGACTTATTAGTACGCTGCACTTCAATCCGGACCACTCCAAGATTTACGCGGCTGGATCGTACGGCGGCACGACCTGCGTGTACACGGAGGACGAAGGGGAAGAGCTGCTGGCTCTACGTGATCACGACGGTCGCGGCATTTCTCAAGTGAAGTTTTCTCCGTGTGGGCGGTTCTTGTTCACGGCTGCACGGAGGGATGCTCGCATCCATTGCTGGGATATCCGAGCGACGAACGAGATTCTACACACTTTTAACCGAGTGGCTGACACGAACCAGCGCGTCGAGTTCGATCTGCACTGTGGAGGGAGGTATCTAGCGACGGGGAGTCGGACAGGTCGCGTTATGCTGTGCGACGTGCTGACGGGGGAACTGCTGGACCAGAGCATTGTTCTTCCTGACTGTGCGAACGGGGTGTCGTTCTTCCCCGACGCTTGCAGGGCCATGGTTGCAGTTTCCAGCGGTCAGAGGCACTACGACTTGCCAGAAGACATGCAAGACGACGCAGAAGATGCCGGTGCCAACGAACCGACTGACAAACCCACAACAGCTGCAGTCATGAAAAATGTGCTGCAAGTGTACGAGTTCCAGATGAACCCTGAAGATTCCATAAGTCTTGCTCAGTAGAGCTGGTATTACACAAAGTGAAAACTTAAAAGTCTACCTTATGATGTCTCCTACCTAAAATTAGCGTACACGGCTCATGCCTCCAAAGCTCTTGTCTTCCTGTCTGCCCCTCGTTGCGTCGCCCTGTTTCCTGTCGGTGTCGCGTCTCGGCCGTGGGGCCGAAGGTTCCAGCCTCCCTCTCCACCCCGTGGCACTGGGCGCCGCCACCTCTACTTCATCACCCTTGCTCTCAGCCTCCCGCTCCTCCTTGGCTCTCTGCTCCTGCCTCCTCTTCTGCACCTGCTCGAAGATCTTGAGCTGCTTCTTCTCGATCTTCTTGAGCTTCTTGGCCGCCTTCTTGGCCTTCTTCTCCTCGCGCTTGCGCTTCTTCTTGTCCTTCTTACTCTCCTCGGGAGCCGCAAACACGTCCACGCCCTTGTGCAGGTCGAAGTCCGTGGCCAGCTCCTTGCCCTCGTACGCGTGGCCCGGCAGCCCGCGCGGCCTGCGCTCCGTCTGCTCGTCGTCCTCCGAGTCACTGTCCTCCTGCAACTCTTTGGGCAGCTTGTACTTGAGCACGTGGTCCACGCGCAGCACGCGGTCCAGCAGCCGGAAGCCGTTGAGGTTGTCCACGGCCAGCACGGTGCTGCGCTGGTCCTCGAACTTGAGGAAGGCGAAGCCCTTGGACTTGCCCGTCTTGCCGTCGCGCACCAGGTGGATGTCCTCGATCTCGCCGAACTGGCTCAGCACGCACAGCACGTCGCCCTCGGACAGCTCGAAGGGCAGCCCGCCCACGAAGACCCACGCCGACTCGCGGTACTTCTGGTGCCACGAGGCCGACAGCGGCACGTTCAGCTCCAGCTCGCGCTCGTTCAGGCGCTGGATCTCCGCCACCACGTTCATTATCACGGCAAAGTTTTTTTTTGTCGAAAAATGGGTTTTGAGGATTGAATAGTACTGTGTAAAACATAACTATTTACACCCCCCCCCCTTCATACAAAATTTTAGGTAATAGTGAGTGGATGAACCAATATGTGAGATTGTGGGCCACAATTTGTGGCGACTTCACAACTCTTGGGAACGCCGATCTGTAGCTGCAGTGTACGAGTATGCTCATCTCCTAAACTCAACGAACTGTAGTGCATGTAGTATTAGCAGGGGCGCCGAAAATAGCATGGCCATAAAAATAATGACCATAAATAAGTATGGATAATGTATGTTGGCCGTTTTCGCTTGGCCATGACATTATTTATGTCAAGAGGAATTGTAATTGGGCAAATTATCAGAAACAAATCTTGAAATTTAGAGAGACCAATACAAACTTTAAGTAACACAGGATCTTGATATTTCAACATTATTTATGAGACACATTTTCTGCATGATATTATTTATGTTCTCTTCTTTCTGGCAGGCCTACCATTATTTATGAGCCAGCTTGGCTTACATAAATAAAAATGCCATAATCGGCGGCCCTGAGTATTGGGAATGCCTTTTGGTCAGGAACCAGCAGTAATGTGCGCTGCTCTGCTTGCAATGGACCAAGTTGAAGCGGTTCAAGTGAACATAACACGTATTCATTAGCAAAACGAGTGGCTCAAGCCGCCAGCTACAGATAGACGACTCGACACCTTGCACCTATCCTAAGTTTCTATCTACTTTCAAGGCCCACCACAGAACGTTGGCGATGCGCTTTCAACTGTGCCGAACCTCTAGTCCACCATGGGCACTACCTATGAGGCGGCATCCTTCTTCTCCTCAGTGGCTGCAGGAGTGGCCGTTGTGGCAGTGGTGGCAGCCGCAGCAGCAACGGCCGTAGCAGCAGGAGTACTACTGGCTGCTGCCTGCTGTGCCTGGAGCTGCCGCGCCCGCTGGAGCTGCTGCTGTCGAGCTTGGACTTGAGCCAGAAAGTGGCGGCGAATGTCGGCACAGCGCGGCACCTTGCAGGAAGTGTAGTCCTTGGTGCACTGGCGCGCGTGAGCCGAGAGAAGACCGATAATGCGCTTGCATAGCACGCATGGACCCGCGAGACGCTGCTCGCAAATCGCGCCGTGCTTGAGCATAGCCTGCATGCGGTTGCAGTTGAAAAACGTGCAGTTCGGCACCGTGCAACTGCTTGCGTGCTCCAACTGCAGCAAAAGCTGCGGGTCGATGTTGTGGATCCGCCTCTTCTTGGCTGCATCACCATTCTCCGCTGCGTTACCGTTGGGGGCGCTAGCTGCTGCAGCGCTGGGGGCTGTCGCTACGGTTGGTGCCGTGGTTGCTGAAGCCGCGCTACCTTCTGCTGGTGCTGCAGGCGCTGCACCAGCTGCAGGGACTGTCGCTTCGGCCTTCACCGCAGGTGCAGCAGTTGGGGTCGCAACTGGAGAGCTCTGGTGTAACTTGCGCTTGCGAGAACCTCCACTCTTACTCCCAGCCCCCTTGGCATGTTTGGCATGCTTCGCGCGCTTGAGATCCGAGCTACCTGCTTCGCGCTTGATGACGTGGCCTGCTGCGCCAGCAGCATTGGACACGACACCCTTGACCTTCGTACTCACTGTCTCATTGGACACTTCATTACCCGGTCTCGGGATCGGCACCACCTTGAACAAATGAAGTTGGTGCTCATGCTTCGTTTTCGCGTGACACGCGTCGCAAAGGTTGAACACCGGGCAGATCGAGCAGTTCCAGCGGTTCCCGCTCAACAACGTCGTCTTGCAGTTCGAGCAGCTAAACGTGAAGCCAGTTGTACCTTGGTTGAACAAGTGATACAGCACCATCATGGACGAGTGTTTCGCCCGACGAATCTGGTCAAACTGACAGTGGTTGTTCTGGCAATACAGCAAGAAGGCCTCTCGCGTATCGAAGATTTCACACGGCATGATCACATCGTCCAGGTCGTCACCGATCACGCGCTTGACCTTCTTCTGCACCACACTTGTCTCCGCCTTCGTGTCCTTCTTGGTTTGATCTGCCGCCTTACCATCACTGGTGTCGGGCTTCTCTTCAGACTTTTTATCGGTAGCTGAGGCGAGTTCTGCAGCTTTTTCCGTTGTAGTAGAAGCAGCAGCCGCATCTGCTGTTGTGTTTTCAGCATTAGTGACTTCGCCAGTCGCTTCGGTTGAGCCGCTGTTTTCTGCTGCAGCCTTGGAACCATCACCTCCTGCATCGTCTTCCGGTTTGTCACTTGTTGCCTCGCCCTCTGCCTTGGTTTCCTGCTTAACCTGAGGCTCCTCCTCCACCTCAACCGTAGGGTCCACAAACTTCAGCACCGCCTCGAACTTGATCTCCTGCAGGTCCAATTCTGCCAGTTCAGCAGCAGCCGCTTTCTCAGTCAGAGGAAGAATGCGCTCGCTCAAATCCCGTGCGCGCTTAGCACAGTTACCGGATACCTCCACACGGTGCAGTAGCTGGGTCTTGTTGGCTTCGTAGCAAGACCCACAGTAGAAGTAGTGATAATGGCGCGGCGGTGAGTTGCGGGAGCTTGAGGAAGACGAACGCGTCTTCTTGGCAACCTCCAGCAAACTGTTAACGGAGGCAGGAGGGGGGATCGTTTTCAGCTCCCAGTAGCCTTCTTGCACGATAGGTACACCGCACTTGTGGCACTTGGGATGCAAGTCCACCACGAAGAAATCGTCTTTTTGAGGCTCAAGAATGCCCTTCAGCTTTTGCATGAGCGGATCGTTGTTGATGACGTTCTTGGAGCTGCTTGAAGTACGCGACGACTTGCCTCCCTTCTTTGAACGTGCCTTAGAGGCACTGCTCCGTGTCACCGAAGGTTCAGTGACGAATGAGCCCTTACTGCGCTTGCTCTTACTTTTTGAGTTCGCATTGGGTGTCATCGCTCCTTTCTTCGATGCAGAAATCTTGGTATCAGCTGTAGCATCAGCCGCACCGCCATTTTCGTTGCTAGCCTCACTCGGAGAAGGAGACCGAGAAATGGGCGTTGCGGAGCCATTGGCTGGTGTACTGGCACCACTGGCGCTAGTCCCATTACCAACAGCACCATCACTGGCACTAGCAGCGCCGGTTTTCGCTCGATTGCCGTTGTCTTTTTCTTCCAGCTGCTTGATGAGATCCTCTGCGAGCCGAGGCCAGTAGTCTCCTTCAAAGTAGGGCAGCTCGTGAGCTGCTTTCTTCTTCATGTAGTACTCAGCGTACAAGTTGGAGATATTGACAACGAGGCCATCCTGTTTGGCTTCCACGAGTAGTTTTTGATACCACTGACGCAGCCGCGCTGACTTCGGGATTTTCTGGTTCTCCGGCTTGCAGAAGAAAATGTAGTCATCGCCCTTCAGCGGTGGACAAGACCAGATATGGCACGTGTGAAAGCCACGATTCTTGCAGTCCTCGAGAAAGCCTAACATCACCTGCTGGTGCATCAACGTGCGTAGCTTCTTCGGCTGGAAATAATTTACCGAGTCCAAGTACGACACGTACACACGCCCAGCATTAGGCGACAGCGAGTCTGGGCCGTATTCTTGAACGTATAGCGTGAAGATAAGGACATCTACGCCATCCAGTTCTTGGAAAACGCAAATGCACCGCGAGCGATACGTCAACTGCAGCGATAGAGATGACGAAGCCGCATCAGCAGCAGCAGTCTTCTTGTCAGCAGCAGACATCGTCGATCGCGGGCGTTTCAGTGACTTCGATTGCCCAGCCACGCCACCGGCACCACCATTTTCGGACTTTTTGGTCTTCCCGTACTTCGCTGCCAGTAGCTTACCCATCCTTGGCTTTACCTGGACTTGCTTATCGATACTGAGGACCTCCCGAATGGTGATTCCAAACTGAGTATCGGACGTCGATTCCTTGACACCGCTTGAAAATCCAATACTATCCGAGTTGCCCATGTTGCCCATGCGCACAGCTTCATCCTTGCCCGCCTTTTCGATAGCCTCAAGAACGCGAGTTTCGATCAGCTTCGCCATTCGTGTGATAGGAAGCCGCTTGGCCTTGAGACCATTGTCTAACGATGGTTTCACTCCAGCAGCACGTTGTTTCTTCACACAAATGGGGCATACGAACGGCTCTTGTTCGCCAGAGATCGCGTGGTTCCGTTCGTTGAACAACGCGCAAATTTGATGATACCACAACTTGCACGAGTCACACTCCACCCACGGTTCTTCCGCGACCTCGCTGTTCTTCCGCTTCACCAGTGACGACTTCTTCAGCACTCCATCAAACGGGATTGCACCAGCAGCTGGAGGAGGAGCCACCTCTGTAGCCGCACTTGACAATTGGGGCAAGAGCGACATGTCGATCGGTCCATCCTTCATTTGCTTGTAGCAACTTGAGCACCAATGGTGTTCTCCGCGAGGATCACTGTAGTAGTGCGTATGTCTTCGGATGCGACCAGCACACGGTCCGCTACAGAACAGCATGCACGGGGCAAACTTAAACGAGTCTCCACCGCATAGCTGGCACATCTCCTCACGACGCTGTTCGCAGCGTTTGAAAAGCTGTTTCTCTAGCTGATTCTTAAGAGATGCCAACGACTTGTTGAACGAAGCCAGCAGTTGCTTTGCGGCAATGTTGAACTTGTTTGTGCTGCTGTTGTAAGCAATGCAGTTCTCAAAGACCAACCGAACGTCTCCCGCAAAAGCTTCCACGCTGTTGTAGTGCTCAGCTTCCAGTCGCTTTTTGATAGTACCGAGATCCATCGGACACTTAATAATATCGAAGTAATCCGGGATATTCCACTGCACAGGATCCACCGGGTTGTTGAATGTCCAGCCATATTCACTGTCCATGAGCTTCGTAAGCAAAGGCATCAGTCGGGTCTTCAGCTCTGCCACCGTTATATGTCCACAGAAATTGAATCTCAGCGATCTGATGTGCTCGTCCAGTTGACCTTCCGTCATGGAGTCCAAGAAAGAAATATCTTGGTGCGAAACATGATGATCGTCGCGCAGCTCCGCCTGAGTTCCACGAACCACAAGACCATTGTGCATAACGGGCTGTGATGTTCCTGATGTTCCCAGGGCGGTGACAGGCCCCGTAAGAGCAGCAGCCGCCGCCGCTGCCGCCTTTGCTTGGGCCCGGGCTTTCGCAATTTTCGCTTGCTCTTTCCGGCGCAACTTTTTCTCTTTCTCAGTTTGAAGCTTCAGGGGCTTCTTTTTCATCTCCTCCAGCAGACTTGACTCCACCTTCACATTTGCTGACGCGGTCGACTTCGAGGATTGATTGGCTGCACCGCTGGCTGAAGCGCCAGCTGGAGCTGTCCCCTCAGTTTTCGCATTCGCTTGCTGTGAGCTTCCAGCCACTCCGGCCCCGTCTCCTTGCTTCGCAGAGGCCGATGCAGGAACACCCGCAGGAACCGCAGCAGAAGTAGTATTCATAATCTTGATGAGGCCCCGCACAGCGTCCGGGCACTGGCTTACCGCCAGCTGAAGTTGAGCAGGATTGCCCCGACAAGAGTCAACCACCTTGATAGCTTTCCGCACGGGCCCACACACTTCACAAATCATCTTGTTGCATTGCTTGAAATGCGAGAGTACGTAGCGAGACGAAATACAGTGGTCGGTTCGGCACTGTCGCTGGTGACACTCGCAGATGTGTTTCCACAATACTTTCATTCCTGCACAATACGGAAGGATGCACTGCTGGGCTGTGCAAGTACTGGCATGGCGTAGCATACACAGTCGCTCCTGCTGTCGTCGAAGTACCAGTTGCTGCTCGTTCTCATTCATCGGTGGACGAATAGCACTGCAGACATCGCACTGCAGATTCCGACATTTGCGAAAGTGAGAAAGCAATTGCCGGGTCGATTTGCACCCAAGCGCTGTGCACTGAGCGTTTGCACATCGTGACACATGTGAAAGCAATGCCTTCGTGCGACTACAGTAGTCGATCGTGCATTCCCCAGTCGTACAAGTCCGAGCGTGCTTCAACTGGATCAATCGTCGCTTGAGCTCTTCTCGCTTCTGAGCAATTGACACGTCGTTCATCTGAATCATCCCGGGCGTGACTCCATTCGCCGTAGCTGCTGCAGACGTTGATGTAGTCGAAGCACCGCTGGTGGGCACAGGCGCACTAGCCTGCAACTGAGCAGCGCTGACTTTTCCGTTCAATTGCTGCTGCTGAAGTTGTTGAAGCTGCTGCATCCGCCTGAGCTGCTGCATTTGCTGGATCTGCTGAATCTGCTGGATTTGCGGTCCCGTTAAATTCATGCCGTGATACATGTTGGTTGCAGCAGCGGCAGTAGAAGTCGTTTGAGCGGCACTAACCATCAGAGGAGTTGGTTGCGCCAACGCCGCAGACGACCCCGCTGCAGGAGAGGCCACGCTGGCACTGATCTCGGGTGGCATACTCAGCGGAACTGCGTTAAACGCACCCGCGCCGACGCTACCGACTACGGTTGGCGAAGCCGCTGTGGGCGTAACATTCACGAAGTTGTTTCCATTTGCAGAATTCAATGCACCAGTCGGAGTCGTCACAGCCTTCAGTTCAGACTCAGGCATTGAGAGTGGCTGGTCATTCACCCCGTTCGCCATTTCATCTGCTTCACGCTCCAGCTCGTCCAAAATCGAAGCACCTGCAGCTCCATTGTTGGTGGATGAAGCCACGGTACCTGGAGTCGTACTTGAGGTTGCGATAGACCCAGGCGCCTTTACTGGCATTTGTGACATGCTCACGGGCATCTGGAGTGGCTGGTTAACGGAAGCCTGGCTCATCGGCGCTGACGCTCCAGGGAACGGCACTGCTTGGAAATTGGCTCGTTGGTTGTGCAGCGCTGCGGCCATTTGTTGCTGCTGCTGTCTCTGAAGTAGCGCCATTTGCCGCTGCTGAAGCAACTGAGCTTGAGTTTGTTGCTGAACAGCATCTGCGGATGTACCTGAAGCTTGGAGCTGTTGTTGTTGTAACCTTGCCTGTTGCTGCTGCATTTGCCGCCGCCTCGAGTTATCCAATGCTTGTTGAAGTCGCGCCTTCAGAGTCTGGACATTACTGTACTCTTGCTTTGAAGGTGCTCCCATATACAACGTGTGTTCCAGTCGCCTTGCAATTTCCCGCGGGTTATAATTCGCGGAAGTCGGTCTGTTCGCACTCTTCATTATCAATGTCAAGCTGTACACGATCACAACCAGCTCGGCAACGTTCAGTCAATCAGATCTCCCAACCAGAATAAGCCCCTTCAAGTACGCACATGATCCGTGCAATTTGCTGTCTTGCACCTCGATCGGCATCTTTATCCCTCCAATCTGCTGCCGCTCCCACGGTTGTCCCCGCAATGCCTCCTCCTCCTGTTGCTGCTGCAGCTGTTGGTGGGGGTGCTGCTGGCGTTGCTGCTGCAGGAACCGTTGGATTCGTCGCAGTCGCGGTAGCGGCGGTACTCGCGTTTGCTGCGGTCATGGCAGCGCTAGAACTCGGTGCAGATGCTGCTGTAGAAACTGGAGCTCCTGAAGTGATTGGGTTCATCGCCTGCAAAATACCAACAAGATCCAAAATCCACACACGTCGCAGACACGCATCCGCACACCGACATTAGGTCTCGCAATCCTCTGCATGTCAAGGCAGTTGCAAGACGCATCAATGCAACGTACCTTGCTCGCTGGTGTAGTCGTAGTGGATTCAGAATGACCAGCTACTGTCGGCTTTGGTGCATGCTGAGAAACAGGGGGCATAGATTGCTGGGGAACGGACATGGGCTAGTTACACCGTCTCCTGAGTCTGTTCCCGGTAGCCGCAGCTCTCGATCCTTCAGCAGCGAAGATTGTCCTGCTCCGCCGAAGGTTTTCAAGCTGTTTCCAAGCTCCAAAGTCCCCTAAAAGCCGCCTCCGAGTCCTTTTCAGCTCTAGAGCGATTCCTGCAACACCAGCAACAATACACAAGCACAGCCACATCAGTCAGTTCACGCACACACCCACCAACATATCTTCTCTGGTTGGGGGCATTGCAGACCGCCAGGAACCACGTCAACGAATAAATTACCGCTATTACGGTAATTTACTTTGACCTGCAAGCCGAGTCACTTATAAAGCTCGGAAATGGCCCCAAAAAGCCGGCAAAAGAGCCCATCGGGGCTTATTCGGTCTTCATGACTTGATCGGATGGTTCTAGAGCGCTCCAGGGCTCCGGAAGCGCCGCGCTGGAGGCGCCCCCTCGGTAATTTACCAGATTCTTACCTCGGGTTTGCGGCGGCCAGAGGGCAGCTCGACACGCGGAAGTCGCCTGGGACGGAGATGGGGCCACGCAGATGATAGTTTTCCGGGTCGCGGCGCAGTCCGCGGGCCGCAGGTCGCAGGCCGACGAGAGCCGTCGGGCGACTGTTGCTGGGGCTGTCGAGGCTCTTCCTTCCACCCCGCGAGAATGGAGAACAAGAGTGTTGGTCACTCGCTCGGGGGGAAATAAGAATAGGCGAACGTGGACGGCCCTCGCGTTTTACGGGATTAGACTGGCGGTTTGTATCGCCCGCCCTAAGTGCGAGAGCATGGCGCGGGCTTTTCTGTCGAAATGTCGCGCGAAGGTCGCTCGTGTTCGCGCGACACCAAAGATGATCAATGGTGATTCACCATTAGCTCACTTGCGCGCAGCAACAATGGCCACCAAGATGCGCATCGTTGGCGCGGTGGACGCCCCGGTGGACGTCTCGGGGGACCGCGGACGACGCGTCGAGACCGAGACGGCCCTGGCCGCCGGCGACCTGGTGCTGCGTGCCCCGGCGCTCGCGACCGTGCTGCTGCCGGCGCTCTGGGACTCGCACTGCCACAAGTGCTTCGCCTCGGGCACGCGCCTGAGCCGCTGCGGGCGCTGCATCACGGCACTCTACTGTGCGTAAGAGTGGTGCTCTTATTAAAGTGTGGATGAATCTATGAGTGCTGACGCCGTTGCGCTGCTGCAGGCTCCAAGGCGTGCCAGCAAGCGGACTGGAAGCCCGACCACCGCAAGGAGTGCAAGGTTCTGGCGCAACTGGCGCAGCTCGGGCTCAGGAACGACCAGACCGCGGACGTGCTGCTGCTCGGACGCGTGCTGAGACGCGAGGACGCAGAAGGACTGCAGCCTAAGGAGCTTGTTTGGCACGAGGAGGGCATGGAGGACCAGGAGCTCATGCTGCTCGCAGCGCTGGCGCAGAAGCTGGAGCTGGTGGACGGTGAGGAGGCAGAAGAGAGAGGTTTTCTTCATTGTTGCTGAAGAGGCTGACAAGTTTTTACTTTGGTTGGGACAGAGTCGTACTCGATGGACGAGATGCTGCGCATGCTGAGCCGCTTCCGCAACAACAACTTCTCCATTTGCGACGAGCTGCTGCTGGAGCAGGGTGCAGGCTGCTTCCCGCTGGGCGCGATGATCAACCACAGCTGCGACCCGAACTGTGCCGTCACGTAAGTGCGGTGAAGACGTATTTATTTATCTATTAACGATTTGCTTACGTTGTCGGTGGATTTGTGTGGCGCAGGTTTGTCCCCAAGACTCTCGAGATGGAGTTCCGGGCCATGAGGCCCATCAAGGCTGGCGAGGAGATCACGCAGACTTATGGTGAGATTGCTTAACCGTGATGTACGCTACTTTTTTTCTTTCACTGACGTAGACTGGGTTGGCTTTGTTGTAGTCGATGTAGCGCTGCCTCGCCGTGAGAGGCACGAGCGGCTGCAGCGCAAGTACCACTTCAGCTGTGCGTGCAGTCGCTGCTCGGTGCCTCTGCAGGAGTCTGGAAGTCTGGATGCTTTCCTTGATGCTGATGTTGACGGCGTACCAAAGGAGCAATGGTCTCAGGAGCGTAAGGACGAGGTGGAGCGTGCGCTCAAGGAAGTGAGCGACGCCACCGATCTCGCGTCTGTCAGTACCGACCTTGCGGACCAGCAGCAGCAATGCATTGATGCGCTGCAGAAGCTAGCCGAGCGCCAGAGCAACATTCTCCACCGCGACAGCATTGCGCGGTTGCAGACGCTGGCTACGATTTTTAGTGCGGAAATGGAGCGTGGCAGTGTGGAGGAAGCGGTTGTTTACGGAGAGAAAATGCTGGAGTTCTATCGACGCGTATACAACGCCAACCACCCGATGATGGGGCTCCACTTGTTCACCCTCGGCGATCTGTACGCTCAGCTGGCTCAGGCAGGAACCGGCCCTGAGAACAGCAAGGTGAAGTCGTCGGAATACCTGACCGAGGCGAGGCGTGTTCTCCAGATTACTCATGGAAAGGAGCACCGCTTTGTGAAGATGCTTGCGGATAGACTGCAGGCTGCAGCATGATAGCGAGGCAGGTACGCTCGAGCATCAGGGATAGATTTCGTTTCTAGCTAGGAGTGCCGTCACTCAATGTTGACGGTGAAATCACGAAATGGTGTTCAATTTACCGGGTGACCGCTACTGAAATCAAGCTTTTGAATAGGAGGCGAGAAGCCAGTGGTGTCACAAGGCGGATGGTTTGGGGAAGCTTGGCTTGGCCTGAATCGACTCGAGGACGCGCAGACGGCCTTCTTTCGCAGGATAATCGATCTGCGGCCTCTGGATGACAAACTTTTCAACCAGGTCACGCACAAGAGGACCCGATCTCAGTTGGCGAGCCCCTGCGAAGAAGTGCCACCCATCCATGCTGCTCAGCAAGGGCATCGCGACGGATACCAAGCGATCCATGGGTGTACCCACTTGTTCGTCGCTGCCTTGATCTCGCGATAGTTCTGCAGTAGCTTCGTAGTTTTCCTTCGACAGTCGAATTGAAGTTATCGTCGGCTGTGTGGTGTCTGTGTTGTCGTATACAATACGGAGACCGGAGAAATGTGGCTGCGACGAGCTCATGGCTGGGTATCGGCGCAACCAGTAGGCAAGCGCGTCCTTCAGTTCGTGAAGGGATAACTCCACAACCACAGCAGGCTTCACGAGGGGGAGATATTTCTCGAGCCACTTGCGCGTAATGACAAGTCCGGGCTCGTTCAGCTGGTCTCCTTTAATGTAACCTGCATTCACGAGCCCGATATCAGCCCCCAGTCCTTCGCGCAGAGAATCTGCTACGAGGTTGCCCATGTTGCTCTCTTGTGTGCGGCACGTGATCCGTCGTCCATCCAACGCTGTGCGTGCCTTCACCAGTGGCGTTAGTTTTCCCTGCGCGAGCTCCTCCCGTTCAACGTCCATCACGTACTTGTCCAGCAGCGCCCGGCATTCTGGATCGGCTTGATATCCACGATTCAGAAGCATTTGCCACTGGAAACCCACTCGAACATCAGACTTCTGTGTTTGATCTTCCCGAGATAGCTTCGGCGCGGTCAACGTCATCTCCACAGCCCCCAGCCAAAGAGCATCCATGCCTGACTTGTGAATCAGCGTATCGACGCCAGACACGCAGGTCACTGGAAAGTGATCGTGGCCTCCCAGGATGAGATTGATACCCGGCACCTGCATGGCGAGTCGAACATCATACGCAATCTTGAAATGGGTCAGTGCCACGATAGCGTCTGCCCCCTGGGCCTTTAGTTCCTCAACACAGCGACGCGCGTGAGGTATCTCGTCCTCGAAAACAACGCTGGGTCCAGCAAATGGGTCCTCCCCAGTGACAGTCGTCAGCACCCCGAACAGACCAAGCCGAAGCCCATTGCCCAACGGTACCACGCACGAATCCACGAGACCAGGATACAACTCCCCACTGGTAGCCGTCCTAGCATTCGACCCGAAGCACTTGAAATTAGCGCCGGCGAGCAGCTCGCGCATGTGCTCGGCGCCGAAATCGAACTCGTGGTTGCCCAGCACCACGTACTCGATGCCGATTTTGTTTAGCACCTCCACCATAAGAGCTCTGCAGTAGCATGTTAGCAGTACAAGGGTTAACACGCTTCCAAGCTCTACGCACCCTTTGTCCTTCCGATCCAGCTCCGACCGCCATAGGAAGTCCCCATTCAGCGTGACGATCACATGAGTATCGCGTGGAATCTTTTGCCTTGTGGCTTTCAGCACTGTAGCGAGTTCTGCAACGCCCCCAACGCCATTGGCGTCTGGGAACAGCTCGTAGACGTCGTTCACAGTGAGGAATACCACCTTCGTAGTGAGATCCTGCGCGTCGTGGGAGCATTCAGACGCTACTGCATTGTCAGTGAACAGTGCGTTATCTTCATGATACGCAGGTCCATCCACACGCGACGCAAAGGCATCGGTACTCAGGCTGCACCGCGTCCCAGCTGACGCCTCCTCCTTCGCTTCGAGCTCCATTTTTGTCCTTATAAATCGTTACCCTCCTCGGCATTCTCAATCTGGTAAAGAGGCGAATACTTATGTGTGTCATAGTACAACCAGTACATGAGGCATTTAGGAGTGATGTGGTCGCATTCCGCCAAACCGAGCCATTATTCCTCCAACAACAGAAACAATGGGGCGAAAAGTGTGGTTCTGGCTGGTGGACGCAGCGACTGGAGGCCCTACCAAGGGTTGTAGGCCAGCTTCAGTGCTATCCGACGGTGTCCGTGATATCGAGGACATCCGCACAGAGATTCATGCGGCCTATGACCGCACACTACCTCCTGGGAGGGACGTCTTGGACCACGTTCCACCCAACCGGCTGAAGATCTACGAGAACAGAGCGGTGTACGACGCGAAGAGTGAGCCTTTGGGCGACAAAGTGTTGATCGGGACGTTTGGAGGATCCGTGGAGTACGCGCTTATCGTAGAAGTGCCGAGGGGGGATCCAGTGATACCTCTCACGACGCCTTTCCAGGAGAAGTTTGATGCGGAATGCAGCTCACTAACTGTTAGAAGATTGGAGCGTTAACACTGTGCACGAGATTCCAACTATCTGTCGATTTATGAGCGAGTCGGGTGGATGCACCGACACCGGGAAGATTTTTTGGCGCTGAGAAGACAAGCAGGTCGTGTTGCTGATCACGGGTGGGTGGTTTCGCAAGTCCACTGCTGGCAATACTAATGCACTTAAGAACAAGAGGAGCATTCTCTTTGGGTCCCCGGGAATCGGCAAGTCGACCTTGATGTGCATGATGGCGTTCTACCTCGTGTTCAAGCGCAGGATTAACGTGCTGTTGTGTCTACAGGTTTTTAGGCAAGGGTTTAGCAATTATCTGCTCTATCTGACGCATGACACTGACCAAGTGGTCTACTTTTCGATCCCATTGCTGACCAAGCCTGAAGTCAGCACAATCTCCGAGACACTCATAGGGCAAATAGGCGTTGAACATATTTGGGTCTTGTTGGATGGGTTTTCTTACGATGAAATCCCTGAAGGATTGGAGACCTTTGACATGCTAGCGACATCGCAACACGTGGACCTCACGTCGCAAGGGCTTGTTGGTACGTATTGCTGTCTGTTGCCTAGCTGGTCAAAGACGGATATCTGTTCGTTGGGAAACTTGATACACAGATTTGAACCGAACGAAATGGAGACGAGATTTTATTTTCACAGCCTCGCTACCGAGGATCGACTCAGACTTCGCATATTCAAGTATGACCTGCCGACAGCTACAACACCGGATCGGCCTCCTCTGGATATGAAGCGGCGAGAAAGAATAGCGGTGCGCTCGAGCACAGCAAACGGCTACGAGCGCAGTCTGAGCCAGTGGAAGAAGAAGAAGAATCCATTCACGTCGTACTGGTTGCCTGATTGCGACGACTTCCCCAACATTGACGGCATTGCCAAAATCCAGTCTGTATCGGGGAAGAAGGAGAGCAACGTCGCGTACCTGCAGATTGTTGACAGCCAGAAGTACTCAATTAATGAAGCTGGACTGAAGAACCTGAACAAAATGTTCTTTCCGGATGATGTCAAGCAAGCCGGAGATACTGAGCCACCTATTTGTATAGCACTTTGTTCGAGCCTAGCAGCGTGTGAAGAGTTTGTGTTGACTCCATCTCCCGAAGTCGCAGCGGCGCTGAGCGCGTGCCCAGATCAAGTGTACGTGGGCTATTACGAGGAGGTTCATTTCACGACCAATTGCGCGGTGGCCTTCCTCCATGTAATAGTGGAGTAAAACACTCATGGCTCCCAGGCCAGCCATCGTAGTACAAGGTTAATCTTTAATTTCGTTTCGCATTTCGTACAAATGTTGCTATTCGAAGGTTTCTATGAGCTGTAGCACTCATTTACTACTTGAAGTACATCAGCAAATTTGCTATTCTAACCGGCCGTCATTGAGTGGTGTGGTTTTCAATGCATGACAAGTGATCGGTGAACTTGCTCTTTGCTTAGCTTATTCTCGAATCTGTACTTGAACCTCTTAACCTCGCACATCGAGTCGTCTACGTATATTAGAGCTGGCAGCTAGAGCCACTCATTTGAGCGGCTTCAACTTGGTCGAGTGAGAGCCATCTCAAGCCCCAGAGCCGTAGGGGGGTTGAGGGCAACGCGCACGTTGTCGCTGCTGCCTGACCAAAAGGCCGCGGGGACGACGCTAGTACGAGTTCTACTTGGATCCAGGAGGTGAACGTGCTCATACACTGCAGTTACAAATGCAGCGCTTAGGCGAGCGGTGAACTCGGCGATCCCTAGAGTTTCAAAGGCAGCGCGAAACTCAGCAGCAGTAGCTTGGTTCCCAAGTTTTGATGCATCCAGGTTGTCGCGGTCTGTGGGTTTGGCGTCCTTACTGCTCGACGGCGGCGACTCCTGCTTCAATCCCTGGTACAAGAGCTATCATTTGAACACGTAGCCTAATGAATAACAGTCCTACTTAGATAAGAAGAAGTGACACTTCGTACCTCTAGCATGCGTCTCAATAATTGCTGCAGCAGCGGTGGCAGCATCTTCAGAGCGTTTACTGCGTCCACTGGTTGCTGCCGTGGAGACCTTGGGGACCTTGGAGAAGTTTTCATTCCCGTGTCAGGGAACAGCAGCGAGTGCCATGAGATCGGGGCGACCGATGCAATCTGCAGCGCCACATCTCGCAGCGCCGAGGACAGACTCTCGCTACGCGCGTCAAATCGGAGACGGCGAATTGCAAACTATAGGGTACCAGTCAGCACGGCAAGAAGAGCGACTTTCGGTGGTGGACTTACACGATCGTGAATATGAGGGAGTTTGCGTGCAACTCGCTCCTCGAATGGGACGAGCTCAAGACCATTCGCATTGACTGCGACGACGCGCAAAGCTCCTTCGTGGCGCAGCAGCAGCTCGCAGCTGGCATCGAAGACAAGCAACATAAGTCAGAGGTTCACTACCTTTGGTCGACATGGAGTTGAATTCACCTGGTCCACGCTGTAGGTCGAAACGCAGAGCGAGTTAGCCTCCATGAACCCGCAGCCGGCCGAAGACCACTAAAAGCAACGTACGGGGCAAGGACGTCACTCGCTGAGACGGAAACTGCCCGCGCTGCATGCGTTGAATGTCCCGAGCAACGACAAACTCCACCCCCACACGCAATGCCGAGTCGGCGAGCTTTTCGCGCGCAAGAAGAAGGTCGCCATCCTCACACAGAGCCAGCACGTCTTTGATTTCAATGTGCGGGGTTGATGCCGAGGAGGAATGAGAAGACAGGAAGCTGACCGAGCTCCAGGTAGTGCCCATGGCCCGCACCACAAAAATAAACTACGACAGTACGGTGCCAAAGGAAGCCCAACCATGTAAAGAGTCTTATACGTGAAGTTGTCGAGCGCATTCCTCTAGTGCAAAATGGCCAAGTAGCTCTCTACCCGTGGCCCACCAAACGTCGGTGGTGGTTGAAGGCATGTCTGTTTCTGATGCAGTAAAGTGTCCGGAAGATCATTCATCCCAGTCTACAGCAGGGCCATGCGTCGTGGAGATCCGTGCCAAACCAGACTGGACAATAGGCAGCGCCCAGAGTGCCAACGCGTCACACGCTGGCA
This sequence comes from Phytophthora vignae f. sp. vignae, assembly GCA_016169955.1. Lineage (NCBI taxonomy): Eukaryota > Oomycota > Peronosporomycetes > Peronosporales > Peronosporaceae > Phytophthora > Phytophthora vignae. The sequence continues at coordinate 539,374 of JABJUM010000028.1, read as the reverse complement.
GACACTGCTCGAGCACCATCACGAACAAGATTCAGTGTGCACTGCAGCTCAAGAGCAAGCCAGCTTCAACCAGCCGATTAACTTGGGGCTGTCACAATAATGGCCGTCGTTCCCTACATTCGACACGCCCGGAGATATCAGGGGGACATCCGATGGCTGCGTTACAGTAGCAGAGTCTCTCTTCAAAGCGCCACGCTCGACTCAACTTCAGCAGTCTTCGTGGAGTCCTGCGCGCTTTAACTCACACAGCAAGCACCGAGTCAAAACAGGGTCAAGACTGCATGCACACTCGCCCTCCGCTTCAGGATTTCGGGGGTGATCGATCGATCGATCAATCGACGGCAGGCGGCAGGGTGGTCCTTCTGTTGCTAGTCGACGTCCACGTGATTGGCGCCCCGCACAAGCCGCCCGGTGTTCGAACGCGCGATTGGCTTGAGGCGCGCGCTCGGCCATCACGGCATCAGCTCGCCCTGCATGGCCGATCCCCTTCACGGTTGCGACGCCAATTGTCGACGCTCAAGGACATCAGTCGGCGACTTGAGCGTCCTCCAGCAAGCGATATAAAGCGGCGACACCATCCTCCTGGGCAAGTTGTGACGGTTCGCCTCCGATGTGATAGCCGCGTGATTGGCGAGAGGCATGCGTCCCGATGCCAAGTTGCTCTCGTACTCCTCTTAGGAGTGTGCCCGGAGGCAATGGAGACCTCAACCACTTCTTCCGCTGGTGATGGCTGGCTGCGGGGCGGCCAGCGGAGACTTTGATGGGCTACCCGACTGAACGAGCGTCAAGCTCGACGAAACACCACACGCATCCCCACTGCTTGGTCAGCTCCGGAGACCATTTCCAAATTCGCTTCATCCCCCAAGGCCGCACCACCGAAAAGCTCCAAAGCTCCAGTAGTTGACCATGTCCCAGCGCGAGTCGAACCTGTCGACGCCTCGCATCGGCAAGAGCTTGCAGATCGAGGAGGGCACGGACTACCTCGAGACCAAGTCGCCCAACCCGATGGCCAAGTTCGAGGAGGGCGCCCTACGCGAAGGCCCCGCGCCCGACACCAAGAGCAAGAACTACTTCGGCTTCCTCTTCCAGTACGCGGGCGCTGGTCTGATCTACAGCGTGCTCTACAGTCTCATCTACCCGCTCCTCAACAATAAATTGCGGGTATCAGGCGTCGCGTCGGCCTCGGCCTACGTGTTGATCGCTCTACCGTGGTCGCTCAAGACCTTCTACGGTATCATCACCGACTGCTACCCGATCTTCGGCTACCGTCGTCGTCCGTATATGGTCATCGGCTGGGCCGTGTGCGCCGTGTGCTCGTTCGTGATGGCGGTTCTACCCGAGGGAGATCCGTACTACCCGGACAACTCGTGGGCGTCTCCATCCGAGTCCGAGCTCACCGCCGAGCAAATCGCTGAGATCAACTACGACGCTCCCGACGCCGGCATCAAGTTCGTTCTACTCATGATCGTCGCCAATCTGGGCATGGTGTTGTCCTTCACTGCGTGCGGCGGTACACTGGTAGAACTCTCCCAACGCGAGGGGGAGAAGCGCCGTGGTGACCTCCAGACGATGATCTGGGTCGCTCGTGACGCTGGCGGCGTCGTCGCGTCCGCTTTGGTCGGATTCGGGCTCAACTCGGAGGAATACGGTGGCACGTTCGCCGGTTCGATCCGCGTGGGGGGTCTCATGGGCATCTGCACTGCCACTTCCGTCATCACGGCCGCGGTGGCCTGGTACTGCATCGAGGAGGAGAAGGTGGAGCGTCGGTCCGCGCGCGTCGAGCTCGGCAAGTTGTTCGACCTGATCCAGTACCGCGTCGTGTACCAAGTGCTGGCCTACCAGTTCTTCGGCAACATGTTCTCGTACGTGAGCGTGACGGCCTCCACGCCGTTGCAGAGCGTCTGGTTGACCATTTCGCCCGTGAACAGCAGCATCGCCACCATCATCTCGACGCTTATCTCCATGGCGTCGCTGCTGGCGGTGCGTCAGTGGGGCTTGAACTGGAACTGGCGCTGGATGATCGTCATCACGGAGCTCGCGGTGGTGTTCGTGGACTGCTTCCCGACGTTCCTCACGATCTGGGACGTCGTGCGCAGTCAGTGGTTCTGGCTGGGCGTGCCCCTGCTGGAGCAGGTGCCGACCAACATCGGCTTCATCGTGTCCACCTACTGCATGGTGGAGATCATGGAGGAGGGCAACGAGGCCGCGTTCTACGGCCTCGTGGTGGCTGTCTCGAGCCTCGCGTCACCGTTCGCCACAGTGATTACCAAGAACATTGACGCCAACTTCGACATCTCCACCGCTGACCTCCAGCGCGACGACACCGCGGTGCGCCAGCAGGTCACGTACGCCTACCTCTGCTCGTACGCGTGCAAGATCTTCTCGACGGTCTTTGTGCTGCTCATTCCGCGCCAGAAGGCCGAGACGCAGGAGATGCGGCGCAACGGCGGCAAGAGCAAACTCATGGGCGTCATCGTGGTCATCGTCATCGCCTTCACGTACGTCTGGACCATCATGACCAACATCATGTCCATCTTCCCGTCCACGTCCTGCTACCAGATCGCCGGCGGCGACGGCTGCTCTTAGATTCCTTACGTACGTGTACAAGTCTCGATGTTATGTTGGAGACACCATCAGCTGCTCGCCTTACGTAAATACACGTTCTCAACTTGATACTGTCATGATGCCTAAGGCTGAGAACAGACTGGAAAATGTATCTTATCATAATGAGTCAGGAGGCGACCGGCTCACAGCTTGGCTCAGTGCGTACTGTAACAACATGGAGTTGCTGCAGTGTCGTTGGCAACTAGCTGTGGCTCCGCATGAGGAATACATGTAATGTATGGTCATTATGAGATCGCAAGCGCAAGATTGCAAGAGTGAGGATTTTGACTTTTTGGCAACTGCGGAGGATAACTTTTGCGTTGCGACACCGCGGTGCTGAGTCAGCGCGAAAAAGGGATTTTCAAGGCAAAAATAAGTAGCCATCTGATGCAGAGCAAGATTTTGTGCGTGAAACGAGCCTCGATCGATCGAGGACCGAGGCGAGTGAAGGTGCCAGGCAAGCTTTCGGTCGAGCTGCGTTCCGCCGGCGACTGTGCAGTGCACACATGAAAATCAAGCGGTGCCGAGGCAAATGGCCTCTGGCTAGGATAGGCATGCCGTGCCAGGATTGGCACTTTACCTTACATGTACTTTGGCATACATGTATTGTGGCTTGCAGGGATTTTGCCCTCTCATTTACAACTTTATATCGGACCCCGATTTATATAAGTCGGAGCTGTAGGAGTCTGAAATAGGGATCGAACATTCAAAGCTAGATAGTAAAGTCAAGCAATGCATGCTCTACCATGTGCAATGCCCATCTACTCTAACTAGTAGGCACAGAGATGGCTTAGGTGATAGCACAGCGAGCAGGTTGCTCACTAGTTTGCTCTGCCTCCTCAGCTGAAGAAATCGACATGGCGTATGTTACTATGGCAACGTTCCGTGCAAGGCAGGCTGGCCTGCATCCAGCCTTGATTGCAGTGGATTTGCTACTTCTCCGGTCCGCTAAAGAATTAACAGTTCTCTAATCAGACTGTAACTTGCGTTCTACTGCTCCAACAGAGCTGTAGATGCCCTTAAATTAAAGCGCTTGATCCGCGGTATCACGCAGTATTTTTCATGAATGCATATTCCCGCCATTTAAGGCTGCTATCAGTCGGTTTAAACAATCGGTTTTCACAGGTGTGAGGTTTAAATTCGCTGCACCATCAAAATTAATCAGATTAAAATTTGGAGATACACTCCAGAAAGCGGAAAGAGAGCTTATCTTTGTGATATAATGCTGTTAACCAACGAGTATTCAAACGCCAGAAAAACAGCCAATCGTGTTTCATACAAATCACTGATGTTTGAGTTTTGTCCAATGAAATGTGGTATAGCCTGGTAATTCGACCAATCAAACATCGAGGTTTTTCATGAAAAACCTAACTGTTAATTCTTTTCCGGACCGGAGAAGTATGGCTGAGCCGAGATAATCACTGCCCCTCCGAATTGCAAGATTAAAGCGGCAATTCGGGTAGCTGCTAACAAATCAGAATGGCGATGTCATCAAATCGGGCCACTTTAACAAATCGGACCCGATATATCGGGCATATGAGGCCCTGATTTGCCAAAATCTCTGCAAGCCACAATACAGTACAAACATACCAAGCTGACGACGTGTGACTCACCGATTCAAACAGCAAAAGCTGCAAGCCCCCGACCAGCAAAATCCCCGTTAGACTCCCACGCGGCAATGGATTTTTCCAACAAAAAAGTTTTTCACGGCAACCACGAGCACCGTGCTGTCCTCTTTACAAGTCCCTCCCTCCGTCTCTTATATCCTGTTTCCGCCGCTGTCATTGGTCCGCCCGCTATCATAGGTACACCGCCAGTCTCTACCCTCCTAGAAATCAGTCCGCCGGCAGATTTGCCATCCAAAAAGAGCTCTGGTAAAGCTCTTGAGAGGCCCCTGCAGCCGCTCGCTCATTCACCTTTGCGCCGCGCCAAGAGCCAACCCCCGCAATCTTTCATTAACTTATCCTCCCCACCCCACCCCTCCTTTGACCCCCCACACCCCCACCTCTCCATGGCGTCCGCAGCGCGCGCGCCCGTGCGGCGGCAGGCCGAGTCCAACTACCTGGACGTGAACCGCGAGATGGCGCTGCACCGCCTCGAGAGCTTCCACGCCGCAGCGCGCGGGCCCTTCGAGCTGCTGCAGAGCAAGTTCGGCTTCCAGCGCGCGAGCGTGGCCAACCAGAAGGAGAATTTGGGCTGCTGGATCTCCAACTACCAGATGCGCGTGCGCGCCGAGGCCCCGCAGGGCGCCGCCGAGAGCAGCGACTTCGTCACGCGCACGGCGCTCGCGCGCGTGCACAAGAAGTTCTTCAAGAACTACGTCATGTGGTGCAAGTTCCTGCGCACCCCCGCGCGCGCGTGCGACCCGGACAAGGACAACACGGCGCGCATGGAGAAGGAGCTGGCGCTGTTCCTGCTGCTGTGGGGCGAGGCCGGCAACCTGCGCTTCATGCCCGAGTGCATCTGCTTCCTGTACCACAACATGGCGGCCAAGCTCGAGTTCCTCGACACGCTGCCGGACGTGGGGGACATGTTCTACCTCAACGAGATCGTGCGCCCCGTGTACCGCGTCATCGCCAAGATGCGCACGGCCACGGCGCCCCCAGGGGAGCGGCCGTTCGACCACCAAGACACGACCAACTACGACGACGTCAACGAGTTCTTCTGGACGAGCAAGTGCCTCGAGTGCGACGAGATGAACGTGGCCAAAGTGCTCGAGGTGCACGACCCAAAGACGTTCAAGGAGAAGCGCAGCGTGTTCAACCCCGTGCTGGCCTTCTTCCGGGTCTGGTACTTCTTAGTGGTCATGTTCCACGTCATGGTGGTCATCACCTACGTGGCCTACATGGCCGAGGGCGACGACGACGGCGGGCTCGGCTTTTTCTTCCGGGTTTTCAACAGCGGCCAGAATAAAATCCGCGCGCACGCCTTCTACTCCATCTTCGTGACGGTCACGGGGCTGCTGGCCATGAAGGTGGTCATGCAGATCTGGCTCTTCGGCCTGCGGCTCTACAAGGACCTGTGGATGGCCGTCGGAGTCTTCTGCAGGTTAATCTGGCACTCGCTCTTCTTCGCGCTGTTCATGATCATCCACTTTTCCCCGGACGAGTCAGCGCTTTTCGGCTCGCTGAGCAGCCTGTTACCCGGTGGAGGCACGGCCGGCTCGTATCTTTCCATGGGGCTGGTGTACTTGGCGATCTACAGCATCCCGGTGCTGACCGCGGCGGCCATGCGAGCGTTCTTCCCCAATGCGATCTGGGGCATTCGAGTGGTCAACGCGCTGGACGGCACCAGTCGACAGTACGTGGGGCGCAACACGGCGCAGCCCTGGGCCAACTACTCGCAGTATTCGCTGTCGTGGTTCATCATCTTCTTCTGCAAGCTGCTGTTCGCGCTGCAGTTCATGATCCGCCCGCTCATGGCGCCGTCGATTGAGATCTACGACATCACCGTGGACGACAACGGCGTGCTCCAGTCGGGCCACAACATCATGTTCATCCTCGCGCTCTGGGCTCCGATCTTCGTCGTGTACATGTACGACGCGCAGATCTGGTTCATCCTGTACCAGTCGATCGTCGGTCTCATCATGGGCAAGCGCATGCACATTGGGCACTACGTGGGACTGGCGCAGCTCAAGACGGGCATGGCGGGAGCACCGAAGCTGTTTGATGAGAAGGTCGTGTCGCTCAGGACCAGGAAGCCGAACGCGGAGGTCGCGACGCCTGTGCCCGGTGGAGGCGACGCCGGTGAGCTCCGTCACCGCGACGTGGTGCGTCTGCGGTTTGCCATCATTTGGAACCAAGTGGTGGACAACTTCCGCCTCAACGACCTGCTGGACGACCGCGAGACGGTTATCTTGCAGTACCGTATTCTGAACAAGGGCGAGCGCATCCAGGAGCCGATTTTCCTGCTGGCTGGCAAGTTGTCGAAGGCCGTTGACGTGGCTGCTAAGGCGCGTTCGAGCAAGTGGGACACCGCGACTTTGATCAAGAACATCGCTACTGCTGACGCTCTGGAAGGCATGAAGAACGGACTGGACCTGGTCCGCGACATTTTCTACTTGCTGCTGGGCGAGGAGGAGGAGAAGGGCGCGCTCAGTGTGCTCGAGTACATTTACTCGTCGCCCGATGTTGTGTCCCTGCTGGATATGACGTACCTGCCGCAGCTTTCGAACAACATGGTGGAGCTGTTGGCTGTGGTCCTGGATATGCCGGAGGAGATCTCGTCCATCGACTCGCTGGACAACCTGCCGGAGGAGCTGCGGATGGAGCTGCACGTCCAAGTCGCTCAAGTCGTGGACCGCCTCCGCGCGATCGCGCTGACGCTGGAGTTGATGTTGCACGACGACTCGGTATCGCGCAAGCTGCACACGTGCAGGTTCCTGCAGGCCACAGACGACCTCGAGTTCCAGACCCAGCGGATGATCTACCTCTACAAGGCTGACGCGATGGCTGAAACGGGTTTGATCGCGGTTCACCCGGGCGATGGACCGGCCACAATGCCGCCACGTTTCGCCCCGGAAGACTTCATTTCCAGCTGCACGCGCCTGTTCTTCTTGCTCCGCTTGGACGTCGCTAGCTCGCTTCCTCGCTGCGAGGACGCCAAGCGTCGCATGGGATTCTTCCTCCACTCGCTGGCGATGGAGATGCCGCGGGTGGATTCCTTGGAAGCCATGCCGTCGTTCTCGGTCATGACGCCTTACTACTCTGAGACTGTGCTGTTCACGCTGGATGAACTGAACAACCCCGTTCACTCGAACGCCTTGTTCGCGGAGCTGGAGAAGAAGCAGAAGGAGAAGGGCTGGACGGAGCTCACGATTATGAAGTACCTGATCACGTTCCACGCGGAGGAATGGAGCAACTTCCTCGAGCGAATGGGCGCGAGATCGCTGGACGAGGCGCTGGAGATCAACCCGACGGAGGTGCGTCTCTGGGCCTCGATGCGTGGCCAAACGCTGGCCCGAACGGTGCACGGAATGATGCTGTACGAAGACGCGATCCGACTTCTGCGCTGGCTGGAGGTCTACTCGCTGCGTGACATGAGTCTCCAGGAGAAGCTGGACGAGATGAACCGCATCTCCGCGCTGAAGTTCTCGTACATCACCGGTTGCCAGATTTACTCCGCACAAGTCGCTAAGGGCGACCATCGCGCGGAAGACATCGACTACCTGATGAAGAAGTTCCCGAGCTGGCGTGTGAGTTTCGTGGACACGATCAAGGAGAAGGACGGCGACCAGGAGACCACTCGCTATGACGGTGTGCTCGTGAAGGCTGAAGGCAACGAGATTGTCGAGGTGTACCGCTACGAGCTGCCTGGCAACCCGATTCTTGGTGAGGGTAAGCCCGAGAACCAGAACGTGGCGCTGCCCTTCACGCGCGGCGAGTACCTGCAGACGATTGATATGAACCAAGAGCACTACCTCGAGGAGTGTCTGAAGATGCCGAACTTCCTGGCGACTGCGACGAGCACGGGCGAGGAGGTGACTGTGATCGGTATGAAGGAGCACGTGTTCACTGGTCGTGCTTCATCTCTCGCTCGCTTCATGACGCTCCAGGAGCTGGTGTTCGTGACCCTGACCCAACGCGTGTTGGCCAAGCCGCTGCGCTCGCGTATGCACTACGGCCACCCAGATGTGTTCGAGAAGTCCTTCGTTGTCACGAGCGGTGGCGTGTCCAAGGCCAGTAAGGGTATTAACCTGTCGGAAGATGTCTTCAGTGGCTACAACGTCACCCTCCGTGGTGGATTGGTGACCCACGTTGAGTTCATGCAGTGCGGTAAGGGTCGTGACGTGACGCTGAGTCAGATCAACGCGTTCGAGGCCAAGCTGTCCAATGGTTGTGCCGAGAGTTGTCTGAGTCGTGAGGGCCACCGGCTGACCAACTCGCTGGATTTCTCGCGCCTGAACTCGATGTTCTACGGCCACTTCGGCTTCTATATCTGCAATGCGCTGACGGTGTTCTGCGTGTACGTGTACGCGTACTGCAAGCTGTACGTCGCGACGCACTCGGAGGTGGAGATCACGGCTATCATGAAGACCGGCAGTCTCAACTCGCTGTCCAGTGTGATGACGACGCAGTATCTGCTGCAGTTCGGTATGCTGACCACGCTGCCCTTGTTCGCGACTCTGTTCGTGGAGTTTGGCTTCAAGCAGGCGTCGATGAAGGTGGTGGAGCTGTTCGCGACGCTCGGAATTGTATTTTACGTGTTCTTAACGGGTACCAAGGCGCACTTCTACGACGTGGCTCTGATTCGCGGTGGCTCCAAGTACCGAGGTACTGGTCGTGGTTTCTCCATCACGCGCGACCCCATGGTGAACTTCTTTAAGGAGTACGGCGTCTCGCACTTCCGCAAGGCTGTGGAGCTGATCGGTGTGATGATCCTCTTCGGAATCTACGGGTCCTTTGACATCGGCTCCGACGCGCTGGAGGAGTACTGCGCGACTGCGGACTTCGACTGTGACAAGAACCCGGACCAGATTCCGTCCAACATCACGTCGCTGGCAGCGTTCAGCAACAAGTCGCAGAGCTACGGCATCGCCTCGTTTGCTGTGCTGTTCCTTGGAGCATGCTGGCTCATGGCCCCCTTTGTGTTCAACACGGACGGTCTGGTGCTGCAGAAGTCCAAGGTGGATATCGCCAACTGGTTCACGTGGATGATGCGCTCGCAGCACAAGGACGACGCCAACAACGACGAGGAGAACGGCAAGAGCGCGAGCAGTGCCGCTCTGCAGCCGAAGGACGGATGGGACGACTGGTGGAAGTCGGACGTCGACTTGATGGTGCCTCTGGGTCCGATGGGCCGTCTCACGTACTGCCTCCGTGAGCTGCGCCACCCGCTGGCGATGTACTACGTTTTTCTGACCGAGTTCACGCTCCCATGGCTTGCTCTACTGTTCGGAGCCATGGGCGCTACGTGGGCGCTGCTGTGGTTCGGAAACCGTGTGCACCACTGCGTGTCCAAGCACCGCAAGCTCAAGTCACTGGCGGTTCAAGGTATTCTGTACATGGTGGGCGTCATTGGCGGCATCATGCTGGTGCCGCTGATCCTCGGAGCTATGGGCGGCTGGTCCGTGCTCAAGTGCTTCACGTTCTCCATCTCGATGATCTTGGGCTTCAACTCGATTGTGCAGTACGCGCTGGCGTTCAACGGCGCCTTTGGAATGGAGGTGGCGATGTGGAGCCCCATGATGGCGCTGGGTTTCCTCATGGACATGATCGTCGGCATCTTCCTGGTTGTGCCGCTGTTCCTGCTGTCGCTGCTGCCGTTCATGCGTATCCTCCAGACGCGTGCCATGTACAATGGCGGCTTCTCTCGTGCGCTGAGCTCGGGCTCGGAGGTGGCGGCGTCGCTGTGCATCCTGCTGGGTCTGTTGGGCGGCTTCATCCACGGCTTCACCACTTCGTTCGTCTACACGCTGGGCTACATCAACGACCCGGACGAGAACTTTATGAACCGCTCGTTCTACTACTTTGTGACGACCAAGCTTCCCAACAGCGGCTCCGAGATGCTGAGCTACATGGAGAACGGGTACCTGAAGATCACCTGCGCTGGCGTGAGCATCGTCGCTGTGCTGCTGTCGCTGCTTATTGGGCGTGTGCTCGGACGCCGCGTGAACATGGCGATCGGCAGCAGTCTGATCTTTGTGGCCCTTGGTCTGAATTTTATCTCCAGCACGTCCATTATCCTGGTGTCGTGTGGTATGGCAGCCATGGGGTCGGCCATGTTGGTGATGAACTACCTGCTCTACAGCTACGAGATCTGCACCAAGGGCTGGCGCGGCAAGAGCGTGACCATCTTCTTGCTGGGCTCCATGAGCGGCTGGTTCGTGCACTCGCTGCTGATGGCCAACACGAACGCGACGACCATCAGCGAGGACTGGGACAACAAGCCCACGAATATGTGGCGCCTGCAGCCGATATTCGTCCAGCCAGCGCTGATCATCGCCTTCTTTGCCATTTTGTGGTTCGTGCCCGAGAGCCCCGTGTGGCTGCTTGCCCACAACCAAGAGGAGCCGGCCCGCGCCGTGCTGATCCGCCTGCGTCGCCGCCAGAACGTGAACCCGGAGATCGCCATGGTCCAGGCCGAGCTGACGCAGAAGACGAGGGAGAACCACCTCATGTTCCGCTTGTCCATCGTGTTCGCGCTGCAGGCCGTCTTCGGGCTGATTATGTCGCAGTCGCTGCTGATCCGGCGCACGCTGCAGGTGAACGCGGACGACTCGGGCAACGCCAACAACTACTGGGAGGTCTATTTCGCGCTGTGCTGCGCTACGGGCTACGCGTTCGGCAGCTTCCTCGTGGACAACGTGCGTCGCAAGACCATCCTGAAGGAGTTCATGCCCTTTGTGGCGCTCATGGCCTTCACCTGTGGCGTCATCGGAGCTGTGTCGAAGGCTGACGGTGGTCTGGTGCAGGCCTTGTCGTGCCTGCTGTACATCTCTGCGGGCCTGAGCATCATGAGCGTGACGTGGTTATCAGCGCTGGAAATGTTCCCGGCCTCTCGCCGGCCGCTCTACTGGACGCTGTCGCTCTGCGTGTTCTACGCCGTTCAAGTGGTGGTCTACCTGCTGAACCCGTCGTTCGCGCTGGCGCACTTCGTCCTGTGCGGCTGCTCGGTTGCTCTCACCGTTGTGCTCTTCATGTTCTGCGCCAGCACCAAGCTGGGCGCCATCCAGACCAAGGCCGAGAAGAAGTACCAACGATCCATGCGCGAGTCCGCGCCCGAGGTCGTGGAAGCGGTCGATGAACGTGGGGACGTGGACGACCTGCACAAGCAGCAGACCCGCATCGCGCAGACGTCGGCGGCCATGAACCGCTCGGCAGCGTCCAACCCGGCGTCGTCCGCTTCCCAAGTCAACTTTGGCGCGTCAGGCGCTGCTCAAGTCAACTTTGGGGTGTCAGGGGCTAGCACGCGCGGCGGGGGACCCCCTCCCAGCAGCGCCGGCTCGCGCGCGCAGGCCAACGCCACGCAGTTCGGCTTCAGCGGCGTCAACGTCACGGACGAGCCGGCTCGTCGCAGCTCGACGCACAATGAGACGGACCACTTCAGCTTCCACCGGCTCGCGAGCATGGAGGACCCGGCCACCACCGGCGGCCGGCCGCAGCTCCGCTACGGAGTGAGCACGGGGCTCAGCAGCTCGCAGTCGTCGTCCACGGACTTGTCCGCCACGAACGCCGACCGGCTCCGGCAGATGACGCGGCTGTCGTCCACGTTCGACTTCGAAGCCGAGTTCGAGGCCGAGCACATCGAGGACCTGCGCCAGGGCCAGATCGCGTACCCGCGCGGCCAGCCGCGCTCCGTCTCCTTCCTGCAGTCGCAGCAGTACCCGGACGCCGAGCTGCACGCAGAGACCCAGTCCGTTCGACTCTAGGGTGTAGGTAGTATAGGTCGTAGGTGAGGAGATTATAATAGTCCTGGAGACTACTGTAGATGAACAAGCAAATGCACGTTTCGTATTATTATTTAGTACAGTAGTCGTTGGGCTGAAGTTCGCAATGGGCAGGCATGCAAGTGGTGGCCGGATGGATAGCCTTCGAAGAGCGGCTGGGGCAGGCCACACCCATTCGAGCGCCATCCGATGATGGAGAAGTCACACGTCTTATGCCTCGCCTCGCCTCGCATCTTTCGCCAGCGATGGATAGGACGACGGACAAGTCACTACGTACGCCGGTCTCATGCGTGCACGAAGGAAGGAACAGAGGGGGGTTGTCCAACACCGACAACAAGGCATTTCCACTTGCGTCGCCCTTTTCACCTTTATCGCACATAACTTATCGACCGACAATTCCCAGCTTCTTCTTCCTCTCGCTTGTCAATCCGTGCCATGCACCGACCAGAAAGAAGCAAAAAATGTTTTCCCAAAGTTGCATCGATGCAAAATGCACTTTGGCCCCTCGGAAAAGGTGGCTACACTTTTGGCTTTCCGTCGGCACCACCTCGCAGCAAACGCCCCCGCCGCATTTGTTCAGACCTGATTCCTCTCGCTGCTGGCCGCTGTTTCTGCACTTCAAGCCTTTCCTCCGCACGACGCCGCGACCAGCTGGACGACGCCGCCCCTGCCACAACGCAGCGACCGCCTGCAAGCCAAAGCCAAACAATAAAGGAAGTGATTGCTGCACCCAACTGAAGGGTTAGGTTTATTGACTTTTGCGACATGAAGCTATCCGTCCGGCGTATAGTGTATAGTTTCACTCCCCCTCCCTCCCGCCACCCATTTGGAAATCAGCGGGGGAATGGTGCACGACCTGCGGGTGAAAGCGGCGGCGCGCGCGCCACGCCGTGGCGCCATCCGCCAGGCAGCGCATGGAGCTAGCGGCGGCGAAGACAGTGACTCCTCCTACTGCCCCCCACCTGACGTGAGCAGTGATGAAGAATTCGAAGACTCCGCGAGCACAGCGAGCAGCCACGCGTCGCAACCCAAGCAAGGCAGGACCGATGCTGCAGCTCATCCGTACACGCCGCGCGACGCTGCAGAGGAAGACCAGCAAGAGGCAGAGGGCCCTCCTCTAATGAAACGCGAGTTTAACTCGTGGAAGGAGCTGGAGGCTTATCTCGCCGAGTATTCGGCAGCATCCTACCAGGCACGCTACCAAGACGGCTCACGACCAGAGGCAAGACTAACTTGTTCATAATGTTTTTACCACTGTGTAGAGCTTCCGCATCCGCACGAACAGCAAGGTCGCCGCGCGGAACAAGAAGATCAAGGAGTCGGGGTCGCCAAAGCCTACCGTGCCAGATGAATGGGTGAATTACGGGAAGACCTTCGTCTGCACGCACGCAGGAAAATACAAGCCTCGTGACCAAGGCAAGCGAAAGCGGCAGCAGTCGAGGGCACTGGATTGCGAGGCGCAGGTAAGCTTGTTGGTCATATTTGGGCACTGTTGTCCCGAGTTGGGTGCAGCTGGGTGTTGTATTGTATATTAGTTGGGATGAATTGGCACTACATGTAATTGAAGCATGTATGGTATCTTGAAGATCAATGCTTGCGTGCAAGTCGTGGACGACGACGCAGAGGTTCCTGAGTTTGTTGTGCGGTTCACTACGTGGCAGTTATTCCACAACCACGTGCTCAATCGGCACACCCACCGCCAGTACCCGCACGTGAGGACTAGATGGAGCCTGAGGTGCTCGCTACAGTGGACACGCTCCGTAAGGCTGGCGCCTCAAAGAAGCGAATCCAGCAGTACATCAACGAGAACTCAGTGTGCACTCCCACCAACCAGAATGTGCGCAACCTCGTCCGACGTCTCAAGAAGCGTGAACACACCGCCAAGAAGAAACAACAACAAGCAGTGGCTCTTCGCCAAGCGACAGGCGACTTTGGGCTTGAAAGCCCACCCAAACCTCGAGGACGACCGAAGCAGACGGCGCGAGTAGTGAAGGCAAAGAGAAACGAGAACATTGCTAGAGTCCAAGAGGATGTCGAAATGCACGAACATGGTCTCAACCTGGTTTCCGCGTCCGAGCTACTGGAGAACAATCCTACGTTCAATTCGACTCATGAAAAACTACTTCGATTCAAGGTGTTTGTTTTCGCGGGCAAGATGAAGCCCCCTGTAGCTCACGAGATCACGAAGCTACCTGCGAACAAGCCATTGACGAGACTTGATGAAATTCAGCGGGTGTTCTCCAAGGACCTAATCAAAAAGTGCATGGCGAATGTGTCGGCCTACCAGCGGAAGCATCCCGGAGTTCGCGAACTTGACATCGCGCTTGAGATCCTCGGTGTTGGGGTGTTTGCGAATTCTACTATCGCACTCATGAAGAAAAGGCACCGGACGTGTGACGTCCTCAAGCAGGTCGAGAAGACGTTGAAATGGATGAAACAGCTAGAATTTTCTCGCCTCGCCAATCCGAGCTTTACTGTTGAAGAAGATCCTGAGCTTCCGGAAAAGCTGAAAGCCATAGGAATTCTATCTACCGAGGTACACCCATTATTTCTGTTATTTTTCATGATTAATTACTGACTATTGTGGTGGGATGTTCTTACGTGTAGACGCAAGTACTGGACCTGACTGCTAAGGAGTGCCTTACGGACGAAGTGATGAAGATGGTGATGCTCAAGAAGTTCGGTCTTGATCCCAACATCGTCGTTTTCGATGCTTCTGCGCTGGGCGTTGTTGTGGACGGAAGTGTCAGTGCCGACACTGCGAGCATTCGGCGGGCGATGAGGGGGTTGTCCACGGAGATTGTGCTCTTTCCGGTGAACTGCAACAACACTCACTGGTGCTCGATCATGATGAACCTCGCCAAAGGCAGGGTTTGTATCTACGATTCTAGCTCTTGTTCCTACCTGCTTGGTGTCCGTGCAGTGGCGCAGACGCTAATACCGCTTCTACCAAGTACCGTTGAAATGAGTTTGCGCGTGCAGACGTACGAGTCGGGTCTCGGGGTGCAAACGGATAGCTACAACTGTGGTATCTACGTGTTGATTGCTTTCGAGATCTTTTGCGGAGCTGAACCGCTGGGCCACCTTGACAAGAAGACGCTGCAGTGTCTGCGATACCGCTACCTACGTATGTGCTTGCAAGATTAAGGTAGCAGGAAGATTAAGGTAGCAGGAACCAACAGATGATAACAACTTTGGAATCAATGCATTTATTCGTATTACTCAAGATACTTGCTGGTATATGGGGTTCATGCGTACCAACTTGTGCTAAGGCTGCTGCGAGTCTATGAGCTTGAAGAACTACAACTTGTACTGTCACACTCGACGTGACATCTAGATTTCAGCTCCAAGTCACTAAGTGCGATTCAAGCATGTAAGTGCGTTCAAGCAGGTAAGTTCGTATTTGTAAGTTCGATTTGTTTGCAGGACGCGCGCCATGTCATCAACTTGCGTGTCCACCGTCGTCGTTTCGAAGCGATCGACAAGCACTGCCTTCCGGCTATACAGCTCAGGTGTATACCTCTTGGAACTGGCTCTATCGAGTTGGGGTTCCGATGGGTTCTACATGGGTGCTACATGGGTGTCACTAGGGCATGGTTGGTCATGGCTGGTCACGACTGGGTGCTCGTAGCATGTCACACGTTTTTCAGTCGGGTGCAGCAACGGGTGCCAACAGTAAAAGTCGTTTCAAGAGTCGACCAGAACCAGCCCCCCACAGCCCCAAGACCCAACCAAGACAGGCGCTCCGCCTCTCTTTTCAGCCGTTTCGCAGCGCATTCGTGCTCTCGCCGCCTTCATTCATTTCGCAGTTTAGTCCAGAGCCCTCCTCCCTTATCGTAGCATGCGGTCCCTGGTGCTGGCGCTGAGCCTTGTGGTGCTGGCCTTGTCGGCCGTGGCGGAGGCCCACTGGATGGCGCTCGAGGCCTCGTCCTCGTCCGAGTGCTGCAGCACGTGCATCGGCAAGACGTCCAACACCGTGTACGACTACGACCCCGTCATCTACGCGCAGTGCTCGAACGTGACCGGCGGCATCTGCTGCTTCGACTGCGGCGACCTGGGCGAGCCCCAGTACGGGGACACGGTCTCGTACGCGTCGGACGGCGTCACGGCCGTGGTCAAGGCCGGCACGTACATCTCCTTCACGTGGAGCAGCGTGGTCAACGTCACGTACATCTCGCTCAAGGCCGGCCAGAAGAAGACCAAGACCCCGACCATCTCGGACACGGCGGCCTCGGAGAAGTCGAGCACGTTCCTCATCTGCGCCAAGGCGGCGGGCACCATCTACTTCCGAGGGTGGGGCAGTGACACGTGTCGCGAGGCCTCGCAGGAGTATTCCGTGACCGTGGAGGCCGGCGACTCGAGTACCAGCACGTGCGACGCCAGCGACGTGAAGGTCACCACGTCGTCCAGCGCCGGGGGCGACACCTCGAGCTCCGTGGCGCAGGACGACACCGTGGCCGAGTGCAACGCGCAGCGCGCCAGTGTGCAGACCGTGGACGGCACCCAGACGTGCGTGTGCGTCTCGGACTGGACCAACCCGCCCGAGTGCGACCAGTGGCCCATCTGGAAGTGGCTCGTGACCATCGGAGGTGGCGTGGCCGCGCTCTTCTCCATCATCATCTCGGTGCGCGCCTTCTTGCAGGGCCGCAAGAAGAAGCAGGAGGCCGAGGACCGCGAGAATCTGGCCCCCATGGGCAACAAGAGCGACGTCGAGACGCTCGAGGTGACCCCCGACAGCGGCTACCACAGCAACAAGTACGACCCCGAGGCGGACCGCGCACCCGGAGGCGCGCGGAAGGCGGACGACCGCGAGTTCACGCTGTGAGGAGGAGTATTCTTCAGTTGACCTCACTCAAACCACAGATAACGTTATAGCGCGGGCCAGGCCCCAGCGCAAACTAGTTCCCCACCGTCCGTTCAGCTCCATCCCCCAATTCGATGTGCCTCCTACGTCGCTGGAGTTGGCTACGATGCTGTTGCAGCGTATTCTATCCATACGTGATGGCAGGGCAGGACAGGAGGGAGCAGCACCGTACACACCGACCCTTATGTGCAATATACCCCCTCAGCTCTTTTTTGACCCTAACAAGGTGTAAGGATGACAAGAAGTTCGTGTTCGTGTTCGTGAGCTTGGTGATCTCACTCTTGTGTTCGTATGGGGCCGAGTGATCTGTCCGCCGTGCGATTGCCGGATGTTGGGGTTTTCTCGGCCTCGCTCGGAAAGGCTCGAGATAGTCGCCATCGGTCCCATCGACCTTACGACAGTCGCCTCTTTTTATTCGGTTTGTTGTGGTTTCGCATCGGCCCAATTCGTGCTCTCGTGCACTAATACAAGCCCCTCCTCCTCTGTGCGCATGCATCCAGCCAGCTGCGAGGCATTTGAAGAGTTGATACCAAGACTCCACAGCTCAAATGCTGTACCAAACCGTGCTGCTATTGCTGCTGACCTTGTGGTTGGGCGGGGCCCAGGCCAACTATGAGGCGGTGGCCGCCAGCTCGGAGTGCTGCAGCTCGTGCATCGGCAAGACAGCCTCCGTCCCGTACAACTACGACCCCGTCGTCTTCACCCAGTGCACGGCCGTGTCGGGCGGCGTGTGCTGCTTCGACTGCGGCGAGATCGGCGACCCGCAGTACGGAGACACGGTCTCGTACGGATCCGACGGCGTCACGGCCGTGGTCAAGGCCGGCATGTACGTCTCCTTCACCTGGAGCAACGTCGTCAACGTCACGTACATCTCGCTCAAGACTGGCCAGAAGAAGACGCAAACGCCCAAATTTTCGGACACTGCGGCGACTGAGAAGTCGAGCACGTTCCTAATCTGCGCCAAGGCGGCGGGCACCATCTACTTCCGAGGGTGGGGCAGCGACTCGTGTCGCGAGGCGTCCCAGGAGTACAATGTGACTGTCGAGGCTGGAGACTCCAGTGCCACCACCTGCGACGCCAACGACGTGAAGGTACCGACGGCGTCGAGTTCTGGTGGCTCAGGCGGCACCAAGGCTGGATCGGGACCGGCGGACGAGACGGTGGGCACTTGCAATGTCCAGCGAGCGAGCGTGCAGACGGTGGACGGCGTGCAGACTTGCGTGTGCGTGTCCGACTGGACCAACCCGCCCGAGTGCGATCGGTGGCCGACGTGGAAGTGGCTCGTGACGATTGGAGGAGCGTTGGCGACCGTGTGCTCCATCATCATGTCACTGCGCGCGTTCCTCCAGAGCCGCAAGAAGAAGCAGGAGGAGGCGGACAACCTCGACAACTTGAACCAGAAGAAGTACGAGGAGGAATACCCGAGGAACAACGACGATGAGTACCGAGAGAATCTGGCGCCCATGGGCACCAAGAGCGACGTCGACCCCGCGGATTTAACGCCCGCTGCTGGATACCAGAAGCACGACCCGGAGGTGCAACGCACGCCCGGGGGCACGCGGAAACCCGACGAGCGCTTGTTCTCGCTCTGAACAGCTCTAAACAATACCTTACCTAAGATTTATAGCGCTGCTAAATCTACTAGCGCGACTCGAGTGAAAAACACGCATTTTCAATCCGCTCGACAATATTTTATCCCTTTACAGTACAGTGTAAAGCTACGACAATTAAGATTCTTTGAAGACTTTAGTCCTTTGCCTCCACACTTGACAAAGCGGTGCTCACCGTGACTGGATTGGCTTCGGCCGGACGACCACCAACACGAGTTGACACGATTTACAATGGGGCAACCCCCCCCCTCGAAAACTCACTTCGTGCCCTCTACTTTACATTATTAATATATCATTACCGGTACATGTGGATGGTGCCACCACTGGTTGACTTGATTGAGTCAGCACCGATGCCAGTCTGGTGGGCTGGTGGGGTTTCCACTCGAGTTGCTTGCAACATGCATTAATAGGTAATACAGTATAAACAACAGAGAATGGAAGGTTATGAACGAGGCCTCGTATTAAACGCCTGACGGCAAGCGAAACAGCGTTGCACCGTGATATCCTGCGTCGTCGTCGTATGTGGGTAAGCGAGCCTCTGCGTAAATATGCATATTAAGCGTTCCTGGATATCTAAAGAGTCAATCGGAACGACGTTGTCCGTCACAAAAATCGTCACGCTTATTCACTAAGTACGAATCTCACTAAGTACGAATAGCTGCCGAGCGCAGCGAAGGCGGCTCCGTCGCCGAAGGCGACCCCCACCATACTGAGGATATTGCGGGGCCGCAGGACCCGCCCCGGCCGCTGTATTACTAACCTAACATTGAGAGTAGTGCAGCGAGCCGACGAGGCGAGCGGAACGGGTCCACTACTGCCGTAGCGAAGCGTAGGCAGCCTGCCCCAATAGCGGAGCGAGTTTAGTGAGCGCAGCGTCTACCAACTTAAATTCCCCGTCGCGTAGCGGCGGCGCTCGGCTAGTCTAAAGAGTCAATCAGAACGACGTTGTCCGTCACAGAAATCGTCACGCTTATTCACTAAGTACGAATCTCACTAAGTACGAATAGCTGCTGAGCGCAGCGAAGGCGGCTCCGTCGCCGAAGGCGACCCCCACCATACTGAGGATATTGCGGGGCCGCAGGACCCGCCCCGGCCGCTGTATTACTAACCTAACATTGAGAGTAGTGCAGCGAGCCGACGAGGCGAGCGGAACGGGTCCACTACTGCCGTAGCGAAGCGTAGGCAGCCTGCCCCAATAGCGGAGCGAGTTTAGTGAGCGCAGCGTCTACCAACTTAAATTCCCCGCCGCGTAGCGGCGGCGCTCGGCTAGTCTAAAGAGTCAATCAGAACGACGTTGTCCGTCACAAAAATCGTCACGCTTATTCACTAAGTACGAATCTCACTAAGTACGAATAGCTGCTGAGCGCAGCGAAGGCGGCTCCGTCGCCGAAGGCGACCCCCACCATACTGAGGATATTGCGGGGCCGCAGGACCCGCCCCGGCCGCTGTATTACTAACCTAACATTGAGAGTAGTGCAGCGAGCCGACGAGGCGAGCGGAACGGGTCCACTACTGCCGTAGCGAAGCGTAGGCAGCCTGCCCCAATAGCGGAGCGAGTTTAGTGAGCGCAGCGTCTACCAACTTAAATTCCCCGCCGCGTAGCGGCGGCGCTCGGCTAGTCTAAAGAGTCAATCAGAACGACGTTGTCCGTCACAGAAATCGTCACGCTTATTCACTAAGTACGAATCTCACTAAGTACGAATAGCTGCTGAGCGCAGCGAAGGCGGCTCCGTCGCCGAAGGCGACCCCCACCATACTGAGGATATTGCGGGGCCGCAGGACCCGCCCCGGCCGCTGTATTACTAACCTAACATTGAGAGTAGTGCAGCGAGCCGACGAGGCGAGCGGAACGGGTCCACTACTGCCGTAGCGAAGCGTAGGCAGCCTGCCCCAATAGCGGAGCGAGTTTAGTGAGCGCAGCGTCTACCAACTTAAATTCCCCGCCGCGTAGCGGCGGCGCTCGGCTAGTTTATTGAAAGCGACCGGGTTTGCATCACGATTTTGTGAAAGCGACCGTGTTTGGCAATAGCTCTTTTCATTGGCTAAAAATGTTCAATCGGCGAGCACAGCCATTGCTGAAGTTGCTGCCTGCGGTGAAGGAAGCGTACGTGTGTGCGTTGTACGCGATGGTGGAAGCTGCTGGGCCCGCGGGCTTCCAAGCCATACTGCGTATTCCGATCGTTTGCGCGTCGACGGGGTTTTGTAGGGCTTCCTTCTAAATGAGATAAAGCTGCTGCTGGGGCAGCATGCTGCGCTGAAATCCTGAAATGTCAGCATGGCATACACAGTGGGCATGCCGCAGCGCCAATTCCGCAGCGTGCGCCACGACTCAGACTGTTGCATCGCGATACCGTTCGGGACCAGGCCTTCCGAAAATACAGTTGCCGTAGCTTTTTAAGCTGCATCACTAATAAGTTATTCCGCGGACATACCAAGGTCAGAGAAATAAATTATTCAGTATATTGCAACAATTCCAACACAAGGTGGCAACCTGTATTACGTAGTTACGGCTCTACTAACCTAAGCGTTCACTACCTTCGACACCGTAGCGGCTCCCCAAAAACGCCGATTAATCTTTAGAAACAACAGCATCTCGAGGCGAATGGGGAGAATGCGGTGGCGGTGTAGCGACAGAACGTGGCGTGCCTTGCTGAACAGCCGCTCCACTGCGTTAGACGTCGGCAGGACGAAGCGCACTCCACGGTACACCTGCGCAGCTACACGCTGCTTCTTGCGGGCGCGCAGTGCGCGATCAGCAAAGCCAGCACGGTCGTTGGCGTCCTCACCGGCGTCGGTGCTGGCGCCACCTGCAGCACGCACAGCAAATGGACTTAGTAGCTTCTGCTCTTCTGACGTCAGCGCCGCCTCGTTGCCCAGCAACACCTTGACACACGCGTTCTCGAACGCAGGGCTCTTCACAATAGCCGCATCCGCGGCTAGGTACTGCGCGACGGGAGGGTGGCGCTCAATCAGAGCGTCGAAAATGTCCCGCACGTCCAGCAGCGTCACACCTTCGTCGCTCTGCAGCTTCTTCGACGCAGACTTGAACTCGCGGAGGTCGTCGGCGAGAGCCCGGAGCTTGTTTTCTTCGTGGCGCGTCGGCATGAGCTCGGCCAGCTCGTCATCCGACGTGTCGATGAACTCCTTGATGGCAAAAAAGCGCTTGACCATCTTGTAAGTCGAGTCTCAACGTGTGGCTTGGCGCAGTACCGGACGCAACGAAGTGCTTTTTCTAAAATAAAAAGCAAAATCACACTTTTTTTCAGGCAAAATACAAAAATATAATACAAATCCCAAAATAACTTACCGAAGTCTCGCGGAGTGATTCAGGTTGCGTAATTTACGCATCAGCTCCTGCATCTTGCCCAACAATGGCTCGTAGTCGGCCACAAACAGTTGCACAGCGAGGTTCAGGCGATGCGAGGCACAACCAATCAGCGGAATACCCAGCAGGTCAGCGAGCTTGGTGTTCACTGCACAGTTGTCACCGACGAGGTAGACGACATCAGAAATCTCTCGACCAAAGAACGGGAGGATTCCTTCGAGGAACTTCACGTGGCTCGCGGAGGAGTGATCGGTGGCGTCGTCGTCGATCAAAGGCGCAAACGCCAGCAGCACCTTGTCTGCACGACCGTCGTGCTCGAAAACCGCATACACCGCGAGATAGTGCTCGGACTGGAAAGTCCACCCGTCGAACATGATACCGAAGATGACAGGGAGTGCCAAACCGATGTCAATTTCGACCTGCCGCACGACCAAATGGGCGTACTTAAGCAGCGTCTCCGACGAAAGGTGCTCCAAGTTCGTGTACTTGGCCACGATGGGATCCTCACACCACGTGAAAGGCAGGTTGCAGGCCGTGGTCCAATCCAGCCAGCAGAAGACCGTCTGCGACTTCTGGTCGATGAATCTGACTAGGGTAGCCGTGTTGGTACCGCTGGCCATCATGGTCGCCACGAAGTCCGGGTGGCGCTTCAGGACGTGGTCGAACAGGTTGCTGTAGCCGGTTTTGGGCGCTTGCTTTCTGACGACGGAGCACTGGCAACGAAAGTACGACGTCGGCTCATCTTGAGAATCCGTGACGGCCTTGTAGAAGTAGCTGCACACTTGGCGGGTGGTGAACGGGTTGTTGGTTGCCATCTTGATTCCAAAATGAGGACGACACTAGTAAAGAGGCAAATTTGGGGAAGCTAGCATGTTAACTATGGTAAAGGGGTTCTAACCAGTGGTTTGCGGCGTCTAGAAATGCAGCGGAGACCCAGAAACGCAAGAGAAGTAATTATCTAGAAAAAACGTACATGTTTGAAAATGCTTTTTACGACTGAAAAATACTTTGTAAAAAGTCAAGCCGTAAGTTATTCCACTTTTGTCACGATCGCGTAAAATAAATTTTTCCGTACTAATATTTCCGTATATTTGCCGTACAATCTTTTATTCGGAAGGCCTGTTTGGGACCAGCAACAACAGCACGCTGCGTGGCTTCCGATTGGGCAAGGGTGGGTGCGAGATAACAGCGCGTTCTCGGGCTACGGAACCCTCGCGATCTGCGCGATGGAGCCAGCGTAAGGCTTAATTGGGGGCCAAGTACGAGAGACTTACTGCAAGCTGATGTAATGTTATTGTGTTGTGTGCTAATTGATTCGTGTTGTTATTGTTATCTATGATGTAGGATCTACTTACGAGTTGTAAACGTGACCAACCCCAAGCTCCGCGGGCAGCAACTTCAGCAATGGCTGTGCTCGCCGATTGAACATTTTTAGCCAATGAAAAGAGCTATTGCCAAACACGGTCGCTTTCACAAAATCGTGATGCAAACCCGGTCGCTTTCAATAAATATCCCGCGTTCCTTATTGACGCCCCGGTCTGTATATTAATATGTACAGTTTTATTTCAAGTAATATAGTGTCGGATCGACAAGTACGTTGACATCAAAGATTTGGATTGCAAGTTGGCATGCGATCATGACCATGACTGCAAACCAAAAACGCATCCAATGCTTCTGATCTAATCGAAAACGAGCTTACGGGCTCGTAATGTCATCCGTAGTCCGGCATGTAAGAGTTAGCTCGACAAATGTACCTGTAAGTGATGCTCCCAACCTCTACGTGTATACAATATGTATAGATACTGTACGACATTTGAAAATTACATTTTACAAATGTCGTTGATGCAAATCAAAGGATTAGGTCGAAAACTACGGTACTTTAGCTACAAGTAAGTTAGGCTCGTCGGCGTAGTTGTCTAGCCTGTCCTTCATCTAAAACGGCTTTCTTGTTTACCTAGATATCCTGAATCTGTCCATGTAGATATGTCGAATCCAACCAATACCACACAAAAATCCCATGAGAAACCGTTTTGCTTTTGCGTGAACATTGTGTTTGAGATGGTGATCCACTCACCCGCGTTCGGCAGCGATCGATGCGCGCCGACAAGAAGCGCATTAACCACTTCCACTTTATTCTTGTCGACGAGAATTCGTCTGCCAATTCGGCGACTTTGCCGAACCTGGAGGCCACGTCTGAACCACCCCACAAACACACACACACATTCGTCAACGCCGGCTTGTGTTCTATGGTCACACCACAGCAGCAGGAAGCTCCACACTTCCTCAACGTGGTCGTTATCTACCCTCCAAGGCGCGCAGCTCGCCCACAAGCTCCTTTGATGCTACTGTATTTTAAAATATTTTAACATTTCTTAGAAAATATAACACGAGCAAGTTGAAGCACAATACTCCTCAACAGCATAAACCTTTGCCCACGCATCCCCGTAATATCTTGCGATTTCCCAATCGCAAAGAAGAAAAAGAAGAAAAAATGTCCTGGTGCACCATCGAGTCCGACCCCGGTACGCGGCGCTTAGTGCGCTCTCCATGTGCCTCCGCCCCCTCCCGCTAACCCCCATCTATCTCGTGCTACAGGCGTGTTCACCGCCCTCATCGAGGATATCGGCGTCAAGGGCGTGCAGGTGGAGGAGCTCTACACGTTGGACGAGCAGCAGTTCACCGACCTCTCGCCCGTGTACGGACTTGTATTTCTCTTCAAGTACGAGTCCAACCACGGGGAGGACGCCGAGCCGCCCGTGTTCGCCGGCGAGGAGGACGGGCTGTTCTTCGCCAAGCAGGTGATCAGCAACGCCTGCGCCACGCAGGCCATCCTGTCCATCCTGCTCAACTGCCAGGACATCGAGCTGGGCGAGACGCTGAGCGAGTTCAAGGCCTTCACGGGCGACTTCCCGTCGGACCTCAAGGGCCTGGCCATCTCCAACAGCGACAAGATCCGGCTGGCCCACAACTCGTTCGCGCGCGCGGAGCCCTTCGTCGTGGAGGAGCGCAAGGCCACGGAGGACGACGACGTCTACCACTTCGTGGCGTACGTGCCTGTGAACGGCAAGGTCTACGAGCTGGACGGTCTGCGCGAGGGGCCGATCTGTCTGGGAGAGGTCCCTGACAACACGATCCGCGACGCGTGGCTGCAGGTGGCGTGTCCGGTGATCCAGAAGAGGATCGAGAAGTACGCGGCGTCGGAGATCCGCTTCAATCTGCTGGCGCTGGTGCGCAACCGGATACAGGCGTACGAGGAGCAGCTCCAGGCGATCATTGAGGCGGGTGGTAGCGAGCAGCAGGCGGCCCAGATCCAAGCGGACCTGGCGTCCGAGCAGCAGAAGCGGGAGAACTGGGCGCTAGAGAACAAGCGCCGCAAGCACAACTACATCCCGTTCATCATTCAGCTGCTCAAGACGCTGGCCGAGAAGAAGCAGCTGGAGCCGCTGATTAAGCAGCAGCTCGACGCTCGAAACGCTGAGGCCAACGCAGCGAAGACTACTAGCACGCAGTAAACTGCATCCAGCTAGAGAGAGAGAGAGAGAGTAACAAATGACCAAGGTCGAATACAGCAACTCAGGATACAGGAAAATCGTCCTCGTTGGTGACTCAACTTTGTTTATCGTTTTGTATGTAATACTTATACTACACTCAATGATTTCGAGGACATGAATAATGTAAACCACATATTAAAGAGGATCATATGTATACAGGCACGTATACTATAAGAAACAATCGTGTTTAGAAAAAAAGGTGTAAACACTCTCCTAAAACTTCTCTTAGCACAATGCGAAGGCGAACACACTTGCAATCGCCGTCATCGCTGTCGAAGGAATAACCGCTGCCACCGCCGAGTTCACTGTCGAGCCCGAGGTCGACGACGTTGACGAGTCGGACCGCAGTGACGAAGCCGTCGATTCGCCTGAGCCGGTAGTTGAGTCGCCAACATCCGCCAACGAGTTGGATGAACCCGACAACGAACTGCCGAGCGTCGAACCGGCCGTCGATGAGCTGCCCACCAACTGTGGAGTGGAGGACGACGATGCGTCAACCCCGTTAGTCGACGAGCTCGAGTTGGTGTTCGGAGCTGTCGTTGCGCCGTTGAGGGAGGACCCGGAGGTGGTGGTACCGTCAACAGACCCCGAGGCCGTACTTGTCGTACTTGAACCAGTCGCGGCGGTTGATCCTGAGGCAGCCGTCGATGCATCGCCAGTCGCTGAGCCCGAGCTCGACGCCAAGGTTGAATCACTTGTGGACGAGCCTGGGCACACCATAGTCTCGCCACTGCACATTGCGCCGCTCGAGCAGTCGCTCAGCGTGTACTGGCAGCTCGTCGAGCACAGTTGCGCGGTGGCCGAAGTGTCCGTGGTGCAGGAGCAGCTCTGACCGCACTCCGACATGCTGTCGCCATCGCCGACGCGGTTGCACAGCGTGTTGCAGTCTTCAGAGGTGGAAGCCCCGCCGTTCGCAGTGCATACGCGGCGAGCGCAGTTGCCTTGCGTGGACTGGAGGAAACGCGCTGTTGAGCCCTCGACCGAGGCAGTCGCAACCAACACGAGGCTCAAGATGACCGGGATGGCGCGGACCATTGTAGCTGAGTGGAAGCTTGGTGGATGGATATCGCTAGCGATGGAGATTGGAGAGTGAGGCACTTTGGGAAGAGCTCTTTTGGCGGGGACTCGCTACCTGAGCGCGCGTCTCTATCGATCGGCTGGACGTCGTTGCTGTATCTTGGCAGCCGTGCGAGCGCATATGATATCCTATGCCCCTTGGCCAAGCATTGCGTACGCGGAAAAAGTGTCGTTATGAGGTTTATTACGTCCAGATGTGTTCATGTCGAGTGATTTTGGTGGGTTCCACTTGGCTTCACAGACCAGAAGGAGCCTTGCCCTCGCCCCGCTTCGACTTGCTCCTGCACATTTTCCTCTTGACTCCATACCGATGTTGAAGGTGTAGGCGGAACAGTATAAATATCTTGGAGGAATGCCAGGTGCATGCTAGCTCACTGCAATGTGCATAATAAGATTTCGCCCGACGAGTGAGTGATCCACGATGGGCAGAAGCTTTGCCCTCTTTTTATAGGCAGAAATGTCCTTCCTGCCTTGGAGGTGAAGGATGACGGCTCGATCCAATACGCTTGCCGCGAACACGCATCGACCTATCCAGCATTGCCGAAAAACCTGGGATGAGTGTCCACGACACCCACTCCAGAGGCTTAATTTTACGGCCCCGTGAGCATTCGCCCATATTGCTCGCTCGGCATGAAGACTCAAAATGGTTGCGATGCATGAGTCATGCAGCATGACAAACACAAGCTGCAAATCTGCGAGATGCTTGCTTGTCCAAGCAAGGCAGAAAGCCGAAGGCGCACGTGCCCATCTTTTGGTACTGAACTGCACGCCGCGCATGGCGTCGAAGATAGCAACACAAACCATGCTGTTCGCTCTACATGTACATGCATAATAAAATACCCGAATAGGTAAAATGAATATAAGCATTCCAGGCGAATGAGCCCAACCGAGCGCTTTCAGAGCTGGGAGCAGTGTAAAGTAAAAAAATGCTTTTAAAAATCTGACGCAAAAGGAAAATAAAAGTTTATCGATCCAACTTTTGTTCGTCTTCTGCGTGCACTGTATTGCACTTCGGTGACATTGGGCGGCGTGTATTATATTATTAGCGGGCTGCAACAGGTAAATGGAAAATGGCTGCATGGGAAGATCGAAGCTTCGATTTAATATTCGTGCAGTTCGTAAAGCACTCACTTCCCTGAACGCTACAGTGCACGTTCTGCAATTTTTCAGTATCTATACTTGCAATGATCAAGCGCGGAACACTCGACAGTTTACCACATTGTATTTTTCCTTGATGCCGTCTTCAGTTCAAGGCCCCCCTCCGCCTCGACGATTAATTTGGTATATGTACATTCTTGCCAACGGGAAGAATGACAAGTTGCTATTATAATACACTCCCTCCGCCCCGGTCGAGTTGCAACTGCGGGCAACTTGGTGATCGCCAAGATCATCATTGTTACCGTGATGTGTTGACGCATGCGACACATCTTTGCGGTTCACAAGGCTATGATCACCCGACTTGGACCTTTACCGTCCAATGGCGACCGCAGCGCTGCTCGTCAACGCACTAAAATTCCGTGCATCCTCTCTGCTAGTGACCACTCGATCTCAGTAGTTGATTGACCTACGAAGTTGAGATGCAATGCTGCTTGCCATTGATCATCACTGACCATCTCAGGCAGACTGAAGCGTTGGCTTTTAAGGAAGCGCTCGTGCTATGCTCATCCGTGCAAACTTCTACACAGTAAATGTACAGCCAAATGGGCTTGCCGAACCGATGGAGCGAGGTACATCGTAACTTGCTTCGCGTGGCGTAGACTACTGTCAACGAAGCCTTGCAAATAGGTACCTACGTGGAATTCCGCTGGAAGCGAGCCAGTGCAACGTCCAGCCCTGCCCATCGCGTCATTATCCTACAGTAACCCCGCCTCAACTTTTACATGACTTGACATATCAAAAAGAACAATGAAAAACAGTTTTGGATTCATTTAAACATAACATTGAAAACGGGACGAATGCGTTATCCTCAACTATTATGTTATAGAGGGTTTGGGAACTAAAATTGTACTACTGTACGTCTTGTTCCTAGAAACAATATCCTGTGTGAAACGACGTGTCTAATGGTTCGAAGTGCAATTATTTTGTATGCAGCTGTAACGTGGAAATTGATACAAGGATTATCCCATAGTAAACATTCGTAAAATCGACATCCATACAGCCCCCAAAAGAGCGTTGCAACTGACGACATTACTGCATACGTGGCAAGTAAAATGCATAACCTTCTCCCCCTCCATGGCTCTCAACGCTGCGTGAGCCTGGCAGAAAACCATTTATCAAGGACGAGAACAACCACCGACTGCTTCATGTGCGCATTTTATTATTGGCGACCTCCCCTCTCCTGCCACCTGATTTCTTTGATGTGCACGTGCATGTCACCACGACGCGAAACGTGCTGACAGTTGCCGACCGGGCAACGTCCTCGCCACCGTTGACAAATAGGGAGAAAACAATTCGAGCGCGCGCGACATCGGCACGACGAGTTTGTATTTTTCTAGCTTCTGTATATTTCCCACTTCCGAGTGTCCTGCAACTCGAGCCATCTTCTCCGTAAAGAAAAAAAAAAGATGGATCGATACTTTTATCGTGCAACAGTCTTCTGGGTGTCGCTTTCCAGTTCTTTCCCCATCCCAACCGGTGGTCTGGAGCGCTTGCCTCGCCCTTTACCCCTGGGAGTCGTAATCGTACTTAGGCGAACTCGAAAGGCTGAAAACTAAGAAAAACCTAACAATAAAAACGGCGAGTACCCCCCTTCTGTACCGGCCTCACTCCCAGATTCGCCTCCATCGTGCGACTTGTCCTCGGAAATACACATAATGATGGCGCTATCGCAGCGACCCTCCCGCAAGGCCAAACGAACGGACGTGGACTACGCGGTTCTGTCCTCGGGCCAACAGATCCCCGAGTATTCCACCGAGGAGGAGGACGACTCGGCCGACGAAAGTTACGGCTCGACCTACAAGAAGAAGCGCCGTAAGCAGTCGACCCAGTGCTTTATCTGCCACCGACCGCCGCGCACCTACCGAAACACCATGCTGCAATGTGACAGCTGTTCCAGGCTGTAAGTCATTCAGTCAGACACTCAAACTCTTACGTAGAACCTACCTTACCTTACTTTCAAAGTTCACTAAAAGATAATTATTATATTATTATGTACATTTCTCTCTATGTGGATGTATGCACTTGCAGGTACCACGCAGCTTGTGGCAAGCCGTTCCAGTCAGCTTCCATCCTGGGCAACACGAGCTGCTACGAGTGTCTCCAGGAAGCCAAGGTGGACTCGCTGAGTGCTCTTCCTCGCAAGACGCTGGACTCCATCGCGGACTTTGTCAAGGTGCTCAAGAAGGCCAAGAAGATCGTCGTCATCGCCGGGGCAGGCATCAGCGTCTCGTGCGGCATCCCGGACTTCCGCTCCAAAGACGGGATCTACGCCATGGCTCGCAAAATGGACGTCGTGCTGCCCGAGCCCGAGTGTCTGTTCCAGATCGACTACTTCCGGGACGACCCGGCCCCGTTCTTCGAGGTGGTGCGCAGCGCCTTCTCCAATTCGCCCAAGCCGTCGCCCACCCACTGGTTCTTGAAGCTGCTGCAGGACAAGAAGAAGCTGCTGCGAGTGTACACGCAAAATATTGACGGGCTGGAGGAAGCGGCCGGAGTCACGAGGAGTATCCCGTGCCACGGCAGCTTTGCCTATTCGGCTTGCATGCGCTGCAAGAAGCGCGTGCCCACGAGCACGCTGATGCCTGTCATCCAGGCAGGCATCATCCCGACGTGCTCCGAGCCGAACTGCCGCGGCGTGTTGAAGCCTGAAATTACGTTTTTTGGGGAGATTCTGGACGATAAAGTGAGCACGACCATCACCAAGGACCGCTTGAAGGCAGACCTGCTTCTCGTTATGGGCACGTCGCTCAAGGTCGCGCCGGTGATGGAGATCCCGGGCTATCTGCCCGCGCACATCCCCCAAGTGGTGATCAACAAGACGGCGCTCAAGAAGAAAAAATTGAAATCGAAAAAAATCTCGGCTGGGAAAATCAACCGGGTAAGTGGTAATAAGACGGACGAGGACTCGGCGTCGGACGAAGAGGAGTTCGATATGTCGCTCCTGGGCGATTGCGACGACATTATCCGGTACATTTGCGCCCAAGCGGGGTGGAAGCTGGACCCGGAGGCGGTGAACGCGGCGAAGAACAAGCCCATGGTGCATTCCAGTCAGATCATTTCGCACAAGGACTCGACTGGCAAGCAGATTTATTGCTTTGGAGAGTGTCAGTGCAAGAACAAACTGGCCGCTGGTATGAACGACGACGACGACGAAGTCGAGGGAGAAGAACAAGAGGAAGAGGAGGAGGAGGTGGAGCTTGGCGACGAGATTGTTTGGTACGTTTTGCGGTTCGTCTTTTTGGTTGGTTTTATTTCGCCTAATGTGGTGTCATTTATTTATTTATGTTTCAGCAATCGTTGCGAAGAGCGGATTGATCCCGATGCGGAGCCTGGCACGGGCGTCAAGACTGTTCACTATCGCTGCAAGTAAGCTACTTCGTGCCAATATTTACTTGGAAAGGGAAGTCTTTGTTATCACATATTCTGACTTGTATTGTGTTGATGTGCGCACAGCGACTGCTTTGACTACGATTTGTGCGGAGATTGCTACCCCAAGAGGCGATACAAGCACAAGGGAGGCAGACATCGGTTCACGCAGTGCTTATAGAGGGTCGACATTTTCCTTGCGAAACGAGACCACTATATTATGCTGATAGCCAAGATGATAAGTAGACAGTTGGAACGGCTTTCAGAAGGGTTTATTAATGATGCAGAAGGCGTGGCCGAGTATTTCTGTGAGTACAGTGTACACATGTAGATGGACAGCCTGGTAGCAATGTGCATGCAAGAGAAGATTACTTTGGATTTCAATTTTTTTCCAAGATAACAGGATGCAAGTCTGACCAAGTTATCAAGCTCCGATAACACATTGCCAGACATGTGAATGAAGACGACGCGTGAAGAGCTTGTACTCTTGTTGCTGCGGAAGGGTCTATACCACCAGTCGCGTGTTTTCCGTTTGAAGCCGTGCCTTTTTAAAGATGCGTTCGGTGAGGCGCCAGTTGCAGGCAAGTACGATGCTGCGCCACCATAGGAGCTTTCGCTTGCTGGCAAGTTCACCTGAGGTCATTCGACTAGTTGCGTTGAAGGACCCACGTGACCTAAAGGTAACGAAGACATCTTCCTCTTGAGATGGCGCCTCCACCCTTCGGCACTTTGCATCTGTGCATCCACTCGGCACAGGGCGCACAATTGAAGTCACGTTACGCGTACTGCAAGGCCTTCGTGGCGGACAGGCCAATGGTGGTGAATACTATGTTTGCCGCCTTCTCGAGTACGCGCTCTCAGTCCTTTAAGACTCTCACTGCTCCTGTGGATAACAATGGACCAGTCTGGAAGGCAAAGTTTGAAGTTTGCATCAACGATCCCCGAGTCGACGTGTTATCTGTTCTCGTGAAGAACCGGCAGTTGCTCTGCTGCCCAATTGTTGGAGTTTGTGTGATCAGTCTGAAGAATCTCATCGGAGTCGGACGTGTGGATCACTGCTTCACGCTGCGCAAGGGCCGAATACAAACAGGCCAGATCCGACTTCAGTTGCTGTTGGAGAAGGTTGAGAACCCAAGTGCATCGCCCCGTGGAGAAAACCGGCGCCACTTGCCTGTACACGCACCACCTCAACAGACGCAGCCGGATCGTGCAACATTGGTGGAGGATGTCTACACGCGCATTAAGAGAGAGAAGCAAGAACGCGCTGCTATTGAAGAAAATGGTAACGACACTCAACAAGACCGCAAGCGACCACCTGGTAGCGACAGCCAAGCGGACACATTCTGCGGAGCACTCGTATACGATGTCGATCAAGTTCGATTCGATACCGAAGACGAGGAGAAGCTCATGCGATCAGAACACTCGGAACGAAGCGACGGCAATCAGTCGTGCAGCAGTCAGAGCTCGTCCAAGCGAGGCAGCCGTCGGTATCAGCGCACAACTCGTGAATCGTGCTCAGCTCGGTCACAAACACTCGATATGGAGAGGCGTGATCTCGACGAAGATCTCTACGGCCACCTCCCAGGGTCTGATCGAGCATATCAATACTACGTTCATGGCAGGCGCTGGGAAAATGGCTCAACAATAGCTTCGTGAACTTTGGGTACAGGCAGATGAGAAGAATCTTTCCGAGGCATGCTTAAACTTCATAAAGACACTTCAAATTAACGTTAAAAGCAAAAGGAGCGCGTCAGTTCCGCGTGGGGTTGCCCTTGCTCCTTCGTAGCTTGGCCCAGATATTGCGGCTGGTGTGGTTCATCGAAGCCGACACCGTCGGGGCCGTAAATGTTGCCGTTGTTGACGTACACCGCACCTCTTTCCTTGTCCTCGGTACTGCTCTTGGCTGTTCGAGTTACTTGGCCCATTGGTTGTGCAACATCAGCTCGCTCCAGAGTCCAGTGCTGCGCCAAATACGAGGAAGCGTTGGAATCAATGGGCCGCGGGTCGTCATCGTAGCTAAGCTTGTGCGGATAGTCCATACCTGACGTCCGCGTCGACGCGCGCGAGTCGCCGCTTTCATTCAGCCTAGCTCGGGCCTTGGCCTTCTTCGACTCGCTCTTCTTCAGCTTGCGCCGAAGACGCTCCTCCTCTGACGACGATAACGACGAAGAAAGAGACGAGGAGGAGGAGGAGAACATCGACGACGAGGAATAGCTGCTTTCATAGTTCCGTCGCGATTTCACGTGCGTTCGCTTGGAGCGGCGCTTCTTCTTCTCCTTCTCTTGCCTTTTGGCATTTCCAGCTCGGCGATGTCGTCGTCGACGACGGCGGCGGCGCTCTTCCTCCGAAGACGACAAAGATAAAACTCCACCCGGTTCACTGGTTGGGAACGTCAAGGTGACCGGGGCATTCTCAGTGTGGTGGACCTGGTTCTGGTTGCTTTCGTCACTTCTCGAAGAAATAGAGCCTGGAATCGTCTTCTTCTTGATGAACTTCTCCTCAGGCGCCTTGACTCTCGAGGACCTCTTCTTCTTGCGATACCCCGTCGACGATGCCGAGCTCGAATCAGAAGAATCCTCGTCGCTGTAATCTCGTCGCTTGGAGTGTTTCTTCGTTTTCTTGCTACGACGCTTCTTGTTGTTCTCGCGGTCTCTGCGACGACGACGACGGCGGATTTCGTGCTCCGACTCGGACGAGTCCGAGGAGGGCAACGCATTGTGCACAACTCGGTCCAGATCTTCCACCGACAGTCGAATGGTGCCGAAACTCGTCAACTCTCGTCCAGGTCCGTTGCCAGTGTCCACGCCGTAAATCGTATAACCACTCGGAACGCCAAACTTGGTCTCAAGCTCCTCCTTCTTCTCCAAATCTCCGCGCAAGTGTAATTCTTCCATCAACTGCGTCGCATCCTTCTCCTTTTCCTGCTTCACCCCTCGATCCTTGAAACTCGGCGGCAGATCCGAGTCCGAATCTTCCGCTTGACCATACCGTCGCTTCTCCTCCTTCTCCTCCTGCATCTTTCTCTTCTCACACTGCTGTCTCCACTTCTCCTCCCTCTCCATCTGCCCTTCGAGCCCCACTCTCTTCATCGCGTCGTTCTCCAACTTCCTCCATCTTTCTTGTTGCTCGCGCTCCAACTCTCGTCGTTGGGCCTCCTCCAGCTCCCGATGCTGCTGCATCAGTCTCTGGACCATTTCTTCGCTCGGCTGAGAGTACCGACGCTTGGGCTCAGGGGTGAAATTGTTCTCCTGCAGACACATCTGCAGCCGGATCTGCCCGCTGGCCTTGTCGTTCTTGTAGAGGGGGACCCACTCGTCCAGTGTCTGTCCAAGTTGAAGTTGTCGCAAGTGGACAACGCACGCGCCGATGGCCGGACTGTATAACAGAACGTGGTTCTTGACGCGGATCGTCAGCACTTCAGCGTTCGGGTCCTTGACGTTCATCTGGAACTTCTCGTTCCACTCGGGGCAGTCCCTTGCGGCGCTTGACTGGACTTTAGTATGGAACGTCTGGTGGCTGCTGCCGAGATTCTTTCTCTTGTCATGACCCCCCACAAGGGACTTGCCCTGGCCGAAGCCGCCGATCAGGGGCGAGTCTCCGAGATACAATTTGCAGTACGAGCTCTGGGCCACCGCCGGCAGCCCGCGCGCCGAGTGCACGCGCAGGTAGAGCGTGAAGTTGCCGTAGAGCGGGCGGATGGCCGACGTGCTGACTGGCCGCTCGTGGGTCGATGACTGGTCGGACGAGGACCGGCCCATGGACGGCTTGAGCCCCAGCGCCGTCGTGAACGCTCGGAAGCGAGACGGAGCTGGCGCGGGCTTACGCTCGGTCCCCATGCCCCGCAGATCGAAGAGTGATGATGGCCTGGGCTGCTTCAAACCCGTAGGTACATACTATACACTGAACCCAAAGCAAAATAGGTTCAACTTGGCGGTAGAGGGACCTTTGTGCAGCGATATGCGCGACGTTACTGCTTGCTGAGCAAGGGGGCTGCCATGGAGCTGGGCACTTCAAGCGAATGCCTGCAGCCCGGGGGCATTCGGTGCGGTCTTGCCGGATAGCAGTAACACATATCCACTATGAAGAAGAACGAAGTGTGGACTGAAATCCCTAAAACACGTATTGCGCCACTTCTAGCAACAAAAGCTGCTTGCCGAAGAATTAAGCATGAGCTGACGTTTTCGTTATTCTTTCTTTCAAAAGTGCCCCCAGCTGACGTCCTTGCCTGGTAAAACTAGTATCGTGGTGGTAAGAGGTCAAACAATTGCCACAGTTTTGTGTATGATAGTAAAAAAAATCTTCGCGAGCATATCATGGGCACTCCAGAACGGACTCCCACACCACTTCGTTTGTTGATGATGTTACAGCGTTGCCATGCAACTGCTTTTTGTGTGTGTGGATTGACTACCGGACACGCATTATGTCTGAGCACCTACATGTACACTGTGATATTGCAAACTTTTGACATATTCCGACGCTCAGATGTCGCGGGTCGGATATATAAATATTTTTAAGATATTGAAATGTACTTAGCTACAATTTTCTGTTTGACAAACACGTTGCAATATTATATATTATACTAAAGTAATACGCAGTAAAAGTTAGTTTTACCGTTGGATCAAGTTTAAATTGAGCTAAGATTTCTTAAACAGCAAACGGTCAAACCAAATAAATCGCTCAGCAACCTGATACTAGTAATGCACGTTACCAGCGCATTTGTCGTTGTGAACTTTCGCTAGCACCACGCCAACGTCACTTACCAATGTATAGTGGACACCGCTCAGCCTTGGCTCTTTCGCACATCGGCTGTGCATGTAGCGAAGTGGAGTCGACGGATCGTTTCTGTGAGTGTTGGTCGCTGTTGACAGCCACGGACAACACCGCGAAATATATTTTGCACGAGACAAGATTGATAAAAGCTAGTGTAAAAGGATCACGACCGTGTATGATACAAAGACGGATGGACTGATGAATATAAATGAACCAACCTATGAATACTCGGTGTGAGTCCATTACAAAGCAAGCTGCGCTAACTAAGGCATTACGCAACGAAGGCTGTGAATGATATTGTGCGTGCCCCGAACCCATTTATCACGGTGGTGGCCTCCCTGAGAGGCTTTCAGCTTAGGAAATTCCACAATGGAATCTAGCAGGAATTTAAGCCAATTAGAATTTTCGAGCAGAATGAATACTTGGACCACCTAGAGGAAAAGGCTATATCCTCTCGTGAGGAATATATATAAGCGATAACACGCACTTGCATTCAGCGTGCCCCAAGGCTATCTGCAGTAGCCTCACCAATAGGTGTTAGATAAAATACTTAGATAAAACACACACACTAACCCCAACTAGCTGTTTTTAAGGACAAAAAGAAGGATCAAATTTGACGACTCTCGCTTCGCCTCATTTCAACATATATAGCATCATATTGGGTATAGTTTGAATGACTAGTGTTTGGTCTGTACACTGGAGGCGGCGGTGAACGCTGGAGGTGTGTTGCCTTCGCGCAGCAACTCGAGCAAAAGTGTCACTCCAGACATCACGAAATATGCAGTTTGTCCTTAACTTTAGGACAAAAAATATTCGGCTAATAATAGAATCAAGTCAAACGTTGCTTCAGCCGTTATGGCTACAAATCGCCTGGTGCCACAGCGACAGAAGCCCAATAAGATCGTACCTATACGAGCCAATACAAATTTCAAGACAGTTTTTGTCCTTATCAGCCCAATCAAGGACAAAAACCTTCAAAACTCGAGGCTGAAAAGTCAGTTTGGTCCTTCGTTATTAGGACCAATTTTGTTGGGGCTAAGCTCCACGTTGTTGGTCTTGTACCGTACCGGAAAAGTCGTATGATAGAGCTTCGGAATGATAGAGCACTTGCCGAGTTTCTGTCTAGCACATCAGGAGTGAGCGCGTACTTGCTATTCTTGTCAGCCCAACTGGCACAAAAAGGCAAAATGACTTGATTTTTGTATGCGATGATTTGAGAAAAAAGTACACTAAATCATTTTCAAGTCCACACGATCCTTCAAGAAATATTGTGAATTCCGGTCAAATTTGAGGCCCCTGTCTAATCGATCTATACAAACATCAAGTCATTTACCGCATTTCGCATGTAGACCGATACACTACATGTTATAGGTTTAGGTAACAAACAGTAGATTAGCCCAAAAATGATGTAATGCCCAAAACCAAAAAATGGGTTTATATTTTGGGCTAGACAACAGCTTCCTCCAGGATAATGTTTGCCCCAAAGTCCTGACCTTCGTGCACAGGGCGGCCTTCGAGCAGTGACAGCTTTTCTAAGTCGGCGACTAAATCGGCAGCAGCGATGCATGCATCGTTTGGAAGCAGGCCGCTCTTTCGAAAGCCGTTCGCGATTGTTTCCGCTGGCAGCTCGTCCCAGGCTTGACGTACCCATTCTCAGATCTTGGTACGGTTCGGCCGCTTCAGCTTGAACTTCTTATCGGAGCCTCTCAGTGCCTTGATTTGAGCCTGCATGTCCTTGTGCCAGCACTGGCGTAGTTGCACCTTCAGCGGGAAATTCCATGCCACGTCCGCAG
Source organism: Phytophthora vignae f. sp. vignae (assembly GCA_016169955.1). NCBI lineage: Eukaryota > Oomycota > Peronosporomycetes > Peronosporales > Peronosporaceae > Phytophthora > Phytophthora vignae. The sequence continues at coordinate 501,868 of JABJUM010000028.1, read as the reverse complement.
GCTGCGAGACCGGTGTGGCATGGGGTGGGACCTCCAACAGCACTACGTTGATCGATGCTGCATACAAAAGAACACTTGCCTTCCAGTGTCCACTGAAATCGTCCCACAAGAGCAGGACCGGCTCTTGGGGGACTCGTGCAGCAAAATGGTGCTTTAGAAATGCGATGGACAGCTCTGCATTCCACCACCCTGTCACATAATTAGTCATTTAGTAAGCGATGAGTAACAATAGATACAACCCGAGGATAATAAAATTTCAGCATGTACCTTTAGCGTTGCCGTAAACCTCGAGTCCTGTAGTTTCTCGAATCGCGCGCACGTTTTTCCAGTTGCGAATGCCGAATCCGTAGCGACGAGCGTTGTTCTCCTCTTGGATGGCCGTGTCCTTGGAGGGCTTTACCTTAAACACAACAAAGGGAGTGTAGCGATTGCCATCACTGTCGCCGAGAAGCATTACGGAAGCCCGTTCTTTTGAAGCCCCGCTGCACTTGACCCACACAGTCTTCTGCCCCCGGCGCGTCACCGTCTTCTTGGCTACATATTCAAAAAATACAGCTGCCACAGATTTGGTTAGCTCACGTCATATTAATAATATTACCAGCCCACACTAAACAATTACGTTACCCGTTTGATCAGCGTTATACACACGCTTAATGCCGAGGTTTCGCACGGTTGCGTCGACCTCAGCAGCAAAGTCGTCTGCGATCTCGTCGAGGTTGGCGGGGCTAAGCTGGCTTTGTCGCGTCGGACAGCGTAGGCTAAACATGTGACGGCGCTTGAACCCAGCGACCCACTTGTCGGACGCCTTAAAGTCCTTGACCTCGGCTTCTTCCGCGACGTCCAGCGCCTTGTCGGTTAGCATCTGCGTGGAGACAGGGATGCCGTCTCCACGCAGCTCATCGACCCACTTGGCAATCTCCGCCTCATTCTCGGCGGACAGGATTGTAGCCATTCCCCTGTTGCGTACCTTCTTGTGCTCTCCTTTTCCTGCAGCGGCTGCCGCCTCCAGCGTTTTACGATTGCGCGCCCAGCGAAGAATTGTCGTGCGTTTAGAGTTGTAGGCAGTAGCGGCGAGGTTGGGGTAGAAATGGTCGATGGTAGCGCGCATTTTGCGAACGACAGCAAGGTAGTTTATGACGGCGAGCTTTTTGTTTACGGGCTCGGAGTTAATCTTGTACTGCTGTACATGTCTGCCGGCGCCTCCGCGGCTTGATCTTCCTTTTGGGCGCGCGCAATAACAAAACAGGTGGCGGCAACGAAATTTTGAGTCGCAATTATCGGTATACCGGTATTTTGGGGTGTGTCTGTCTACATACGATTTCGAGTACTATACTAGGGTGCATGTGATTGGTTCAATTCCAAGTGTGTTCCTTAAGCTGCTGCAGCCCTCTACATGCGAAATGCGGTAGCGACTGTCCGGTCCACAAACATATGGTTATGTGCCCACATGTCAAGCCCAATCCGTACTTAGTGGGTCGTTCCTGAAAACACAAATATAGTTCGTGGCAAAAGTGAAAGAAAACGTTCGTGAAGCGGAGCTGACACTTTTGTGCAGTTGCCAGAAGGGGTTACTTCCCAATACACAAATCAAGTATTATCTCTCAATTGGCAACCCGATTCTCTTCTTAACGTACTATTCTTATCCGTGGGGCCGACAACGTCGAGTATAATAACGTCGTAAAAGTTTCAAAATTGCGTCACAAGTGTAAAATATGTTTTCAGGAATGACCCAGTAGGGACTCATGATTCATAGACAGACCGACCATAGTCAACTCAAGTGCTTCTGGCGATTCGCCGGCCGTTTGCCCGGATTGGAAAATTAGAGTAGAACTCACAATATTATATCGGCAAGCTATTAGCCCAGGTTTTGCACAACAGGTATTATTCTGGTATGGCGACAGGTATTGTTCAGGGATAATTTATCCCTTTTTTACTACCGTCATTTCAGCTTTTGCCTCACTGCCACCAATTCGAGGGGGGGGGGCAGCTCCAGCCACGTGGCGTTCGACGTGCAGCAGCTGCTCGGCGCTGGAGACCTCAGCACCATGGCGCACACCTCTATCACAAGGCGCAGATGGCCGAGCGGGCGCGGCAGCAGGAGGAGACACGCAGTAAGGTGACCAGCGCGCTTCAGATTCTAGCGATTACAGGCGCTTCAGGGTGCCCGCGACTCGCGGGCCACGCAGTTCGGCCCTCATGCGACCGCAAAGGCGACACATCCACTGGCGAAAAAGGGGAGACAGCGGCCAAAGAAGAAGAAGACGTTGGAGAAAAAGAGGAAGAATACAGCCAAGATGAAGAAGATGGAGACGAAGAGGAAGACGGAGATGAAGAAGTCAAAGACGATGAAGAAGAGGGCGCGCAGAAGCAGAAAAAGAAGGAAGGAACTACCAAGGGCAGACAGCGCCAAGGGAAGAAGCGCAGGACCTGGTGCACGTTCCAGCGTTCAATGCGCACCATGACTCGTGGCTTGATGTCAGCCTACAGGGGTACATGGATGCGACGCGACAGAAGATCGTCATCGGGGAGGTCATCAACGTGACTCGCCGCAACGCAGACTTGCGTAAGCAGGTCCGCGTGAGGGCTTTCTGACTCAGAAATTATTTTCGTGCCCGACGAGTGGGAGCTCTTTCAGCGGAAGTACATCTGCACATACGGCTGTAAGGAGCGCGAGAGTTCGATGGGGAAGAGGACGCCACACAAGCTCCGCCGCACTGAGCGTCCGTTACAGATGCTTGCACCAGTCGTCCCTCGCTGCGATGGAAAGTGGGGCATCGTCATGAAGCGAGAAATCTACAGCCACAACCACCCCATTTCTGACAACACCAACAGGTCTTACCCAGGTATTCGCCAGGTTCTGGCCGAGTCTCCGCTCATGCCTGGAATCGAGCTCCTGGTCGACGCCCAAGCCAGCACCCCCAGCGTATACAAGTACACGACGAGCCACCGTGTCACGATGGACGACGTGCGAAGAATGATCAGGCGAATGAAGACGCAAGGCAATTGGTTATGCTGGTGTTTTATCTTATCTGTGCACTGATGCTTATACTACTTATAAATGCAGGTCTAGAACGGTACGATGACGACGCGGTTGCGGAGATGATCCTGAACTTCAAGGGAGAGTCGCCCGCTAGTGTAGCTACCGTTCACGAAAGCCAACGAGTAGATACTGGTGTTATTTCGTTTACCAGTGGACACATGCGCGCGATGGTCGACAACTTTCCGGAGGTTCTGCAGATGGACTACACACATCAGACAAATCAGTGAGTCCTCCAACTCTGTTATGCATTTCGTCCAGGTTTAAACTCTGTTATGCATTTCATCCATGTTTAAACTAGGTATTAGCAATGTGTTCGTGTCCTTTGGGAATATATACAACTACCAGCTTTTTACGATTGTAGCTATGGATCAATATGGTCAAGGGCAATCGGTGCAGCACTTCCTCATTGAAGCGAATGCCGATTGGTACATGTCAAAGTGCCTCGACCACTTCAAGCGTGCAAGTGAGCACTGGCGGTTCGTGCGGATAATTATCCTCGACAAGGACATGCGCGAGATCGAAGTGATTTGCAAGAAATTTCCGGAGGAGCGGATTCTTCTCTGCCACTTTCATGTCATCAAGTGGCTTCATGACACCGTCAAGAAATCCAAGACCTATGGAGTCTACGAAGCAGAACTTTTGGCGCAGATGAAGCACACCACCACGAAAATGACATACAAGAACTGAGGAAGACTATGCGCGGCATCGGGATGAGTTCAAGAGCCTGGCCTCGCGGAACGGTCGTGTGGAGCTACGGGAATATTTCGACAAGAGTTGGAATGCGTGTCGAGAGATGTGGGAGATTACTTACCTTACCGATTTGCCACACTTCGGGAATCACACGAATAATGGTGTCGAGAGCCTGTTTGGTAAGCTGAAAGGAAAGCTGAAAGGTCATCTAACTATGTGGGCTAGTATGGAGGTGCTTCTGGAATATCAGCGCCGAAAATAATAAGCATATCGGTCCAAGGTCGGGATGCCGGGTCCCCTGAGAGACGCATCGCACCCGGAGGAGATGAACATCGCTTTGGGCATGGCCGTGGGTAGCTGCTGCTCTGAAGATGCAAATTGACATTACTGCAAATCCCGAGTTTGTCGATACTTACGCTTTCCAGGACAATGGCGCTACGATCACCGCACAAAGCAAAGAGAAAGAGTACCTTCTTAAGAAGGAAGGCTGGGTGTGCGACCGCGAGTTCTCATAGACTATGAAGCTTCCGTGCAGGCACGTAACGATCTACCGGAACGTATGCGGAAGCCCCTTCATCATCCTATTCTCTTCAATTTCACCCAGGTATGTCCAGGCTTTCTATATATATTGACCAGGTGTTATCTAAGTATTTGCCTGTATCCATGTATTGACCAAGTATGATCCATGTTTTCTTATTGATGTGTATCCATAGCTGGTTTGGACAGAATCGCATCTCGCAACAGGACTTGCTGGAGGTGGAAAACCCGTTCGTTGCTAAGCTCCAAGAGGAGTACGCACCTGCGACTGCTGGCAGTATGAGTGAAGCCGGGCAGTATCGGCGTACCCAGCAGGCGTTTGGTCGGATCAGGAGCGAGCTTGTCCGGTGTGATGACACTGTGTTCGAGTCGGCGATGAAGCAGATTGACCAGTGGTGGTACGACTTACGTCAAGGGAAGTTTACGCTGGCGCACGCTGATGCAGACCTGGTCGACGACTCGGGCCCCCGATCGAGATGACGCTGCTGGTGGTGGCGGCAACAGTAGTAGCAGTGGAAGCCACGGAGGCGGCGGAGGTGATGGAGGAACAGAGGGTACGGGTGTTGGTTCTGGCGCTTCTAGCGGAGAGGAAAAGGTCACGAAAACGGACCAGATGATGACGAAGACGAACCTCCGATACAAGTGGCAGCCCCTCCCGGGATTCGGTGCAGTCCAGCAAAGGCGCAAAGGTCCGACTGACAAACAAGAGGTGTGTCGGTCGACCACGGTAGAATTGTGCTCAGATGAGCGAGAAGGCAGCACTGGCGCCGGAAGAATGGAAGAATGGCATGAAACTCAGAACTCTACTACGATATAAGGACGTGGCAGAAGTGGTAGCAAGGCTGGAAGTGATTAAGCCAGGTGTCCGCGAGCTGAGCTCATTTTTGACAACGCATGAAACAAAGAAGAAAGGTGACGGAAACTCAATCCAGTGGATGTCAGACACGGAATATATTTGCGAGGTCGTGCGTTTCCGCCTACTGTTGAAGGCGTTCTAGCTAAACGGAGAGGTGGTTTGGGTAAGGGGAAGGAGGTTGAGCTGGACAGTGATGGAGAGGTGACACGCAAAACGGAATCGCTATGGAATTGGCAGGTTACGTTCCGGAACGTGGAACTGTGTTGCGCATGGCTGAGCCAAGACGTGAAAGGTATCGTAGCCCCCCCAGGCTGTTACTTGGCAAAGTTCACAAGTGCTGGTCATACACACCGCTACTTGGCTTTGGCTTCGACCTGACCTACGCAGACTTTTTCTGCTTCAGAGACTCCGCTTGGCTGAACGACAACGCCTTGAAGGCGTTCAGCGTATTTCTGTCTACTTACAAGAACAACGTTACGGTGATGGTTCTTCCTCTCAAGAAGGGTAAGATGGGAAAGCACATACTCGCGCCAACTTCGCTGGAGGAGGTTGCTCGTGGTATTGAGGCGCATGCTTTTGTGTTTATGCCGGCCAATTTTGGTGGGGTTCATTGGGACGGTATCGTAGTGGACCGGGAAGCGCGGCAAGTAAAGACGTATGACAGCATGGGTGGGACGAGAAACAAGAAACGACTTGAGAAGATGGCTAGCGAGCTCTGTGCAGGCCCCCTTAAGGAAGAAGCTTACAGTGACATCGAAGTGACGGAACCGAAGCAGATAGATAGTGATAGCTGCGGGGTATTTGCGTGCCGTCTTTTGTGGGCGTGCGTTAACAGCGAAGTGCCAGGTGATTTGTCTCCCAGTGGCATCACCAAGCTGCGTTGGGCAATGCTGCACAAGATCATCACGATGAAGCGTAGTTAGGCCGTGAGCGGCAGCGAGAACTGCATCGTATAGATAATACATGGAAACTTATGTTTGCAACCTGCAAGAAATCTGTACGAGTAGATGGGTACACAAAACGTTTTTGAAGCCATTATCGCTCCACTTCGACTTTTTGCCGAGTAGTGCACACGTGATTTTTCCAGGTTTCCATATCTGCAAACTACCTGAACACTGAAACAGGAAATGAATGGCTAGAATGCAGCCGAATCAGCCTGCAGGCCGTCATTTTCACTTTTCATCTTCATCAAGTACTACGCACATGTGTTTCAACCTGGACATTACCTGTTCTGGTACTTTAATCATTCTTGTTTAAATTACATTCATATGATAACGCTCATAATTCAAATACCTGGATATAACCTGGGGCATCACCTGGACAATACCTGCCGAATCAGAAATCTGAGTATTTTGTAACCTGGGAAACCTAGGCGCGTAGGCTGTCCTTATATTATCCTGGGAGGACAGCTAGAAGAGCTGTATGGACAGCCTCACACAGACTAATTCGTCGAAAAAACGTTGCTTGCTTGTACCTCAGGCAACATTTAAACAACATTATGCCACACCATAAATACACAAATGTACACCATACTTACACAAACGTAGCCATTTATGCATACGGCGTGTACCATTCAAAGATAACGTTGACGGACAGGACAAAGAGAGGTACCTTACCGCCACGAACAGAACGTTTTGACAGTGAAATGAAGACAAAGGTAGCAAAAGGATGATTATTCAGCCTACAACGACTCTATAACTTCTAGTTAGACGTAGATAGAGGATATCTTCACCTCGGCGCAGCATATGTATAGAGAGCCCCCGGTATTATGTTTTCCGGGATCTTGGGCGATGAAATGAGAACACTCAGCGGGGCAGGTGGCGAGCCTGCCGCAGCGTGGTATACAAGCAATAAGTAGTCATTGTTGTACTGTGAGAATTCATATACATGTATGCTGGTATGTATATGACATATTAGCTCTGCAGTGATCGCTAAAAATGTAAGCAGAAGCCGAAAACATTATACAAGTATCAATACTTACAATAGAAAATCACTAGCTCGTCTTGCCCCGTTGGAAACCAACGGTTGGTAAAACTTAAAACTAACCAAAGACTCCTGCTAATCTACAACAGAACAAACTCTATACTAGAGGGCTATACAGTAGCATGTGCAGCTGTATGTATTTCGTTTCGCTGCATGGAAGTACATTTATCACGGAGATACTGTTGAACTGCGAGCCTTCATACTTACTGGTATGGATGACACTCTTCGTATAGATTTCTACTGTAGAGCCCGCCAATGCATCCCACCAGCCAATATAAAACACGTCAATTATTTTAAATGTGTAATCATTACTTTACCTGCGCCTGCTTCGCATCCACTCCAGCGGTTAGATTATGCGCCACTGAAGTCGAAGACTGACAGGGTTGGATTCGCAAAACTGACCTTACAGGGTTCGATTTGGTTACCGCTATGACTTCGGAAAATTCACTAAACTACCCATGGCAAAGCAAACGATGTCTGTTTTCATGCAGTCCTCCCAGCCTAACGCAACGCACCCTTGTACTTGTAGTTAACCGAACGTGAGCTGTTTGTTTGGCATCCGCTCGCTCGCTCTGCAACAGACTAGCCGAGCGCCACCGCTACGCGGCGGGGAATTTAAGTTGGTAGACGCTGCGCTCGCTCCGCTATTCGAGCAAGCTGCCGAAGCTTCGCTACGGCAGTAGTGGACCCGTTCCGCTCGCCTCGTCGGCTCGCTGCACTACTCTCAATGTCAGGTTGCTAATGCAGCGGCCGGGGCGGGTCCTGCGGCCTCGCAATATCCCAAGTAGGTGGGTTCGCCTTCGGCGACGGAGCTGCCTTCGCTGCGCTCGGCAGCTAATCGTACTTAGTTAGATTCGTACTTAGCGAATAAGCGTGACGATTTCTGTGACGGACAACGTCGTTCTGATTGATAGTTTAGACTAGCCGAGCGCCGCAGCTACGCGGCGGGAGGTTTTGTGGTTAGTCGTCGTAGTTAGGGCCGCCCACCTCCGCTTCGCTCCGGTGGGCTTTTTGTCCAGTTCAATTGCTATTAAGTTTTGAGCATATCAAAAGTTTATCTATCTTGAAAGTACCGTTAGTAGAGGTACGTGGTGTGCCAGCTTAATGAACTATTTCCACGTCAGAACCACGAGGAGAAGATGCATGTGGCATGGTAAAACATTCTCTATTGAACGGTCTTGTGTTGTAAACCGTGCACACATCGTCGCAAGTAAACTACAAAGTATCCGCATAGTACAGTAGAAATGCACATGAGTAGTACGTCATGGTACAGTCACACCTCCCTAACTGAACCCCTATAAGTGACTTTCCGTTCCCTATTTGGTCGGAGCCCTTGAGTGCAAACGGAAATATATGAGTTCCGCTATCGGTACTCTCTTACTGATCAAAAACCTCTCTATTCTCTAAGTGATCGCCAGAGTTGGAACTATAAATCTCTATATGGACGCCGTTGGTTAGGGTTCCTAGAACAAATAGGCCTGCCAATCGTTTAAATAGCGTCTTTTCCAACACTCTTAATTGCTTAAAGAGCGTCTCTCCCAGTACTCTTACACCAGCTATCAACCTCAACACTCCTTTCCGAACCGCGCGCACCAAGGCCGTCGAGTAGATAGTGTCAATGTATTTTTCAATATGAAGAATGGCAGTACAAAATCGAAAGGACCTCCAGCCACAAAGTCATTCGGACACTTTCCCATGTTGAAGTGCACTTTCTTCCTCCGAATTTGACGTCTTATGTGCAGCCACTGGATGCGGGTAAGTTTTTTTTGCTTAAAATATATTATAACGATCGACCACTAACAATTGTTTCTCAAAGAGGGATAATTCGATCGTTTAAAGCCCGATATCGGCGTCGCTTGTCCGGTGGTGACTGGATACAGTTGAGGGCGGCATTAAGCGCAAGTTAAATCTGCTTGAGGCGACTCAGTTCAGCATCTAGAGTTGGGGTGATGCGAGTGCTGATTGTATTCGCAACTGCTGGTGCAAATGAAAGCAATCACTCTGGCGATGCAGATAGCGAAAGCGAGACCGAGGAGCTCGAACAGCCCCCTGTGTCAGCAGCTACGGCACTTGCTTACTGTATGGAGTTCTATTCCTTTTTCTTTCAGTGTGAAGAGGATACCAAGCGCGAACAGGAAATGCTGCATAAGTTAACAGTGCTGGCGAGGGCACAAGTTGCAAAGCGCTGGCGTCTCACTACGGTAGATGTTTTTTTTTGCACCAAGATAAAATGTACCCACTTTGCTGATGTAGCCATTTCTCTGTCTGACGAATTCTTTAACTGAAACAACGTCTTGTCCGATCCAAACATGCCTCCACTTAAGGAGGTGTCACTGTAGTGTAGATCGATGTGGTATCGTCGGTGTGCTCACATATGTCATGTACGTTTTTACTTTTCAGTTTATCATCCTACCATGGTGCTCTGCTATTTAGTTCATAAGCTATAGCCCAGCAAGAATCAAAGTATGGGCTTCGCTATTCCTGTACTTAGCATTACATTAAGGGGTTGTGCTCTTATATAAATACCGAATATACATGTCTGCATCGTTTCAGCATTTTGTATCTTCCTATCAAATGTAGCTGCACGCTGCGCTAATAACTACGTGGTCTGCTTTAAAACTTCATATTTTAGACGTGGCTATCAGTTTATTATTCTACTACGCGGCAAACGTAGCGTAAGCTGCATTGCAGTAGGTAAGATATATAGAGTTCGCACTCGTAACTATAACATTCACGTTTGTCCTATCCTATTTCCGTTTCCTGCATGTATATCGGTTCAATAAGTAGAAAAATCTGCGTAAACCATAATAAAAGGCTGCCTCAGCCAATATTATCTACTACCCCACTAACGCATTCTCCTAGCGCTACATACTGTGCCTTAAGGATATACGTTAAAGCAATTGTAGCAAAATATCCACCCAATATGAACGCAGAGCGCCGTGTAGATATAATATATCCATTTTTAAAGTATTACAGTAAAATTATGCTGCGCATGTTTGAGACGCCTGCGCTTCGTGTACTCGCACTGCATCGACCGCTATACGTTCGCTACGTGTACGCGCACCGCTATCTCTAACTGTCCACTCCTATCGCTAACTATGCGCTTCTATCGCTAATTACTTGCTACCATGCTAAGTATGCGCTGTTATCCCTTACTATTTGTTTATATTAAACCAATCTCACTGCATCGCTGTTATACTTAGCCGTAAGGCAGACCCAGCTATCGCTGCCACAACGCACTCCATACTTCCTTGTCATTACTATCGCTAATACTACCGGTGGGCTTGCTGATATCGTAAGGGTCGCTACTAATATAATTTAATCAAGCGGCGACACTATCGTCCCCGTTCCGCTCGCCTCGTCGGCTCGCTGCACAACTCGCAGTGTTATTAGCTATTAAGTAATATGCAGCCCTGCGGCCCGCTAGATCGCAAGAGGGTGCCGCCTTCGCTGCGCTCGGCAGCTTGGGGGCCGCCTTCGGCGTCCAAAAACGTACTTAAGAAGGGTTGTGTGGAAGATGGTAGAGAAATACTGTATGTACCCTCACTTCCGACACCTAATACTCCTTATTACTTCTGCGATTTTATGCGATTTAAATTATAATATTGCACAAGACCTAACTAATATATTATGATCATTACGAGGTTTTCGCGCCAAAACCACTCATTTCGCATTTTGGCAGAAAGTTGCAAGGAGCATCGGGCAAGCGTGAGGAAGCATGAAGAAGACACGGCCATGACGGTAGAGTGGGTTTGCGCTGCTGCTACTACTGCTGGGTGTGGCATCGAGCCAGCTCCTGGTAGACCTCTCGTGGGACGAAGACGAAGAGCAGCGCCGCCGCGGGTACAGCAGGAAGCCGCTTGACGCCACCCAGGTAACCGCGTCCAGCACGTGCGCCGTCAGTACCTCATACAGCGAAACGGAGCCGCGAAGTGCCTGTGATACATCGTACCCCATGCTCCTGCTGGGGCTGGAGCTGCGTCATGTTCGGCGCGCTGAGCCTGCAGCCGCCCACGGACGGAGCTTTTGGCGTACAAGCTAGACCAGCCATCGCCAATGCAATGAAGCGAGGTAATTTGGGGTACGATGAGCGCTAAGCTCACCTCGCACTGCTCTATCCATACGTGTGCATGCACTGGTAGTCTTGCCTCTCAGCGCATTTGCGACCATGTTGAGCGTCATCAGCCAAGTACAGCTTAAAAACCCAAGCAAATACAATCCCCCTTTAAATCCGATAGAAAAACCGATGTCGGAAGTGAGGGTACATACAGTAAGTGGTCCTGTCGATAACGCGAGCGGGCAAAACTTTGCTGTTCGAAATTATGAGTGATGGTCAAAAAGCTCCACAGCGAGACCGCGTGCATTGTTCCGTGCGGTGCATTATTTTCATTCCCACTCTCATGGGCGTTACTTAGTCAAGGCGGAGACCAACGGGACTCCCAGCTGTCCGGAGTACAGCGTCGAGTAATACACCACTCCTCCAAGCACAGCCAACGTTTACTGAACCCGCCCACTCTGCAATTTCACGTCTCCCTCGAGCGCTTAAGCTAATTAATAGCTAATTAGCGCTCGCCATGACGATGCAGGCGGACACTGCGTCGCTCATCCCCCCCGCCCCTGAGACTAAGCAGCCGCGGTACTCCACGTTCGCCAGCGTCAACGATCAGATTGAAGAGACCAAGCATCAGCTTCATCATCATGCAACAGCAACAGCCACAGCAACAGCATCATCAACGTCAACGTCAACTATCACCCCGGGCACTGCGTCCTTGTGGTCGCGGGTCTTGTTCTCGTTCGCCAACCCCATGATGAGCGCGGGCAACGCGCGCCAGCTCGACAACGACGACGTGTGGGCGCTCGACCGCGACAACCAGTCAGCTACGGCGTTCGACGAGTTCGTTGGCCACTACGAGCGCCACGACAAGTCCATAGTCAAGGCCATGGCCACCGCGTACGGGGGCACCTTCCTGCTCTGTGCTCTGGCGACGCTCTTCTCCACCGCGTGCAACGTCTTCGCCCCTGCCGTCTTGAACCACGTCGTGACTGCGTTCGCGGCGCCGACGATCGACATGTACGACTTGGGTCTGTGGCTCGGCGTGTTCTTCGCCTCGCGCCTTGTGAACGCCCTCATGCTGCCCCACGTGCACTACCACATTGAGTTGATCACCCTCCGCCTGACCGTGTCGCTCAAGGGGCTGCTCTTCAAGAAGGCCATGCGCCGCAGCATCCAGAGCAAAGGCGACGCCAAGGCCGTGGACATCTCCAACCTCTTCTCGTCGGATGTAGACAACTTGCTCTGGGCGGCGTTCATGGCCAACAACGTGTGGGTCACGCCCATCCAGATCGTGGTCGTGGTCTTCATGCTGTACAGCGTCATCGGCGTCGCCGCCTTTGCCGGACTGGGGGTCATCGTCGCCTCGATCGTAGCGGGCTCGGTCATCGCCAAACTCTCCGGAGACACGTTCGAAGAGGTCATGCAGCACAAGGACAACCGCATGAGGACCGTCAAGGAGGTCTTCAACGCCATCCAGATCGTCAAACTGAACGCGTGGGAGGACAAGTTCGCGGACAAAATCCACAAGTTGCGGGCCACGGAGCTCTCCGCGATCAAGAAGTTCGTGTATCTAGGCGCGCTCAACATTTTCGTGCTGTGGGGGTCGCCGTTGGTGGTCTCGGCCGTGTCGTTCGCTGTGTACGCGCTTGTGATGGAGAAGGCGCTGACTGCCGCGAAGGTTTTCACCGCCATCGCTCTGTTCAACACCATCCGCGACCCGCTGAGAGACTTGCCCACCGCGATCCAAGCTTGCATTCAGGCCAAGATCTCCATCGACCGATTCACGGACTACCTGGCCTTGGACGAGTTCGACCCGAGCAACGTCGCGCGTGATGACCCTGCGCAGCCACAAGATGTTGCCTTGGCCATTGAAGACGGCTCCTTTGGCTGGACGAACGAGACAGCGCTACTAAGCGACGTGAACCTCACGGTGAAGCGAGGTGATTTGGTCATTGTGCACGGATCGGTCGGCAGTGGAAAGTCCTCGCTGTGCTCGGCGATACTCGGAGAGATGAACAAATTGACCGGTAAAGTGTTCGTCCGAGGCCGCGTCGCCTACTACTCGCAGCAGACGTGGATTCAGAACATGACTATCCGTGACAATATTCTCTTCGGACTGCCGTACGACAAGGAGAAGTACACGCGCGTGGTTGCGGCTTGTGGTTTAGTGCCGGACCTGAAGCAGTTCCCCGGAGGTGACGAGACGGAGATCGGCCAGAAGGGAGTGAACCTTTCAGGAGGACAGAAGGCTCGCGTCTGCCTCGCTCGCGCGTGCTACTCGGACGCCGACATTCTGCTGCTTGACTCGCCTCTGGCTGCTGTGGACGCCATCGTGCAGAGTCAGATCTTCGGCGACTGCATCTGCAACTTGCTGGCGGACAAGACGGTGGTCTTGGTGACCCACAGCGCCGACATAATCGCGACCCAAGCTGCGAACGTGAAGGTAACGGTGGAAGGCGGCAAGTTGGCAGCCACTCGACATGAAGTTGCGTTGCCCCGCTGCTCCTACACGCTACCAGTGTCTCCTCGCTCGGTCAAGGACGACATCATCGACGATGAAGAGGGCAACAACAAGGACAAGGACAAGGATGCGAGTCGACTGATTGACGATGAGGAGCGTGAGGAAGGTCGCGTGTCCAAGGAGGTTTTCTCCAACTATTTCAACTCGCTCGGCGGTGTCAAGGTCTGCGTCTTCCTCTTCGCCGTGCAGACGCTGTGGCAGGGCTTCCAGATTGGAAGCGACCTGTGGCTGAGTCGCTGGACCGGCCAGAAGAACGGCTCGTACAACCAGGACGAAACAGCGTACAACATGAAGGTCTACTCGCTGCTGGGCGCTGGAGCTGCTGTCATGGTGTTCGTCCGCTCCACGACCGTGGCGATCGTCGGTCTCCGAGCGTCTCGGCACTTGTTTGACAACATGACTCAGTCGCTACTGAGAGCGCCGCTCCGCTTCTTCGACGCCAACCCCATTGGCCGCATTGTCAACCGGTACGGCGACGACATGGCGGCCGTGGACTCCACGATCCCTCCAGCGTTCGGAGGTTTCCTCGCCATGCTCTTCTTCACAGTGTGCCAGCTTGCCACGGCTGTGTATACGATGAACTTCCTCGGTGCGTTGATCATCCCGTTGGTGTGGATGTACGTCAAGATTGCCAACTTCTACCTCGCCCCCTCTCGAGAACTGTCGCGCTTGTGGAAAGTATCGTCTTCTCCGGTACTGAGCCATGTGAGCCAGTCCGAGGAAGGAGCCGTGGTTATCCGCGCTTTCGGTCAAGACACCATCGACCGGATGATCACCGAGAACTTCCTCCGTAACGACCTGAGCAGCAGGTGCTGGCTGGCTGACACTGTCACGCAGCAGTGGTTCGGACTTCGCATGCAGCTTCTGGGCAGCGCGGTGATTGTTCTCGTCGTGTCTGGATTGGTCTACCTGCGCGACTTCCTGTCTCCTGGTATCGTCGGACTAGCCTTCACGTACGCGCTCAGCGTTGATACTGGTCTCGCTGACCTTGTGCAGTCGTGGTCCTGGGTCGAGATCCAAATGGTCAGCCCCGAGCGCATTCTCGAGTACGGGTCGATCCCCGCTGAAGGGAGCAAGCGGCCGCTTGTGATCGAGCCTGATGCTTCGTGGCCTCGGTCTTCCTCGGTTCAGTTCCAAGACGTGGTCTTCAGCTACAAGCAGGGCGGCAACCCCGTGCTCAAGGGTCTGTCCTTCGACATCCGCAACAACGAGAAGATCGGCATCGTCGGACGTACTGGTGCAGGCAAGTCGAGCCTCACGATGGCGCTCTTCCGTATCAACGAGCTCGTGTCGGGAAGGATTATTATTGATGGAGTGGACATTGCGACGATGCCGCTGCGCACACTGCGGTCGCACCTGTCCATCATTCCGCAGTCGCCTGTGCTGTTCAAGGGCTCGCTGCGTGCGTACATGGACCCGTTTGATGAGTTCACGGACGCCGACATTTGGAGCGCGCTGGAGAAGGTGGACATGAAGACGCAGGTGTCCGCACTGGAGGGACAGTTAGCGTACGAGCTGAGCGAGAACGGCGAGAACTTCAGCGTGGGCGAGCGGCAGATGCTGTGCATGGCTCGCGCGCTGCTGACTCGGAGCCGCATCGTGGTGATGGATGAGGCTACGGCATCCATCGACCACGCGACCGAGAAGAAGCTGCAGGAGATGATCAAGCGCGACTTCCAGGACGCGACGGTGTTGACGATCGCCCATCGACTGGCCACGGTGCTGGACTCGGATCGAATCCTGGTGCTGAGCGACGGGAAAGTGGTCGAGTTCGACAGTCCTCGCAACTTGGTGAAGGATGGGAGTGGGGTGTTCTATGAGCTGGCCAAAGAGGGAGGCTACCTCGATCAGATACTTTAAACCAAACGATAGTAATGAAAGCCTTTCAACCTGTCGACAGAAGTTTGTTTTAAATACCAACTCCAACTAGAGTAGATGTGTTGAAACATGTATTCAAGTTTATACTACTTCAGGAACCACTCGCCCATTCCACCGATTTTCCAAATGAATACTGCTACGACGTTAGCACGCGCCTATTGTTGCGCTTGCTAGAAGTACTGCGCTGTCGAATCAGACCCAATCAAGCTCGAGAAGTCTTGCCCCGCCAGCCCCGACAAATCCTGGCCCCCGAGGAATTGACTCATGTCCGGCACCGCAAACGGGATACCTGCAGCTCCGCCGGCGTCCCCACCACCTGCCAATTGCTGGACGCTCGTCGCCACGGAGGCCACGCTTGATAAAATTGACGCCACATCTGCAGCAGTGCTGACCATCTCCCCCATTGATCGTTTCTGCTGAGGCTGAGGGGGCAGTGTCTCGATGCACCCTGGAGGTGACGAAGCAGTTTTCGCGAACGGTGTTGCGGGATCCTTGTACTTGCTCTTGGATTCCTTCGAGTAGCTTGAGTGGTCAGGTCCGTACGAGTGCGAGTGAGGTGGAGCTGACGCCCGCGGCATCGAGCTAGCCTTGCCTTCACGCTGAGATCGAGCCCTCTCCTTCGATTTCTTGTGCTTCCTCGCTTTGCGCTTGCGACGCTCGTCGGAGGATGACGAGGATGAAGATGACGACGACGACGACGACGACGACGACGATGAAGACGAAGAAGAAGACTCGTACCCATCCGACTCTCGACGAGCTTTGCGCTTGGCCTTGCGTCTACGACGTCGCTCCTTCCTCTTGGCTTTCTTCTCCTTGCGTCTGCGACGTCGCCGACGACGCTCTTCTTCAGACGACGTCGAGTCCTCCGAAGAACTGGACGAGTCAGCTAGCGATGCGGATGAAACTTTTCTGCAGCGAGCCGCCTCGTCGTATGCTGATGGGAAGAGAGGATCCGGTGAGCGTGTCGATTTATCTTCTTTCACGCTCCGAGTCTGCTTTCTCGAGTGTTTCTTGCGGCGTCCCTTCTCCGTGCGCTGGTTGCTGCGCCGCTTGCCACGTCCATCCGACGACGACGAGTCTGACGACGGCAAGGCGTCGTGCACCACCTCCCCGTATACCACGTCCGCCAGCTCCACCGCGTCAGCCACTTCCCCACGACGGCTTCCGTCCTGCGAAGCAGCATTAAAGCTCTGCTTCATCCCTACCGACGACGTCGACGACCTTGTCGAAGCTGTCACCATGTCGTCAGCAAAGTGGTAGTTGGTCCTATTAGTCGATTCTTTAGTCGAATCCTCTGGGGCGTCCTCCACCTTGACCGCGCTCATCTTCTGAGTCAGCACGTCTGCTTGCCACGTATCTTCGTGCTCCATCTGCTTCTGCAAGTACGCTTGCACCTTGGCCTGCTCCTCTCGCTGGATCTGGTCTTGTATCGCTTGCATCCTGGCCAGGTCTTCGATTCGCGCCCGCTCCCTCTCCTCCGCTTCCTCCCTCTGTCGTCTCAGCTCTGACTGCATTCGCTCCTGCTCTTCAAACTGTCGTCGTCTCATGGAATCGTCAGTCTGCTGCTGCTGACGCCGCTCACGCTCTTGCTGGCAATGTTGCTGGATCAGTCGCTGCATCGGCGACTCACTCACCGCCGGAGGGGGAGCCACCGTCGGGTCTTTCCGAGTCAGCAGCAGCTGAAGACGGATGTGACCCGCCGGCTTGCCGCCTTTGTGCAGTGGGAACCACTGCTCGGCCGGCTCCCCCAGCGTGACATTGGCCAGAGGAATAGCGCACGCCCCGATAGCGGGGCAGAAGAGTATCAGCTGGTTCTTGACTCTAATAGTCAGGATCTCCGTATCCGGGTTCAGCACGTGGAGCTCGAGCTTCTCGTTCCACTCGGGACACGACTTCTGGTCTGTATACAGCACCTTGGTACGGAAGACTCGGTGTGTGGGTGGCAGCACCTGGATCTGTTGTTGTTGTTGTTGCGCGTTGTCTGCCGCCAGGAGGTTGCTGAAGGACGCGCCGCCCTGCACCGACCCATTCACCAGCTCCGTGTTGCCGAGGTAGATCTTGCAGTACGAGCCGCGCCCCACCGCCGCCAGGTTGCGGGCCGAGTGCACCCGCAGGAACAGCGTGAAGCCGCTCTGAGGGAGCGTCGGGTTGCCCCATCCTGCCAGTCCGACGCTCCTGGAGGACGTCAGTCGCTCCATCCTTTCTCTCTTCCACTTGAGCAGTTGACGGCAAATTCCGGAATGAAGTGACGGGGCGGAGCAGCCATGGAAGGAAAAAAAAGTGTACCCATTAAGACGGCTTCAACCTGCAACCACTGTAACACTGTTAGGGCCTCGTGTAAGCTTATGATTGCCGTGTGATGAATACTCACGGATGAATTGCTAGACGGACCATAGTTTCTGATCAGGAGGCAGGAGGCTGGACCTTAAACACCGAGAGTGTGCCTGTGAGTGTGCAGACTCACTTCAATGCATTCATTTGACAGCAGCTTTTTAAGCTTAAAAGCTGGGCAACTCACTCGTCTATGACGAGCCGAAGAAGAGTCCGAGCGGTCCGAGGCCGAGGGCGTTCAGTCCAATCGAACCTGCGGTACCCAGTCCACTGGTGCCGACTCCGGTGTTGTTGCCGTTGAGTTGCTGCAGGTTCGCCGCAATGGTGGAGATGTTGCGGCAGTCCTGGAGCCGCTGGCCTGAGCTGGAGGGTAGCCGGTGGGGAAACCGGTAGGGCAGTGGGGTCTCTGTGTCTGGGCGAGGTTGCCGTACATCGCTTGCTGTTGCTGTTGCAGCTGCTGCTGGATCAGGAGCATCGTGCTCTCCTGCGCCTTGTTCTGAGCCTCCAGCAACGCCGCGATGTGCGAGGGAAGTGAAGATTCGTTCACTGTCGCCGCTCGCTTCTTCATCTCCAGGTCCAGCAGCGCCTGGAAGTCTGCGGAGTAGGGCGAGTTGGGATTCAATGGCGGGATGGGGGCGGACTGCTGCTTCGGAGGACTCAGCACCAGCTTCAGGCGGATGTGGCCGACCGGGTGAAGCTGGAACCACTGGTTCAATGCCTCCCCTGGACGAATATGAGCCAGGTAGATGTTGCAGCTCCCCACGAGCGCGTCGGTCGAGTCCTTGACGCGAAGTGTCAGCACCTCAGAGGCAGGGTTGGTCACCTGCACCTGCACTTGTTCGTTCCACTCGACGCTGTTTATCGGCACCGACGGAGCTGAAGCTGGTGTACTTCGGCTGCGACGTCAACTCCGCGGGACCGCCCGGAGACGAGTTGCTCCACACTACGATCGTGCAGAAGGCGGCGCTCGCATGCGTCGAGAGGTGCTGGCCAGAGCCCACGTGCAGCGAGAGTGAGAAGGAGTCTTGAGCGTAGTTTGACATTGAGGGGGCTTGCGTTCGATTCCGTAGTGAACTTGGACTTTGGCAGACGTCGCCAAATGTAGCCAAAGAAACTTGCTCATCCGCGCCGAAGATCGCGTGGGGGATGAAGTTCTTGTGCCTCCATGATGTGTGTGCGGGAACCGGGCGCTCCGGAGAGTGGCAACTTGTAGCCAATCTTCTCTCTCTTGTTGTCCATTCTGCCGGAGGACCATGCCATGCTATTGATGGATGAACCAAAGGTGGCGGCAGGCCTTGCCCTTCTTGTGGGCAACGAACATTTGTGTTCGGACGGCAAAATGTACAACATTGACTATTGAAAACTATCCCCACCTCGTTCGGGGATCCGCGCCTATGGAAACCCTGTTCCATTGCCGACAGTAATACACATCTCACCCAGCTAGAAGGCCATGGGTGCAGACTTTTTGTCTACCTTAGACTTTTGGTCCACCTTCTTCTCATCGTGGGGCGCAGACTTGACCCGTGAGTGCTTGGGCCCCTCGAGACTTCGGCGGTGCGTTGACTCCTTCGGTCGGTCTTCAAGGTGGTGCGTCCTCTCCGAACCTGACGAAGTCGATGCCGACGAGGACATGGACGACCCGGTCAGCAGCGCCTCGGGCTCGTCCTCCGAGTCGAGCGAGTCGTCCGAGTCCGAGTCCATCTGCAGGTCCGGGATGTACTTCTTCAGCTGCTCCTTGAGCTTCCGGAGCCGCGCCGTCTCCTTCCTCACCTGGCGCAGTTTCCTGTCCAGACGTTGTTCATACTCCGACATGGGCGACACCGGCAGCTGCTCCGCCATTGGGGACAACACCGGTTCTGTCGTCGGGGACACCGGCGACTTCTCCGTAGTGAGCGGTCTCAAATTGACCCTCTCCCCGTCTTGGTTATCTCTGAAGGCCGCAGGGGTGCCCAACGGGGGCAACATCTTGGGCGACGACACGCCCGGAGGGGGTGGCCACGTCGCGTTCTCCGCCCTCTTGTGTCTATTCACCTCCTCCCTCTCCTCGTTCTCCGGTCTCTTCACCTCGACAGGGGGTCCGCTGGACGTGCGCTCGAGTCGTCTCTGTCGTCTCTCGGCCTCCTGTCGGAGCTGCTTCTCCACGAGCCTCTTAATGGCCTCGTCTGCCTCATGATGGGCCGCTCTCGCCGCCATGACGTCCTGGTTCGGCTGCTTTCTGCGCGCCTTCAACACTTTATCCTCGGGGGCAATGAGCAGCATCACACGAATGCGGCCAGCGGGTTTCTTGCCCTTCTGCAGCGGGAACCACTGCTCCAGCCGCTCCCCGGGGCACAGGTTGGCCAGCGAGACGGCGCACGCGCCCACCACGGGGCAGAAGAACATGTGCTGGCTTTTGACGCGCACGCTCAGGATCTGCGTGGCCAGGTCCCGCCCCGGGCAAATGGGGACTTCGAACGTCTCGTCCCAGATCGTCTCGGGCGGCGCCAGCGCGTTGGGCTGCTGGTGCGCCGTGCGCGTGCGCCGCACCTCGAGCTGCCAGGCGTCGTCCGCGTCCTCGCCCGAGGCCGTCGAGTCGCCCGAGTCCTTCTTGCTCAGCCCGCGGTGGCTGCCCTCGGTCATGGGCGTGGCCCCCACGTAGAGCTTGCAGTAGGCGCCCTGGGACGACGAGTGCTGCAGCTCCTCAGCGCTGTGCACGCGGATCACGAGCTTGAAGCGCTGCGCTGCGTCGGTCGCGGCCGGGGCCATGGCAATGCTTCGCTAAGGGTGTTATACAGGCCTCTGCCCAGCGAGGAAAGTCAGCAAATGAGGGCGGAATGCCAGGCGCATCGCATACCGTGCTGTTTACGGACAGTCTGAGGGAACGGAGTGGTACAGTGTACCGCTTATCAGACCACAAAGGTTCATTTTTGAGGCTGGGCCAAAAATTTTACGGCTTCCATCTCTCGCTCACTTTGGCTCGGGAAGGAAGCAAGTGCCATGGAGAGCGAGTGCAGTGCAACATTTCGACGACGACCGTGGATGGCGACGAATTTGTATCGTTGGTTATCAGGTTCGAGCGTCTAGCGAAAGGCTTTTTACCTTTCGTGTCGACGTTGCCCATCAACAGGATTTAGGCGCGGCATAAATTTTACACGCAATTTTATGGTCGATTTATCGTATCCAAACCCGACATGGCTACAGCCACGGCGACTTAACTGCTCGAAGTGTAGGTGCGGCCACTTCAATCGTCCGCGTCCCTGTCGCCGTTGAGCTGGTTGAGCTGCTTCAGCAGTTGGCGCAGCTCGGCCTCGCGCGCACCTCGGGGTGGCTTCGCCTCGCTGTTGTTGCCGTTGCTGCTCTCGACGTCGAGGCCCGCAGTGGTGGAGATCCGCGACGCCTCGCGCAGAGTTGACCGCGTGCGCTCCGAGTCCACCCTGGCCCCGTGCTGTAAACACAAAACGTCAAGCGATGCATAGAGAGAGCAATGAGAACAACGGTTGGTGGACGCACGGGTGAAGCCATTCGGCCACTTCAACTTTTACCTTGAAATTTTTCGGTGAGACCGCCGCAACTCTTTCACTGCTACGATGCGGCTTCTTGCCGCTCGCAATCGCGTTGAGTGAGCAGCGGATCTCCTCCATGCGCTTGTCGAAATCTAAAACCCAAGACAAAAAAAAATAAAAAATTAGAGGGCAAGTTGAAGTGGCAAAAAAGGCAACTTCGGTTCACCTTGGAAGATGCTGTCGGTCATGTGCTCGCTGGTGGGTCTGCTGCTCTGGTCCGGCAACGAGATCACATCGCTGACGATACTCGGAGACCGACCACGTGAGCGCGAGCTGATATCGCTCCCATTGGCGATGGACTCGACTGAGTTTCCCCACCGAGACTGCAACTGCGACGAGAGGAAAGTAGACGTCGTGGAGCGAGCTGAGTTGGGCATGGAGGCTGGCGGCGCATCATCGTCGTCACTATCAGCTTGAGACGATAACCGGGTTAATGGGATACTTGATGAGTGCTCTCTGGGCCTCTCATCGCTGCTGTCGCGATCGCTGCCATCATCGTCAGATCCAACTGAGCCCTTCACACTGATCCCTTCGTCGTCTGAACTGTGACTGGCAACAGCACGTCTGGACGGAGCATATTGTTCTCTTCGAGACTGAGGTGGTGATAGTCGAGTTTGTTTCCGCTCATGATCGCGTCCGGACCGTTCGTCACGTGCTTCTTCCGTTCGTTGGAAATCGGAGGCGAGTCTAGTGAATTGGTTGCGTAGATCGCTAAGCTGCTCGAACGCTTGGGTTGCCAGTTTTTCCGCTTCTTCCTGCAAGTCCGCGTTGAAAATCGGGCTCCCGGTACCCGGGTCGGACTTGAAAAACGATCGGTGCACGTCTACCATGTCTTCCACACGGATGAAGACCTCGCGCATCTGCTTGCGAAATGCATAGAGATCTTCACGCAGATCGCTCATCGCTGATTGAGCGGCTCGCTTGGAAAGGTCGAACTGCTTTGAGCTAGGCACCGATAGTTCTCTCGTAGGTTTGAATCCTGCCGATGGCTTGGTGTGCGTTGATATCGAAGAACAGGGAGAAGCCATCGGCGAATTGCTCGCATTCGATCTATCTGAAGACACTGGAGACGGAATCGACGGCTTCGGATAGCGACTTCGGATTCTGTGTGCAATCGAGTCACCCTCTGAGTCTGGAGATGAAGGAGAGACGGATGTCTCCGAATTGGTTGGGCTGGGCAGCTCCTCTTGGTTTTCACCGTCTGAAGCGAGTGACGAGAGTCTGAATCCCCGAGTAGGATCTTTGTTGATGTGCGTAGATGCCACTACGGAGGAGTCCATTCGAGCTGCTATAGGCGACTCAGCAGCTCGGACGGAATCGGCTTTGCCATTGGAGAATTTCGAGAAGGTGTCGAAGCTCGCAGACTTGAAAGAAGAGCGAGCGTTGTCGCATTCTGCTGCACGGTTGGAGCCCGAGGACATGTTGTCATCACTGCAATCATCTCGTCGAAACTCACCGCGGTTCGTGAGATCTGATGCGCTTTGCTCGTCCTGTCCTCTCTTCCCAGATGACCTGTAGCGAGAGAAGTCGTCATTATCGCGTTGGTTGTCGTGGCCCCCTCGATCCGAGTATGATGTGGTTCCACGTGCAGAGTCCCTAGTACTGGTAAAGGACGTGAAGGGCGCATCTAATGAGCTTGCCCTGGCCGTACTCCGTTCACTTGACAAACTGGTGAAGGCGTAATTCGTACGTGGTTCTCGCCCCTCACGCAGCCGAGATAGCTCTTCCCTCGCGGGGATTTGGCGAGGTCGATACTCTTCTTCCCTGAAGTTATCGAAACGACTGGGTAGCTCGCTGGTGTTGCTGTAGTTGAAGTCAACGGCCCTCCTAGACTCGGTAGGCTCATTCCTAAAGCGATCTTGCACCGACGTAGAAGACGAATCTGCTCCCCAGCTGCTCATATCCAGTTGCCGTGGCATCGGACGGCGTGAAGCTCTCCCTTCATTCCCTAGAGGCATCGTGGTGCAAGATGAAACAATAGATAACTGACGCTGCCAAACGTAGGCAAAATAACGGAAGGGTCGCTAGAAAAAAAATAAAACGATCGTATGTTAGTAGCAACCGATAATCCTAAAACGAATCACTGTTGCTTGCAGCACTGCAACAGCAAGTAGACAAGGACAAGGATAATAAAGGTTAGACACGAAGCAATAAACACGACCCAATCGAGCAATACGCTCACATACCTTGACTCAGCAAACGATCCTCCTGATAGCTCCAGCTCATGATCAGACTCGCTTCCATCGTCCAAGAGCTGGCGTCTCTGTCGTTCCTCCTCCTCTTTCGCCTTTCGCTCGTTTTCCGCTTCTTGCTCCATTTGGCGCTGTTTCTCGGCTGCTTTCCTGGCAAGTACGCGCTGGCGATACACGTCGATGACGTTTTCGTCTTCCTTCCTTTTCGCTTCCTCCGCAGCTTGTTGTCTTTCCTGCTCTTCTTCCTCCGGAGTTTTCGGTGGTGGCTCTGACGCGGTGGCGGGGGTACTGTCCTCGTTTTCGTCAGCGCTTGGCACCAGCGTCTCTCCCTGTGCTTCGCCTGCATCTGAGGGCGTTGCATCTTCTAGTGGGAGGGTGGCTTGAGTGTTGTCAATTGCCATTGGGGCTTCACTCTCTTCTGGAGCGGAATCAGCGCTCGCTTCTTCCCTGCCGTTGTGCTCAGAGCCGTCTTCAGCACTCGACTCCTGCCAAGACGCGTCCTCCAGTGGGGTGTCGTTATCCACTCGCACTGCATTCTCGGACTCCATCCGCTTTATCTCTTCTTCTGCAGGCTCGGATGCAAGTTTGCGCTGGCGATCTTTCTCTTCTTGCTTTAGCTTTGCTGCTTCTCGTTCTTTTTCCAGCCGGATACGTTCTTGCTCTTCATGCGCTATGCGTTCTTGCCTTAGACACTCTTCCTCCTCTTCTCTCTGCTGTCGTTGTTTTGCGGCTGCTTCATCATCAAGTTGCTGTTGCCGGCGTTTAGCCTCTAGTTCGTCGTCGAATTTGCGCTGTTCGGCTAGTCTTCTCTCCTGATAAGCCAGCTCATCGTCAGCTCGTTTCTTCTCGTCGGCCAAGCGTTGATCCTCCAGCTTCTGTTGCAGATCTGCTGCTTCCTGAACCGCTGCACGCTGTCGATCTA
This sequence comes from Phytophthora vignae f. sp. vignae, assembly GCA_016169955.1. NCBI lineage: Eukaryota > Oomycota > Peronosporomycetes > Peronosporales > Peronosporaceae > Phytophthora > Phytophthora vignae. The sequence continues at coordinate 477,322 of JABJUM010000028.1, read as the reverse complement.
GCTCCTCTTGTAGCCTTGCTTCTTCTTCAGCCTGCCTACGCTTTCGTTGCTCTTCGAGTCGCTCTTCTTCCTCGATGCGTTCTTGACGCATACGAGCCATCTTTCCCTCAAAGAGCCGCTGTTGTTCAGCGAGCTCGCGTTCTTGCTCCTCCATCCGAGCCCGCTTCTTCTTCTCATAGTCGCGTTGCTCCAATAGCTCGCGCTCAATGCGTTCCTGCTCTTGTTTAAGCCGCTTAGACTCTTCTTCGGCTTCGTCAACTGGTTGAGAAGTAGCCGCCTGGCGAACAGGCTCTTGATTGAAGACTGCTGGTACTCCACGACCAGGTTCTACATTTAGTGGACTATGGTCTCGCCGAATGCTGCTGGGTTGTGTAGCACCGACATCCTGGAAGTTTGACATCATCTCCATCATTTTCATCATAAAGGTACGCTCGCTACTTGACCGCATTTGATGATCAGGTGAGCCAGCATCGAATGTATCGCCACTACTTCCTGTCCCCCGCTGAGCACGAAAGGATGCCATGTCACGCGGAGCGCCATGCTTCGCGTTGATCGTCGCTTGAGCTTGTGTCAAGAGGGAGTTCAGACTCGATACATCGTGCCGCAGAGACTCGACGTGAACCTTTTCGTCCTCGTATTGGCTTTGATACTTCTCGGCAAGTGCTTCAGACTCGGCTAAACGGCTCTGCATCTCCCGCACTTTCGCCAGCAGCTCGTTCTCTTTCCACTGAAAACGATCGCGTTCCTCATCCATTATCTGCATGAACTTCTTCCTCTCTGCAACGATCGCATTGGCCTCGTCGAACTTCATATCCAATATCTGCTGTTGTAGAGATTTAACTTCGGCCAGAACAGTCCTCATCTGCCCCTTCACCTCCGCATTCTTCAGCTTGTAGCGAGATAACTCGTCATCAACCAGACTTCTGTCTGCTGTGAGCCGAGCGTTAGTTGCACTAGCTTCGCTCAAGTTAGACTTCTGTTCATCCACTTGCAACTCCAGATCTGCAACCCGCTCTTGTAAACGCTGGCGATCCTTTTCAAGCTGCAATGCCGTATTTTGGGCCGTGCGTAGATCGTCTCCTGATTTCTATCGGCATACGTAACATTTCAATGAATGAGTTTGCCATCAGGTTCATCTAGAGAAACAACCATAACTTACCGATAGGGCAGCTTCCAATGCGGCAACCTCCTGCTGCAGTGCAACTACCTGTGTCTTTAACGTCTTGAGCGTTCCTACTTCAGTGGTAAGAGCTTGCTCCCGATCTGCCAACTCGTCCTGCTTGGCTTGAATTTCCTCAAGCGCTTTCTGTCTTTCGATTTGCCACGAGCGTTCTTTTTCGCGCATGGCTTGAGCAACTATCCCCTCCAGATTAGCTTCTTGGGTGCGAACGCTTTCCTCCCACAACTGGAAACGCTGAGTCTCACTAGCAAAGTGACGAAAGTCGCTATCCACTTTCACTTGCAACTCGGCTTCCTTCACTCGCAGCCTCTCCATGTCCTTAAACAGAGACTGACGTGTTTCAAAAAGCGACGTCTCTAGCTCTGTTCGCCGGCCAACGAATGCAAGTTCCAAGTCGCGTTCGCGCTCTTGAAGCCGCTCTTGCTTGTTGTGATACTCCTGCAACAGAGTCGACCGGAGAGTATCCACTTCTCGATCAAAGCGCTTCCGCTCTTCAGCTCGAACCAACGCAACCTCCGTGGACTTGTACCGCTCCAACTCTTCTTGAAGCCGCTTATCGCAGATCTCGTCATACTCTCGCTGGTATTGGACCATGCGTACTTCTAAAGACTTCTGAGGCTCCAGTTTCTGAGCAGCACATTCAGCGAGGTAGGTGTTCTCCACTCTTCTCAACTGGTTTTCTGTACTCAGGCATTGCCATAGCAAGCACTAGCGTTAGTGAACGACCGGAACCATTCGAATCACCGGTGAAGCTGTGTACCTAGGACGATTCTATGATCGAAACAGTCCATTGCTGTCTGCGTCCCCGAGTCCATGGTTGCAAGCTGGAACCGCCTTGCAAGCTCTCGTACGAGAACCAACAGTAGTGAATGGCCTGTGCTTGCTCGCTCTAGTTCCTACAAATTCCCACAGGATGTACAACATGATAACGCGAGATCCAGAGGCGCAGGAAAAAAGATATCTCGCCTTACCAGTTGGTTTTGTATAGTGGAGCTCACGTGCAGCATCTTTCCATTGAGCGAAACAAATTTGGTCATACCATGGACTAACAAGTGCGAAAAAAATAGCCAATGCTCACCTCGAGTATTGTTGCACTGTCGACTTGATTCCGAGATCCACCAATTTCCGGGACAAACACCGCGAGCGAGTTCTCCAGACCCTTACTCGCCAGATACTCGGCCACAAGCCCGTGGACAAGCTTCTCGTCTGGTGTTGAGCTCAAAGTGGATCGATTCGCTCGGCTGGCATTGTTCTCGTCATCTTGGTCGTCACGGAGCTGACGCTGCTTCTGCAGTTTCTCGATGAACCTTCGACGCAGTTGTGCCTATGCGAACAAGGGTCAGCCTCTTATCCTAGCACATCCATGGCAGCAAAGCACCCACCCGAATGAGCTCCACGGTGCCGTTGTCACGAATGGACTGGAACATCCCCTCCTTCAGCTCCTCGAGCGACATCAAGGCGTTCCCATCAGCATCGCGCGCCTGCGGACGCGCCGCCACGTTCTCGTCCATCAAGATCCAGACTACGAAAGGTCACAGCTACAAAGCGCCCACCGGTGCAATGACACCAAACTCCAAGGAGCTGCCGATACTTCTGCAATTGTACGAATCAAGGTAGGGATTCACAGTACGAAAGCCCCACTAACGGATATGTCCACAGCTCTCACCGAACGAACCCCAGTCCAGCAAGCTACACCCCACACCTCACAATACAATCAGAGATCACTTCATTCTTAGCTCTGCACATACTCAACTCAGCTACCGGTAGGCATCACTTCACTGCAAGGAGTTGCTCATCCATTTCCACACCCTCGTCTCTAAATCCAGAGGGACTCGTCATCCTCGCTTTCGTCGCTGGAGCTGTCTTCGTCCTGGTTGTTAGCCACCTCCTCTCTCAGCCTGGCAAGCTCCTTCTCCCTCTCCTCGTCCTTCTTGATCTCCTTCTCCTCGTCCCTCTTGGCCTTATTCTCCATGAGCTTGTTCACCACCAGAGCCGACCGGATCTTGTCCAGGATGTCCTTCGGAATGTCATTCTTCACGAGCTGCACCATGACCAACGACCTGTTCTGGAGAATAGCCTCCAACAGAGCCTTACCGCCCTCCTCGCCAATGCCGTTATTGGCGAGGCCCAGGTACTTCAACGAGATGTTGTACGGCAGCACCTGGGCAATGGCCTTGGCGCCAGCATCTCCCAGCTTGTTACTAGACAGCCCCAGGTGCTCCAGCGACTCGTGGCCGTACAGCGCATCGCTGATGGCGGCCGCGCCCTCGGCCGTGATCTCGTTGCCGCGCAGGTCCAAGTGCTGCAGCGTGTTGTTGGCGCGCAGCATGTTGCCCATGGCCTTGGCGCCCACGTCCTCGATGTCGTGGTCGGGCAGCAGCAGCCGCAGCACCGTGCGGTTCAGCTGGAAGACGCGGCCCACGAGGTCTCCGCCCGCGGGCTTGAGCTTGCGCTTCTTGGCCGCCATGTCCTTGAGGTCCAGCTCGCGGATCTGGTCCTTGTTGGCGCGGATCTTCTCGAGGATTTCCTTGAGCGTGGCGGCGGGGCGCTGCGTCACGAGGTTCTCGTCGTGGTGACGCACCGTCATGGCGGACAGCACGGACGTCAGCACGTCCACGTCGGACTTGTCAGTCGCCATAGCTTCGTGCTGCTGCTGGCCTCCTCTTCCTTCGGTCTTCTTGTCGATTGCGGAATGACAAGGATGAGAGTTGGGGATGGATGTGGTGGGAGTGATGGTCGATATTGGTACAGACGGGGTATATAAGAGAAGAGGTAAGTCATTGGGTTCAAGATTAAGAGAATAGAGCCATGAAGGTATTGAATCCGCTAGATAACAGATTTAGTTTGGAGGGGAATAGAAGGGTGTAAGCACGAATACCTGGCTCAGATATTTGCTCGCTTCCTCGCCTATGCCAACGTCGACTTCATGCTCACATCGGAGGCAGCGTGTGAATTCCTATCGATACGTGATTAAATTCAATTGATGGCGTTGAATATCCAGCTTATTCTACAGAATAAGCTAGACAGGAACAGAAAATGTTGGATGAAAACCTGCTTTCGCAAAGGTGGATGGGAATTTCCACCAAACACCATGCAACATGCAACATTGCTCGTGCTCGGTCATCGGACAAATGACTCACCAGTTGAGTTGGTAGCCATCACACCAACCGAGTGTGTAAGCGTTTGTTACAGATCATATGCGTTAAGTTAGCGCGTGCCCATAGCGTGCATCGGGCGCGTGCCTCCATTTTATTGCGGGCGAGTCCTGAAGCGGATTGCACATACCAACGCGTGCCTAGGGGCTTACATTGTGATACCCACGCAGACAATGGGGTCGGAAATCTGTCCGAGCTTCCAAGGCAAATTCTTCGAGAGCTCTCTATCTCAATCGCTACACTCGCACCATGTCATTGTGCAATTTACCCCCGCAAGCACCGACCAAACACCACTCCAACCACTTCAAGATGAAGGCCGTCATCTCCTCGCTTTTGCTCGCTGCTTTCGCAGTCACGAACGCTGCCAACTGCGACGTGAGCAAGCTGGCTGCGATTGCCAACTCGGCTGATGCCTCCAGCTGCAAGCTCGCGAGCAACTTCGTGGTTCCTGTCGAGTCTACGGTCGTCACCATCGTTACCAACTTGGAGTCGTTCTGTGCCGATGCGTCCTGCGGACGTGTCCTCGACGCTCTGCACGGCATCGGTGAGTGCTCAATCGACGGTGAAGGTCTTCGCCAGAGCGTCGTTGACCCCATCAAGGCCGTGTGCAGCGCCACCAGAGCTCTGCGAGAGGCTGATGGATCGCACGAGCACGGATCCACGATGGAAATGTCTTCGGGCTCGATGGAAATGGAGGATTCCCACGATGCAACGTCTTCGTCGGCTGCAACGGAGTCGAGCGAGATGGAGGACTCGCACGATGTCGCTTCGTCGGCTACTGGTTCAGCTGCCGCCGGTGACGAGGACTACCACGACTCGCATGACACTGTCAGCAGCACAGTCGCAAGCTCCACTGGCAGCAATGCAACCAGCGAGGAGGCCACAAGCTCTGCGGCTGGCAGTTCTACTGGGGGTGCAGCCACGGGTTCGAAGGCGACCAGCAGCAACTCGACTTCGAGCACGCAGGCTCCGAGTGCCTCGACCACGTCGTCTGCTGGATCGATCTCGGTTGCTCTCGGGTCGGTCGTCCTCGCGGTTGCAGCTGCCTTTGCCTAAGTACAAGATCGCCACCTGCACTGGTACCAGCGACTACTGTCTTCAAGACAGTGTCTTGTTCGATACCGGTACGCTCCATACAGCAGCACTCAGCAGCTGGTGTGCTCCTACACGTCTTCTCCTTGTTCGCTCACAAGGGTGAACTGATAAACAAAGCGCTTGAATGAACGAGTGAAATCATTGACCGATAAGCGTTTTGAATTTTTCTTGGACGGTTAGGAAGGCGTTGAGATCTCAACGACTTCCTGTGCTTGTGACTCTCTTGTTCATGGAGCTCCACGACAAGAGACATCTACCGACGGCCGACGGTTTAGAGACAACGATAACAGTCCAGCGATTCGTTTCTCGCGCGTGGGACGGTCGCCACCTACAACCACAAACAGCGACGCGTTCTGACCCCCTACTGTTTCTCGCTTAGCTGAGGCCCCAGCCACATGGTCAGTTCCCCGGAACACACCCGCACCCTCTTCCTCGATGTGTTCGAACATCATCAAGCTTGTGGTGCCCAGTCGCCAGTCGCAGCCTGCATTGGCTTCTTCATTCCTCAACTCACCTCGAGTAGCACACTCCGGTCCGACCAGCCCCCTCCAAGATCCCAGTCAACATGCCGTCCTTCGCCTCGATCGTTCTACTCAGCCTCGCCCTCGCCAGCCCCGTCCTCGCCGAGGACTGCCCCACGGAGGCGCTGCTCGGTCTCGCTAGCAACACGAACCTGGCCTCGTGCCAGACCGAAACGGGCGTCAGTGTGGCGACCATCTCGTCGCTGACGGACTCGCAGATCTCGACCATCTGCAAGAGCACGGCGTGCCTCGGGCTCATGGCTGATGTCGCGGCCATGGATCTCGGTGACTGCACCATTCCAGGCTCAAGCGTGACGGTGCAGACCGACGTTCTCGACCGAGTGGCCGCTGCATGTGGCAGTAGTGCTTCGTCGACGTCGACGGGCTCCGTCGATGCAGGATCTTCCGGGTCGATGAAGTCTTTTGGCGGTGCCAACGTGGGTGACGACTCCGGCTCAAACAGCGACAAGGTCGTCGGAGGTAGCACCACGGGTTCCAGCAGTGCGGCGACGGTGACGCTAGGATTCGTGTCGACATTCGTGCTGGCGGTCGGTGCGATGCTGCTGTAGGTGGAATCTAAAGGGTGTTCGATCAGTTCTGCAGTCTGTATAGCGTAATGTGATTTCTGTTACATCCCTTTTAGATGTGTTGATGTTTCGTTCGTTTAGATGTTCTGAAGGTTTTGAAACCTCTTCACAAAACACTGCTTTATACTGTCCCTCGAGGATTGCTCTCTGATCAAAGGCTCAGCCTTGCAATAATCCTGGTTGTACTGCTGGTCCATGCGTGGACATCCCATGCGATTAACTTTCCTCGACAACAGAAGCCGCGTGTTGCTGCTGTGTTGAGTCAAACGTTGCCTGAGTTTACTTGGGTGAAGGCACCGGATGAACGATGGGTAGATGGCATGAGGGGCACATTGAGGGCCTACTTAGTATGAGTTGTGAGAAAGTTGATGCCGGATGTATTTGCCGAACGCCAGGGCCCTGAGTCTCAGGCTGAGAGGAGTCGGTCGGTGCTATCAGTCGCATCGATGTGAGGCTCTTCACTCTCCGAATCGCCCTTCATACCGCAGAACACCCCCAAGTCTTGCCAAGAGCAGCAGCGTCACGTATGTCTTCGGCGTCTTCGCTTGTGGTGATCAGTTTAGCGCTTGCCGGTTTCGTCAGCGGAAATCAATGCGCGACAGATGAGCTGCTAACGATCGCTAGCAACTCGAACCTGGACGACTGCACGTCAGAAGTGGGCTTCGGTGGATTCGCAGCCATCTCGGCGCTCACAGAAGAACAGATCAAGGCAGTCTGCGACAGCAGCGCGTGTATGGCGCTCATGGACGACATGCGGGCGATGAACTTCGGGAACTGCGTCATTGAGGGCACCGAAATTAGACTGGGGTCAGACATCCTCGACCCGTTCGCCAAGGTATGCAGCGGCAGTGGATCAATGGATTTATCGGCAAGTATTGGCGAAGTGGCTGCCGGTAGTGATGCCAGTGGCTCAGGCTCGACAAATGGTGCTTCAACGACTGCCGTCGGTTGGATCTCCACTCTGGTGCTGACATCGACCGTCTTCTTCATCTAAAGCCGAGTTAATGTAATATATATTGAATGTCATACTGATAATTTGCGGCTTTTGATCGTCGTAATTGAAGTTAGGTGCACTGATTTACGTTGTAATCTCACTGAAAGCTGAAATACAAGCCATTGAATTGTATTGAACCAGAACCATCGCGCTGGAACGCCTTCCCACTCATCAATCGAGCAGCCATGGGTATTCACCCTATGGTTTTTTTTGCCCTACATGTTCTGGAGTCTTATGAAGATTATTTCATGCGAGTTGCACCCTATCTCGGTTGCGCCTGCCCGCTGGTGCGGATAGGTAGAGCATTCAGGCTGTGATTATTGTGAGCACGCAATACGCCGTCACTTACCAAATCGCCAAGTACTCGTCAACGGACGCGTTCAAGATGCCTGGACGCTTCGTCCTGGTGGTGATCGGCTTGACGCTTACAGGAGTTACATACCAATGCGGGTGACGAATGTTCCACATCGGAGCTAATGAGCATCGCATCGAACAAGAACGTAGCCGGATGCTCGAAGACCGCGGGCTTCAGCAGCCTATCAACGTTTGCAGATCGCTCACCCGAACAGCTCGCCGCCGTCTGTGGGAGCTCAGCCTGCGTGGCGCTGATGGAAGACATTGCAGCGACGGGCCTTGGCGACTGCAGGATCCCCGAGTCTGAGATTTATCTGCAGTCCGACATGATCGACCCATTCAACGAAAGGTGCAGCGCCAGTGGATCGAAGGGCTCGTCGTCAACTAGCAGCGGCTCCGTCACCAGCAACAACCTGAGAGATGGCAGTTCGAGCACGACAAGCAGCGCGGCAACGGTTGCCATCGGATGTGTTTCGATGATGACGGTGGGGATGGTCATGATGCTAGCATAAGCACTACCCACCGTCGGCATTTCATGAATACCAGTCCAATATATATTCGATGTCCTTCGCTTTGATGTGCTTGAAGCGTTATTGATAATGCGGTTTGAGTGCGTGCAATGCAAAGAGTTGACGCAACATAAGCCGCGTTTGACGGAGCATCAATGTATTTAGCCATATTAATAACGAAGTTTCCTGTTAAAAGAATGAGACTCATTCTTCATTCAATGAGTACACAAGTGAAAAGGGAGAAGACACGCAGCAACGTCACGTGCTCAGCAGCAACCAGATCGCGCGTTTTCGATCAGCCCACGAACGGGGCCTGAAGGGCGAGCACCGCCTCCAGAACGAAAGTTAACAGTCGGTGCACCGACAAGTGGATGCGGGTCTTAGATTCGTCGGCGCTCTCCTGACGCAGAGACGCCGCTTTCTTCGAGTCATCTTCGTCTTCGGCGTCAGGATCGGTCGTGTCGGGCTCGTTGGCTTCTTTCTTGGTGGCGTCTTCGCCCGCGTCGTCGGTCAAGTCGATTTCACAGAGGAAATGCTCGTTCTCTTCGGATACGTGCACTCTGCGTACACATCGCTTGGATAGAAAGTAATGTCGAAGTAGGATCCATCCGAGTACTGGAGCTGATAAGTGGACCAATACGCGTCCGCGGAGCAGCTCGCGACTCGTAGTCGGTAGTGTCGGGAAACGTGACGCAGTCGCAGGTGTCGCTTGCAGCTACTGGGTAGAAGATTCTCTCGACATCGGAGGAGGAACTATCGGTATTGGTACATGTACCTTTAGCGACGAAAGGATTGCCGTCCTCTCAATGAGAGTATTCGCCAAAAGACGTCTGGAGGATGGATCCGCTGGGGCATTCAATCATCTCTCCTTGAAGGGTGAGGCCTGATGTTACACTGGGCAGAATGACGTATTGCCGTCACTGACGATTAAATTCGATGTAAACTGACGCAACGCTGACCACGGGGTTTGAAGGCAACCCAACAGCAACTCGACCACCAGCACCCAGGCTCCGAGTGCCTCGAAAACGTCGTCCGCTGGATTGATCTCGGATCGGTCGTCCTCGCAGTTGCAGCTGCCTTTGCCTGAGTACAAGATCGCCACCTGCATTTTTACCAGCGACTACAGTACCGTCTTGGTCGCCATGCTCCATACAGCAGCACTCAGCAGCTGGTGTGTTCCTACGCGTCTTCTCCTTGTTCAACTCACGAAGGAGAACTGATAAACAAAGCGCTTGAAGGAACCATGAAATCATTGAGCAATAAGCGTTTTGAGACTTTTTTGGACGGTGGAATCAACGTATCGATTCCAACGCCTTCCTATGTGTGTGACTTCCTTGGGGGTGGAGTCCATCGACTAGAGACATCTACCTACGGTTTAGAGACAACGACAACAGTCCGGCATCCAGTTTCTCGCGTCTGTGACCGTCGCAACCGCCCGCAACGCAACCACAGACAGCGTTCTGACCCCCTACTGTTTCTTGCTTGGCTAAGGTCACAGCCACGTGGTCAGCTTCTGGTGCCCAGTCGCGCCCTGCGCGCTTCAATTGCTAACTCACCTCGGGTAGCACGCTCCGGTCCGACTTCTCTCCTCCCGAAAGATCCCAGTCAACATGCCGTCGTTCGCATCGATCGTTCTCCTCAGCCTTGCCGTCGCTAGCCCCGTTCTCGCGGAGGACTGCCCCACGGAGGCGCTGCTGAGCCTCGCCAGCAACACGAACCTGGCCACCTGTCAGACCGAAACGGGCGTCAGCGTGTCCACCATAACGTCGTTAACGGACTCGCAGATCTCGGAGATTTGCAAGAGCACTGCGTGCCTCGGGCTCATGAACGACGTTGTCGCAATGGGAGCCGCCATGGGATACGTTGACTGCACCATTCCAGGCTCAAGCGTGTCCGTGCTGACGGATGTGGTCGACCGAGTGACGGCTGCGTGCGGCGGAAGTGGTTCATCGACGTCAACAGGCTCCACTGATGCAGGATCGTCAGGGTCGATGAAGTCTTCCGGCGCGGCTACCGTTGGCGACGACTCAGGCTCGAACAGTGACAAGGTCGTCGGAGGAAGTACCGCGGGTTCAAGCAGTGCGGCAACTCTGACTGTAGGATTCGTGTCAACTTTGCTGCTAGCGGCGGGTGCCATGCTGCTTTAGGTGAACTGTAGGTGAACTAGGCGGGTCTAGTAAGTGTTCCATCGGTAGTATCCTATCGTTAGCTCAATGTGAATTTGTGGTTTTTCTTTTTCAACATCGTCGTCGTCAGGTGGTTCATTCGGGCATTGAAAACTGTAGAGAACGAACTCTTCCACAATCTTCTTAGTAGTACTACCGAACACCTTATCCGCTGAAGAGGCTGATACATTGGAGTGCGTATGACAACGGACGTGGTCTGGGTTAACAAAACTCATCAGGTTTTTCCAGCTCTGTTCATTACGTCTGTCGCTTAAGCCCAATAAATTATCTCCGACGTACGTGCCGCACTAAGACAGGGATTCGCTGCAGCTCTGAAGTCCGTCCCCTCCTACGCATACGAAATTATTCGCACGTATAAGTCGCAGTATCTGTTCAGATTTATAACGTATACATGCTCGTACCATAACTTGGCTCTAAGGAAAACAGAAACGCAGATCAAGCAATAGCTCAATAAACGAGCAAGTTTGGGTATACTTCAATTGGGCTGTTGAGCACCATCGACCTCTCGACTTTAATCGAAACGTGATGAGCGCCGAAAAACCTGCTGAAGATGGAATGAGATCTAATGGCCAGCGAAGTGCTATTAAGGCTTTCAGAAGTGTTCAGTAGGACATAGCTTATGGTGCCTAGCCTGAACAGTATTTGTCAATAAATAGTGGACCATTACAACATTTTTATTTTCCGATCCCTATAGCAAGACAGTAATAATTGTTTTTGTATTATTTTTTTTCAACCCCAGTAATGCATTGCATGTTTCGCGTAGCCCAATTACACTAGGCTAGACTCTACGACCCCAGTATCAGAACCATTGCATTGGAACGCCTTCCCACTCATCAGCTGAGCACCCATGACATTTCATCTTATTGTTTGTGTGCCCATACATGTACCGAAGTCTTATGAGGATTATTTCGTGCAAACTGCACACCCTATTCAGTGTCGCCTGGCCGCTTGTGCGGATAGAGCATTCAAGCTGTGATCATTATCAACACTGTCACTTGTCAAATCGCCGAGTATTCGACAGCGAATGTTCAAGATGAACAGTCTATTCGTCTTGGTTGTGATCGGCTTGACGCTTACAGGAGTTACATACCAATGCGGGTGACGAATGTTCCACATCGGAGCTAATGAGCATCGCATCGAACAAGAACGTAGCCGGATGCTCGAAGACCGCGGGCTTCAGCAGCCTATCAACGTTTGCAGATCGCTCACCCGAACAGCTCGCCGCCGTCTGTGGGAGCTCAGCCTGCGTGGCGCTGATGGAAGACATTGCAGCGACGGGCCTTGGCGACTGCAGGATCCCCGAGTCTGAGATTTATCTGCAGTCCGACATGATCGACCCATTCAACGAAAGGTGCAGCGCCAGTGGATCGAAGGGCTCGTCGTCAAGCATCAGCGACTCTGTCAGCAGCAACAACTTGAGAGAAGGGAGTTCGAGCACGATAAGCAGCGCATCACATCCGGTGTGTTTTTTCGATGATGGCGGTTGTGGTGATCATGATGTGGATATACATATGTACCAGTCCAATATATATAATACGGTGTCCTTCGCGTTGATATGTTTCAGCTTTCTTCATTAATAATGCGCTTCGACTGCGTGCAATTAATGGCCAAAACCACGCAAGTCGCGTTGAGGCATCCGTGAAGTCGATTTCGCAGAGTATATACTCCGTCACTGCCTCCAAATCTCCCGTGCTGGAGCAGTTAGCGTAGACGTCGCCCTCGTTAAAGGAGAGATTGTAGCAGACGCCCCCGGTGTACTGCACTTGGAGCCTCGACTAGCAACGATGTATTATTACATGTAGCATTTTTTTAATGTGTTCATCGAGAAATTTGTGCCGGAAAAAAATTACTGTAAACAATGCGGGTACAGCGAATTGCATGCAACATCATACGAAGCAAAAGTCAAATGTTAGTTGTGGCTAGTAGGTTAAGAACTAATACTAGTATTCATTCTCGATTCACTACTACCATGCCCTCCTTTTACTTTGGCAACAACGGTTTAACCTCCCCGCGGCGCAGCACAAAGCGGTTGTTCTTGGCGTAAAACACATAGTGCTGCATGAAGAACACCACGTCCGCGATAATGCTGACAAGCCCGAGCAGGAACTTAACCGGATCTCCGGTCATAGCCGCCCAGTCATCAGTCGCTGCGGCGTCCAGCATCTGCTGCGCAATGGACAGCAATCCGCCAGCGAAGTCGAGCTGCACGTTCCAAATGGTCCACCCGACCGTGGACTTCCGCTGGTAGTTGAGTGTAATCTGCGGCAGATACTTGAAAAGCGTTGTGATAAGTTTTACGTAGCTCAACAGGTAGAGCAGGTCGAGTGTGTTGATGACCGAGTCCTCCTTGTCACCTGTGACCACCACGGCCAACCCATAAAGAAGAGCGACGATGACGGTCCCACCCACCGGCTTGCTCACCGTCTGCCCTCCCCGCGGGTAGATCACACACTGGGCGAGCCACACATTCACCATCACGACCGCGTGTAGAGAGAAGAAGACGTCGTTAAGCTCCACAGCGTTGCGGTGGCCGCCGTGGCGCCGCATGTATTGCTGTTGCACACTCTCGCTGTAGTAGAAGGCCACGTTGAACACCGTGTAGCTCGCGAAGCCCAGCATGTTGAGTACGGCGTAGTCCAGCGACAGTCCCTCAACACTGCGGCGCTGGTGGTTGAGGATCGCCTGGGGATAGAAGCTCACACTCCAGCAGAAGAAGTAGATCCAGCCGAGGATGCTCGAGACGCGGTTCCATGGGTGCGGGATGTGCGCGTTGGCGTCGAGTGACAGCCCGAAGGCCAGTCCAGCCAGCAGGATGAAGGCGGACACGATGGTCGCGGGGCGCTTCGCGGCCCGATCCATGTCGGAGAATCGTTGTGATACCTTCAAAGATAAGATATCTCGCTGAAGTGGCGGATCGGTAGCACTGTACCGATAAACTATAATATCGGTACGGTACGGAATCCGTTGGACGGATCGGCCCGTCGTTCCTTTCGTACGTCTGTATCTCTTTTTTTAGTTGCAGGCGCAGTAACGAAAACGAAGATTGTTGGAGAAAAAAAAAGTAAAATAGTAAAGGGCACAGGAAAGCACGTAGCATCCGGCTCAGATGATCTTAGCAAGCAACTTCGCCCATATTTCTGATTAGTTAGAGTGGGCGGTAGAGAAAACGTGTCAGGCACACGAGTTGGTTCTTCTTGGCGACACCTGGTCATGATTGAGGTGCTCTCCCGATTCTTTTATTTTTCAGAAATAATACAAGCAAGTATTATGGGTGTAAAAAATTGCAAGGCTACAAGAAATCAATGCCACTGTAGCAAACACGAAGCTTGTCTACTAAAATTATTTTACCGGGATTCGTACAGTCGTTCCGGGTTAAATCACGCAATTACATTGATTTCAAGACGAATACTTTTAGATATCGTTCATATTCTGGTTTCAATTCGCTTGCAACATTACAGTACTCGTCCTTTACTTGGGCAAGAAGGGCTTAGCCTCTCCTCCGTGCAGCATAAAGTGGTTGTTGTCCGCGTAGAAGACGTAGTGCTGCAGGATGAACACAACGTCCACGATGATACTCACAAAGCCCAGCGAGAACTTCACGGGGTCTCCGGTCATGGCCGTCCAGTCGTTTGTCGCCGCGGCATCCAGCACCTGCTGCGCAATAGACAGCAGTCCGCCAGCGATGTCCAGCAGCACGTTCCAGATCGTCCACCCAACCGTAGACTTCCGTTGGTAGTTGAGCGCGATCTGCGGAAGGCACTTGACCAGCGTCGTTATGAGCTTCACGTAGCTCAGCAGGTAGAGCAGGTTGAGCGTGTTGATGGCCGAGTCCTCCTTGTCACCCGTGACCACCACGGCGAATGCAAACAGCACCGCAGCGACGACAGTCCCACCCGTCCACAGGATGGTAGGCTTGCTCACTGTCTGCCCTCCCCGAGGGTAGATCGCACACTGGAACAGCGACACAGCCACTAGCACCGCTGCGTGTAGGGAGAAAAATACGTCGTTGAGCTCCACAGCGTTGCGGTGGCCGCCGTGGCGCCGCATGTATTGCTGTTGCACACTCTCGCTGTAGTAGAAGGCCACGTTGAACACCGAGTAGCACGTGAAGCCCAGCATGTTGAGCACTGTGTAGTCCAGCGACAACCCCACGACGCTGCGGCGCTGGCGGTTGAGAAACACTTGGGGGTAGAAGCTCACGCTCCAGCAGAAGAAGTAGATCCAGCCGATGATGCTCGAGACGCGGTTCCACGGACGCGGGATGTGCGCGTTGGCGTCTAGCGAGAGCCCGAAGGACAGTCCGGCCAGCAGAATGAAGACGGACACCACAGCGGCGCGGCGGTTCACGGACAGATCCATGAAGGAGAAGCCCATGGCGGCGGCGGAGAAGGAGTGGTGTGTGGAGTGGAGTGGAGAGGAAGATGACGTTGTGATGCACTCTTCCAAATGATGATCCATTGAAGTAGGGCACGTGACGGTCGTGTGACAAAGCAGAACTGATTAGAAACCGGTCGTGTCGGTAAGACTCATCGAATCAGATGGGAGGATTCGATCGACAAACCTTTTTGACACCGAATCAGAAAGAGGGAAAAGGGCCGTGAAATAATAGATGTGGACCGGTATACCGGTCACTATGCAAAAGGAAAATGTGCCCCAGGCTGTTGCACTGCACGATATTTTGGTTGGACACTCGGGCTGACACACCATTTCAAGGCCAAATTGAGAGAAATCAAAATCAAAACAAAAACGACCAAAATCAAAACAAGAGAGATCAAGAAAAGGGGCACTGTCCCGGCCAAAATTTTCCGGAGGGAATTTTCTGATCGACATAGAGTGGGCAAGTCAGTTGCTCTGTACAATGTATTCGGTCTTGTAGGTGATTAGATGATAAGCATATTCATGATTGGAGGTTTTCTCAATTTGCTTTTGGCGGTTCTCAATTTGAAGCACGACTTCTCTCAATTTGGACTTGAAATGGTGTACTCTCTATGCCATTATTCGCTCGCGGACGCACGCGTTTGACTGATCATCATGTTCTGGGTCGTAGGCTATCAGTGTTCCTCTCTGTCAAAAGCGTCAAGTACTGTAGTACTTAGGATATGTACGAACCAAGAACGAGCTACATGTACATGCAATCGAAGTCACTTCACCTACACGTAGGCGTGTAGCGGCCATCGATTGCGGCAGATGCGTACCCGTATGTTAGTTGCACTGCAGCCTAGCTATCGATCTTGTCACCTCGCAGCGAGTCGCTGACAATAGCGGTCGCTGCCAGCGACGAGGAAACTCCAAAACCCGCATACTTGAGTTTCAAAACAACAAAACCCGCATACTTCTACAAAACCCGCATACTGGCAACAGATGTCCGTAGAATCAGACAAAGCAGGAATAGCTATAAATAAATAAGCATGCGAAGGTCTCTCAGCTTATCTGTAGCAAAAAGTTGAAAGCTACTCAAACGCGTTTGCCGAAGCATCCGTACTGATCCCCGCTTCCACCGAGCTTACTAGCGCCCCGCTCCTTCCTGCCCAGCGAAAGGTAACTTCCCGTGGAAGAAAGCGCGTCAAACGAATCCCTAGTGCTGGTGAAAGCAGACCGACTCGTGCTCAACGCTGCACAAACTGCGGGGAATCCAACCACAATCGCAAAACATGCAAGAAGCTCCAGCTAGCTGTGCGTGAGAGAGAGGAAGGAGAACTTGCATACGTTTATATTATATTTTTTTACAGCTCCCAACCGAAGTGTTTCTGATTCTACGGACATCTGTTGCCAGTATGCGGGTTTTGTAGAAGTATGCGGGTTTTGTTGTTTTGAAACTCAAGTATGCGGGTTTTGGAGTTTTCTCGCCAGCGACCGCTATTGTCCTGTCGCACGC
The DNA here is from genome assembly GCA_016169955.1 of Phytophthora vignae f. sp. vignae. Lineage (NCBI taxonomy): Eukaryota > Oomycota > Peronosporomycetes > Peronosporales > Peronosporaceae > Phytophthora > Phytophthora vignae. Next base: position 460,866 of record JABJUM010000028.1, on the reverse strand, counting down.
TCGACTAGCGTCCAGCCATCTGTCACCACGGTGTGTTTACTGAAGCGAGCGCTGAATGTCCAGCAGGTGACGAAAACGCAGTTGAAGCAGACACCCTCCATTGCGGAGGCCCAATCCGCTTCGCCGATGCCGGCTGAAGGAGCTGGATAACTTTGTCGCGGCGACCTCACGCAAACCGACGAAGCAACGCGAATTCCCAGTGTCCGAGACGACCACATGACCGGGCGGGTGGGCGATCGCAGGAATGAGATCATGCACCACCGAGCGATGATGACATTATCCCAGCACTCAAACTCTACCGAAGGTGACGGCGGCTATCGTGACTGCTCGCTAATGTCCTCCTGTCGGCCCCAGCGAAAGGGGGCAAGACGTTGTGGGCCGTGGCCACGAACGCGGTTACGGGGCGCGGGTGTTATTGCGAGAAGAGCAAAATCATTATCAGGTCCATTACCGGCGGAATGCCAACGAAGCGTCAACGGGTTTGGTGCGGGTTCTTTACCGCCACCACTTCAACAGCTCCACCACGACCAGCTCTGAAGGTCGTTGCGCATTCCCCATACAAAGCCCAGTTAAAACACACAAGAGTTCATCCGCTCGAGCGAGGGGAATTCGGCCGCCTTCGATGGTGCGAGAGGCGGTCTCAGCAGCGATTTGACGGCTGAAAGCGCTGTCACATGCATGCCGCCGGTCAAAGAGACCCCAAATCTGCCCCCTTCGTCGTGCTTGCGAACACGGCCGAAGTGTTTGGTGCAGCCCAGCTCGGGCGCGGCACGGCAACCCCACGCTCAGGCTCGCCATTGCGCCCGAGGACGATGAAACGTTAATTATTATAAGCCTCTCCTTTTGGGCGCCTCAAAGATCAAAACGCTCTGTGCGGGGGACGTCGGCGCTCGTCGTCTCTATTCCAGCGGCTTCTTTGCCCCTGCAAGTGCGTCAGCCGCCGCCGTTGATTCAATGGCAGCCGCGAGCTCGGAGCGCCCACGACCAGCGCTCAGTTCCCGATTTGCGTGCTCGACGTGAAGTGGGTTTCCGCACTCAAGACCCTATCGACGACCAAGTATCACACCACACCCGCGCAATGGCGACCCATTCAGAGCAAACGTGCCGGCGCTGCTCCTGCCGGAGGAAGGCGTGTCTCCGGCGTCGGGCGCTGCAGCGGCGCCAGGCCAAGTGTGTTCTCCCGCACGCGCAGTTCCTACTGGGGGCGCTCTTCCAGTACAGGAGGAGGCACTACCCTGCTGCCATCCACAAAGAGCCCTTCGTTGAGATGGAGATGGAGAGGGACGACGAGATCGCGATCGACAGCGAAGACCTCAAGGTCATGCGCGACTCGGTCGACGCGATGCAGCAGCAACTGCGTCGCGGTCTGCGCGATATTGCGGAGATCCGCGAGCTCGTGAAGCAGGCGGCGGATCAGCGAGAAGCCGAGAAGCGCGAGCTGAGCATGAGGAGAGTAAATGTGGAGGGCAACAACAGCTGCGGACGCTGAAGTGCTCATTGGATACCTTCACGAGGTTTTAATCTATTGTCCCGACATAGTAATACTAAGTGTAGTGTTTACTCGTACAGATCATGCTACTTTTGCGTGTACGAATGGGCGGTTATTTTTTGCTTGTGTTTTCCGACCTTGGGCACGTTCAAGCTGCGTTGGGCGTCATGACAAAGCGCTCTCCGTATGAATTGGACAGCGCAGTGTCGTTGGCTGCCGGCGCGCAGCGAACGAGGAAGAAGAAGCGGCGAGAGAGCGCTGAAGATGTGGAGACAGCGGCCAATGTCGCGTGGCTGGCTTCCATGCTTCATCCGGAGCAGCAAACTCCAGTCCCACAGGTAGAAGTTCAACACAATGAAGTCGTTGCAAGGAGCCGGCCTATTGTGCCGGAGAAGCAGGCGCCACCAGCTCAGGTACGTGCTGTAGTTAGGATCTCTGTTATAGGAAGTGTTGGGATAACGACGTCGGGTGCACCTTTGGTGGGATTAGATGAGCGTGGAAGCGTTGGAGCAGAAGAAAATGCTGTTGCCGTACCTCGACAAGATCGAGTACATCAACTGCCAGCTACGGTAGGCAAGTGGCATGAGCATATCGCATGAATATTGAGCAGAAACTGTTGTCTTAGTATTTGTATCGTTCATCCCATAGCCAACGTGGACTGCTCCCACCTGAAGAGAGAACTGCCCCCAAAGCCGGCGATCCGTCTCGAGTGACTGCATCAAATAGTCAAGCTGGTCGTGGTCCTCACACTAAACCACTGGCAAAGCCGCCATCAAGGACTCTACCTGACGCGTTGGCGCCGCGGAATCAGGATGAGCAAGACGCCGAGCCAGAGAAAGATTCAATGCCCGTGAAGGTGTCGACTCGGATGCTGCGGTCACGATACCCTCGCTTCTTCGAGGCTGTTGTGCCGGCGGAGACGCCGAAGAGTTTGCTCCCCAGACAACGCGGGATCAATTGGCTGCTCCGTACGATCGAAGTCGTTTACAACGCTCTTGCGGACATCCTGTTACTGAAGATGGGGTCGGAGAAGGCGGAGGGTGACTCGACTGCATCGGATGCGTGGGCAAAGCCGAAAGCCACGCCACAGAGCCGTATGACGACTCCAGGGTGGCTGGCCATGCCGTTCTTCACGCGTAGATTCATCCACCATTCGCTCGGTCTACCAGAGCTCGCCGACCAAGAGTGCATAGATCTCATGTACAACATCGAACTCAACCGCGATCAGTTCCCGCAAGTGGCTCTGTTCGCATCGTTCTTGAGGGAAATACTGGACGAGGACGCACTCCTCTTCTTCCTCTTTGTGCGTAGCCATCTACAAGAAGAACTGGATCTGGATCTAGCGGCCAAAGAGAAACAAGCGCATTCATCTCAAGCCAGCGGGTCGAAAAAGTATATTGCGGCAAATTGGATCGAACTCCGCAATCATCCCCTCATTCCAGACGGCACCAAGCAGGTTTTCCTGTCCAAATCGGCTTGCAAGAGCGTAATACAGCGCGTATTCGAGTACTCAAGACGCATCAGATCCAACAGCAGTACTCGCATCGCAGCCCCCATCCTGCTGGCGCAGTATATCGTCCGCGAACCGATCGTTAGTCGACTCCAAGGCGACGACAAGCGCTTCGCCGTCTCCGCCGAGGTCTTCCTTGCAACACTGGTGCAAATGTTCGGCGAAGTCGCGGAAGACATCCTCGCCCAGTTCAAATTCAGCGACGACGGCGAGTCCCTGTCGAGTTTAATCCGCCTTCGAGACACCATCACGCTCGACTCTAAAGTCGACAAATGGGTCACGCTGTACGCGGAGCAGGAGCGAGCGCTACGCAACCAGAAGATTGAGTTGATGAAGATGGAGCGCAGCAACGCCAACAACCAGTTCCGCGTGCAGCTTCGACTGCTCGAGAACCGCATCCGCCTGCAGGAGCAGGAGCTGCAGCATATCCAGAAGAAGATCACGGACGGAGAGAACCTCGTCAACAACGTGTGGAAGGAGGTGGTGGCCGTCAAGTCGCCACCAAAGCAGTCGGTCGTGAGGGGACCCGCACGGGTCAATGAAGACGTCAGCAGTCCATTACCCTCGAAGGAGTTGGTATCGGTTCTCGGCCGCTTCGAGGCGCACATCGGGAGACTGCAGAAGAAGCACGACATCGCAGTGAAGGCCTCGACGCTGCTCGCTGTGCCTTGGCAGCAGCAGATGGAGGAGCTGAGACTGCGCATGGTGATCCGCATCCAGCGCGCGTATCGCGCTCGAAAGCGCGCTCGGGAGACCAAGCAACACGCTCGAGACAAACTCGCGGCGCAGATCCGAGAGCGCGAGATCAAGTTGAAGAACCAGGAGCTGGAGCGCAAGCGGCTCGAAGCCCTGCGCGAGAAGGACATGGAGCGTCACCAGCAGCGCTTGAAGGCGAAGAAGGAGCCGGAGGAGAAGCAGAAGCGCGAACTCGAAGAGAAGCAGAAGAAACTCGTCCAGAAAGCCCGAGAAGAGGAAGCCACGCAGCGCGCCGCCGCCTTGAAGAAGAAGGAGCTCGTCCACGTGATGGATCAATGGAAGGCGTTCGTGACCAGGAGGAAGAATCGACGCAAGGCCAACCTCTTGTTCTTGAAGTTCAAGCTCATGAAGTGGAAGCTGCACTTCGCGCTCCACAAGCGCATGGCACGCGCAGCGAGAACCATCCAGCACTTTATCCGCCAGCGGAAAGATCTCGTACAGCTTCGTAAGCAGCTGAATCTGCGCGCGAAGCGCAACAAGATGGCCAAGAAGTATCTGCTTAAGGTGCAGGCGCGCATGTTGAATCGACTGTTCAACCACTGGGCCGCCTTCACGGTCGAGCAGCAAACGCTGCGCGAGAACTTCGCGACAATCATCCAGAAACGAGAAGGCCACTGGTTCCACCGCTGGGTCGGCTTTGTCGACATGATGAAGGCGCGAAAGCTGGAGGCTGCGGTCTTGATCCAGCGTCAGTTCCGTGGTCGAGTGGCACGACAGGTGTTCCGCTATCAACGCGATAGACACCGAAAAGCAGTCACCATCCAGCGCGTCTACCGTGGCTATCGAGGTCGAGCTATCGCCAAGAAGTGCAAGGAGATCAAGTCGAAGCAGGACAGAGGCGTCGAGGCCATCTTGCGTCGCGTCAGGAACCGAGAGGCTGGGATGTGCTTCGATATGCTGGTGCGGAACACGTTCTGGGAGCTGCGTATCAAAGAGATGGCTCAGACTAGACGGCTTGCCACGGAGAGAACGATGCTCCTTGCTTGGACGACCGTCGTTACGATGAAGAAGGAGAAGCGGGCGGCACTTCTCCGTCTCCACAACCACAGCGCGCTGGTCATCCAGCGTAACTACCGCCGACATCGCTGCCAAGTCGTCTTCAAGGAGTCATTGAGGGACCACCGCGCCGCCGTCTTGATTCAGCGCGTGTTTCGCGGGTATCTCGGTCGGCAGGCAGCCAAGCGCCGTCGCTGGGAGATGAACGCGGCACAGCAGATTCAAACGATCTGGCGCGGGTACAGGGCGAAGAAGTACGCGGCAGCAGTGCGAACCGAGAAGATCCTGCTCGCCACGTACAAGGGCGACTACTCGACAGTCAAGCGCGCCATTGCGAGTGGATTCTGGTACGTCATGGACGCTGAAGGTAATGGCATTCTCCACCTTGCGGCGGCGGCAGGACACAAACGACTGGTGAAGCTCTGTCTGCGCAACTCGTTCGACATCAACCTCGTCAACTACCACAGCCAGACCGCGTTGCATCTCCTGCTGGCCAACCTCCCTCCTCCGAGCGCTGCACTTGACGCGAGTGATGTACGGGCGCGCGACGAACGGGTCGCTCTAGCAGAGTACATGATCGAGCATGGGGCGTGGCACGAAGCTCCTGATGAGGAAGGGTTTACTCCGCTCCTGCTGTGCGCGTCCTTGGGTCAGAGTGAAGCGGTCGACATGCTGCTGAACCACGGAGCCAACACCGAAGCGCGAACGGCTGGAGGGTTCTTGAATGCGCCTCAGTTAGCGGTCGAAGGCAACTACTCAGCGACGCTGAAGGTGCTGCTGGAGTCGGGGAGCTTTGACACTGGCGAGGGTGGACAAACAACGGAGTTCCTGCTCCACGCGTGTGCTGGGCGTGGTCTGGTAGACTGCGTCCGGGTGCTAGTAGCTCACATACGACAGCGGCTTGAGGTGTTTGGCTACGACGCGCTCAATTTGTGTGACTCGGAGGGTTACACCCCGTTGATTTACGCAGTGAGCAACGGGTATGTCGACGTCACCGAGTGCTTGCTAGAGGCTGATGCGGGCCCAGATGTGAAGGATTACTTCGGTCGCTCCCCACTTCACTTTGCACTCATCGCCACGGACGCAGCCACACGGGAAGCGTTGGTGCAGCTCCTTATCCAGTATGACGCTGATGTGAACATGAAGGACACGGACGGCGATGCGCCGCTCCACGTAAGCTGCGTGGAAGACGAGAGACTGGCGTGTACGCACCTCCTCCTCACAAGCGGCGCCTTGATCTGTGCCAACGCGCTTGGAAACCACCCCACGCACATCGCAGCCCGCAACGGTGCAGTCGATACGCTCAAATTGCTGATCGACTACGGCGGCGACATGAACTTGAAGAACTACGAGGGCAAGACCCCGTTGGGTATGGCGCGCATGAACCACCAGCCAGCCATCGTCGACTTCGTAGCCGCGTACTTCGCGCAGGAATCCACCGACGAAAAGGACGCGGATGGACCAGAGCTTGAGCCGGTTGAAGATGATGACAACAACCAGGACGAGACGGAACGCCCAGAAGAACGACAGACTTCCAGTGATAGACCGGGTGCTTCTCAGGAAGTAGTTGACGATGAGAATGTCCAGAAAGAACGGACGCCAGCGGAGTGGACTGCGGCTGTATCCGAGGCGTACTGCATGGGCACCATCGCAGAGTGGACGCAGTACGTCGACGCATCAACCGAGGTGCCGTTCTACTACACCGCGAGGTCTTCAGGCGAGCACATGTACACTTGGGACACCCCAGTAGAATTCGATGCTGCCATGGGCGAAACCTGGGAGATAGTGCGCGGTCCCTCAACGAGTCCAGCAGTAGCATTACTCGAGGAGGATCCGTCTTCAGCCCGCAAAGCTGCGGATAGCCGCTACTATCTGTACCACAACCGGCTCACGGACGAGCTTACCTCAACCATCCCACCCATCGACTACGCGCTGCTGCAGGACGTGGTGCAGAACTCGAAACGGATGAAGCTGCTGCGCGCGCGTGTCCGTAAAGTGTCCGCTGATGAACTCAGCGCGTCCGCGATGGAGTACATGCGCTTCTTCCGCGGCTTCGAAGAGGAGAGCGCCCAGATCCGCAAAGAGATGCGCGCTGCCACCAAGATCCAGCGTCACTTCCGCGCTCGGAGAACGCACTTGCTTGTCAAGGCGCTGCTCCATCAGAACCGCTGCGCGGTAGATCTACAGCGCGCGTTCAAGGGACGGAAAGCCCGTCGAGAGGCCGAACTGCGTCGAAAGCAGCAGACTGAAGTCGTGAAGATCCAAGCAGCGTATCGTGGACATCTTACGAGGAAACGAGAAGCGCGCGGGCTGCGCGCGCAACGTCAAGTGCATCTCAAGCGCAGACTCGCGGCACGGGAGATCCAACGCACGTTCCGTGGCTTCGTGGGCCGCAAACTCGGCTATCGCGAGAAGGTTATCCAGCGGCTTGGTCCGAAGGGATACTTTGAGTGGGAAGCACTGCGGAAGAGGGCGACAGCGGTTCGGTCTTTCAAGGTTTGGGACGAAATGGAGGCGCGCGCGGACTTCCCCGGTGTGTTGTTCTACTGCCACCAGGTGACGCGCGCTTGTAGTTGGCAGCAGCCACCGTCCTGGAGCACACACGACCGCGAAGCTTTCGAGACCCGGTGCCAGTTGGTGCGCTGGGGGTACACCGAGAAGATGCAGCAAGCCGCGCAGACTCTGCAGGCGATTTGGCGGGCGCGCGTGGCTCGGATCTCGTTCCAAATGGTCCTCCGCACGGTGAGACTCATGAAGACTTGCGAGCGCGAGTACCTGGAAGACCCGACTCACTTGGTGAAAATGGGCAACTACGTGCTGTACTTGCACACGATCGTACACGACTACGACCGCGCGCGACCGCTTTATGGCAGACTCATGCGCGTGATGGCCCAGCGTGGGCCGGACATCCCCTTCGTGCTGTTCTCGTACGGCATCTTCTTGTACATCACGCAGGAGGAAGACACGACGCTCGTCGAGGAGATGATCTTCCGCGGTAAAGTGGCAGATCCAACGCTCGTCAGGTACAAGGTCGCGTTCCTGGGCTTCTTCCGACAGGCAATCCTGCAAAACCCTGACGATGCCGAGGCGCACATCAACTACGCCGCTTGTGTCCAATGGCTGTACGATCAGTATGAAGAAGCCATCACGCACTACCTCCTCGCGCTATCTCTCGCTCCACAACGTAAAGGCACCATGGAGATCTTCCAGAACATGCTCGATCGTCGGAGGCGCATCGAGCGAGCCAAGCTCACACCTCGCAGTAGGAAAGCGCTGACCAAGATGGAAGACGCCGGTGTTGAAGAGCAGTTCGACGCCTTCGCACGATTCCGACGGTGGCAATCCAAGCAAGCAGAAGACGACGATCGCGCCCGACGCTTAGCCCTCGAAGCGGAGCAGGACGTCGTCAATAGACTTGAAGCTGCTCGCAAAATCCAGGCCCGATATCGCCGTCGAAATGCCATGCGCAAGGTGACGCGCCTCCGACTCGAGTACAAGATCGCCGCTGCGAAAGCTGAGGAGGCCCAACAGCAAGCGCTGTACGACCGAGTCACCATAGCATTCGAGGACGTACTCTCCAGCTCCAGCAAGAAGAAGAAGACGGCGAAGGGAGACGCCAGCACCGTCTTGAGTCTTCCAGTCGCGCAGCTGGACGCCATCTTCGTCTCGCTGAAGATGGAGTTCACTGAGGCTCAGCTGAACGCGGTGAGCGCCAAATTCCGGAAGGACCACTCCAAGCTTGAACACGTGAACGTCATGGATATCTGCCGCTTCGTTCAGGCTCAGCCACTGCTACAAGAGAGGCTCCCAACCATCTTCACGGCTGTAGGACCAAAGCCAAGCACGTAGTCTCTGTTGCACACATGAAGTTTAGTGTTAGTCCTAACTAAGGCGGAGTGAGCGCAACGGAATCGCAGACTGGAAGCCGCCCACGTGGCATTCAGTCGAATGAGCCACGCGAGCGGCGACGTAGGATAGTCGAATACATATTATTTGGTACGGTTTTGAGTGGGTATGCATCTAGAGTACTTGGTGTTGTTGAGTGAATACATGTCTGGCACAAGGTTTGGTGGGATGGTTGAGGCGAGCTACGCATCGAGCACCCAGCTCGACTTGCAGGCCTCCTCGCATGAGATCCGCTTGCTCGGGTCGGGGTGCAGCAAAGACGCCAGCAGGAAGACGGCGTTGGGGGATAATGTCGGCGGGAAGAACCACGTCGGGAAGGCCACAGATCGTCGCGGCTGGACGCCACCCGCGCCAGCAGCTCCCGACTTGAGCATGCCGGCGTCGGACGAGAACGGACTGTTGGCGCTTGCAGACGCAGGGCACGATCCGGTGGCTTGGTTCTGACTCCACAGCATATTGGAGCCATTCAGCATAAGTCCGAGCATCGGCGGGGTCGCGTGGAAGCTTGGGTGGGTGGGGGACATTTCCGGCATCTGCTGCTTGGAGCCGCTGGAGCTGCCGCCAGTCTGGAACAAGTTGGCGTCGAACAGGAGCTTGCCAGTGTGCGGGTCCACGGGCAGAGACCGCAGCCACTCGCCGAACTTGAGATACCGCGGGCACGTGGCCAGATCCCGTCCAAAGGGGAGCGTGCCGACCAACAGTCCGTACAGAATGACGCCGCTGCTCCACATGTCCGCTTTGCGGCCGTCGTACCCGTACCGCGCGTTCTGCAGCACCTCCGGAGCCACGTAGTGCGGCGACCCGACGATGGAGTTCAATCGTCGGAAGCGCGAGGGCGCCATCATGTTGGTGAGTCCGCCCTCTCCGTTGTTGTCCAGCTCGTCCGCACTCGCTCCGCTGCTCACGGCCGCAATAAAGTGCGCCGACAGGCCGAAGTCCGCGATCTTGAGCACGTCCGAGTCGCTCAGCAGCAGGTTCTCGGGCTTGAGGTCTCGGTGTACAATGCCCAGCTGATGGCAGTACCGCACGCCAGCCAGCAGCTGCGTAAAGTACGTCCTCGCCGTGTCCTCCTCGACGCCCGAGTCGCCCCTGATGCGGTCAAACAGCTCTCCTCCGTAGGCCAGCTCCAGCACGAGGAAGATCGTCGACTTGGACGGCTGCACCAGCTCCAGCACGTCGTAAAGCTGCAGCACGTTCTCGTGTCCGCTGCCGATGCGTTCTCCACTCACGCTGTTGCCCGTGAGCTTGTGCATGTGCGCGATCTCCCGGTAGATGGTCTTCCTCGCCTGCAGGAACGCGCGGTACTTGGCCGGCATGCTGGGGATCACGTACGCGACGTCGTTGACCACGACCACCTCTCCTTCCCCGTCCACCTCCTCTCCTTCCTCTTCGGTCGCTGTGGCCGCGGACGCCGAGCCCGCCGGGTCCTCGCAGCTCAAGCTGGCGGCGCGTCGGTCCGCGCTGCGCGGGCGCCTTCTGGCCGCGGACCGCGGCTGCAGCTCGTCGTCGTGGTGGTCCAGCAGCCAGAGACTCACGCACATCTCGAGCGTGAGCTCGCGCAGCACGGGGGACCCGGCGGTGACGTAGCAGGCCAGCAGCTCCCTGCGCCTTGGGAGATGCACCCAGTAGACGTTGTCCAGCGTCATGCCGCGCACGTGGCCGACCACGGGGGCGCCCTTCTTGACGATCTCGGCGCGGCGCAGCGAGCCCGGACTCGTGAGCTTGTAGCCCACGGGGTTGAGGATCTTGACGGCGACCGGCCGCTTGGCGCGCTGGTCGAAGGCCTCGTACACGACGCCCGCGATGCCCCCGCCCAGGTAGTTGCCCATGACGAAGGCCGCGGCGTCGGGCGACGAGGACAGCGTGAGGTGCTGGCCGTCGTAGGACGCCACGCGCTCGGGCGACACGTCCGCCTCGCTCAGCGGCATGTACTTGTTCTTGAGCAGCGCCATCGGGGGCTGTCTATTGCGTTGCGTATGTGCCGTGGGGATGGCGAGTGTCTGAGCTTGTCTTGGCTGCTGGAAGTGGAGCGAAGAGCTATTTTTCTGCTGCTTTGAAGCGCTCAGAGTGAGTGAATGTGCACGCGTTCGTCCGACCGGCAGACAGCGACACACACACACACGCACACCTTGGGCGGCGAAAGAGTAAATGGGGAAGGAAGAGCCCCAGCCTTTTTGGGCTAGGGCCATAGAAAACGGAAAACCAAGATTTCGGCCGCCGCGGAGCAGAGACGGGCCGGGATGACCGCGTACAATGCCGGTTTTGGTGTTTTTCCAAGAAAGACAAGATTGAATACTAGGTTTTATACGGTATAAAAGGTTTTTATATGTTCTATCTGCTTTTCACTGAATCGACTATCGTAAGTTATGCGTTTATAGGTTCTTGATTCGAGGCGCCCAGTATGCGGCTCCGAGGAGGTGTGCTAACGCTTCCGGGTGGGGCGACGTTCAAGTCCGCGGCGCTGTTTGCGTGCGCTGCTGCGTGGCAGCTAGCTGCACAGTAGCAAGGTAGTTGCGTTGGGGCGGATAGATGCAGACGCTGCTGCGCTGCAATGTGCGGCGCGCGAGCGCTGCTGGATCCAGTTCGGTGCGCCACGCTGACTCCGGATGCTGACAATACGAACGTGTGCGTGAGGCTGCTGGCTGCCTGCTGGATCCAAAGCGGACACGGTCGCAGCTATCCATCACTACAGCTACATTACCGGTAGGCAAGTCGTTCTTTCGGCAGCAGAGCGCTATCCTAGTGCCGCTGCATGTTGCAGCAAGGGGGCTGCTGCAATGGGCAAAGTTCTCGTGACAGAGAGCAGTGCGGGCTCATGACGAGTTTGTTCCGACGCGGCCATCGCAGATTTTCGCAGCACGATTTAGGCGACGATTTACGACCCGCTTTTAGGGCTGACTGGGCCCCGTGCTGACTATCCAGCCCATAAAAATTAGCTGGGAAGTCAGAACGCGCTGCATAAACGCGCGGTCCGCGACGATCTTCAATCGACGCGCTCCGACGGCGCAGCGCTGGCAGCTCCGGGGCTGCCCGGACGGAGGTCACCAAGAGCGCGCGGGGCTGCTAAGCGCTGCTGCGTCGGCGCCCCCGCATTGTCAATGCGGGGCTGACTGAGTCGACGCTGGGCTTATCCCGCGCGGCTGCGGCGTTTTTTGGCGCCGCCGGCCCTCTGCCTCCTTGTGAGCTGCATCCCGAGGCGTATTTCAAATACTATTTGCAGGTGTGAATCCGGCGTTTCGACTCGGAGCTGGCTGGGGCCTGAGTTGCTTGGGGAGCAAGCAATCGGGGCTGCTCGTTCAGCGCTCGTTCCGCGCAGACGGCCCGGCGGTCGAAAAATCTGCTGGACCCGGGCATCCGCTAAAACGGAGTCCTGTCATCGGCGTAGAGATCCTTGCTGCCTGCAGAGTCTGCAGAGTGCAGGCTGCAGTGCAGGCCCGTTGTCTCCGTTGCAGTGTTGCACACGCGGCCTCCGCGTTGACTTGAGGCTGTTGACGCCCGGCATGGCAAGCAAATCCAGCGCGCAGATGGACAGTGCGGCACCGCATGGCGTCCGTCCGGCGGACTCCACGTTGGCATGAGCTCCACGGCGCTCGAGCAGCACTTCCACTGCTACCACAGTACTCGCTCGCATCCTCCATCTCTGCATCTCCGTCTCCACCTCCACGGTCTCACTTCCCCATCCGAATCAGGGTCCTTCGCGGTCCCTTCTCGTCACACGTCGCAGATATCCGCTCTTAAACTGTATTATCCAAGTTGAAGAGCATTTCGACTGGATCGTCCAATCACGCCCCACTTGGCAACCCGACGAAGAGCTACTTGAACACTACTTACGTACGCGGTCTGGCTCATGGCATCGCCGCGCCGCGACGTGCGCGAGGCGCTGCGGGCGTCGCTGGGCTGGGACTTTTCCTTCGCGTCCTCGGAGCCGGCGGCCGCGCGCTGCCTCGTGGCCCACCCGAAGGACCGAGCGCGCCTGGCTGAGTGGCTCGTGCGCGAGCTGCCGCCGCTGACGCACTGCAACTACGTGCCCAAATCTGCGGACCCAAAAGCGGCGAAAGGTGCCCAAAAGCACGAAGAGGGCGCCCCATTTGGAGACCTGGAGACGCTTCTGGAGCAGGAATTAGGGTTTGGCGCTGTGGCGGGGCTCGTGACTGCAACCAAGGAGGAACCGGAGCAACATGACAGCTGCGAGCTGCAACAGGTGCGGGCGGAAGGCAACAGCAACAGCAACATTTGTTGGTGGTGTTTGTTGCACAATGGTGTTAAATTGGGGTTGGGACTGATAAAAAAAATGATGACGTATGTGCATGGTGTTGCAGTTGTCCACGCGCGAGGTGATCAAGCGGCTCTATGAGGACATTCCGTCGCATCTTGAGGAGGATGGAGCTTCCAAGATCACGCGCAGTTTGTTCGACGTGCAGGCGACGCCGCGTAACGCCCACTTGCCGGCGTTAAGGGGGGTGTTAACCATCTCCAAACAGCAAAATGACTCGGCCACTCCAACTTCAACATGCACTTTTGCCGTCTTCGAGTACGACGCGCAGTCGCTGCAGGACGTACTTAAATACAACCGCGCAGTGCTGGACGGAATCCCGCGTGACATCGACGTGGACGCGGCGTGCGAGCCTCAAGCGTCCACCGAAGAGCAGCAGGACGCCCTGGGAGACCTCAAGAAGCGGCTGGTGCTGTTCCAGTTGCGCCGCGTGCTCGAGTTCCTGCACGAGCGCGGCCTGGCCTGCGACGGCTTCTCCCCGCGCGATCTTCACTTAACCGACACGCTGTGGCTGCATCTGTCCGCGTTGCCGCGCGTGCTGAGCGCGTGTGCCAATGCGCGGCGTAAACCTGATGAGAGCGTGGTGCAGGTGCCTCTTGATGTTGAGTCGTGCACCTCGAGGTCCGTCACGGAGCGGTGGTGCACTGGGGACATCAGCAACTTCGAGTACTTGATGACGCTTAACGCTGCTGCTGGACGCCGCATGGAGGACGGCGTGTTCCACCCGTTCCTGCCCTGGGTCACGGACTTCACTGCAGGTCCGCGCGGGGGCTGGCGCGACCTGGGTAAGAGCAAGTTTCGACTGAACAAGGGCGACGTGCAGCTGGACCGCACGTTCGCGAGCAGCGCGGTGCCGCACCATATCACGGAGAGTCTGTCGGAGATCACGTACTACATTTACTTGGCGAGGCGCACGCCGATGGCGCTGCTGCGGCGTGTGGTTCGTGGAGATTTCCAGGCGCGCGAGTACCCGGCCACCATGGCGCGCATGTTCGAGTGGACGCCGGACGAGTGCATCCCGGAGTTTTACACGGACCCGGCAGTGTTCAAGTCGTTGCATGGTGAAGATATGGAGGACTTGCAGTTCCCGTTGTGGGAGGATGCGGAAGGCGGAGAGGATCAAGATGCTGCTTCGGTGTTTGTGCGATGTCATCGCGCGATGCTAGAGAGTGATGAAGTGTCGGCGCAGCTGCACAAGTGGATCGACCTGAACTTCGGCGCCGCGCTGAGTGGTGATGCTGCAATCCGAGAGAAAAATGTCCCGCTCGTAGTGCACGGTGCCGGCAAGAGTCCAGGGTTCGTGCAGCTTTTCTCGGTTACGCACCCGAAGCGTGTTTACCGCCAACAACAGCAGAGGCAGGGGCCCGAGCCGACCAAGCGGCCTGCAGCGTATTCTGCTGGGACGGAGTCAGATGTTCCACGAGCTGCGTTGCGACCGCAGGGCACCGCGAAGGAAGTAAGCGCCATGCTCTCACGAGCGACGCAACTTGTGGCCGACGCGCAAAAGGATGGATTGTCATTGTCTCCCTTAAACTTGGGAGGAGGTGGCGTTCTAGGCGGAATGGCTGCGCTTGGAGCTGCAGCGAGGGGAGGCGCAGACCTGGAGGTGTCGCGCTTCGGTCTCCTGCATTCCCACAGTGCTGGCGATGGTGGCACAGGTTTCTCGGGCGCTGGCGGCAATGCACTGAGCATGACGGCCGCGTCCCCGAATGAAGCCACGCGAAGCCAAGTCATCATGCGCAATCTAAAGCAGCGTCGACGTGGAGCCAAGCCTCGAGCGCGGTCGCACGCAAACGTTGGTGGAGCTGATCCCCTCGTGTCACCTCCGGCGTTCCTGTCTGCGGGTGCGCGTGAAGCTGTGTCACCTCCGGCGCCGTCCTCTGGATCTGGATCGAGTGGGCTGGGTGCATCGAGGCTGGGAAACCTCTTCCATTCGGACTCCTCCAACCCAAGCAACAACAGCAACAACAACAGCATTCCGGGTGGTGCCAAGTCGTCAAACGGAGCCTTCCCTATCGCTCCAGAAGTGTCGCCAAGTCCACCAAACTCGATGGGACCGCACGGCACCAACAACCGCAGCTTCACGGGGAGTGGGGGACCCCCAGACCTCCGCGTTCTCACCATTACGACGCCTCAGACCGGAAGTGGTCATGTCAACGGTGGGCTTGGTGGATCAGCTGGAGAACGAGGAGAAGGAGCCCCGACTTCGCATCATACGCGCCACGCATCCCTGGGCGGTGGCAGCCCCAATACTGGATCGCATCTACTGCGTGACTTGTGGCAACAACTGCGCCAGCCTGAAGATGACAGCTCGACTGGAAATAATGGCATGGGTAGTGGTCACGGACATGGGCATGGGCATCGTCGGAGCCATAGCGCGGGTCACGATCTCATGTTGACTCTGGCTGGAGCCCCCGGCGACATGCAACTCTCGGAGCTGGACGCTGTCAATGAAGCTGCCCCCGGTGTTGACCCCTGCGGTCCACTGGATGACGTCGACCTCAAGCTGCTCCAGCTTGGACTGCGAATTGTTCTCCCAGAGGCTGAAAAGGAGCACAAAGTCGAGTCTGAAGCCCACGCACCGACTGTGCCTGGCGTGGAGGTGTCAAGGCTCAATGATCAACATGCGTTTGGGGATGAGATGGTGGATCCAGTGTACCGCATCCCGGAGGATTTTTTACAGTCTACGGGCACAACTGAAGAGCTTACGCCATTTGAGCTCGCTCAAGCCGCTGATATCTTTTCAATGGGATGTATCACCGCGGAGCTCTACACGCACACGCCGGTCTTCTCGCGACGTTTTTTGGAGGATTATCTTGCTGCGTACTCGCGACAGCAGAAACAAGAGGCCACCCAGGGGGCTAACTGCGATAACGAGGGAGAAGATGGCTGGATATCTAGTATTCTGGCTGCTCAATGCCGGTCGAAACCTACGCAGCAGCAGCTTCATTGGAACCACGAGGTGGCCGAGCGACTCGCAGGATTGCAGCTCAACTTGAAGCAGGGTGTGCTGGACATGCTGCATCCAGACCCGCGTGAGCGTCTGCTTCTCGCCTGCAAGATCGAGGGACTGGAACCCGCAACAGTTCTCGATAACTCGCTGCTCTCTTTGAACAGTGAGGCGCGCGTGCCGTCGACCAGGCCGTTGGATGCGTTCCACGCGGCTCCCTCGGCACTGTTCCCGAAAGACCTTGGAGTCGTGTACAAGTTCCTAACGAAGCTTCACAGCGCTCCCGAGCGCGACTGGCATGCAAGGTTTACTGCAGCAAGGCAACTACTGTCGTCGTTATCTGGATTGTCAGAGCTCTTGTTCCGCGTCGCGATGCCTGAGCTGTTGAAGTTCTTCCGGGCAAGCTCACACACGGAGACGATCCGCGCGGAGCGTGTTACAGCAGCCGTCGTCTTCCTGCTACCCGAGATGGCGCGACAGCTTGGGCGTGAACGCGCTCGTGTCGAGTTGCTGCCTGACGTGGTGCGCGTCTACGAAAGCAGCGAGCTGGGATGCTCCCTACTCTTGAGATGCTGTTTGGGGGCTCCAAGCGTGCTGCTCTCCCTCCTCCGCGCGTTCGGAGCGACTGCAGTTCTCGACAGCTTCGCTCCTGTGATCTTGGAGTGGTTGGTGCCTCCTACGACCGACTCGGACGCGGAATTGAGGTCGTCGCTAACGCCACTATCCGTGCGCTCACCACCGTTACCTCCGTTTGCTGGCGAGTCTGCGGGGCTCACTGCCGTGACCTTCGGAGAGTTGGCATGCTCGGCGATGCTGGGCCCATCGCTCACGGCCAAGTACTTGCTGCCACCGCTACTGAACCAGCTTGGGCGCGTTAAAAGTCGCTGGACGCACCTCGCAGATTCCAAGACACTGCGCCGCACGGACAAGAAGGTGAGCTTGGCCCCTGTCATCATCGAGGACAGCGATCTCCTTGGAACTTCCGAGTTTCATCTTACCTTCCTGTCCAAGTCCAAGTTGTACGAGTCACATCATGTAGCAGACGCTATCCTGCAAGTGTGTCGTGAGTTGGGCGAGTTCCCCGTGGCCAACATGCTACTCCCGCGACTGTTTGACGTGCTCCCACGCCTTATTTCTCTATCCGAGAAGATTGGGTCAGTCCGCATCGAAGGCGTTCCGGTACGTGACTGATCGATCAACTTTGTATCTTAACCTCTCGCTGTGGCAGAGTGAGCTAACCATCGCAATTCGTTGTAGGAGGAGCTCGGGCGGGAAATTTACGTGCTGCTTCGCATCTTGAGGCATGTGGTGCGAACGCTGAATGACACCGCCTCTCTGCAAGACCTGCTATCTCGCCGCGCACGGAGCAGCCTGATGGAATTGTTAGCCCAGGCCGCGCCACCTTTCCTGCACCCTCGCATGGCTACTGCGGTGATCGCAGCCGCGACTGCAGGCATGGAATCAGCTTCATCAATTCGCGCGACAGCTACCGGTTCTACTGCCATCTCGACGAAGAAGAAGGTGCTGCGCAGCTTAAACTTCATGAAGGACGCAGACCACCGCAACCTGCGCGCGTTCACAGTGGTTGGGCTCTCGCGGACGATCGTGGCAGTGTGCCAGAAGCTCGGCGCAGAAGCCACAGTAGCGGATGCCGCCGTCGTGAACGGCATCAACCGGTTCTTGAAGCGTTGCAGCGACGTGTACGCCGAGTTAGAGGTGTCCAACTTCCAGTGGGACCTCGCCAGTGAGCTGGTGAGCGAGCTGTGCGTGCCGCTACGTACGCTGCTAGGGAAGGAGCTGTTCAACCGCCACTTCCCCATCGTTGCAGGAAGTTCAGTCCTTCAGCTACTGCTGCTACCGCTAAGCAGTAGCGCGGGTGTCGATCCCAACCGAGGCGGAGGATTCGACAGTCAAGCGGCCAGGAACGACAAGCGGAATCTCAGCTCTCTGGACAACCGACTGGCGCAGTCGCAGATTCACCTGCGTAAACGGACGCCACTTTTGGTCCAGGAAACAGACAGTCCAGGTGGACAGGACGACGATGATGACGCAGATGACGAAAATGACGAGGCGGATAACGCATCGGTGACCTCAACGACAGAGCCCGAGGATCCCGCGACATACCCGCCCGAGCTACTGCGCTTCGCCTACCACGCCGTTCGTCTGCACTCCGTTCGCGCGACGAGCTTCCTCCGCGTGCCGTCGACGCTGCTCATTGGCTCTGGCAAGAAGGCGGCGCAGTGGGAGGCTGCGCTCAGCAAGGAGCTGTTGATCTTGCAAGAAACTCGCCGTCAGCGCAAGGTCGTCAGCGCCGCGCTTGCCCCCGAGCGCGCTGGAGCCGACGCCATTTGGCTTCGATCGCGCATTCGCCAACCTTTCGAGCCTCGACGCGACGAAGGAGGCCAAGTTCCGAGTGGATACGAAGGCGGAGGAGGCGGTGGTGGAATGCTCGGAGGATCTTGGGCTCTTAGCGCCGAGATCCGACAGTCCATTAAGGCTCACTCGAGCTCTGTGCGCTGCGTGAGTGTGGACGCGGATGAGGAGTTGTTATTGACTGGGAGTCGTCACGGTTCATGTCGAGTATGGCGGCTAGCTGGACATCCAGTTCAAGCCCGGGCTGCAGCGCCGACTGGGGCGTCCGACAACCGCCCGATCCTGGCTGTGGCTCGCACTGGACGAGCTGGAGCGCGAGTTAAAACTGGTGCAATTGGAGCAGGAGACACGGACGGGATGGCAGTGGCAGCCTCGGCTTCAGGCGTGATGCTCTGGGATCTGCGGACGAGTCAAGCGCGGATGCGGCTACCGTTCTCCGCCACGACCGAGCCTGTCGTGTCGATGGCTACAGGGACTTACGCTGTGGATGTGGCCGTGGCGACTGGGAGGCGTGTTGTCTGTGTGGATGCTCGTACTGGTCCGCGCGTGGTAGCCGAGTGGCACGCGGATGCTGCTGGCATCGGCTCCAATTCATCTGCGGCGGGGGTGAGCTTGGCAGCGGTGGCTTCGTTCGTGGATGGCACAGGATACCTCGCAGTGGGGACTGCAAGCGGTCGTGTCGTTCTGCTAGACGCTCGAACTGGTCGGCAGGCAGCACGCTGGCAAGCGCTGGAGCCCGGCGCGCGTGTCGTCCACCTGGTGCAGATCTCTTCGACGCAGTTGCTGGTGGTGGGCGCCGACAAGGAGGCGCGCGTGTGGCGCGTGATGCTGCGCAGTCACGGCCACCCTCAGCTCCGGATGACCATCACGGGCGTACCGGAAGGCATCTGCGCGTCGCAGATCTCGGTCCACTCGGCCACGGACACCACCGTGTTCTACGTCGCCAACGGCGCTCGCATCCACTGCGTGCAGCTCCCCACGGAGCCGCGCGCCGTAGTGTCGGTGCAGCCCGCCGTTGCTGCGCGGATGGAGTCGTGGCAGCTCACGGAGCCCGGAGGTCCCAGCAAGAACAACAAGAGCCGCGTCGTCCCGCACGGCATCGCGGTGCTGCCTCTGCGCCAACTTGTGCTGCTCGGTGCGGAGGACGGTTGCTTGAAGTGCGTAGTGTAGCTAAAAGGGAGATGGGACTGTTAAAATTGTACGTATGCAACAGGTTAAACAAGAACGTGAGTTTGCGAAAGGTTAGAACAACCACTTACAGTAAAAGGTAGAACCAAAATAAGTGTTTTCATTTCGCTCTAACCCTCTCCTTCAGCTTAGAGACAGCGTCCCGGAGAGAGCTGTAACGTAAAAGTACAGCACTGAAGGCTTCAGCTTGCGATTCCGCGTCGTCGTTCCTCCGCCCTTGAGTCATCAGTCACTCGTCTCTACAGGTCGAGAGTCGGACGGCGGTCTCCAGCCCGGGCATCCGGAGACTTAGTTGTTCAGGCCCTTGGCCTCGTTGATGACGTTCTTGTGGATGACGGCGATTTTGCGGCGGTGCGACTGCCAATCGGCGCCCACGTCCTCCTTGTAGCGGAACATGTCCTGGCGGTTCTGCTTGTTCCAGTTGACGTCCGGGTGGCCGGCCAGGTAGCGCACGCACTGGGCCGTGCACAGGCCAGCGGCGGCCACGCAGGTCACGAGCACGGGCCACGTGCCCTTGTCACCGAGCCATCTCTTGGTAGCGCTCTGAGCAACACGGCCAGCCATTGTCCTGAGTTGGGGAGGGGGGGGTGGAAGGTCTTGGGCTTGGTGGGGCTTGCGACGCAAAATGCGGAATGAAGCGAGCGAGTGGCGCGAGCAAGTGCACAGCGCAGCGGAGACTCTGGCGGCAAACCTGCTGACGTCAGCGTTGTTCGATTCGATGACCTGTACCTTCGTATATTCAGAACCAAACAAATCAAGTGAAATCCACCTGGGAGATCACATACGCTTGTGAGAGCGAATGCGCGAACATGAGTGGCTGGAGGCCTCCTCCCCCCAGCTATGCGCGACGCGCTGTCGTCCTCAGAATTTTGGGCCGGTCCCTTGAAACGCAAGGGCCTGTATTGAGGGCTGGCCCGAGCGCAACGTGGGGCCCAGGACGCGACGGCGTTGGCTCGAGTCCGTAGTGTTAAAATAGCGAGCTCGAGCCTCGGCGGTGACATGGCGCGGATCACATGACGGGTCTGCTTCAGCTTCAGCTTTGCGTGTCAAATGGGCGTGGGACGCGGCAGTCAACGGACGTAACGGCCATGGCCAGGTTTAACACTTCGCGGCAAAGATACGAGCCCCACGTAAAATAATTGGCAATGTGGACGTATACAAACTTCAAGTGTAAGCGGCTGGAAGGACTCGAATATGGGAGGCAGGCAACGCGTATCTCTCGCGTTTAACGGACAAAGTGGTGGAGATGAAGGGGATGGATGGCCTATCGATCGGCGCGAAAGTGATTCAGCGATGGGGGTATACAGGGACTACGGGGGTCTATTCTACGCTGGAGCAGCATGCTTTTCTACTTGGCCGTAGCGACTACGTCAGTATCGGGTTTCTTCCTCTTGACGGGCTCGCCGGTCTGCTCCTCCTCGTACGCGTCGTGGTTCATGAAGAGCAGCGGGATCATGCCGATCAAACAGCCGATGGTGATGCCGCCGGCCGACGCGAAGAAGTTGCACCAGTGCGTGATGGACATGTTGGCCTGCGCCTTGGAGAGCATGGGGTCGGGGATGCCCAGACGCCGGGCCATGGACTCTACGACGCCGCCCAGGCTGAGCCCCACCACGTCGGCCACGGTATTGCCCAGCGCAGCGGCACAGAGCATCGACATGGCGTAGGACGAGTGAAAGTGCGTCTCGATGGCGTCCCCGGCCACCAACAGGATCAGGTTGTCCACCAGGCCGAAGCCCACGAATGGGATGGCCGAGCCGATCATCACGAGTCGGAGCTGGCGGCGAGTGGGCGGAGCGAGTGCGCGGGACGATAGCGAGGCCGCGGGGTTCGTGCTGGCGACCGGACGGAGGCGGAAGCGGGACGTGAGCAGCCCGCGCAGCTGGTCGTGGCTCAGGAGCCCGTCCTGGTCCGTGTCAGCGGTCTTGAGCACCTTTTCGAGCTCGTTCGTGTAGTTGCTGGCCACGCGTGTGATGACGTTGTAGCGCTGCGCCTTGGACAGCGACTGGAACCGCTCCACGAGCGCGTCGACGGTGCTTTTCGGCGTCTTCGGCTTGCTGCGAGCAGGGACTTTGGATGCCGGCACTTTCGACTTGACAGGTTGTTGCAGCTGGGAAGTGGACGCGCCCCAGAGCATGGTGGTGGCCGAACGGCGAGGCGGCGCCTTGGAGCGACAGATACCCGAGAACGCGGCATTTGTGCGCTTGCGGGTCTTGGGACCCGCGTAGATATTCCGAAAGCGTCTGATGGTGCTCATGGCAGGTCAGCAATGGAAGGTGTCGAGCGGCGTAATGCGAGGTGGAAAGTGGCGGCGTCGGAGCGGCTAAAGCACGTGAGCACGCGCAAATATAGTTGGGCAGCATAGAGGATGGAGGATGTTGGTGATAAGACCACGAGTTCATCACTCAGAAATAGCGGCGCAGCGTGCCTGCAGCCTCACGTTGCCGTTTCGAACTCACGTCGAGGGTGGTGGTCCACCGGAAACCCTACTTCACGCACCGTACAATTATGCTAGGAGCTGATAGCAGGCGTTAGTAGATGCTCTTCTCGACCAGCGGCAGCGGCAGCAACAGCAAAGCACACTCGGCTCGACATCCTACGCGTTGAAGTGGTTCAACCATTACAGTTCCTTCTCGTAATGTCATTCACCTTGTATCTAACTAGGTTTTGGAGTGAACGGAATATGCAAGGGTTCTACGAGAATCAAAGCGCCGCAACCGTGTATGCAGTGCCAGAGGTTATCCGATGCTGTTTCGCTCAAAAAACAAAACGCAGCTTGCACACAACGCCTTCAATTCACGAAATGCGATACAGGTCAGCGTGTACCCCCTGCGTAGCTCCTTGCCCTCTTCTCTCTAACCCCCTCTCCGTCTCCTCCCCACCAGTGCATTGTCCGGCTCGCTTGGCGCCGTCGCCGGTCTGCTGGGCAAATTGGGCGCGGACGGCGACTCGAGCGCGCTGCAGCTGCTCGAGGTGCAGTGCGCGGCCTCGAGTCTGTCCGAGTCGTGCGGGCTCCTGACGTCCGTCGTGCGGCTGCTGTGTCTGGCGCTGATGCTGGGCGTCAACGCGCTCATGATCAACTTCTTCGTCAAGGGGCTGCACGAGACGGACTCGCTCACGGCTACCGTCACGAGCGCCGCCGTGAGCTGCGTGCTGTCGGCGGCTGGCGGCTACTTCTTCTTCCAGGAAGTGCTGTCCGCCCAGTGGTTCGTGGGGGCGGCTGTCATCATGGTGGGGCTGGCCTTCCTCCTGCACGGAGACAACGCAGAAGACAAGAAGAAGACCAAGGAGGAGTAGCCTGTCAACAAGCACCTTATTGTCTCTTACTTCTGAAGCGAACAGAGATACCTACGGGAACTGTTCACGACTAGCCGAGCGCCGCCGCTACGCGGCGGGGAATTTAAGTTGGTAGACGCTGCGCTCACTAAACTCGCTCCGCTATTGGGGCAGGCTGCCTACGCTTCGCTACGGCAGTAGTGGACCCGTTCCGCTCGCCTCGTCGGCTCGCTGCACTACTCTCAATGTTAGGTTAGTAATACAGCGGCCGGGGCGGGTCCTGCGGCCCCGCAATATCCTCAGTATGGTGGGGTCGCCTTCGGCGACGGAGCCGCCTTCGCTGCGCTCGGCAGCTATTCGTACTTAGTGAGATTCGTACTTAGTGAATAAGCGTGACGATTTCTGTGACGGACAACGTCGTTCTGATTGACTCTTTAGACTAGCCGAGCGCCGCCGCTACGCGGCGGGGAATTTAAGTTGGTAGACGCTGGGCTCGCTAAACTCGCTCCGCTATTGGGGCAGGCTGCCTACGCTTCGCTACGGCAGTAGTGGACCCGTTCCGCTCGCCTTGTCGGCTCGCTGCACTACTCTCAATGTCAGGTTAGTAATACAGCGGCCGGGGCGGGTCCTGCGGCCCCGCAATATCCTCAGTATGGTGGGGTCGCCTTCGGCGACGGAGCCGCCTTCGCTGCGCTCGGCAGCTATTCGTACTTAGTGAGATTCGTACTTAGTGAATAAGCGTGACGATTTCTGTGACGGACAACGTCGTTCTGATTGACTCTTTAGATTGAGTTCGAAGGTGTACATGAGATCTAATCGGCGAACTCGGACAGTCCCAATGGACGGTGGGTGAACATACTAGCACTACGAGCGAAGAACAACATGGCTAACCACCCTGGGTTTGTCATACGACTCGGTGGCGGAGCTTTTGGCTTTGCCCACGCATCCGAGTCCATCTTGAGTTAGAGGTTTTCTGCTATAGTGCTGTAAAACGTTCGATCGTAAGCTTACGGAACAGCCGCGTTGTCTTGCAAGCAAGCGCTCTGACGCCTCGTCGGTACAAAAGACCGCAGATACAGTATCCCGTCCGCAACATCCGAATCGTGCAACAACGAACGGATCTTTGATCTACACTGTACTGTATATTCGCACTAGCTACGTGGATACTACGTATGCATTTGCTTGTGTGTGATTAGTATGGAGAGGATCGTGAAAACCCCTTCTTCACGGGTCATCCGAAGGGATCCCTCGACCCCCATTCTCGATATGGGCTCGCCGTGCCCAGACCAAGTTGCCACCGAAAGTGCAACGAGGCCGTATGGTTGAGCAAGCAAGCCGGCGGTAGGAACATGCAAATGGTACTACACAATCAGCTTTCGCTTTAACAAGGTCTTCTTTCTTCTTGACTCCAACGTTGTCCCTTGCGTAATGAACTCGCAACGGTGCCTGCTTGACGCGCGTGGCCCACGATTGGCCAGGGACCTACGGTTCAGCGGTTAACATAGCGCTACGCTGATTGGCTGAGCGGATACCGAACCGGTCTCCGGACACTTCAAGCACACAAGTTGCCTTTTGCCTTTTACGCGAGCGGCGACAGACTGGCGCAGTTGGAGCCGTAGAACCCGGAGAAGCACGAGCACACGCCACTGGAGTAGTCGCAGATACCTCGGTTAGCACAATCGACGTGGCACAGATTGCCTGCTGCGCCTGTGCCGGCGCCTCCTGCAGCGACGACGCCCTCGCAGTCCGTTTCGTCCTCTGCTGTCATGGGATCGTCTCCAGAGGGGCAGTGCACTGCAAGTGAGAGGCATCAGCAAGAGGGAAAGAAGATAAGAATCCCCAAACAAATTGTGCCACGTACTTCTAGAGCAGTCGGGCCCAAACCACTGCGAGAGTTGCGACTCGCCTGCGCCGAGACCGACGGGCCAGTACGAGTCACAGAGGCACCCTTGGATCCGGTCTTGGTCCCAAGTCGTCGCAGTCACGTCCCCACCGTATGTGGTCGCCGGCGACAAGGGGAACGCACTGGTCTCCGCTGCGAGTTCACGCATGCTGAGGCACTGGCCGTGGCCGGAGCAGCCATTGGGGCAACTGCCTGTAGGAATGCACAGCGAGCAGGGTCAGCTATTTATCGATGGCGCACTTCCTGCAACAGCTGTCTGCAGCCAGCCAACGTACTGCGCTGGCAGGCCGATCCTTCGTATCCGTAGTAGCACATGCACGTGCCCGAGGAGCGGTCGCAGACACCGGCGTCGGAGCACTCCGCCTTTGCATGTGACGTCGTGGCGCTGGTCGGGATGCCGCCCCACGACGGGCCCGCCGGGCAGGTTCCTGCAGCAATAGCCAAACAGCACTTAGAGGTAAGAAAGCAGGTCAAAATCGATGCAATCCAGTGAAGCTCCACGCACGCAGGGAGCAGTCCGGAGAGCGGTAGTTGGTGATGTCCGTGGAGGCGCCGTAGCCCTCGTAGCACTCGCAGGTCTTGGTCAGCGCGTCGCAGCGGCCGTGCGCGTTGCAATTGCTCAGCGCCGCGCAGAGATTGCCCGTCGGTACGCCCAGCTGCGCTCGTGCCAGTGGCGTCCAGGTGATAGCAGCGGCGGCGGCGATGCACACAAGCGCCACGAGCTGCCGGATGGTCATCACCGTATCGGGTCGGATCGAGTTTGGGCCGACCAGATGGCTACAGTCCCCTAAAAATAAGACCGCGACCCTTGAAGCACCCTCGCATCTGGCAACACCACCGGTCTTGTTTCACCTCGTTTTAGCGACCTCTTGTTTCATCAACGCCAGATTGTAACCTCTCTAATCTTCCTTAATATAAACCACTTCAAGTCGTTAAATCCAGGTTCAACGCGTTGCCCAATGGCAGTGGCGAAAAAAGATCACTGTTCGTTACACCGGCAAAAGGAAACAACCGCACTCCTGCGCGGAAGAGAGCGAGCCGGTGTCGGAGAAGAAGAGGAAGAAGCCAACGCGCCTGCAGCCCAAGAAGAGAGCGCGCGCGCACTCGACCGATAGCCTACAGCCCTATAGTAGATAGAGACGCAGCTAGACTAGGTGCAGGCGAACCCTCTCTGGTCCCGTGTCTGCGTCCGTGTCCAGCTCATTGTAAAAAAACCTCCGCCGTCCGACGCCCATGGCCGAGTGCGATCGGCCGCCGACGCCCAAGAGCAAGAGCCCGCGGCGCGCGCCGCCGCCGGCCATCGAGATCCCGCTGCAGAGCAACATGAGCGCGGAGGGGACGCCGTCGCTGCCCTCGTCTCCCACGGACGCCGACACGCTCGTGGAGCTGCCGTTCGTGACGCCCAGCTGCTCGCTGGCGCTGCAGTCCAAGCGCGTGTGGCACGTGCGCAACGCGCTGGTCGCGTCCAGACTGGCCTCGTGCGGCCTCGACACGCTCGCGGCCGCCATCGACCAGCGCGCGGCCGCGGACCGCGCGTCGCCCCTCGAGAAGGACGAGTTCGTGGAGCTCGTGCGCGCACTGCCGGAGCTGCGCACAGGCGAGACGTTCAAGCCCATGGAGGAGACGCTGGAGCGCATCTTCCGCTCCTTTGAAGCCACCAACCGCACCGACATCTACCAGTTGGCGACGGGCTGCCTCGTGTTGGTCCCCGGGGAGGTCAAGCGCAAGGTGGAGATCGCCATCCAGTTCAGTCTCAGCGGCTGCGGCGTGGACGGCGGCGGCCCGGCTACTCTGTCCATTGTACGCACGGCGCTGGGCTGCCTATTGCTGTCGGTGTCCGCGGTGTTCGACCTGGAGACGGCCACGGCGGACCAGCTGCAGTCCACGGCGTCCATTGTGACCACGTGCGTGGATGAGACGGTCGCGCGCATGTTCGCGGCCAACTCGTTGGGGAAGGACGACACGGCGTCATTCAAAGAGCACATTTGGCCCTGGATAGAGGCGAACAGCAGCTCGAGTAAGGCGGTTCCGTGGATCAAGCTACTGGACCAGAAGAAGTGGCCAGGATCGAAGAAGTTGACCCCGAGGTCGCCACAAAGCTCGCCGACGAAGTGGGGACTGCCGGAGGACCCTCCCCCGACTACCAGTGATGCTGGAGATGACGACGGCGAGTACGACGACGATGACGATGATGCAACGGCGGAACTGAGCTTCCGCTTCTCCAGTGTGGACGGCGGCGTGTTGACCATCGGCGAGCAGCAAGCAGTTGATCTGTATGACCTGCTGGTGCAGTCTGCGTTCACGCGCGTGACTCCGCAAGCCATGTACGATACTTTTGTACAGCACACTGGAGACGGTCTGCTGGAAGAAGAAACGTTCTTAGAGGCGATTGAGGAGCTGCTCAGCATGACGGACAAGCCCCACTTGATGGAGGACAACGCGTTTCTGGAGAGCATGCTGTCGATCTTCCGGTCCTTCTTGCCCGAGAAGTGCCCAACCGTGGATGCGTTCGAGATCGCCGCGGGATTCAGTCTGATGTCGTGGGGATCCAAAAGCGACAAGCTCGCGTCTGCCTTCCATTACTTTGACGCAGACTGCAAAGGATACTTGAATCGCCAGCAGCTGTGGCGGTTCCTCAGGTCTGTGTTAATCACGCTACTGTATTTATCCCCTCCTACCGACGCTGTCTTGCATCGATACGGCTCGTTGGCGGAGTTGGTTGACAAGGGAGAAGAAGAGATTCTAGAAGCCATTATGGAGGGTCTTCCCGATGACGACGGCGAGGACGAGGACGAAGAAAACGACGAAGATAAGGCCAGTGATGGTGACGCCAAGGGGGAAAAGAGTGCTGCTGGTAGCGACGACAGTGGAGAGTACGTCCACGAAATTGATGGGGATCGCGCACGTGCAAACTCGGACATGCGCTTGGGTCTCTACACGTTCGAGGATTTCGGATTGTGGTATAATGGTGGAGGCTTCAAGGGCATGAGCTGGTTGGAGCTATTGGATCTTCGCAAGTGGGTATTTGTATCGCCTTCTTTCAGCTTGGAGGGTCTCGACACGCGGTCGGTAGACCCAATCGTGGCAAGCAACAACTACTATACTGCTAACAACATTCAAGTGGATATTGATGCGGTAGACCCGCCGGACGGAGTACCAGGAGTCAAGAAGCCATATTTTACGTTCGCTGACGTAATTGATGAGGAAGACGACGAAGATGAAGACGACCGTGGCTCGGCCAGACAACACAATGCCCCACCTCCTTCGTCGTCATCGATCGAGTCTTCCTCTACAGCTGTGCGGTCATACAACAGCAGTATCCCGGCTACGCTGCCTGCGATCTGTTTGAAGAATGAAATCGTGCTGGAGTTTGATCTCCCGTTCGACGCCGATGACGATGCGATCACGGAACTACCTTTGACGACCCTTTGCTTCGACAATGGCGACCTCATCCAGTATTTTGAGCTCCAGCGTGTGATCAAGCTCAATCAAGTGCAGCTGTATCGCGTGTACGACGTGTTCGAGCCGTTCATGGAAGATCCGTCGGCATCGTGTATCGAGAAGAGCACGTTTGATAAGTGCGTCGGGAAGCTTCTCCCTGCCAACGTAGCTCCGAGTGTGGCAGCAGCATTTGGTGCTAACAGCAACACTCGGGTCGCACCCCGAAGTGTCGGGCGTGGCAAGGATCCGAAAATGGTGGCAGACACCCTCAGCCGCCTGTTTTTCGCGTTTAATCGCGGTGGTACGGGAAAGATTGATCTGGTTGAGTTCGTGTCAGCGTTTACCATTTTCTGTGCCGGCTCGAAGAGTGAGAAACTCGCGTTTGCTTACCGTTTGTTCGACGCTGATGGAGATGGGTGTCTTACGCGCCGGGAGATGTGGAAGTATCTGCGGTCGTTTTTGACAATGCTGCTGGCTTTGGGAAATGGATCCGAGTTATCTGCTGAAGCTATCGCTAGCGTCGCGGATACTACGGCTATTGAAATTGCAGATTGTATCTTTAAGGACACGGACAAGACCTTCAGCACAAGGCAGTCAATCTTGTCCGCGCAAGAGGGAAGTCAACGACACAGCTTAGATATCCCCATGTCGGCGGACACGGCTTCATTCAAGAGCTCCTCGCGGAATCACCGTGGTCAGGGGCGCTACGAGCACCGTGGATCTTTTCCTGAAGAGAGTAATCTTCATCTCGTCGGAGCAGCGTCCAACGCTGCGGGTGCTGGTGCGGGGAGTGCCTTCATCCGCGGAGGCGTTGTGTCCTTCGAGGAGTTTGCCGTCTGGTACTCGCAGCATGGGTACACGATTATTGCCTGGATTGAGTTGTTGGACACCAAGAAGTGGCCGGAGGTGAGCCGTTCGGTGGCTGATGCAATTCTTCGCTATAACAGTCGTCAGCAGCACGCGCTTGAGAATGCAACACAAATGGGATCCGATGATACTGGCTCTGGGTCATCCAACGATACCGTGTCTTCGAACGAGAGCACTAATCGCGTCCATGCATCATTGGAACCGAACTATCCCGAGTCCGACATGACGGTACTGGACACTACCGCCTTCCGGACTGCGAACCGCTACGCTGTGGAAGCAGGCATGGATGCTGTGACCGGCATTGCAAACCTCATAACATCTCCAACGGCGTCGGCCGCTGCTGCGAAGGACCTCTCGTCAGTGGCTTTGCAATTCAAGCTAACGAGCTATGACAACACGACCCTCCGAATCCGCTTGAAGGACGTCGCCATCGTGTACACCATCTCCGAGCGCATGAACTTCAGTCGCATGTCGTGTGGTGAACTGGTGCATCTGCTCAAGAAGCACGCGCACAATCGGTGCCTGACGAAGCCAGGATATTTGCGAGCTATGCGCGACCTTGTTCCCCGTGATGAGCTGTCGAACGAAGACCAGGAGTTTCTATCGTTTCACTTACTGCGGATATTCACCCTCTTTGAGAGCGAGAGTGTTCTCCAAGGTAATGAGGCCAGCGACAACGGAAGTGTGGAGGACGGTGACGACCAAAGCGGAAGAGTTGGCAATGGCGTGGGCATGAACACCATATCGGTGGAAATGTTACAGTTGGTCGCTGGGATGTGTGTGTTTTGCGGGACGACCAAGAGCGCCAAGCTCAGCGTGCTCTTCAAGCTCTTTGCCTCGCATGGAGATGGTCACGTTTCTCGGCGACGTCTATTTGAGATGCTAAAATCTGTGCTAGTAGTGTTGTTTGCTTTCTCAAGCTACAACGCTACAAGAGGCAACTCTAATGACACGAGTTCAGTCAGTTCTTGGAGTACAAACTCGATTGCAGAGCGGGCAGCGGGTGCTGTTGTCTCCAAGCTTTTCTGTGAGGCCACGTGCAAGCGCCCCGACGCGATCAGCCTGGCGGAGTTTGCTGCATGGTATGCAGCTGGAGGCTACATGGACTGCCCGTGGCTGGAACTGCTTGATTTGTCGAAGTGGCCGGCTAAGGAAGCCTTTGAGGCTAGCAAACGCGAGAAGCCGCTGATCTACGCGTTCGACATGCTTGAAGAAGGCAGCATCTTGCACTTTACTGAGAGCGACATTTCGACGTATCTATTCATGCTGCGCTCGACAAAGCTTGGCGAGTTGGGTGTAAGCAAAGTGTATGACGCGCTGCTTGCGTACGCGACTCCATCAGCGGAGGAGGCACTCAAGATGTCGAAGGCAGTCGGGACCCAGAGCCGCCGAGGTCAGATGTACTCGTACGCAGCTGTGGAAGAAGACGAAGGAGCGTATTTGGTCCTCACACGCCCCAACTTCTACGAGTGCGTTCGCAGTCTGGTATCAAAAGACGGGATGTCGGAGAAAGCACAGCAGACTTCGTCCAAGTTGCTCTCGCGACTCTTCAATGTATTCGACCGGAAGCGTTGCGGCCGCGTGAACGCCTTGGAGCTTGCGTGTGGCCTGAGCATTTTGGGCAGAGGCTCTAAAAGCCAGAAGTTATCGTTGGCGTTCGATTTCATCACGAAAATGCGGCAGCAGCGGCACAAAACGCTAGCGAGTTACGCACCTCCTCCTCCCAGTACTGCTACTGGTTTTGGAGGTTATGGCGGCTTCGGAGGGCAAGGAACGGCAACTGGTGGCTTTGGCTTCGGGATTGGGGGCGTGCCAAGCAATCAGTTCTCAATGAGTGGGGCTGGTGGGTTTGGATTCCCTAGTACTCGTGGATTGGGATCAACTGCGCAGGGTATGCGTGGCGGGATGAATCGCCAGCCCCCACCACTCTCAGTGGCCGAGGTGAATGCCCTTCCCCACTCGGTACTTTTCATCTATCTGCGGTCGTTCTTGCTGGCGCTTATGGCGCTCAGCGATGGCACGTACCGCCTCGGGCTGGAGAAGATTTACGTGGAGGCTGACGACTTCATCGAGGAAGCTATGGGCGACCTCATGACGGATGTGACGGCTAACGGGGGTGCCAACGCGTCTACAGCCACCGCGCTCTCGGGTTACGGCAGTGCTCGCTCGCGCGCCCGCGTGACTTTCGAGCAGTTTGGCGAATGGTATAACACAGGTGGCTACCAGCTTATCTCGTGGGTGGAACTCCTTGACGTGAGCAAGTGGCAACAGCAGCAGGACTTCCAAGAGCAGTCCATGTCAACGGCAGGTCCCGCTTCGACCTACCAGAGCAAGCGCATGGCGCCCGTTATGGGCTCGCAGAGCCGTGGCCCCATGTCCACGGCTGCTCCTATGCCTGTGGAGCCCATGCAGCCTATTCAACGATCGACAAAGCCTGTGACTCGTCGGCGCCAGGTGCGGCAGAGCGACATCGTATCCACGCCGTTCGTCCGTGGCCTGCCTGGCGATCGCTCAGACGCGAAGCCCGATCCTCGCGAGTCAGCAGGGGCAATCAGCTTGAGCTCCGACGGCCCCGTTATGGTGTTTGCGGTTGCGAAGGACGCCGCGGAGCTGCAGTTCTTCAATGAAGACATTTCGACCCTCAAGCTATTCTTGCGGCAGACGCAACTCCATACGGTCACGTCATGGGAGTTGCAGGGAGCTCTTCTGGAGGCATTGGATTTCCCCACAGCTAACAGCAATGGCATCATGCTGACAAGACGAAATATGCTCATTCGAGGGCTGCAGCAAGTGTGCGGAACTTTGCCTCTCATCGCTCCGTCAAGTGGTTCAAGCAGGCAGACAGGATTCCTGAGCGAGGAGGGCACCGATATGCTGCATCGGTTGCTAGGGGTGTTCGTGCATGAGCCCGCGTCTGACGACGAAGGCGAGCAGCTAGCAACGGATGGCGACGACGACGATGAGTCCGAAGACCCCATCGATATCGGTGCAGCGATCTGCGGCCTACTGGTGGTGTGCGAGGGCTCGATGCTGGAGAAGCTCAAGTGCTGCGCTGCGCTGATTTCCGACGACGACAGAGAGAGCACACTCAAGGGCGAGGGCGAAGGCGAGAGGGAGAGCGATGTCCCGATGATCAAGCTGGAGACGATCAAGTCGAGTCTCATGTGCTTCCTCATGGCGTTCTACGGCATGAGCAGCTCGTTGAGTGCTGAAGTAGCGCGATACTCCGCTGAGCTGGGCGCCGACGCCGTCCTGCAGTCATTCCTTGACTCGACGGTGGAGGATGATGTAAGCACCGACGACCTGGACATGGAGAAGCAGGTGTCGCTGCGCGAGTTCAGCGACTGGTTCGGCGAGGCCGGGTACCCGTCTCACCCGTGGCTCGAGCTGGCCGAGCTCAACCACTGGCCCGCCGCCATCAACGTGTGCGGCAGCAATGGGATCACCGACTCGGACGACGAGCGCGACTAAAGGCAAGTAAGTACCGTAGCAAGTAGTAAGTAGATAGAACACCATCTAAGCCATGAAATGAAACACAACAAACTTTTGCACAAGCTTACTTAGTACTTCGAAGTAAGCGATGTTGGGATACCGACGCCGAGAACTCGGTTGCAATCCTAGATAAGCGTGGAAGGTGGAAACGTTGGAGCAGATGACAAGATCGAGTACTTACACCCAACTGCCAGCTACGGTGCATCACTGAGCAAGTTGCTCACTGAATGTCGTTGCCGTTAGCTTGAAAGCGAAGCCTTCCACTACACTTGAACAATAAGCCATACTACATGTTCATACTGGCCCGTGAAGACTTCCTTTGCCAGCACCTCCTTAAGTAACAACTTCATGCCAGGACTGTACGCGCATGCACTGTTCTCGTTCGTGTTTGCTCATTTACATCCCACCGTCGAGGTAGCTGTGCACTGCGTCACGTATCCTTCTAAACGGCGGAAGTGAACATTGCAGAATGCTGTTGTCAGCTCTCCGTGTAATCAGGATAGCTGCCCAAACTCGAGGTGTCTTTCATTTCTTTCATTTCGTCGCGATGGCCAATAGCTACTGAGCCGCCGCGAGCTTAAGAGCGGTCGGCGTGACGCGCAGCGGCGTACTTGTCGAAAGCCGAGTCCTGGGAAGATTGCCTGCGCAACACAAAATGTCAGAATATAACCGAATCCATGCATACACACTGGAAGATGAACGTACCAGTACGACGCAGCGGCCATGGCGGCGCCAGCAGCGACACCCGAGGCAACACCCACACGCATGCTCTGCTTCACCATGCCGGGCACCACGCCCACCAGAGCGCCACCGACACCGGCGTTGATCGGGTCCTCCTTCTGACGAATCGACGCCGTCACGTACTCGCCCGTCGTGAAGATGGCGCCGACGGCAGCGAACACGAGCTGTAACACACACAAAATGGTGTGTATACGAGTCGTAGGTCAGCACAAGCAGCATCAACCTTTACTAAGCGCCCAACGGCAGCAAATAGTGGAAGTCTCGTACCGAGCGCGTGCCGAGGTGCTTGAGCTGGTTCGACAGCTTGGGCAGCTTGTCGCCTATACGCGGAAAAATATACAGCAACATAGAGATGAGTGTTCTGCATTGTACGGACACCTAGAGCGAGCTGAGAGCGACGAACCAAGCTTGGGGATGGACCAGACGGACTCGACGGAGCCGATGGCGGCGCCGAAGAAGGCGCCCGCGGCCTGTACACACGCAGCAAACGCGTAAATTTAGGTCAGAGAGAGGACGGAGATACTCTGTGGAGTGCCGAGGGAGAGGGCGGGGGCAGCCACGCACCGTCGTGTACATGATCTTCTCGCTTCCAGCGGGTCCGTCCATCGTCGTTCCTGGCTTTAGCGGCGTGGGATGGCAAGGTGTGCGGCTCTCGGGAGTTGGGCGATTCCCTATGCTGATTGGTTAGTTTCGCCACAGAACAGTATGAACCACCAAACAAGCTATTGTCACTTAACATTCCGGAGGTCCAACCCAAGAAACTGTCAGCTGTACGTACGGAAAATTTTTATAAATAAGCGTTACAGAAATCTAGATTTGCATTTATCTTTGTGCTTGGGGCAATACGATAGTGTGTGAAGCTTTGCTGATGCATCGTGATTGCTAGTTGAAAACTACTCCAACATCCGTGAGAAGGCCACTGGCCGGCTCCAATTTCTGTTTTATCTCCCCTCTTGCGGGGGTAACGTAGCTTCTCTATTGTAAACGAAATAAGTGATTGGACCAAAAGATTGGAAATTCGCCAAAAACCTGCTATAGCTCCTCGAATATTAACTCTAAAGAAGCGCAGAGACCTGCAATAGATTCCCAAGCGTCTTGGCTAACCACTAGGCACCGTTCGAACGACTCAACGGCGCATATTGACGCAAAATAGCCACAAAATGTAGTCGTGTAAACAGGGGTTCGACTCTAGGGTAATCACATTCACAATCATATCTCTTGAACCAGATATCATTTTGAAGTAAGAAACCCGGGGAAATGTAGCTACGCGTGTGGACATGCCGCTGAGTGAGTATCAAGCGAAAAAGGCAAACACAGCGGCGACAATAGCCTCGAGTTCGAGTCGAGTTCGAGTCCAACAGCGATTTACTCGATTCTGATTGGTCAGATTTTAGGACTTTTCATGTAGCTGGCATATGGTGATGAGGATTCACCAATCAAAACGTTGAGATTTGGGAGAAAAAAGGCCACGGTGGAAGTTCGTTTTGCCGCTGGTAAGGAGTACTCTGTTTTGCTCTCCCATAGCGTTAAAACGGCTGCGAATTAGCTAAATCTGACACCAGATTCGAAATCTTTACGCGGATTTGCACCTTATATCTAAATGTTGCTATAGGTTTTGGGCAATCTAGAACATGAAAAGGGTCAGTATATTTTTGGTCCAATGACTTATGTCGATTACAATACACACACATACACTAGGTACTCTCACTACCAACACTGCCGACAACAAATGACCTCTATTAATTTTGGCACCCTCAAATATTAGATCAAGTAGGTAATTTTATTGTACTGGCCAAAATACTTCGGACCAAGATTTGTAACACTGGTAGTTTTTTCGCCCGCAACTCCATCAATACTTTTTCAATGATAGTGTTTCGACCCGCAAAGTAATCTTACGCAGCTCTTCTTTCTGCTAAGCATGACAGCTACACCTGCAAGCTTTCTAGGTGGAGTACAGGGACCAAGATATGTTGGGTAGCAAATCCATCATGGGCCGCACCACTACCAAAACGGTACCAACAGGGGTGCTATCAGACAACTCAGTACAAAGGTGACTGCGCAGTGCGAAAGAGCAGTATTTTAGCTTTAGAATGCTCCATGGTTTGCTGTGTTTGGGCGAGTATTGACACCAGGAGAGTAGTTTGACCAGCAGGAAAACAGGTCGACGCCTGCTTAACGATATGCTCTATTACAACTGTAGCACTTAATATATATGACTTGGGTACAGAATACTCTGAAACGTTCATATGTAAAAAGGCCTGTATGATTTGATAAGATAGATTTGCCAGGATGCAGGAAGGTTAAATTAATCAACCACGCCATCGAGATGTCCTTTCCCATGAAAGCGTTTGTTCGGGCGTATGCTTTCCCGAATGAGCCAATAGAATACTTGTATTTTGATGAATGATCAGCTAACCCTAATGGAACCCTTTCCCCAAACTTTTAAGCTTTCGAGAGCGCTTTTTAAACGGTCTATATCTTGAAAACGACGCCGAATTCGACAAATCTGACCTCAAAATCGGAATCTCCGGACGAAAAATACCTTTATATCTAAATATCGTATATGGAAATTATCATCTTAAAGGAGTAATTGGACGAGAAATCTTGGTCCGAAGTATTATGGCCAGCACAATAGCGCGCGCCAAAACCAAACGACTCGTTCTGTACGAGGCGATAAGAACCATTCGAGTATTTGCGGCGATCAGCACAGTACAAACATGGGCAAGTGGATGATCATAGACAACAAGCGAGAGCTTATTCGCAAGCATGCAGCGACACCAGCCATGACGCAGGCCCAGCTAGCCAAGTGGGCTAAAAAGGAATTCCGCCTGCGTGATCCTCCTGCTCGTAACACATTTTCTGATATACTTCGAAACGCAGGCACCATCATGAAGGAGGCGTACGGCCAAGGTAAG
This sequence comes from Phytophthora vignae f. sp. vignae, assembly GCA_016169955.1. Taxonomy (NCBI): domain Eukaryota; phylum Oomycota; class Peronosporomycetes; order Peronosporales; family Peronosporaceae; genus Phytophthora; species Phytophthora vignae. The sequence continues at coordinate 424,790 of JABJUM010000028.1, read as the reverse complement.
CGCCGCAAGTCCCTCAAGGTGAAGGCTCCTGCACTCGAAAGAAGGTTGGAAGGCTGGATCGAGAAAGCCGAGCAGCGTGGTATGTGTCTAAATCGAAAGGTCATCACTCGAAAAGCTAAAATGCTTCACTTTGAGGTGGGGGGGGGGGGGGGGGGGGCGCTCGACGTGGGCTTATCTGTGGGCTGGATGTCGGCATTCCTCAACAGGCATGAGCTTCGCTACCGTCCAAGACATGGAGAAGCGGGCTCAGCTAAGCCCGACGTCGTGTGCCAAGGCCGCCATGCTCTCCACGAAGTGACAGACCTATATGACATACAACATGGACGAGACGGGTCTGAACTACAAGGCTGCTCCGACGCGCAGCATTTGCACCTCGAGAATGCCAGGCGTGAAGAAAGACAAGACCCGGATTACGTTGGTTTTGACAACCAACGCCGATGGCAGTGACTCGTTGCCGGCGCTGTTTATCGGGCGTGCCGTGAAGCCCCGATGCTTTGGGAAGAAGACAGCAGAGCAGCATGGGTTTCTGTACAGGAAGACCGACAAGGCCTGGATGAACAGCAAGATGCACCAGGAGTGGTTACTAAACCTAGACAGGGAAATGCGAGCTGCGCAGCGCCACATCCTTCTCCTTGTCGACAATGTGTCCTCGCATGCACACGGTGATCTTGTGTTGACCAATTTGCAGGTCGAGAGCCTGCCGCCCAACACGACGACGCACCTACAACCGCTGGATGCTGGTATCATTGCCAGTTTCAAAACTAGATTCAAGTCGCTACAGATCGATCAAGCCATCGACCGATTCGACGCCGACGAAGATGTGGACGGACGCACTGTCTACAAGATCGATCAGCTCTAAGCGATGCAGTGGAGCCTGGAGCTGTGGAAGACGACGTGCGCGTCTACGATCGCGCATTGCTGGCAGAAGACAGGGCTAGCCGTACCCCTTCGCGGTATTGCAGAACCCGATGCTGAGGACGAAGTCGTACAAACCGAGGACTGCGACGAAGATGTAGTTGATGACATGCTGCGAGTAACATCGATTCAATTGTAGGTCGGTAACCTCACAACAACTTATATAGTGCACAAAACGTACTGAACATATGGTGTCGGAAGTGGCGGTATATTCTGTACAGTATCTTTAGAGACATGCCTCCGCTACGGATCGGCGTCCAAAACGACGACGAAGACGACTTCTTCTCGGCTCTTGGCGACGAGGATCTGGCGAAGATCTTGCACGTGATCGACGAGGAGAACCAACAATCTGACACGGCCCAGCGCGTAGCTGGCCAGCTCGCACGCACTGTGCTTGTAGCGGCCACGCCTGAACCAGAGCCGGAGGCTGGGCCTCCGGCGGATCACCATGAGATGACTGGAGTATCGACTGTGAGATGACTGGAGAAGCTGACTGTGAGATGACTGGAGAAGCTGACTGTGAGATGACTGGAGATCACGACGACAAAGTGCATGAATATGAACTGCAGCAAACTGCACGACGAGCTGGAGCGCAACCGTGGGCACCCCCGGGGCGCAGCTGGACGCGCTGGGGGCCGCCACGAACACGACCTGCCTCGTCATCCGGTACTGCCGCGGTAAAGCTCCTGTTGATGACGACCCTGAGGGTGCTGTAACACCGGCTACTGAAGTGCAGATATTTGCCCACAACGAGCAGATCGGTTGCTGTTTCTGCGGCAAGTTTGAATCACCGCACTACGCTGCGCTGGTTGGTCACCGCCGCAAAGACCACAAGCAAGTACGTATAATTGATCGATTTCACAGTGGCTGTGCTTGCTCTCTCTCTTTTGATTCTTGTCTCGCGGCGACAGCACACTCGCTTGTCTGCCCCTCTGCCCCTCAGTTGCGCCCGACCACTACAAACCAGACCCATGACCACGGTCAGCGCATACTGCAACATGAAGATCATCTTCGAACGAGCCCCGGCTTGGCTCCGCAGGGACGTAACTCCCCGGCCCCCGAGTTGGCAAGCTCTACAATCGCTCCAGGTGGACTCCCACCACCGCCAAAACCAAACCCAGAACCTGCCTCACCGGATATGGCAATTACTGAGAACTCTAAGCGCCAAAACGTCCCCCCATACTCTGAATTGCGATCACGTGGAGCCTATGGTGCTGGATGCTGGAATTGAAAACGCTGATGTTAGTATGAATATTTGGAATCAGGAACAAGTGGAATCTTTCGGCAATGGACAAACTCTTTGTGATACGGTGATGATCCCGGTACAGCCGGATCCAATTCCCAATGAGCCCGCGGGCGACGGTCATGAATGGATTTTACGCTTCAATGGAGCGCGCCGAGGACAACACGCAAAGGACGCTGGTGCCGGTGCACTTCTGATCAACTCTGCGGGGACGACAATCTGGAAGGCGGCAATTTATTTGACTGGGCCCAAGCATACTAATAACACGGCCGAGTACCATGCTCTTGTAGCGGGCCTAGAGAGTGCTTTTCAACATAACTGCACCTCACTTCGAGTCGAAAGCGACAGCAGCCTCGTAGTAGCGCAAGTGAAAGGGGAATTCGGATGCAAGAACAAAAAGCTTCGCGTCCTACGGAACCGAGCTCGTGCTGCTCTGCGTGCGATTGGAACCACTACCCTCACTCACATTGACCGAACCTTTAACCGCGATGCTGACCGGCTTGCAAATCGAGCCCTCGATGGCAAGCGCTGCACGTACGTTTGTACAATACATGTAGAGCATACTACACTCTGCCTGCAGACGCCGATCACTGCGACGCCCGACGAAAGCACAATTCTACCGCCGATCCAGCATGAGCCACTACCAGCGGCCCCTATCGACGAAGCTGCCACCTTCTCCGCCAACCCGATTGGACCAGATGCTGTACCTGAGCGCCGACCTCGACTGCGACTTAGGAATTTGACGGATGAGGAGAACAAGGTGTTGCATCAAAACATGAATACGCTGGCGCGTCGACTGTTGACTCGACTTCGCGACTCAGAAACATGGGAAGATGGAGAAGGCATTCTTGATGCCATCGCGCCAACGATCTACGACGCCCTACAGCCTTTCATAGTGAAGACGAACAGCAAACGCCCTGTTAACCCAAGAGCCCGACCAAGTCGGACAGATGACAGGCCCGCTGCACAGCACCTGAATGAGCGCTTGGATGATCTCCATCGTGTCCAGAGCGGACACAAGCGCAACCAGCGGGAAGTGCAACGCGCCCGCCGAGCAGTCGGCCGAGCACACACAGCTCTGACGCGCGAACAACTGCGCCAGCGTTTTGAGCACGACGAAAGCGGTTGCGTCCGTGACATTCTTGCTCGCGCCAAAGAGCCTGACACTGGAACAGCGAGCGGCCCGGATGGATGCCCAATTCCTGCGGAGGATATATATGGATACTTTGAAGGATTGCATACACCCCGAACTCAATTTGACTTTGATTCCCCTGATGGAGAGATTTTCCGTCAACTACTGGCTGAACCCCCTCAAGCCGACAAAGGAATGGATCGCTTAAAGACACCGCCTACTGCGGATGAGGTAGAAGAGCAACTCCAACGTGCTCATCGAGAGTCCGCGCCAGGACTTGACGGCGTAGGATACGACATCCTGTACAAGTACCGAGACGAGCTACTCCCGCTCTTACACCACGCCTATTGTTTCTGCTGGAGGTACAAGCGACTGCCCGGCACTTGGAAAGTAGGAGGTGTAAACCTAGCCTACAAGAAGGGCTTGAGATGAACCCGTCCAATTGGCGCCCGATTTGCTTGCAACCAAAACTCTACAAGCTATATGCAAGTGTTCTTGCTGAGCGACTGCTGTTTTGGCTGGAACTCAACGAACGCCTCACGACAGCACATAAAGGTTTTCGCCATGTGAACGGGTGCAACGAGCACAACTTGGTCAGTGCAATGGCACTTGACCACGCTCGCCGCCAAGGGAAAGCGCTATACATGGTATGGTACGACGTGGCAAACGCATTCGGAGCGATGCCACCCGACTTGATCTGGAAAGTGATGAAGCTGCTAGGGATTCCTGATGACTACATTGAGTGCTACCAGGGTATCTACGATATGTCACACTATGTGGTACTCAACACTGCGACGGGCTCGACACCGTTGATCCTCCACCGCATGGGGGTATACCAGGGCTGCCCCGTGAGCCCCTTCCTGTTTCTGATCGGAATGGAGCCGCTGATTCGATGCCTGACGAAACTCTCGCATGTTGGCGTCAAACTTGGTGCGCAAGTGCCAATAAGCGTGACAGCATTCGCTGACGACGTGAAAACATACAGCGCTACCCGAGAAGGTATCCAAGAAGCCCATGACAAGGTGAAGCGTTTCCTACGGTGGTCCACCATGACGGCCAACCCAGCAAAGTGCGCTGCATTTGGTACGAAGATGGAGAACAGGCGTCGATCGCTCGACCCTCCGAAGCTGCATCTTGATGGAGAGCTAGTACCGACACTAACCATGAATCAAACATACCGCTACCTCGGTATTGAGGATGGTTTTGATCACTCGGTCACAGACTTCCAAATGGACAGCAAGCTCCGCGACCTACGTCAGGACGCACACGCTCTACTACATTCTGGACTCCACCCAGCGCAAGCTCTAAAGGCTATCAAGGTCTACGTGTATTCTAAGTTGGACTTCGCTTTGCGGCATGTGCGTATCAATCGCACGCAACTTGAACGTTTTGATGCGGCCATTCGTAGGGAACTCCGACATTTACTACGGCTTCCTCGATGTACGTCCAAAGCATTTTTTTACGCCCCAACTTCGAAAGGCGGATTAGGGCTACTGCCGCTCACGAAGCTCACCGCAACCACGCAAATTGCACACGCTTTTCAAATGCTACACTCGAAGGACGTCCACGTTCGAGATATAGCTCGTGCGCAGGTGGTGGAGATTATCCAGAAGCGCTATCGCTTAACGCCGGACTATTGGAAAGACCAAGACGAGCTTCTGATTGGAATGTTCCTCAATGGCAATCTCGACAAATCACCTCACGCAGTCAAGAAAAGACAATCGCACGATGTACGCTCGCTGTGGGTGGAAGTTCAAGCTCACCTCCGACGACTGGGTCTAAGCTTCATGTTGCCCCCGCGGCCAGATCAGCCGGAGCCCCAACCCGATGCGATTGACAGTAAAATGGAGCCTACTCTACCCGGTGAAAATGACGATGATGACCAAGCCCCGACTGCATTAGGCCTAACTACTCCGACCATAAAAACAATCTCGATCGAAGAAATGTCATCGCGCAGCTGAAACTGCATACTAAGCTCCAGTTTGCGGAGGAATGGATGAAACAGAGCGACCAGGGCAAGACTGCAAGAAACCATGGCCACGCGGGCAGCTCGTTTATTGGGAGACCTGCTAGTCTGCAGGATCGTGAATATCGCTTTGTGTTGGCGGGTCGTCTCAACCAGTTGCCGACTCGCTCAGTGCTCAAGCGCCAAAAGCGAGGGAGTGCTTTGCGCTGCCGACAAGCCGGCTGCACATAGCAAAATGAAACTTTAGCACATATTCTCAACCATTGTGACGGTAACAACGAGAATATTTGTGCTCGCCATGACAAAGTGCTCGCAGCGATTCACAGCAAATTGCAAGCACGGCCGACAACCCGAACATTCGCATTCGGATTAACCAAACTGTGGAGCAAATTCCAGATTCTACTCTGCGGCCTGACATTCAGATTATCGATACAGCTCTGAAAACGGTGGTCATTTGCGACCTTGCCGTCGCTTTTGACGGTCAAGCAGTATCCTGCTCAACCTCAAGCATGGCCCAAGCGCGGAGTATTAAACTGTCGACCTATGAACCTCTCGCCCGCAACCTCCGCGTGCGTGGTTGGCGAACCACCACTGCTGCAATTGTTTACGGCTCGCTGGGGTCAGTTCACCCCGGCAATTTCAAAACCTTCACGGAAGCACTCGGTCTATCTAAGAGTGATGCCAAGCGCCTGGACCGCTCGAACTCCCTAACGTGCATCCAATCGAGCGCCAATATCTGGTTTTCCCATGCCGCCAGTACCAATCGTGGAGGAGCTGCGAGACAGTGGCCGGTGGCAAGCCACCCAGAGTGATTATATTCCTGGCCTTCGCGGCCACCAGAGTGCCACCCCAACAGGGAACTGCTTCTCCCAAAACCCAAGTGATCTACATGTCCAATGTGCCAGCCATACCTCCAAGCCCTCGACGCATAGCACAATGCAGCACATATTGATCGGATAAACCACTGGCAATACATAGCTCTACAAACCTACTCCAACACCCGTGAGAAAGCCACCGGCCGGCTCCAATTTCTGTTTTATCTCCCCTCTTGCGGGGGTACCTAGCTTCACTACAGACGCATGCACTATCTTGAGAGCCTCCGCTACGGCTCGGCGTCCAAAACGACGACGAAGCCGACTTCTTCTCGGCTCTCGGCGACAAAAACGGTAAGGCAAAATGCCAAATTAGTATTGTACTGACCAAAATACGTCGGACCAAGATTTGTAACACTGGTAGTTTTTTCGCCCGCAACTCCATCAATACTTTTTCAATGATAGTGTTTCGACCCGCAAAATAATCTTAAGGAGCCTGCTTTCAGCTAAGCATGACAGCTACACCTGCAAGCTTTTTAGGTGGAGTACAGGGGCCAAGATATGTTGGGTAGCAAATCCATCATGGGCCGCACCACTACCAAAACGGTACCAACAGGGGTGCAATCAGACAACTCAGTACAAAGGTGACTGTGGTGTGAAACAGCAGTATTTTAGCTTTAGAATGCTCCATGGTTTGCTGTGTTTGGGCAAGTATTGGCACCAGGAGAGTAGTTTGACCAGCAAGAAAACAGGTCGACGCCTGTTTAACGATATGCTCTGTTGCAACTGTAGCACCTAATATATTTGACTTGGGTACAGAATACTCTGAAACGTTCATATGTAAAAAGGCCTGTATGATTTGATAAGATAGATTTGCCAGGATGCAGGAATGTTAAAATAATCAAAACATGCATCGAGGGTATTTTTCGTCTGTAGATTCCGATCGTGAGGTCAGATTTGCCGAATTCGGCGTCGTTTTCAAGATATAGACCGCTCTCGAAAGCTTAAAAGTTTGGGGAAAGGGTTCCATTAGGGTTAGCTGATCATTCATTCAAATACAAGTATTCTATTGGCTCATTCGGGAAAGCATACGCGCGAAGACACGCTTTCATGGGAAAGGACATCCTTACATCTAAATATCGTATATGGAAAGTTATCACATTAAAGGAGTAATTGGACGACAAATCTTGGTCCGAAGTATTATGGCCAGCACAATAGCTTGAGCCAATATAGTAGATCCGCTCTTTTTGTCTAATAGAAAAAAATGTAGCCATTAAGAACATCTCCACCGGTGCTGAGTAAAACTAAAAGCACATTGCCTCAGATCCGTGCTTACAACGGCACAACCGAGCTAAAGACAGTGCGCAACTACTGTATGTACCCTCACTTCCGACACCTAATACTCCTTATTACTTCTGCGATTTTATGTGTTTAAAATTATAATATTGCACATGACCTATTTAATATATTATGATCGTTACGAGGTTTTCGCGCCAAAACCACTCATTTCGCATTTTGGCAAAAAGTTGCCAGTAGCATCGGGGGCAAGCGTGAGGAAGCATGAAGAAGACACGGCCATGACGGTAGAATGAGTTAGCGCTTCTGCTACTCCTGCTGGGTGTGGCATCGAGCCAGTTCCTGTAGACCTCACGTGGGACGAAGGCGAAGAGCAGCGCCGCCACGGGTACAGAAGGAAGCCGCCCGACACCACCCAGGAAACGTGCCCGTCCAGCACGTGCGCTGTCAGTACCTCATACAGCGAAACGGAGCGCTTAATCGCGAAGTGCCTGCGATACATCGTAGCCCATGCTACTGCTGGGGCTGGAGCTGGGTCGTTTTCGGCGCGCTGAACCTGCAGCCGCCCACGGACAGAGCTTTTGGCGAGAAGGCGTACAAGCTAGACCAGTCGTCGCGAATGTAATGAAGCGAGGTAATCTGGGATACGATGAGCGCTAAGTCTCGCACTGCTCTATTCGTACGTGTACATGTAGTCTTGCCTCTCAGCGCATTTGCGACCATGATGAGCGTCATTACCCAAGTACAACTTAAAAAGCCAAGCAAATACATTCCCTCTTTAAATCCGATAGAAAACCGATGTCGGAAGTGAGGGTACATACAGTAAACCGGCCATTGAGACTCGCAGCGAGCGCGTTAAAGCTCTTGGTTCGGCGCCAGCATTGGCGACGGCGAGTCTTAGCTGTATAGCTCTATAAAGATGAAAACCGGCCCGACAGCACGTTGAAGAAGACCCAGGGATGACGTAGCATGGGCGACAGTGCGGTCTGTGACGCTTGCGCTGCTTAGAACGCTTGACTTGGTCCTACTACTCGTTGGTCGACATTTACTCAACCTTGTACTCAGAGCCTCCTCCGTTAGCAAACTTGTGCAAAAATTTGCTCTGCGTAAAAAATGGAGCAATTTGCTCAGCATTTACTCAGCATTTACTCAAACCGGTGGGGCCGTACAAAACTAACACTATAACTAAATATTGTCAGAAAAGGGGTATAATTTAGTTTCACTCACGACCGGTAGAGATGCTCTAAATACGCGCTTTCATTTGGCAAAAAGAAACTAGCTGCGTTTGAGCGAAAACCTGAAGGATTTGATATCGGCGCTTGATATCGGCGCTGGTTCCGTCGTCCTCAGTTCCAAGTCACCACCTCACCCTCCACGGAAGTAACGAGGGTGTGGCTGCAACATGGGGACGAGATGACGGGGGCGAGATGGCAGCGACGATCTTGAAGGAGTGTGGAAGCGCAGAAACCACGAACGACGCAGCCCGAAGACCGCGCTGCTTCTGGAAGCACGCGGCATCGTAAGAGGGTGTTGTGCATCGGATCGAGCATAACGAGCCGTATTGATCTGCTATTGGGAAGCTGGTTGTGCGCAGGCGGAAAACCGGTTCAGTATTCGTGGTGCAGCACGTTCATATTACATGTAGGACAAGTCCTCGAGTCCTTACACGTGTAGTTTAGTATAGGGTACATACAATACAGAACGAGTGTTGTTTCAGACGTCACCTAGCTACGTATGATAACCACACAGCAAACTAACGTATATATCTAGCTCTATCGAGCTTCTGACACGTCATTGATTGACACACAGGCTGCTGCTGGCACCATCGCAGCCACCGTTGAGCATGCGTTCAGCTCTTCGCCGCCAACACAGGCTACAGTACCTGTTGTGGTGCCGAAGATACACACGGCTGGTCGGCGTGAGTATAGCGAAGACGTCCATCGTGCTCCTTCTAGCGACTACACTGGTCTGCTACAGTATGAATCCCCTCCGATTGGATTTTGCCCCGCATCGCCGGCGCTCACGAGTACGAGGTCGCCGTGTCAACCATCCAAGTGGTGCCTATATTATTTAATAAACTAGACTTTATCACGAGATGCGCTGAACATGACGTTTGAAAGCATTGCATCCACCTAACCCTAAAACGATTTGAAGCTGCGTTGGTAGCCCTTCATACTAAAGTGAAGTGTAATAGGGCCACCGCCGCAAAATCGATGTTACGCGTTACCGGTTAGCTAGAAGTCTATTACGTGGCTTGTTGATGCTTTTGGGAGCGTATGTGACGCCTAATGTTGGTAGCCATACCGGTTTTGAAGTGGGAGGCAGAGCACGAGTCGACGGAGCTGCTGGTGGAGTTGCTATTGGCGCCACACTACCCTGGGAGGTGTAGCAGGGCACACGTTTGAGGAGATACCAGCTGAGCCACCTGTGGAGCTGCCAATGTTGCAGGAGTCTGTTGCTTTGAGCGCAGAAGACTTGCCAACCACACTGTTCGCCCACTCAGCGTATTTGGGATTGTGAGAGAACTGTGCCCCAGCGCAGCCTCAATTACACTAGACTAGAGTATGCAATAGTAAACTTAAGTGAGCTACAGCACTGCTTCAACTGCGACATAGTAACAGGAACACGACAGAACCCAACTTCCGCCACACAATAGTTCACACTCCCACTTCGTGTTGCTTGATCTGTCTGAAGTCAGCATGTTGCTAGCAGCGCGCAACTACGCGTTGTTGGGCACCGGCAACACATTCAGGCTTTACCGCAGCTTGTAGAACTGCTATGGGCCTAGCGGCTTGGTGAAGATGTCGGCGACATTGTCCTTGCTAAGGCAGTACGTGACCCGGAACACGTTGCGCTCAACGAAGTCCCGAATCTTGTGGAACTTGAGATCCACACTGCGCACCTTGTAGTTGCTGCCAACTTCGCTGATCACCTTGATCGCAGCTTGGTTATCCTCGAACACGCTATTTTGCTTTGCCCGCCGGGGCTTCAGCTCCTCAAACAAATTAGGAGTCCACATGATCATGTTCGAGCACTCGCTCGCAGCCACGAACTCCGCACTGCATGTGTCATCCGTAATGATCGGCTGCTTCTTGCTCTTGTAGGCAAATGTGCAACCGTTGAGTAGTAGCACATACGCAGTAATAGAACGACGGTCATCTGTTCTCGTTTCCGAGGTCTGCGTCAGCGTAGGCAGTCAGCTGCAATCCCCGAGGCACAGTCACATTCCACACCAATCCGTACTCACGAGTACCCTGCAGGTACCGAAGAACACGCTTGGCCAGCACGAATTGCTCCTTCGTGTAGCAGGTCAGGAGCTTTCCCAAAGTCCGTACCGCATTTGCAATATCTGGGCGAGAGCAGCTCACCAGATACTGCAAAGAACCAGCAATGCACTGATAGCCCACACTAGGATCCATGTTAACGCACACAGTCTCTCTATCGGGATCTCCTCGCAGCGGAAATTTGCCTTTCGCCTGTGGTGTGGGCGTGGCCTTGCAGTTTGCCATCTTGAATCGCTCAAGAATCCGCCCGATATACCCACGCTGCGAGATCGACAGAAACTGGCCGGGTACGTACTTGATCTCCATCGAAAGCAAGTGACTCACATCACCCAGATCCTTGACTTCGAAGTTCTTTGCAAGCTAAGTCAACACTAGCCTGATATTCTCCGTAGTCGCGGCAATCACAATGTCGTCAACGTACAAAGTCAGAAGGATAGGACTATCATTCACACAGCGAAAGTAAATTCCTCCATCCATCTTCGATCGCTGGAACCCGCACTGCCTTAAATACTTGTCAAGAGTCTTGTACCATATACTCGGGGCGTACAAGCTTCGAAGCAGACGACAGACTCGTCCAGATCCATCATCAAAGAACTCAGGTTGTTTCATGTATATCTCAACATCAATGGGTCCGTTCAGGAACGCTGTCACAAAGTCCACGTGACGACAGTCCAAGCCGTCGTGAAGCGCTAGTAGCAGAACCAAACGCACCCCCTACATATATACGACAGGGGCATAGGTTTCCCAAAAGTCCAGCCCGTACTTCTGCTTGCAGCCCTTTATGGTGACGCCCTTGTGCGTTCCGTTTGCGGATGAAAACCCACTTGCTCGTCAACACCTATGCACCAACGGGCTTCCCATGTGTTGTTGCGCAGCAGGTCACCGAACTCCTTATTCAGTGCTTCAACCCACTTCTCAGAGTCAGGAGCCCCCAATGCCTCTTCGACACAGGTGGGGTCCATCACTGTATTCATCGCCTGGATCACCAGACTTTCTGGCACTTCAATTTCATAGTCAAAGAGACGGACATTAGGTCTGCAAATGCGCGTCGAGTGCCGAAACGATGTCCCAGCACCGCTTTCCTCATCGTCGTCTTCCTCTTCATCACTACTGGCTGACGAGCTGCTGCCTCCCACTGAGCTTTCACTTCTCTGCGCTGGTTCACCAGAAGCAACAACTTCTTCTCCCTCTGCAACCGCATCATCGTCGTCATCTCCTTGCTCATCTGCAGGCACCGGCATCTCCCATAAAGCAACCGAACGACGCCGGTTAAGTACACCGTCAGCTGCTTCAGAGTCACTACCGTCCAGATCATGGTCTTCACTCAAAGAGGTTTTACCCTTTTGCTGCGGTGCACTTGCAAGTGACGGCGGGTCAGCAGCCAAAACCGCTCCTAGTGGAGGCTCGCTCACTGGTCCAGCCACAGGACAACCCATGCTAGCCGGAGCCTGCCCCACCACAACATCAGAGCCAGAACCGCTAGCAGTAGACGAAAGACGGCGACGCTTTGCAGGAGGACCAGTCAACTCTTCATGAGTCACAGCAGCCAGCTCTTCGTGCGTCACTGCCGCTAACACCGGAAGTCACACGAGTGGGACAATGTCAGGAAGCTTGAAGCGGTCCTTCCGATACGTGTTAGCCAACAGGTTCTCCACGTACGAATGTTCAACAGCCCAACTTTCGTCGAAAACAACAAACAGATTCTCTTCGATCTTACCCGTCTTCAAATTCAACGCTCGCACACTCTCTGAATACTTGGCAAAGCCAACGAACAGTGCCAGCTTGACAGGGTTCTCGAGTTTGCTTTCCCGTAGAACCTTGGGCGTGAAGACGTGCACAATACAGCCCCATATATTCAGCTGCTCCACGCTCGGACGCTCACCAAAACGTCGGGCGTATGGGGTGTCGCCTCCAAGTCCCCTGGACGGGCTCACGTTCGACACATCCACAGCAAACATGAACGCCTCACCCCACAGCATCCACGGCATTTGGCCGTCGTCAACAAGCTGCGAATGCGTGCTTCGAGAACGCCGTTCATCTTCTCTATGAGCCCATTCTCTTCTGGACTGGAGTCACTCGTTAAAAGAAACTCAATCCCTCTCCCCCTGAGGAGTGCCTTTAGCTTCTTATTGACCAGCTCCTTCCCTTGGTCTGTAGCGAACACCTCGATGTGTTTGCCTTGTGCCTGTAATCACTCCAGGTGTGCGACGACTACCGGTCTGGACTCTTCTTTTGCCTTCATAAGAAAGCCCCACACCCAGCGAGTAGCCTCGTCCATCACGAGCTGAAAGCCGCGATAGCTATCGTACGTCACATCACCGATGCTGCACATGTCAGACATCAACTTCTGGAACGGCTCTGTAGCACGTCTCGTTTGCGTCAGCTTGTACGACATCCTCTTCAGGTTTGAGGCCGTGCACGCCCTGCAATTGCCGTCAAGCTCACTACTCAGACAGTCTGCATCTCCACACAGTTCTTCGAAACCAGCCACAGTCTCTTGCGCTGTCATTTGACACAGAGCTGGGTAGTTCAGATGTGCGAAGCGCATGTGCCTGCGTGCCCATGCGTCTTTCTTCCTCGTTGCAGCGTTCTACATAGCAGCAGCCGTCAGCGAAACAACACTCGCTCGTTCATGAGCTGGTCTCACACGAAGACGATAGCGGCCACGAGTTTTCACCATAGTGACGCGATGGAATTTTCCAGGATTCCCCGAGCTGCGCCTGTGATTGGTTGGCTCAGAGGTGTATTCTGGGAAAGGGAGGCAGCGACACGTGGCGTATAGGAGAAGTGGATCCAGGCTGGACTCGCGTTGACAGCGTACAAGGTTTGGTGACCCTGGATGGAGATGTCCCCAAGAGTGGACCCTGGCTGGAACCAAGTACCGAACGAGAGGCAAAGCCCAAGGGAGCGTAGACGTGCCTCTGACCGGAGGCCGCCTGCTCTTGGTGCACTGTACAACGCAAGAGGAGCCCGACCGGATCGAGTGAAGACCCAAGAGCCATAAAGATGTCCAAGATACCCTGACTGTGAGACTCCGACTAAGACGTGAACCCGACTGGAGATGACTGCGAGTCCCGGACGGACTACCCCGGATGTCAAGATTCCAGTATACAAAACCCAAGATGTTCACGACCGACCAAGTCGACAGACCAAGATCTGTTCGGATTCCGTGGAACCTTGAGCTTTGCTTGCGTACCCAGTGATGATTATACTTGCTGGAAGTATGCTACGAGGGACCGCGGACGATTACGGCGACAAGACCATAGTGAAGACAAATCAAGATGGAGTGGATGTAAAGATCGGCGGAAGATAGCCAGACAGAGAGAGAAAGAGAGACAGCAAATAACAGATAAACAGAGTTCGTTTTGTCAAAGATCGCGCAAGTGAGTTGGAGCAGCCTGCATTCCCGGAGGACCGACTAAGTCTACGCGTGAGGGCCCAGCAACTGTGACATCTGGGTCGAGCTCCCGCAACAAAGTCCAGTCCAAGTTGGGGTGAGTACCGGGTACCAGACCGAGGTTGATCCACTTCCATTTCATTTCCTAGTTGCGGTTGAGCTCGTCTCTTACAGGAAGGCCCCGCATTTCAGATTACCGATTACCCTGTCACCTGGTTGGGGTAGCCCCAGGTGGGAAGTATTGATTTAAGTGTTATTGTGTGGTAGGACGTACATGATTGTGATCGTTTCCCTCAGTACTTGAGGATGCTGCGCGTAAGCTAAGCCGGCCGAGATTGACCAGCGTCTCGAGTCCCGGGTGAAGTTGACTGGAGTAGTGACCGACCCTTTTACGGTCCAAAAGAATAAGGAAGGGCTACGTGTTTGTATATAACTCTGTATCTGTTTGTATTGTTTGGTTATCTGAGAGCTGTCAGAGGCGACGTCCAGGAAGGTTATGTTCTGCCCTGCTGCCTAGCGACCTACAAGTATCACGACAACTCGTCCACGGTTGAAGACCCCTGGTTACGAAGGCAAACGAACCCACAGGGATTGTTCACAAGGACACACGCCACCCCGGTTGGAGTGTACATCTACGTGTATAACTTCCGGCTAGGTTCTGTTATGGGTGCACCCCATTCGGGAGTCCACATCGAGGGCGCGCTAACTATACACCTGGGCGGTCAGGCGTTCACCCGCCTCGCCTCAATAGCCAGCTTCAAAGCCATCCTTCTCCAGCCAACAAGTCTTTCATGTTCATCTGCGTGAAGCTCATGCTCCATCCGCTCTCCATGAGTTGATGCAAGCTCAGCAAATTGTCCGGTCCAGTACGGGTGCGAACAACTCCATGCAACACCAATTCTTCATCATGCTTGGATGTCACAATAGTCTCTAGTAAGCGCACGGCACCTACCACTCGCTCTCCTTTGGGTTGTCTATCGAAGTCCAAGAATATATGCTCCTTGTCTGGTCTTGAGCTGACAAGCAGCGTTGCGTCATTACAGACATGCACGCCCATCGCTGTGTCCAAGACCCACTCCATGTCACTGGATTTGCGGGGTTTACAACCAACTACAGTCGCGCCAATACTGCGCTGCGTCAGTGCATCGACACTCCGCGTCACTCCTCCAGCATTGCCACTTCTCTTATTCTGGAACCGCTTTGCCTCCATGCCCACACACGATCTCTGCCCCTGGGAGTCATCATTATTCTTTAAGTGAGGGCAGTGAGCTCGAATGTGGTCGAGCTTGCCGCAGTTCCAGCAACCATCACTCCTCTTGCCACCACTGCCTCCAGCAGACTTCTTTTCTTGGGTCTTGCCTTTGGCCTTGTAGCGACCTCGGCCTCGCTGGTGTTTCCCGTTTCCAGCATTGCCCTTGTCAGATTTGTTGGAGTTTTGGTTTCTGGAAGGATTGCTCGACTTCTGCTTTGCTGAACTGATGCTGGCTTGAGGCATCTCCTCTGCGACCTTCTCATCCAGACCCTCCACTGCGCGCAGCGCATTCATGACCTGGGCCGCTGTCGGGGCCACTTGGTGAGTGCCTGGCACGGCAAGCACCGCACAGTGCCGAGAAAACTGGCGAACCACCTTTCGGTGAGTCCCCGACACATTGCCAAGCAAGATCTCTGCTAAATTCTTTGTCACTAATCCCTTTGCCGTAATGCTGAAGCTCACGCCTCTGTAGCTCCATATCACGCAGCCAGTCACTCTAAATCTGACCAAGAGTATATTTGTTCGAATAGAGCTGCTCACGGGCGAAGATGTAATTCGCGTACTCACGCTTGGTTTGCTTGTTCTGAAAGCTGATCCACAATTCCTTCGCGGAAACGTCGTGACAGATCCTCTCTGCATCCGCCTCCAGCACACCGCGCAAGAACGTACCCCGAGCTGTATTGTCACGAGATTCAAAAGCCGCCTGGGCCTGGACCTCGAAAAACGAGCGCGCCTCCGTGTCGTCAACAACTCCCCAAAGTCCCAATCTAGTAAAAAAAGGTTAATTGCTCGGCATATAGGTCGAAGCTACCCTTCATTACAGGTGGCTTAGTAGAGATCTCATTAATGCCAGGCACAATGCCACCAGAACCACGAACTCCAGGATGCAATTGCACTCCACTCGACGGAACGTGAAATCCATATCCACCGTAATAGCCATACGAGACTCCAGCCACTGATGGGAGACTGCTTCCATTCATCACCGACACGGGAGGGACAGCGCCAGGCATCGGCATGGGTAGAGACGACGAAACACCAGCGGATGGCAAGCGGGGGAACGTAAAGCCACCTTGGAGACTCGTCGTAGTAGTTGCAGACGTCGCAAACGCACCATCATTTGCCGGAATAGTCCCGAGACAGATCCCAGCCTTAGTTGCAGGAGCAGCCTGCGTCGTTGCCTTACTTGTAGTTGCCATACTCGTTCCAGCAGCCCTCGTCAGTGCTAAAGAGCTTGTCGCAGTACTCGTCGCTTGCGGGTTAGTCGCTGCGGGCGGAGTACCAGCCACGCTCGTGGGCGCCGTTATCTTCGCGAAGACAGCAGCGAAGCTCCCGAGGGTCAGCTCACGGAGCTTTAGGCGCTTGGGCTCAGTACCTGTTGCTTTGAGCGCAGAAGACTTGCCAAACACACTGCTCGCCCACTCAGCGTATTTGGGATTGCGAGAGAACTGCGCCCCAGCGCAGCCTCAATTAACTAGACTAGAGTATGCAGTAAACAAGTGAGCTACAGTACTGCTTCAACTGCGAGAGAGGAACAGGAACACGACAACTGCCGCCACACAATAGTTCCCAAAGTCGGTGGGCTGTCGGTGGAGGAGATGCTGCCCGTAGAGCTAGAGGCGGTAGCCAACAGCCGCAGGTGGAGCAGGACGCGTTGGGACTTCGTTTAACGACCGACCGATTTGACCGCGTTCCTCGCGGATCTTCATACAACTGGGGGGGGGGGGGGGGGGGGGGGCGGGGGTGCCCCCCCCCCCCCCCAGATTTTTTTGAGTCGATCCAGTTACCCTATTTTTTACCTGCCGGCATACAAAGTGCAGATAGGCGAACAGCTGAAGCATTGACAGCAGCTTTTCATGCTCTATGCCGCTAGATTAATAATTGGTCGCTTCCTCACCACCGCCGGGCATTCACTTGCGTTTTTGTCAGTACAATCGCCAACTTCCTGGTGAAGAAACCTCGCTGGGCGACACCAGCGCCACGTACGGCTGCTTCAATGCCTGTTCTTGAGCAAGCTACAATTGCTAACAAATGTACGCAGCGTGGGCCGGAGTGGTGCTCCCGAAATGGTGTGCCCGAGAACGCGGCTGATTGCTCTGTGGCTGACTTTGTCAGAGCTGACCCGACCGACCGACTGACAATCGCTTTTGTTTTAAGCAATTGACCGACAGGCCTGAGATGCTGCGGCAGGTATTGCGTGCGTACGGAAATCAGGGGCCCTTCAAGCCCCAGCAAAACACATACAAGTCTCGACTGTTCGGCGATCGATCACGTTCCTTTCAGCGTGGTTGGTTTGCGCGGTACCCTTGGCTGGGGTACTCTCCGAAGGCAGACGCGACTTTCTGCTTTTGTTGTCATTTAAGCCGGGAAATAATGACCCTAGAAGACGAGATGTCAGTATTGACACAGACCGACCGATAGAGTTTATTGCAACTGGAAAAAAGCATTAACAAGCAGCGGATTTGCGAAGCATGCTGGTGAAAGATGTTCGAAATACAAGACAGCGGAAGCTACGCTCACAATGTTACTGCAGACCGATCATGATATCGGACTTGCGCTCGACCGTCAAAGTCTCTCCGAACGCCTTGCGAACTGCGATCGAATCAAGACTATCCAGGATATATGTATCTTGCTATCACGGCAGGACTTAGCTTTTCGCGAACACGACGAGACGGTAAGATTCGCGCTGATCGTTTTTATTCTGGTTATGTATCAAGCTAACTCAAAACTATGATTTGTTTTACAGTAACACTCAATAAATAAAGACAACTTTCTTGAGCTTGTACAATTTACTGCTCAGCGCGATTCGAAATTCTCAGCGCAGATGGGTGCAGCAGGCTACAACGCAAAATACACTTCCCCTGCTGTGCAAGAGCAATTAGTACAATGTGCAGCTGGAGTTGTTCGGGAACACATTCTGCAGACTAAACTTGGCGATGGATATTTTTCTCTGCTTGTGGACGAAGCTAACTGCGAGGCAAAGACGGAACAAATGTCGATTGTGATTCGGTTTTTACATCGTGCTACTGGTCGAATTTTGGAGCGATTGCTGGGGACCGTAAATTTGAAAGACACTAGCGCGGCAACACTTTTCACAAGTCTGGAAACGCAGTAAACAAAGTGGGGTTTAAACTTATCTCGATGTCGCGGACAAGGTTACGACGGGGCTGCCAATATGTCCGGTGATTACAATGGTTTGTAGCAGCGCGTGAGAGAAGTTTGCCCTCACGCTCATTTCATACACTGTTTCCCTCATCGATTAAACCTTGTGTTTGTGCCTGTTGCCAAAAACACTGTTTCGGTTGTGGAGTGTTTGGATACCGTACAGAGTATACATACCACGTGCAGCGCGTCATGTAAACGCAAGGATCAGCTACTTCACTCTGCAAGAAATGAAAAAGAGCAGCTTCTTCGCGATGGTTTCCTGGAAACTGGTAAATGCTTAAACCAACCGCTAACAACGGAATCGCTCAGCAAAACGCGCTGGAACTGTCGAGCGCGTGCGCTTCTCAGAATTAAATGGCTGTGGTTTCCGATCGCAATTTTTTTTTACTAAAGTTGCTGCTTCTGGGGCTAAAGAAGAGGAAAGAGCTTAAGCAATTGACATTCTCGAGCGTATGTGATCATTCCGTTTTGTCTTTCACGTTAAAACGCTCATTGTTGTCTTAGAGAAGGCAAAAACACTTTCAATGTATTTACAAAAGAAATATATGGATATTGTAACAGCTGCACGTCTTGTTGAGCAAGTGACCATAGAGCTAATTGAAATGCGTGACGACTGTTCCGATGGTCAAGCCTCATCAAGTTTCAATGCTATCTGGGTAAAAGCGAAAAAAAAAAATGTCGTGATTTGGTCGCCGAAGATGAAGAATCAATTGTCCCCTGGAAAAGTGCTAGAGGGAAACGCCGTGGTGACCGAAGTCGTGGAAAAGGCTGACCAAATGTCCCCGGGGCCGATACATAGCAGTTGAGCTCACGAAAAACTCAGGAGGAGCATTACCGTGACGATATCTATCGAAAAATTGTAAACGATGTCCTTGTCGAGTTGCAGACCAGATTTGACGACGGTATGCTTCGTTTGATAGAGTTATGTGGGGGATTGCGCCCTCAGAACAACTTTCGTCGATGGGACACGGACGATATTGATCGGATTTCTATACTGATAGTTTTGAAAATCAAACGGGCAACTTGCGCAAGGAAGCAAAGCGCTTCGGCGAACTGGGAAAAAAGGATTCGCGATTCTACGAATCTCAAAACTACAGAAGATCTAAGTATCGCCACGGTAGCTCATGACATGGAAAGCATATTCCCGACGCTGTTCCGTCTGGTCTCTTTCGTTTGCGTGCTACCCGTATCGACCACGAGTACAGAGCGTTCGTTCTCGACGATGAAATAAACGAAAACACGCTTGAGAGCGAGTCTTGGCCATGAGTTCCTGTCGAACTTGTTATTGTTGTCGTTAGAGCAAGACCTGTCAGGTACAATCGACAAAGATGCAGCCCTCGACAAGTTTTACAAGATGGCTGACCGTCGAATTAAGATGTGAACAGGTAATGCACCAAAAATGTCTTAGTTGCCCCCCCCCCCCTACCACCAATTTTCCAGGCTGGTTCCGCCCCTGGGTGTAGGGGATCATTACTCCATCGCAGTTGGTAGCAATGATAAAGTCGTCGTCGATCCATATTGTACAGTAGCCGGCGAAAGTGCTCGCTTTGGCAATACAGATGAACTGACATACTAAAACCACCATATATACTATGAAGTTAAAATTCAATAAAGCTGCACACCTTTTAAAGCGCTGTCTTCACCTGGTTCTTGTCTTTGCTTTAAGTGGTCACGGAGAAGTACCAGTCCAGCACGGACAACAAGTTCCCCCAGTCGGTGCGTATTGGTTTAGCCGCGAGCAGAATCGATGTGTTAAAATATCTTCGTGTCCACCACCCAGCAGGTAAAAGTTTTAGACAGATCAGTCAACAGCACCCGGAACTATCCTCTGGTTGACGATCTTCATAGGACGTTTATGCGACGTTGATCTCGACGAACGTGGGTGAAAACAAAGCAAACACCCCTCCCCCTCTTTTTCTGCATGGTTATGACCTAGACACCGACTAACGGAGGGGGTACTCCGATAACCGTAGGTTGCTGAGTGTCTCACCTTGTGTACCCGTCGGCGGGCTAGACTTGCTCTCTCGTTGACACGAGATACGCAGCGGGTGAGCTAGAATGTCCTTGGCGGGACTTAGGGGGATGTTGGGGTAGATCTGCAGTGGGGTTCCTTCACGCGGGTCTGAGTTGGTCGATCCTTGGTCTTGGTCGTAGATCTTGTGGATCCGATAAGTAATATACCAGATCCGGAGTTGTTGCCTCGTTGGGGTGTTGTACCCTTTTTTTACGTTGCTTGCCGCCTCCTATTACCGGGGAAGTTGGGGGCGAGGGCCGAAGGCGCGAACTGCTGGCCAAGCTATCCAGCAGTCTGCCACGTGTGCGTGGGGCAAATCACTTGATTAAAGTATGGGCCAATACTAATCCCAACACTAAGGACGAAGTGTGTGGTTCCCAAGCAAATTCGACTCTGATTTATGTTAGTCTATACCCAGCCTTCCCATCCGGCTTGGATCCTACCCGCTACCAGCTCTCCTTCCTGCCTAATCAGTCTACCACAGTCAATGTAACAGTAAATTGGTACAGATCCATACCTAGATCCTAATGTTGGCGACCGGGTAGGTGTGCACCACACTACTTGCACCTGATCCATCTTCAACTACCCTGATCCGGTAACCATACCCTCTTCTGGTAACCATTGCGTTATCCGAGGGACCGGGCACCGTCACCCACTGCCGGATCCGATTACCAGGTCAACCGGCGGATCCGATTCCATCAAGACTGTTCTTGAGCGGACCTTCTCACCACATTGGTTCTTGCTCAGGTCGTACCGGTCCATGAACCGCACAATGCCGGTCTATTGCCCGCAAAGCTCCAAGCTTGCAAAGTCGGGACATATGGCGGAAAATACCATCGTCCCGCTTACCGAAACTGCAATATTTTCACGCGACGACTCATCATATAATCTTAGTAACTCCTTCTCGTACGAGGCAAACCTGTACGTGCGCCCTTCTTCCTTAGCGCGGTAGCATTTCCCGGTATCTGGTGATGGCTTGGGCATATTCCAGTACTTATTATTCCAATTCTACATTTCGCAGTCGCCCCAATAGCTTGTGTTACCGTCCACATTTTCTTCTTCCAGAATTGAACCACCTCCCATTGCTCCTGTATGGTAGTTTTTGCACCCATAAAGAAAGTTATAGGTACGACGGAGAGGGAGAGTCCGGGTGGCAGAAAAAACAAAGAATGTAGCGCAGGGCGCCAATGCAGCGCGATGTCATAGCTTTAGCGTCAAAGGAAGACGTAATAGACTCACAGAGTCTCAGCTTAACCCTTTCGCGGTAAAAGGATACAGAAAGCGCCCTTTTGATGATTTCACAAAACACGGTACAATCATAATCAACAATCATAATCAGTACATGGAGTAATCATCATGTAATCATCGTCTATACAAACGCTAAGTTATACGCACCATACTATGTATGCTGCAAATCACTGTAGCTGGCATGTCCCATGAGACACACCGAAAAGACTCCGTAACTCTGTAAAAGGACGCCTAGAGCGCCCTATTAGAAGGAAATATCGATGAGTTGTATACTATAGTTTATCAAGGATACTCGCGAAAGGGTTAAAAAAGCCCGTTTTAATACCAGAATGCACAAGTACGTACACCTTACGGACTCCAAGAGTCAACCCTAACTCTAAGCTGTGTGAATCTCAAACTGAATGTATTTCCTTTTAGAGCGGCCAGGCCGCCTGTGGTGTAAATGTATCCGGTTCACTATCTAGCATAGTCATATGCATAATCAGTAGCTCACAAGTCATGTACTGATTCTACTACTGAAATAGGTTATCCAGTGTGTACCCACAAGGCCTGTGTGTCCCACACTTCGTAACCCTTCGGGTAACCCTCGTGTAACCCCGTTACAGCCAAACTGGTCAGGGCCGCGCGGGGTAAACCATGATTTGCTTACCCTTATTCGTGCTCACGGTCTGTTGGAACGTGATCAATGATTGCATGCTGCTGGACCGTGTTGGCCACTAACGAGTCGGGCCAGGTCGCGCATGCGCGCAAGCACATGCCCAAAACGGGCTACATAGTGCATTCACTCATGAGGCGCCTGTGAACGATCATTCAAGCGACGAAGTTGAGGTACGCAAATTTGAATATTGGACCTATTTAGACAATATGCTAATGTTAGAGGACTTCCCTCAGGTCCAAGTTGCGGAACGAGACACGCTGGGGGTCGACGCACGATGCTCGCGTGCTACTTCGAATTGCGCGAGTTCATCAGCACAGACGTGGAACTCGCCGACGAGTTGCCATCGCCGGCCGCAAAACGACAGCTCAAGGCCCTCCTGACTCAGCTGGCTGATGTCGAGTCTTTCTCGAAGAAGCTGCAGTCCAATGGACTCAACTTGCTGGACGCGCGTGACCTACTCGACGGCCTACTGGAGATCCAACCTTCCTCCATTCATTAACTATCTCGGTACGTGTATACGGCGTTAGTATATTATTTTTACCGCTAACTATTTGTTTTTGTTGTATTTTGTTTGTAGCGCCGAGAGCGGATATTGTTCACTCGTCCGTCGGGTGTGGTAAAGGTAGTGGCTGGTCAAGCCTCTCTCGCCCCGAGCGTGCCGCACTGCAGCCGTTTGTTAGGGCAGACACGTCGACGGAGGAGGCGACAGGCGAGGCGGAGACCACCAAAATGGGCTTTACAGACCGGATTTTAAAACGCCGCAATGTGGAAGTCGCGACTAGCGCTTACGAGCTGTTGGAGGTCATCCCGCCGACCTCCAACATTGTCGAGCTTCTGTTCAGCGTCGCGCGGATGGTGCTGCGCTACGAGAGGAACCGCCTTACCCCCATTTGCCCTTGCAATGATCCTTTTCCTCAAGGTGAACAAGAGCTATTGGGGCGCGACGACCGTAGACGCTTGTATCTAGACTGCAAGATGCTCTTTACTTTAACTGATAATTTGATTATTTGTTTGTTGAGCACGTTTACGTTATTTGTTTCTTGTTATATGCTACAGCCCAGCGCTACTTATTGCTGCTTGACTACGAAATAGGTATAAATGATATTGTCGGTTTCCCTGGTGGGTGGGTGGGTGGGTGGGTGGGTGGGGGGGGGGGTATAACAGCAGGATGTTCTTCGCAAGATCCCGAACCAACTTCAAGCAGCATAAATCCATGGCATCGTAGATCAGCACGACTGGTTCCTGGAGCATGATACCACACCAGTTATTCCCGTCACAATTGTAAGGAAGGAAGATGATTTCCGTGGACAGCCCGTCGAAAATGTTTCAGGTGCGTCGTCTCGTAGAAGATACGCTCGGACACCGCGACGTTGAGGCTGGTCGGATCACAACATCAGTCCGCTGACCAACCAACTTTCCCAATAGCAGATTAACGGCAGCATCGCTAACCAAACCTTGGCGGCGAGGTCGAGGTGATCCATCTAGAAACTTAAAGATGAACCAGTTGACACTTGAGATCCATAAAAGTGTGGCCTGTAATGGGCCCAAGGTTTTGGCAGCCCTATGCCACCTCTTTTTTGCGATAATCGTAGTCAGCGCAATACCCCCCCCACTCCGTCATACTTTTGCTCCCCCAAATCTGTCGTCCGCCTCTAAACAGACAAAGCCTTAGCTCCCAGAGGCGGATAACAGGCCATGGCAAAAATGCGGAGATTGACAGCTCCTACCAACAAACGATCCTTCACATATACCTTAATCCTTCAACGCCCACACGTTGTACATACACCAAGAAACATGTTGTAGGCGTAACATATTAAAACATGGGCATGCATTCCCTGCAAATGTACAGGGTTTGGGATTGTCAGACCAGATTACGAAATAAAAACGGATATAACCCGAACATATGCAGAGCGATGAAATAGTTACATGGGTTCATATAAATATAAGAATAGTCCGCTACAGAATTGACAGCATTTCGATAACTTTATAGGTTTGGGTAAGCTAACCGGTGGTGTACAACTTACAAATCTTACTGTGCGCGTTGTGGAGAACGACAAGAACGCAACATAGATAACGGCCAGAAATCGCGCTGCATAAATATTTCCAGTAATCCCAGCGGACACCTTCCGGAACGTGCTGCGCACTCTCGGGGGCGCTTTGTGTTGACCGGGGCGAGGTCAATCAGGCTCATTTGGAGTCGGAGCTTGGGTGTTATTCGAGACGTAAGTGACTTGCACTACGTAGGGGGATGTCAATAACCAATTTATCGGAACTGCGGCTGTGAGGTACCCAGAAACCAGAAAGATCCGTGATTCTGATCGAGGCGTTTGATTCATAAAATTATCATGTTTGCAAAAAACATTCATTTCATGGGATAGTTATTTATATAGTAAAATCAAGTAACGCTTTAATATTATTAATTCAATCCAGTTAATTCACACCATTTTCCTTATTCCCTTCCAAACCATGAGTTTACCACGAAGCGTATCCAAGAGGGTGTCAGCACCCTCTTGCATACGCTTCGTGGTAAAACTCCTGCTCAGCGAGGAAAACATTTTTTAGTTACATTTCATGGTTACAACCAACGTACTGTAACTGGGTTACCGTCCGGCGCTTGAATACGTACAGTTTCGTAAATAAAGCCGTGCTCAACTTGCACTCAAACCAGCTGCTTTAGGCTAAATACTCAGGGATCGGCTCATTGGGCATTTCGAAATAAAAGTGAAAAAGCTTCTTGGATTTTTTGTTCCCCAAATTGATAGCATCGGTACAATCCTATTAGTACGCGCTTATATAGTAGTTATAGTATGAACTTTTGTATGCAATGATATATGAACACCAAAGAAAGGTAAACATAAAGTCGAAGGTAAGCGGGATACTGTAGCGAGTGCATTTTGGGGGCGATTTAGAGGTGGACACACTAAAGAGACCTTCAAGGGTATATAAAAAAAACCTGCGTACGGAGAAGACATCGTTTGATCGGGTATTTGGGGAGGAGGTCAAGTTGGAAGGTAGCCGCAAGGCCTTAGCAGGGTCGCGATGCACTGCAGTACCACTGTATTCAACACAGCTAGACTTTTCATGCACAAAGGTACTTTTCCAAATCTTGCGTACGCCGATTACATCTAGTCTCATTGGAGACCGGGGTGCGAGCATAAAATTATTAGGGTGAAAAGAAAACAAGATGGGTGTCATCAAAACGAAGTTGGCTTTAGTAAAAGTAAGCCCTCGTATTAGTGCTCAATCAGATAAGGAAATACCAAAAACACTGTTGTTTTAGTGATGAGCACCGCAATTATACAACTGGCACCCGTGTAATGGCTGGTAGAATGCCGGACAGAATGCACCTGGTGCAGACAAAAACCTGACAACTCAGAACACAAGCTAATTGGGCTATTGTTTTACAAATATGAGTTGTATTAGACAAATGTCTCGCAGCGACCGTTCATTTGCAGTTCTACCAGCCAGCCACCCAATGAGCGCAGTATTTATCAAAAACTTAAACGTTAAAAAGTTCGACGAAAGACTACAGGAGCAAGAACTACCAAGAGGAGGTGACCAAGATCCGATTGACCTATAGCAAGGGCGGCTATGTCTCCTCGACTTTCTCGTGGATGCGTGCAGTCGAGACGAAGTCCCCCTCGCCGCTGTTTTATGGCTCCTGTGGCAATGTCGTAGGCGTTACACATAACTACCACCCTGCTAGAGGTCCACACACATGGGCTCAACTTGATCTTTGTACCGACAACGACGAACGAAACCGACATGCTTAATGCCATCTTCCTATATAAAAACAACGATGAATTCCCTTCAGTGCCTGCTGGCTTTGTAAGTCGTTGTCTGTATATCCCGTCGAACCGGTTCTCATACTATGAAATCTTCAACCTCCGATGGGCGCTGACCTGCACAGAGCCAGTACAAATTAATGTAAAGATTATTTATTTCATGTTCAGTTGTGTGCATGGTTAGGTGATCTACATTAGGATGTGTTGTGCCTGGAGGGCGCTCTATAGAGCTGTTTATAGCCGTAGTCATAGGCCTGTGTGCTGGGAAAAATAAACCAGGCAGTATTAGAGCTGAAAAACGACTCGGAGATATATGCGCGTATTGATGGACTGGTTTTTTTTTTTTACAATCGTCGTTACGCTTAAATGCACGTGACGTTGTGTGGCTTACATAAAACATATAAGAAACCTCAAAGACAATTATTTTCGAAGATTGGCTTCTGTGTACCGCAGTGGCCTAGGCGGATTCACTCTTGAGATCTGGCTTCTAACCGGCAAGGCACCTACTCAACCCGTAAGACCGTATTTCCATTTTTTGTCTGTATCTAGTACGATATGCAGCTGCTATCGCTGTTCACGCGAAGTGCGCTAGCTTGTCTTGATGTTACATTTGCTGTTCTGCAAGGATTTTTGAAACTTGGTTTTCGATACTGAACTCAATTACATAATCGAGTATTCTGTAATGCGGTTAACACTGATGTCCCATTGAAGGTTAAGCTTAGCCTTCAATCGGTGCTACCACAGCATGTTAATATGTCCGTGTTTGCGTTTGAGATAAATTTTGTTATTCCGCAGGTGTTCTCCGCTCAACTTATCCTTCCGTGCTGTTGAGCAAGTAGTCTTTGCCAATGTCGTCCCAGATGAAATTAATGCAGACCAGCAAGCGGCGCGTTTAATCGAAACCAGCGATGGCAGCTTCGTGGATGTGCGCGCGAGACTTCCACGCCGGCTCCCAGTGCACCAGGTAGTACGTCTTGCTCTTCACTTCCTTCCAGTTCCACAGCTCGCCACATGGTTTTGCTTCTCATCGTCGTCAGCTAGAGGCGGGGCTGCGCACATCGTCAAGGCCGACGCGGCGTAGATGATGTTACAAGCTGGTGGAGGCGACGGCAGTGTTCATGGAGAGCCGTAGATGTCAGATTGCTTGATCGCTAACGCGGATCTTGTGCGCCTTACCCGCAGCGATACACGGGGTCTTTAACTCCTTCGCGGGGCTGACGAGGCTTGGCGACGGGTATGGCGGCAACATTGTGCGTTGCATAGTGCGGGAAGCGAAGTGTCATGCGCCGCAGCGAAGTGCAAGTACAGGTCAAGTGCAATTAATTGCTTGGGAAATGCAAAGGTAACACCCTGCGTAATTAAGTGCTGGCTATTTGCCCAATGATGTCGGTAGTGTGAGCAGGAGTAGAGAAAACGAGGCGGCCAGGAGCTTGAAGCTGATTGTAGCGGCGAACAAGAGCGTAAGATGGCCAGTCCTGTAAAACCTGCACATGGACTTGATAACGTTCTCAGTTCCCCGGGCTTTGTTACCACGGACCTGCAGAACTTATAGCAGCCCCTTCTTGGCGGCAGCACCAAGCTTCAATACATCGCCTCGGTACTGCTTAGCCCTAAGTTCTCTAAACTGATGCTTGTCTTAAACTTTAGTAAAATATCAGCAAATACATACCTTTGGTATTGCAGTAAGTGACCGAGAACTCGTGCCGCTCGACCTTTTCCTGCACGAAACAGTATCGGACATGGATGTGCTTTGATCTCCCATGTAGTTCGGGGTTATAGCAGATCTTAATACAGCTTTGGTTGTCCTCGTGAATGACATCGGCTTACGTCGTGCGAAAGCCTAACTCTTTTAGAAGCAATTTGAGGAAAATCATCTCTTGCATGCAGTGACATAGGGCGAGGTACTCCGCCTCTGTTGTAGAGAGAACCACCGTGTGGTGTTTGCGCGAAAGCCACGAGATAGGACTGCTTGCAAGCATAGTCACATATCCAATGACTGATCTTCTCGTGTCGGGGCAGTTAGCATAGCCAGAGTCACTGTAAGCTGTCAGCTTATCGGCCTCGGGTAGGACTTCGAGAGTTCCAGCGAGGAGAAGACCGTAGTCTTTAGTGCCTAATAGATACTTCAGACCTCTGACTAGTGCTCCATTCCCGGATTAGCTTGGCATTGGCTGACTTCACGCATGTAGAATGCCATGTCGGGTCTCGTGCCTATGATGGGATACATGATACTGCCAACGGCTTCGCAATGCGGAATATCTCTCAACGCATCTTTCTCTGCCTTACTACTGGGCTGGCTGCTTACAGAGATTTTGACGTTCATCTCTGCTGGGTTGCTATAGGGTACGCAATGTAGTCGCTGAAGGGGCCAAGGACCTTCGTAGCGTATTTGTGTTGGTGGATAAAGATTGTTTTGCTCTTACGCTTAGGTTGTATCGACCACCGTAGTAAATATTGTGGAAACCGATAAAAATGTCTTATTGGATTGTTAATCCGCCGATTTAGTGGCTTATTAAGACCGACGATCCCCGATTTGATATATCCGACCTCCTAATTAGACTTGGGTACCTCGATTTATACTCATGATTACTACTTAAGATGACTTACAGAGTCAGAGCATATGAGTCGGGTTTACATTTGCTAATCGGCCGATTAAGCCAGGGCCACCTGTTTTGCTTGCTATTCAGATGGAATATCCGATATGCAACCTGTATTCGCTCCTTGCAGGCTAAATCAGCCGCCAGACAACCATCGTTGAAGTAGCTCGTGACTATGTAGTCAAGACTACCACACTAACATCAGAACTAAGAAGGAAAAGCCGCACGCAATTATAACACATGTAACTGAGATATGCAGGCGACGCGTTAAGAGCGGTGTTGGCGCAGCATTTGACCAGTCTCGGGCCGAGGGTACATGGATGTCGATCGAAATGGCTACGTTGCACAAAATTACGAGACGGGGGAGCGGTTTATACTCCAATTATAACGGAGACATCCCCGATTTATTAGTCTTCAAATCCGCTATGATAGATGTTTAACCGACTAATTCAGCAGGACAAACTAATCGGGTTTTACAATGCTTCACCTCCCGTAAATCCGTCATGGAGGGCTGATTTCAGCTCGTTTATAAGGGCTAGCGTAGGATCAGGACGTCGTCAACATACACAGCAATGTAGCATGTAGTTCCATCAACCGTGCGTTTGAACACACAGCTATCCTTAATTAATTTGTGGAACCCTAAAAGACAGACAACCTTTTTGTACCATACACAGGGAGCATGTTTCAACCCGTACAGCCTCTGTAGGAGTTTGCACACAGAGTGCTCCTTACATGGCACTTTAAACCCTTCCGGTTGAGCTATGTAGATCCCCTCTTCTAGCAAGCCGTTGAGAAACGCTGACTTTACGGCGATTTGGTGGATTCCAAGGTCAAGCAACGCTGCAATGGTAAGAAAGAGTCTGAGTACTCCCATCCTGATACCAGGTGAGACAATCTCGTTGTAATCGATGCAATGTTCACGTAGGAATCTTTTGAACACCAGGTGCGTCTTACAGCTGTCTATTTCGCCTGTACCGGTATATTTTACTACAAAGACCCATCGGCAGGTCAATAGCTTCCTTCATTTCGGAGGGGTACGAGAACTCAGGTTTGGTTGTCCATGTGGGAGCTGTATTCCGCTGTAGCTGCTTTACGCCACCGATCAGCGTGAGCCGACTTCATGGCAGCTCCGTAAGTGGTGGTCTCGGTGACACACCGAACAGTTAGCAATCTATAAAGCCGTTTTTTCCGTTGCTCTTGCTCCTGTAAATCTACTCGGCATTGAGAGTAACTTCCGTGTCATCGGTCGAGATGCGGGGTCAAGAGGCGATGGAGTTTCAGAGGATGCCTCGGTTCGGAACGAATAATGTATTTGTGTCCTGTTGAGCGCCTTTCTAAGGGGTGGTAGCCGGCGCTTAGCTGCAGTTGATGGCGTTGCAGGTACAGGCTCAGTCGATTCCGTGTGGACATGCTGATCTAACTTGATAGCGGGTTGTTTTGGTGGTTCCGTTCAGGTTAGCCAGGGAAGGATACTCGTCTTCCTAAAAGATGATGTCTCGGCTGTAGATGATGGCATGGGAGTTGAGATCCATCATGCGATAGCTCTTCTTGTGGCCAGGAACACCGAGGTACATGTACAGCCGTGCTCGAGCATTGAGGTTTTATTGGTCTGTAAGATGGACATATGCGCTACAACCAAAACCTTTCATGGACTGCATGGATGGAATTGCGTTGTGCCAGAGCTAACGCGGTGTACGATCGTTGGTCTTGGAGCTAGGCGCCATCTGAATCAAGGGCGTAATATGACAGACACACTCCGCCCACAGTTGCTTGGGAAGTTTGCTGTCAAGCTCAAACCCGTTCCATGATAGTTTTCATGCGACGTTCCCCAACTCCGTTCTGTTGCGGAGTGTATGCGTTTGTGAATTGTGTGTGTGCCGTACTTCCTGAAGATATCACGACCAAGCTTTTTGTATTCCTTGGCATTATCTGCTTGTCCGGGTTGTTGTCGCAGTAGCGGGCGTAGTTATGCAGTGCCCGTCTCGCAACACAACACGCTCTTCAAACACCTCGTCATAATCGACACCCTCGAGTTTGCAGCACCCTTGGATGCGGACATTATTCACTGCAGTTGCCATTTCTGCACGTGGCAGGTCGCCGCGAAAGACCAGCATGTCACCGGGTTGCATATCATCGATAATAACCCAATTCCCCCAGAAAGGATTACCTGCGAAAGACCCTGCCACCATGGTCATCACTGTTTGGGCTCCAACACAAGTAGCATCAAGTCCTATATACATTCCGTTTTGATTGCAGCCTCCACGGTCTCATTTCCTTGATAGTCACGATGGAGGAGCTCTGCCTTGGTATGTGGTTGCGATTCCACTCTCCGAGCCGCTCCACCACGCGGGGTGAATCCTGGCGCAAACGTAATTAAGCGCTCCAGAACAAGCTGGAACACTGGCGGGGTCGTTGAAGTATCGTGAAGTATGATTGGGCATATCGACAGTCATCTGATGTTGGTTTGACAGTTCAGTAGGCACAGCCAATGGAGCGGATGGGTGGCTCGGATAGCGCGAAGTACAATGTCCACTTCGTCTACAATGAGGAACTGGGAAACCGTAGTGTAATCCTCGTTCCAAAAGGTTGCTCTCATTGCAGTAAGCGACAACGGTCTAGTCGCATCACATACAACTGCGTTGTCGCCAGTCGACTCATCGCTACCGCTAGCATCGCGAGATGAAGTAGTAGATACGGCACTTTAAGAGCGCACAGCCTCTGCTGGGCAGTGTCATCTTCGCCGCAGGTCGTCACAATACCACTGACAAGCCCGTCTGTTGCGGCTACACAGCGTGTCGGAGCCTCATCTTCGTCATTGGTCATTACCTCTCAGGTGGTTACCGTTTCCGACGGTAGCGACTTGCACTAGGCGCTGGTTCTTTTGTGGATTGGCGATTTCTTTTTTTTTGTAGCGGACCGCCTTGCACGCTTCAACTTCGCAGTACCAGAGGCGTTGTAAGATTAGGGCACCCCATCCTCGGCACCGGTATGTTTCTCGCTGCGCCGGGCACTGTGAGTCAGCGGTAGCAGCAGCGTACAGGGATTCGCGCACACCCGGCCCCTAACTTTTTTTTTAAAACTAGTTTCTTGGTACTCGAAGCGTTGTTGTCGTCGGGGCGGGTGCTTCTACCGACCGAGCAGCACCATACCCGCCAGGTCTCGTCTCATCACCGCTTACAGCAGCATTTTTCTTGGGGGGGGGGGGGGGAAGGGGCGGCAGATGTTGGTGCAAAATCTGCCGCCCCGTTATTTGGTTGGACTGCGGCGGGGTTATTGAGGCTCGTGCTTGTAGTTGCTGCTCGGGCTTCGTTATATTTTTCGGGATGTTCCCCTCAGCGATCTGAACCGCTCGCAATAAATACCAACCTCTGTCGTTCAGAATGTGTGCTCTTTGTACGCACCGACGTCTTATTTTTGTACGGTATTCACCAGCCCGGAAGCTTCCATATGGATGTTATGACTAGCCCGTAGTATTCACCTGCTCTGCGGTTATCAGAACCCACTCTGTTGATATCAAACACTTCTCTCAAACAATCCTACGTATGTGTACGCTCTGATATGGACTGTTCAGCAATAAAGAAGACGGGACTTGTATAAGAGTTAATAACACTTCAAAGGATGTATTTGAGTATTTCATTGTTCAAAACCAGTACAATCACAGAATAGAATTTAAGAAGATACAAATTCTCTAGCTACGCATGATACGATTACCAGATATTCCTCCGATATGATCCCGGCAGGAATTCGTGTTAGCAGCAAAAACTAATAAATCAATATAATATATTAAAATTAAAACCCGGTTGAAAGGATAATAATACTAATAAGACTTTAAATTTGATAATTTTGGCGAAAATTACAAAAAAAAACTCGCTGAAATCCTTAAAAAGAAAAAGGTTCCATGACTCACAAACCTGCAACAAATGAATTGCAATGCGAATTAGGACGGCTTATGCGCTACTACACACAATTAGCACCGCCGAACCGCCCTCTTACCTTGGTATTATTGTGATGGGTTCATCTACGAAGCTACCTGCCTCAAAGCAGTGCTTAGCAAGTCGAAAAGTGCGGTTATTTATGTACTACTAGTGCAATATTACTCTTGATAAGTGTAGCCCGATTCATTGCGCTACCAGACGGGAGGAGCCTAACAGCAAATACTTGTCTACCTCTGCTACTATCGAAGGCCTGGGATTGAGAATAATGTTAGGCCCCTCCTCGTCTGGCACAATGTCTGTATCTCCGTCGGTTTGGTACAGTGTACCGATGTAGTCTATACCATATATTGCTGTGCCCAGATCAGTCAATCATAAGTCAGATGTAAAATAAGAAAATTGAGCTCGAAAATGTTGCTTTTTTGCACCCGGACTAAAACTTAACGTGGCCTGCCGATATTTTTGTATCGATATTAATGCGATATTTTAGTATCGCATAGATAAGTTGAGAGTATATTATAGAATACAATTGATTATTACTACAATATAATGCGTTAGTACGAACCCCTGAATCTCGAGCGAAAGCGCTCCGCTCGTGCTAGAGGCTGTCGACATGCACCTCGCGTTGAAGGAGAGCAGCTGTTGTTCTGCCACTCGGCGATGCCGTACTTTCGCCAGCGCACAGCACCGAAAGGCAGTGGACAAGGTGCTGCTAAAGAAAGAACATGGCTCCAGCATGCACGAAAAAGGCGTTGAAGCAAATTATGCTGCATCTCTATTCCACAGCTGTTACAACTGTCGCCAACCAAGACGTAGCTCTGCTGTGCTTGCTCTGCTTTCTCTTCGGGCGTGGGTCGGACCTCACGCCCCCCCCCCCCCCCAAGGCGAATACCCCCATCGGCTCGGGTGATGTCTTCTTCGTGCTCTTCATTCGCGTCAAGACCTCTTTAGTGCAAGGGCTCTCACTCTACCCTGAAGACGACTGTACCACCTTCCCGCTCTTCGTAATCGATCTTGCATTATTAACCCAGTCGTCACCAATACCATCGCTGCTAGGCCATCTCCCGGAGCGAACGGAGTTTCAAAATCCGCGCTCACGCTAGCACACGCTCATCGACTTGATGGACCGCCAGGAGGCCAACGGAGCGGGAATGTATGTGCAGTGGCTTTTCGACCGACGAGCCTGGAGCATGGCAGCGACAAACAAGCGTTCGCCTACGTTTTCAATGCACCGTCGGAAGAACACACACTCACCGACCCGGCTGCTGCTCAGAAACTGACGGAACATGCAAGCCGTGCTCTTGACGAAGGCGTGCATCACCCAGAGGTAAAGAAGGCTGCTGATAGGACGGGCAAGTCATCTCGTAGAGATCAGACTGCTGCAATCGCCCAGCGCGTCACGGCTCGTACGCATGTACCTCGTGCCATCGAACGGGATGCAGTCACCGAATGTGAAGATACAGTCATCGAACTGGGCACTTCTGAAACCGATGAATCGTCAGACGGTAACGTGTGTTACCCGATATACGGCAAGTACCACAACACCAAGCAGGTGACGATTACAGCGGACTATGCAACTACGAAGACTACCTGGAGAGTGGCCCGTGTCAACGACCGCCGTAATTCTCCTCGGAAACTGGCGGAACATGCAAGCCGTGCTCTTGACGAAGGCGTGCATCACCCAGAGGTAAAGAAGGCTGCTGATAGGACGGGCAAGTCATCTCGTAGAGATCAGACTGCTGCAATCGCCCAGCGCGTCACGGCTCGTACGCATGTACCTCGTGCCATCGAACGGGATGCAGTCACCGAATGTGAAGATACAGTCATCGAACTGGGCACTTCTGAAACCGATGAATCGTCAGACGGTAACGTGTGTTACCCGATATACGGCAAGTACCACAACACCAAGCAGGTGACGATTACAGCGGACTATGCAACTACGAAGACTACCTGGAGAGTGGCCCGTGTCAACGACCGCCGTAATTCTCCTCGGAAACTGACGGAACATGCAAGCCGTGCTCTTGACGAAGGCGTGCATCACCCAGAGGTAAAGAAGGCTGCTGATAGGACGGGCAAGTCATCTCGTAGAGATCAGACTGCTGCAATCGCCCAGCGCGTCACGGCTCGTACGCATGTACCTCGTGCCATCGAACGGGATGCAGTCACCGAATGTGAAGATACAGTCATCGAACTGGGCACTTCTGAAACCGATGAATCGTCAGACGGTAACGTGTGTTACCCGATATACGGCAAGTACCACAACACCAAGCAGGTGACGATTACAGCGGACTATGCAACTACGAAGACTACCTGGAGAGTGGCCCGTGTCAACGACCGCCGTAATTCTCCTCGGAAACTGACGGAACATGCAAGCCGTGCTCTTGACGAAGGCGTGCATCACCCAGAGGTAAAGAAGGCTGCTGATAGGACGGGCAAGTCATCTCGTAGAGATCAGACTGCTGCAATCGCCCAGCGCGTCACGGCTCGTACGCATGTACCTCGTGCCATCGAACGGGATGCAGTCACCGAATGTGAAGATACAGTCATCGAACTGGGCACTTCTGAAACCGATGAATCGTCAGACGGTAACGTGTGTTACCCGATATACGGCAAGTACCACAACACCAAGCAGGTGACGATTACAGCGGACTATGCAACTACGAAGACTACCTGGAGAGTGGCCCGTGTCAACGACCGCCGTAATTCTCCTCGGAAACTGACGGAACATGCAAGCCGTGCTCTTGACGAAGGCGTGCATCACCCAGAGGTAAAGAAGGCTGCTGATAGGACGGGCAAGTCATCTCGTAGAGATCAGACTGCTGCAATCGCCCAGCGCGTCACGGCTCGTACGCATGTACCTCGTGCCATCGAACGGGATGCAGTCACCGAATGTGAAGATACAGTCATCGAACTGGGCACTTCTGAAACCGATGAATCGTCAGACGGTAACGTGTGTTACCCGATATACGGCAAGTACCACAACACCAAGCAGGTGACGATTACAGCGGACTATGCAACTACGAAGACTACCTGGAGAGTGGCCCGTGTCAACGACCGCCGTAATTCTCCTCGGAAACTGACGGAACATGCAAGCCGTGCTCTTGACGAAGGCGTGCATCACCCAGAGGTAAAGAAGGCTGCTGATAGGACGGGCAAGTCATCTCGTAGAGATCAGACTGCTGCAATCGCCCAGCGCGTCACGGCTCGTACGCATGTACCTCGTGCCATCGAACGGGATGCAGTCACCGAATGTGAAGATACAGTCATCGAACTGGGCACTTCTGAAACCGATGAATCGTCAGACGGTAACGTGTGTTACCCGATATACGGCAAGTACCACAACACCAAGCAGGTGACGATTACAGCGGACTATGCAACTACGAAGACTACCTGGAGAGTGGCCCGTGTCAACGACCGCCGTAATTCTCCTCGGAAACTGACGGAACATGCAAGCCGTGCTCTTGACGAAGGCGTGCATCACCCAGAGGTAAAGAAGGCTGCTGATAGGACGGGCAAGTCATCTCGTAGAGATCAGACTGCTGCAATCGCCCAGCGCGTCACGGCTCGTACGCATGTACCTCGTGCCATCGAACGGGATGCAGTCACCGAATGTGAAGATACAGTCATCGAACTGGGCACTTCTGAAACCGATGAATCGTCAGACGGTAACGTGTGTTACCCGATATACGGCAAGTACCACAACACCAAGCAGGTGACGATTACAGCGGACTATGCAACTACGAAGACTACCTGGAGAGTGGCCCGTGTCAACGACCGCCGTAATTCTCCTCGGAAACTGACGGAACATGCAAGCCGTGCTCTTGACGAAGGCGTGCATCACCCAGAGGTAAAGAAGGCTGCTGATAGGACGGGCAAGTCATCTCGTAGAGATCAGACTGCTGCAATCGACCAGCGCGTCACGGCTCGTACGCATGTACCTCGTGCCATCGAACGGGATGCAGTCACCGAATGTGAAGATACAGTCATCGAACTGGGCACTTCTGAAACCGATGAATCGTCAGACGGTAACGTGTGTTACCCGATATACGGCAAGTACCACAACACCATGCAGGTGACGATTACAGCGGACTGTGCAACTACGAAGACTACCTGGAGAGTGGCCCGTGTCAACGACCGCCGTAATTCTCCTCGGAAACTGACGGAACATGCAAGCCGTGCTCTTGACGAAGGCGTGCATCACCCAGAGGTAAAGAAGGCTGCTGATAGGACGGGCAAGTCATCTCGTAGAGATCAGACTGCTGCAATCGCCCAGCGCGTCACGGCTCGTACGCATGTACCTCGTGCCATCGAACGGGATGCAGTCACCGAATGTGAAGATACAGTCATCGAACTGGGCACTTCTGAAACCGATGAATCGTCAGACGGTAACGTGTGTTACCCGATATACGGCAAGTACCACAACACCAAGCAGGTGACGATTACAGCGGACTATGCAACTACGAAGACTACCTGGAGAGTGGCCCGTGTCAACGACCGCCGTAATTCTCCTCGGAAACTGACGGAACATGCAAGCCGTGCTCTTGACGAAGGCGTGCATCACCCAGAGGTAAAGAAGGCTGCTGATAGGACGGGCAAGTCATCTCGTAGAGATCAGACTGCTGCAATCGCCCAGCGCGTCACGGCTCGTACGCATGTACCTCGTGCCATCGAACGGGATGCAGTCACCGAATGTGAAGATACAGTCATCGAACTGGGCACTTCTGAAACCGATGAATCGTCAGACGGTAACGTGTGTTACCCGATATACGGCAAGTACCACAACACCAAGCAGGTGACGATTACAGCGGACTATGCAACTACGAAGACTACCTGGAGAGTGGCCCGTGTCAACGACCGCCGTAATTCTCCTCGGAAACTGACGGAACATGCAAGCCGTGCTCTTGACGAAGGCGTGCATCACCCAGAGGTAAAGAAGGCTGCTGATAGGACGGGCAAGTCATCTCGTAGAGATCAGACTGCTGCAATCGACCAGCGCGTCACGGCTCGTACGCATGTACCTCGTGCCATCGAACGGGATGCAGTCACCGAATGTGAAGATACAGTCATCGAACTGGGCACTTCTGAAACCGATGAATCGTCAGACGGTAACGTGTGTTACCCGATATACGGCAAGTACCACAACACCAAGCAGGTGACGATTACAGCGGACTATGCAACTACGAAGACTACCTGGAGAGTGGCCCGTGTCAACGACCGCCGTAATTCTCCTCGGAAACTGACGGAACATGCAAGCCGTGCTCTTGACGAAGGCGTGCATCACCCAGAGGTAAAGAAGGCTGCTGATAGGACGGGCAAGTCATCTCGTAGAGATCAGACTGCTGCAATCGCCCAGCGCGTCACGGCTCGTACGCATGTACCTCGTGCCATCGAACGGGATGCAGTCACCGAATGTGAAGATACAGTCATCGAACTGGGCACTTCTGAAACCGATGAATCGTCAGACGGTAACGTGTGTTACCCGATATACGGCAAGTACCACAACACCAAGCAGGTGACGATTACAGCGGACTATGCAACTACGAAGACTACCTGGAGAGTGGCCCGTGTCAACGACCGCCGTAATTCTCCTCGGAAACTGACGGAACATGCAAGCCGTGCTCTTGACGAAGGCGTGCATCACCCAGAGGTAAAGAAGGCTGCTGATAGGACGGGCAAGTCATCTCGTAGAGATCAGACTGCTGCAATCGCCCAGCGCGTCACGGCTCGTACGCATGTACCTCGTGCCATCGAACGGGATGCAGTCACCGAATGTGAAGATACAGTCATCGAACTGGGCACTTCTGAAACCGATGAATCGTCAGACGGTAACGTGTGTTACCCGATATACGGCAAGTACCACAACACCAAGCAGGTGACGATTACAGCGGACTATGCAACTACGAAGACTACCTGGAGAGTGGCCCGTGTCAACGACCGCCGTAATTCTCCTCGGAAACTGACGGAACATGCAAGCCGTGCTCTTGACGAAGGCGTGCATCACCCAGAGGTAAAGAAGGCTGCTGATAGGACGGGCAAGTCATCTCGTAGAGATCAGACTGCTGCAATCGCCCAGCGCGTCACGGCTCGTACGCATGTACCTCGTGCCATCGAACGGGATGCAGTCACCGAATGTGAAGATACAGTCATCGAACTGGGCACTTCTGAAACCGATGAATCGTCAGACGGTAACGTGTGTTACCCGATATACGGCAAGTACCACAACACCAAGCAGGTGACGATTACAGCGGACTATGCAACTACGAAGACTACCTGGAGAGTGGCCCGTGTCAACGACCGCCGTAATTCTCCTCGGAAACTGACGGAACATGCAAGCCGTGCTCTTGACGAAGGCGTGCATCACCCAGAGGTAAAGAAGGCTGCTGATAGGACGGGCAAGTCATCTCGTAGAGATCAGACTGCTGCAATCGCCCAGCGCGTCACGGCTCGTACGCATGTACCTCGTGCCATCGAACGGGATGC
This sequence comes from Phytophthora vignae f. sp. vignae, assembly GCA_016169955.1. Classification (NCBI taxonomy): domain Eukaryota; phylum Oomycota; class Peronosporomycetes; order Peronosporales; family Peronosporaceae; genus Phytophthora; species Phytophthora vignae. The sequence continues at coordinate 385,617 of JABJUM010000028.1, read as the reverse complement.
AGTCACCGAATGTGAAGATACAGTCATCGAACTGGGCACTTCTGAAACCGATGAATCGTCAGACGGTAACGTGTGTTACCCGATATACGGCAAGTACCACAACACCAAGCAGGTGACGATTACAGCGGACTATGCAACTACGAAGACTACCTGGAGAGTGGCCCGTGTCAACGACCGCCGTAATTCTCCTCGGAAACTGACGGAACATGCAAGCCGTGCTCTTGACGAAGGCGTGCATCACCCAGAGGTAAAGAAGGCTGCTGATAGGACGGGCAAGTCATCTCGTAGAGATCAGACTGCTGCAATCGCCCAGCGCGTCACGGCTCGTACGCATGTACCTCGTGCCATCGAACGGGATGCAGTCACCGAATGTGAAGATACAGTCATCGAACTGGGCACTTCTGAAACCGATGAATCGTCAGACGGTAACGTGTGTTACCCGATATACGGCAAGTACCACAACACCAAGCAGGTGACGATTACAGCGGACTATGCAACTACGAAGACTACCTGGAGAGTGGCCCGTGTCAACGACCGCCGTAATTCTCCTCGGAAACTGACGGAACATGCAAGCCGTGCTCTTGACGAAGGCGTGCATCACCCAGAGGTAAAGAAGGCTGCTGATAGGACGGGCAAGTCATCTCGTAGAGATCAGACTGCTGCAATCGCCCAGCGCGTCACGGCTCGTACGCATGTACCTCGTGCCATCGAACGGGATGCAGTCACCGAATGTGAAGATACAGTCATCGAACTGGGCACTTCTGAAACCGATGAATCGTCAGACGGTAACGTGTGTTACCCGATATACGGCAAGTACCACAACACCAAGCAGGTGACGATTACAGCGGACTATGCAACTACGAAGACTACCTGGAGAGTGGCCCGTGTCAACGACCGCCGTAATTCTCCTCGGAAACTGACGGAACATGCAAGCCGTGCTCTTGACGAAGGCGTGCATCACCCAGAGGTAAAGAAGGCTGCTGATAGGACGGGCAAGTCATCTCGTAGAGATCAGACTGCTGCAATCGCCCAGCGCGTCACGGCTCGTACGCATGTACCTCGTGCCATCGAACGGGATGCAGTCACCGAATGTGAAGATACAGTCATCGAACTGGGCACTTCTGAAACCGATGAATCGTCAGACGGTAACGTGTGTTACCCGATATACGGCAAGTACCACAACACCAAGCAGGTGACGATTACAGCGGACTATGCAACTACGAAGACTACCTGGAGAGTGGCCCGTGTCAACGACCGCCGTAATTCTCCTCGGAAACTGACGGAACATGCAAGCCGTGCTCTTGACGAAGGCGTGCATCACCCAGAGGTAAAGAAGGCTGCTGATAGGACGGGCAAGTCATCTCGTAGAGATCAGACTGCTGCAATCGCCCAGCGCGTCACGGCTCGTACGCATGTACCTCGTGCCATCGAACGGGATGCAGTCACCGAATGTGAAGATACAGTCATCGAACTGGGCACTTCTGAAACCGATGAATCGTCAGACGGTAACGTGTGTTACCCGATATACGGCAAGTACCACAACACCAAGCAGGTGACGATTACAGCGGACTATGCAACTACGAAGACTACCTGGAGAGTGGCCCGTGTCAACGACCGCCGTAATTCTCCTCGGAAACTGACGGAACATGCAAGCCGTGCTCTTGACGAAGGCGTGCATCACCCAGAGGTAAAGAAGGCTGCTGATAGGACGGGCAAGTCATCTCGTAGAGATCAGACTGCTGCAATCGCCCAGCGCGTCACGGCTCGTACGCATGTACCTCGTGCCATCGAACGGGATGCAGTCACCGAATGTGAAGATACAGTCATCGAACTGGGCACTTCTGAAACCGATGAATCGTCAGACGGTAACGTGTGTTACCCGATATACGGCAAGTACCACAACACCAAGCAGGTGACGATTACAGCGGACTATGCAACTACGAAGACTACCTGGAGAGTGGCCCGTGTCAACGACCGCCGTAATTCTCCTCGGAAACTGACGGAACATGCAAGCCGTGCTCTTGACGAAGGCGTGCATCACCCAGAGGTAAAGAAGGCTGCTGATAGGACGGGCAAGTCATCTCGTAGAGATCAGACTGCTGCAATCGCCCAGCGCGTCACGGCTCGTACGCATGTACCTCGTGCCATCGAACGGGATGCAGTCACCGAATGTGAAGATACAGTCATCGAACTGGGCACTTCTGAAACCGATGAATCGTCAGACGGTAACGTGTGTTACCCGATATACGGCAAGTACCACAACACCATGCAGGTGACGATTACAGCGGACTATGCAACTACGAAGACTACCTGGAGAGTGGCCCGTGTCAACGACCGCCGTAATTCTCCTCGGAAACTGACAGAACATGCAAGCCGTGCTCTTGACGAAGGCGTGCATCACCCAGAGGTAAAGAAGGCTGCTGATAGGACGGGCAAGTCATCTCGTAGAGATCAGACTGCTGCAATCGCCCAGCGCGTCACGGCTCGTACGCATGTACCTCGTGCCATCGAACGGGATGCAGTCACCGAATGTGAAGATACAGTCATCGAACTGGGCACTTCTGAAACCGATGAATCGTCAGACGGTAACGTGTGTTACCCGATATACGGCAAGTACCACAACACCAAGCAGGTGACGATTACAGCGGACTATGCAACTACGAAGACTACCTGGAGAGTGGCCCGTGTCAACGACCGCCGTAATTCTCCTCGGAAACTGACGGAACATGCAAGCCGTGCTCTTGACGAAGGCGTGCATCACCCAGAGGTAAAGAAGGCTGCTGATAGGACGGGCAAGTCATCTCGTAGAGATCAGACTGCTGCAATCGCCCAGCGCGTCACGGCTCGTACGCATGTACCTCGTGCCATCGAACGGGATGCAGTCACCGAATGTGAAGATACAGTCATCGAACTGGGCACTTCTGAAACCGATGAATCGTCAGACGGTAACGTGTGTTACCCGATATACGGCAAGTACCACAACACCAAGCAGGTGACGATTACAGCGGACTATGCAACTACGAAGACTACCTGGAGAGTGGCCCGTGTCAACGACCGCCGTAATTCTCCTCGGAAACTGACGGAACATGCAAGCCGTGCTCTTGACGAAGGCGTGCATCACCCAGAGGTAAAGAAGGCTGCTGATAGGACGGGCAAGTCATCTCGTAGAGATCAGACTGCTGCAATCGCCCAGCGCGTCACGGCTCGTACGCATGTACCTCGTGCCATCGAACGGGATGCAGTCACCGAATGTGAAGATACAGTCATCGAACTGGGCACTTCTGAAACCGATGAATCGTCAGACGGTAACGTGTGTTACCCGATATACGGCAAGTACCACAACACCATGCAGGTGACGATTACAGCGGACTATGCAACTACGAAGACTACCTGGAGAGTGGCCCGTGTCAACGACCGCCGTAATTCTCCTCGTGGTCCAGAGTGTCATGTACTATAACCCAGCCGTCTGCTCGTGACTTGCAACGCACTTCGGAGGCTCTTGAGTAACTGCTGTACGATGATTTCGCCAACGAGGTGGCTGTCGTGGATCTCTAAAAGGAGTCCGGCTAGGAAAAGTTCAAGAACTTCTGAACTAAGGATGGGTTCGGCAAACGGGCACTCAGCACTGACGCACGAGGCTTGTGCATGGTCAGTGCATTAAGCGTGCGGCCGAGCTTGCTGGCCACCCGGACATCGTCACGCAGCATGATATCGACACGTTTGTTGCGGATGAACTCCGAGAGCATGGAGTGGACCTCACAGGGGGCACGTCGTGGAAGGTAGTGCTGCGGTTTCTGCGACGCCTCAGAGAAGCCCGCCGTGATTGCATGTTCAAGGTCATGGACAAGGACAACTTCACCGTTGCAGGACGGCGTGGGGCACGTGTACTCGAGAAAGCGTCTCTCTACACCGACCTTTACTTCGTCGGCGCGTACAATCATAGCCTCGATGGGCATGCATTTGTGTCCAAGGAACGAAGGGTAAGTTTCAGAGCCTCTACGACTTGAAGGAGCCCAAGCAGTGTCGTCGGTAATGGACTGGATAACCTTCGTGGCATGTATACTGCCTTTCATTGTCTTTAAGAAAACGTAGGTAGCTAGGAACCGCGCTTGCCTTATCCAAAATTAATTCCCAACAAAAACGAGTTGTGTCTGCATGGAAATAAAGGGTCATATGTCTATAATAATTCGGTATAAAACCAGGAAAACCTCAGTGAGGAGAACACCTTAGAGCGAACAAAAGATATGACCCAGTGAGAAAAAAAAAATAAAGGAACGCAATCGAGTAGGCATGCTTAATGCATTAGTTTATTATCGTACAATAGACGGAATGGCTTGTTAAGTGCCAAGGGGTTTCATCCTGACAAGGACTTCTCGTCAAGCTCAAAGCCTTTGGCAAAAAAGATGCTCAAGAACGCGATCTCTAGCCCCAACTAGCTTTTTTTAAGGACAAAAGAAGGATCAAATTTGACGACTCTCGCTTCGCCTCATTTCAACATATATAGCACCGTATTGGGTATAGTTTCAATGATTAGTGTTTGGTCTATACACTGGAGGCGGTGGTGTGCGCTGGAAATGTGTTGCCTTCGCGCAGCAACTCGAGCAAAAGTGTCACTCCAGACATCACGAATTATGCAGTTTGTCCTTAACTTTAGGACAAAAATATCCGGCTAATAATAGAATCAAGTCAAACGTCGCTTCAGCAGTTATGGCCTGGTGCCACAGCGACAGAAGCCCAATAAGATCGTACCTAAACGAGTCAATACAAATTTTCAAGACAGGTTTTGTCCTTACCAGCCCAATTAAGGACAAAACCCTTCAAAACTCGAGGCTGAACAGTCTGTTTGGTCCTTCGTTATTAGGACCAATTTTGTTGGGGCTAGAGTGGGGAATATTCAAATCAAGACATATATTGAGCATTTAAGCTTGACGAATACGTTGAGGGTACAACGAGAACCAGGCATCGTTCAGGCTGGTAGCTGCAGCTCTACGTCGTCGTTTGGTCGGTGGTTCGGTGTTGCCAGCTTCCTCCCTCGCCCCTTCTTCGTGTGCTTGCTTCTTCTTGTTGTAGATCGTCGCTTCCAGCAGCGTCAAACGGGTGTCAAGCTTCTAGCTGACCAGAGTTTACTGTTCAACCAAGGCTGCTTGATGCTGAAACCAAGGGGTGCTAGGTGATGTCAGCTTCAGCGTCGGTAGTCTTAATGCTTTCTTGTTTGGAGATTGAGGTTGTGTCACAGACCAGGTGCAACCACCACGCGAGTCGCTCACTGACACAGAAACTTTTTCCCCCTCGTACACGTTTCCATGCGCTGTTCCACCAGGCCGTCTGGAGCAAGAGACTTTCGCCCCGGGTAGTGGTGGAACAGGTATGCCATCAGTGGGTTGACAACCCGTGCATTCACGTTGTATTGTGCAGTATACAGGCCGGACAAGGAGACGGACTTGGCACCAACACCTTGGCTCTCCTTGTAAGCAGCTGCACGCTTCCACTTGCGCTCTCAAATCTTGGCTGCAGTGCCAAGCTTCATTTTCCTCAGGCTGTTCGGCGCTGAGGACGGCGTGCCCGGCACCAGTACTACTGGCTGCGCTGTCTTCGAGAGTGTCTCCATGGCTTAGCCGCAAAGCCCTTCTTCCCAACACAGCAGGGTTGAGTGGGCTAAGTCGGAGCAGCTAACTCGAAGGGGGGGGGCTTGGTAGACGACTCTTTGGAGACTGAGATGTTTCGACGAGATTCTCCAGACACCTGTAATATTGCATGCATTCTGGCAAGTTTCAAAGAGATGAAAAGATGCAGTGAGGCTGTCAATGCACCTTTACATAATGACACATTGTACCAGATGCCTTTGGAAAATGATGATCGGATATTGAAGGTCCCCTTAGAGCTGTTAGTCAAGGAGTAACTATGCTTTTTAGTCTGTACTATTGTAGTTTGCTAGAACCAACCATCTAAAGCTCTACTGCTGGCAGTGCGCCATCTCTAATCTAACTCACTTCGTGTTTTGAGTATTTTAAGGGCGGATTTGCGAGCGCTTGTGGTTGTGGTGTAGCACCCCGCGCAGAGAGCGAGCTAGGTGGCGGGGAGAAGCGCTGGAGATGGACGGGAAAGCCGACGAGGGTGATGGGCTATGGGACATGGCGGCAGAATCCAGTGCGACGCGTAATCACCGACCAGAGCCACGTCTCGGTGAACGCGCCGACCCTAACCCCCGCCGAGCAAAACCCGCCGAGCCAAAACGCGCCGAGCCCAGACCCCGCCGAGCAAAACGCGTCGAGGTACCGTAATCTAGGTGTCAAGTGTCACCCCCCACCTTCAGGCAAATCCCAAGATCATGATAAAAGCAACATGCAGAATCAGATATCAATTAATCCACACACTGTGATGTATTTAGCTGGTTAACAATCTTCTTCCCTGTAAATGTGGCGATCTACGATGTCGTCGTCCCAGCAAACGTCACCTACCTCAGAATCGATCCATGAGAGGCCCTCTAGCGCCGCCACCAGCTCGTCGTCCACTTCTTCCGACTGCACAAGCATACTCGTGGTGTTTTCACGCCCGTCAAAGAGAATGTCAATGTGCTTGAACCCACCTTTCACTGCAGCAGAACTGAGGCCACTCCATGCTTGCTGTAGCCATCGTAGCACACGCTTACGATCAGGCGCTTTAAGTGCCATCTCATTCCCGTCACCGCGCACCAGCACCTTTGCGCACTCTGCCTTCAGATACGCCGCCCAAGCCGCTCACACGCCATCCTTAAGGGGCTTGTTCCAGGATATGTCGGCGGGTTGGCAGCAGTAGGTGTAACCTGGGGGTACACGTTGCAGTACCACATTCTTCTCAGCCGCGTAAGCGACGATTTCAGCGGTCCAGTGGGCGCTGAAGTCGTCCCAGACTAACATGACGGGATCATCCTCGCGGCAGCGATGTCCGAAGAAGTGCTGTAGGAACTGGATCGACAAATCCGCATTCCACCACCCTTTGCCATTAGCGAATATTGTAGTGTTGATCTCCCGCTGTAGCTTCTCCATCTCGGTCCACATGCCCCGGCTGAAGCCCTGTCGCAGGCGAGTGTTCTCTTCGCGGGTTTCTTCGACTTTGGACGGGCGCATTTTGATAACAACCCAGGGATCGTACTTCTTGGCACGTAGCGATAGACTGTAACGCGCCAGATAAGACGCCATCCACGTTGGCGAAGCTGAAAAGGCTGAGGCAGGAACATCGTACATTTTAGCATTCGCTAACGTCTCCAACTCCAGCATTTTAGCCGAAATAGGGACGCCATGCGAGCGAAGGGCCATAATCCAGTCCAGAATGTCCATTTCGGCGTCGTCCGAAAGCGTTTTAGCTGCCCCTTTTTGACGGCATCGTTTCTGCTGTGCTGTCCGTGTCTTAGACGCCATTTTCTCGATGTGCTGGCGTTGCTGCTTCCAGCGCCGAATTACGCGCACCTTCGACTTGTAGCCCGTGCTTTTGGGAGCAATGTTAGGCCAAAACGTTTCCATAACAGCAGCCATGGGGTGGGTATCGTAAAAGGCAAGCACAACAGACTTGAGAGCAAACGTTTCAGAAACGAGTTTGTGCTGATTTGGCTTGCGGCCTCCTCCGGGCTTCGCTAGTATTCCTCTCATGCTGTGGCTGCCTTGGTGTTGTGAGCGCTTGACTGCTGGCGCTGGAGTGCGAATTAGTTGTGGTTGGTTGTTGGTTCTGGCAGAGAGTGTGGGCTCCGCCACGGGTGACACTAAACCTATCGCTGCAAATCCTAATCTGAGTAGGCAAAACACCGCATCTGATTGGCTCAATCAACGGGGTGACACTAAACAACTCCGGACACTTAACACCTAGATTACGGTAAGATCTTGATTACGTTACGCAAATCAGGTTGAAGAACTGTAGTGCAAGTACGATAGACGCAAGGATAGACGTAGGGTGGTAGGCTTAGCAAGCACAAAGTAGGGAATAGCCAGTAGCAAGGACATACGACAGGGTAAGGTCTCAGTCCCGAAATTTCTCTGAATCACAAAGACCTCCAGTCTTCCCTCTGGTTCCAGGGAAACTACCAAGCGCCGGCAAGCAGAGCTGCCCCGATATCCCCCCCCCCCCCCCCCCGTCGTTTGTTGGTTCGGGGACTCAACCCCCCACAGACCCGTGCTGAGATAAAGGCACGTTAAACGTATACCGTTTAGGGGCGCCCGATAACGCGCTGCTAGGCGAAGGACGCACTGGCCCGATAACCGCCGTGCACAAGACCCCCCAGTGTAGGTTCGATAACCCCACACAAGCCCCAGGAAACGCCGGCCTGATAACGCCGCACGCCCGACGGGAACGCCAAGGAAACGCAGGTCCGATAACGTCGCACGCCCAAGGCTCGACGCCCTACGACAAGGAACAAGCGTCAACCGAGAACCCCCAACTCTGAAGCCTGTGAAGACTTGGGTCTGTATTTCGAAGATACGCTACTCCAACAACCGGGTAAATTGCTCGACGCGACCGCAATCACGCACGTCGAGTTTGTGCGAGACCGGCTCCGCGAGATTTCCGCGAGGCCGCTTCTCCACATGGTCGTGCTCGTAGTGTTTCGGACATGTACTGTACTTGGTCGCACAGTCGACGCGGCTCGCGCATCGCGAAGCTGCGAGTTGGTAGTACATGTACATGTAGCAACATAAGGTTAATCGCACAAGCAACATTGGGAAATCCACAGATCATTTGTCGTGAAATCCACAGATGCTGCACACCACGGCATTGCGTCATCGCCTACACGCAATGACGCGATACAAAAGTGGCGCCACACGGCAACCAGCCACTCACCAACTCAAGCCTTAGTGTCCAGAACCAAGGACACCCGTCCATCCCGTCCGGCGAACGAGACGACAGCCAGCTTCGTGCCGGCCCCCGCGACAACCGCCAGCTCCGCGCCGGCCCTCGAGACGACCGCTGGCTTCGTGTTGAACACCGAGACGTTATTCATGAAACAACTGTATTTTTGACGCGCACAAGTATGGTGGTGGGGTTTTCGTTTCTAGAGTTATCGGCCTTCTGGAATGTGAGCTATACGGTGAAGCGAAAGGTATTTAGCCGTGCGCTATGCGAGCAGGCGCTTGAAGAAGTCCAAGAGCTGGGATTCAAGCCGATATTCCGAAAGGTCTACGCGAAAAGGCCTTTTCGCGAACAGGTGTCTATTGATGTGCTCGAAGATGGGGTCAGCAGCATTCACAGTATGGCGGCTGGACGGGTGGAGGGTGCAAACAATCTCTGGGAGTTAATGTATTTACGTGGCATGCATTGAAGTCGACACCTGGCGGTAAAACGCAAGCTGTGCATCAAGATTACCCCCAGTTTGAGATTTCGCGCGCTCTTCTTAAGCATAAGTGTTAGAATGAGGTTCTCGAGCCTGCAAGAGAGGCCGGAACATGAGTAAAGACCTGCCGGTTAAAAGTGTACTTGCTGGCATTAAGGCGCTCTCCCATTGGCTAAGGGAGAGCCAATCATAGTACTAGATAACTAGCCAATCAGGGGGCTCCCTGTTGGCGACCGCTCGTGCGATGATGTTGGACGGCATTCGGAGAGAGTTCACTTCTCCTTTTGCCAACGACTGAGCACTAGTCTAAAAATTAGAGGGTATTAAGAGGTAAATAAAGCTTAAGTTTGGCCAACCAAAACTGAGTTTTAACATTTTAAGTACTGAGTGCTCGAAGATGGTCAAGGACAACCAAGTTCCCTTCGCGGGCCTTAAGTTCAATGGGAACCCGAACGACTTCCAGCGATGGAAAGATGCCGTGGTGGCACATCTCGTGAGCAAGACCAACAGTCGCAAGGTCTCTGAGCTTCAAGCGGGAAGGTCTGCGCCCCGTCACGGGTTCCAGGATTTGCTCCTGCGTCCTTCCCATATCGCAGATCCGGGACCAGATGCTAAGGATGTTGCTCGCAATCAACATGAGTATGAGGTGGCTCTGCTGGACGAAGTGGATTCCTACATCAGGGACATGTTCAACCGGACTCTGCCCCATACGTACATGAATCAACTGAGTACGCAACTCTCTGCGCCAACGATTGCGGCGTTTTGGGCGCAACTTGAGGTCGTCTTTGGGAAGAGCGACGCCATGGGCATGGTGGAGTTTATCATGGAATTTGAGAAAACCATGACTGAGGACTTCAAAACAAGGGCAAGAAACACTGCGCGTGCACTTGCTGCCAAGTCAGCTGATGATTGGGAAGGTGCTTGCGATGCTACCGGGCCATCTTTGGGGACCTAGCGTCACATTCTCGCAGGAGGAATTCAACCTGGAGAAAATTGAGACCAAGCTGAAGTCAAGCTTCGGCAACAAGAGTAAGGCCGAGATTCAGGCGATGGGCAAGAAGACGACTCAGCGCCCGATTGACATCCCGGTCAACTACGCTGCCAGAGGAATGACAGGCGCAAAGAAGGGACCGATGAAGAAGTCCGGCAAGCGTAAGGCGATGATGCTGTCAACGGACGGTGAGCAAGCGAACGCCTACTTCTACTGCAAAGGCGTGCACTACGACAAGAACGGGATTGGCCCCACTTCAAAAAGGATTGTCCTATGAGAAAGGAGGACATGGCCAAGGGTGTCGGTCGCAAGGACATCTTCAGCGAGCCTCGTCCGCTCAAAGTGAGGAAGACGGACCATGCGCGTGCAACCGGCTCCCAAGAGGAAGGAGATCCCGGTGGATGCTGCGGTTCTTCAACACCTCAACATCAACAAGCCTGACGAAAAGGCGACTGAGGATAAGCCGAAGGATGGGGATGAGGATGAACCGATGGCGAGCGACACTGCGGTCACGCCGACGGGAAGTCCGGACTCTCCGGTTGTGTCCAGCTCTGCGGAGAGCGACAGTTAGGACGACATGAATGATTTCGACGGTAAGACCGTCGTGCCTGCCAACAACGTCAAGGTCACGGCAGCCGCTGAGGAATTGGAAGAAAAGGCGAAAGCCATCGAAGATACGGTAAGCCGACTGTATCCCTTTTTTATTAGTGCCTATCACTGAGCTAACGGGCAACTCATGGGTTTTGGATACAGGATGCGGTTATGGACTAACTGCAAGCGAAACGGTCTTCGTGACCAAGCAGCCCAACTCAGACTACGTTTTTACATTTGGCCAGGGCTCTAAATGAGAAATACATATGTTGGTACTGTTAAGTTGTCATTGATGAGTCTAACAGGAGTTAAGTCAGTACAGTTTAGTGATATAGCACTAGTACCACATGCTAAGTCAAACATCTTAAGTGAATTTTGGCTAAAAAGCGCAGGCTTATCGGATTGTGGCAAGTAACAGTGGACTGTACAAGTGCATACTTTGGAAACAGAAGTTAGTATTTGAAGCAAAGTCTTTTAATGGGGCATACTATGTGCAAGCCTGTACTACAAAAGAAAGGCAGAGAATGTGTAATGCTGTTAAGGCTACGCCAATTAAGCCATTGACCCTACCAAGCATAACCAAAATTGAGAGCCTAATGAGAGAATGGCATGTGCGTCTAGGGCACGTGAATAAGGATAAACTGATTGAGATAATGAGCAACCAGCTTGTAAAGGGAATACCGTATATTGAGGGCTCCAAGCTAAACGAATAAACTTCTTCTGCTCCACTTGTGCAGAAATGAAGATGAGAAGGATGTCATACCGAAATTTGAAGGGTTCCAGAGATGAACAACCAATAAGTACCATCCGCATGGACACAAATGGACCCATGAAAACTATGGGAGTATATGGTACAGTAGGAACAATTCGATACTTCTTGAGCATCATTGACGATCAAACATCCTGGCGCTGGACCTATGTGCTGCGCAACAAAGGTGAAGTCAATGACAAAGTAAAGACGTTACTTCTCGAGTTAGAACGAGAAGGTAAGTTTAAAATTAGACGCATAAGGTCTGATGGAGGAACAGAGTTCGTGAACCAAGCTTTTAAAAGCTTTTGCAAGAGCAAGGGGATCAAATTTCAGAAGTCAAACGCGTACTGCCCAGAGGAAAATGGAGCGGCAGAACGTGATCACCAAACAAAGATGAGCAAAGTGCGATGTGCACTGAAAGATGCTGATATGGCCGAACGTTGGTGGCCAGACGCATTGATGTACATGACCTATGTGCAAAACAGAACGCCTATGAATCGTCTGGGTAATAAGACCCCATACGAAATGGTTCATGGTAATCCACCAGGCATAAGCGACCTTCACATTTGGGGAAGTATATGTTTTGCGCATGTTCCCAAAGAGCGAAGAAAAGATAAGAAACTCTCTGCACGAGGGGTAAAGTGCAGATTCTTGGGAATATCAGACGAATACAAGAGTTACCGGCTTTTGGATGTGTATAACAACCGGTTCATATACTCAAGGCACGTAATGTTTGACACACAACACGGGGCTGACATCGTGTTGCGTGCATTTGGAAAGGAACAAAATGAGGAGCGTACAGGCTCTACCCCACCAGTGGGAGAGCCTACACCAAACTCAGGGCCAGCCAGAGCAGTGGGAGAACCAGATACAGAACAAGTGTCTGACCAAATAATGGGAGCACCTAAGCAAAAGCGAGGGTTAGTAGAGGCAGTGGGAGCCAAGCCGGCTAAAAGACCACGCCGTGAAACACGAAAACTTGCTAAGTTTGGTGATTACGTGTGCTACCAAACCCACATTGACAGTGTTAATGGCCTGGAAATTCGCCAAAATAAGATTCCAATACCCCGAAACATAAAAAGAAGCTTTACGAGGGCCTCATCGGAAGGAGTGGAGGCGTGCACTTGATCTTGAGTATGATTCCCTCATAGACAATGGCACTGGGAAGCTAGTAAAGCTGCCACCTGGGAGAAAGGCATTACCGTGTCATTGGGTTCTTGTGTTTTGAAATACCATGCTAATGGAGTAATAGAACGCTTTAAAGCGCGACTCGTTGCTCAAGGAAATCACCAAGCGTTTGGGGTTGATGTAGACGAGGTATACGCCCCAGTAGCGAGGTTTGAGTCCTTACGCCTTGTCTTAGCAATTGGCACCATTTTAGATTGCCATATCTACCAGATGGATATTCACACAGCATTCTTGAATGGAGCCATGGATGGAGACCAACGCATATATATGAGACAACCTCCGGGCTATCATGCAGCAGGGAAGGAGGGCTATGTGTGTGAGCTGCAGAAAAGCATCTATGGGTTAAAGCAGGCTCCTAGAATTTGGTATCAGGTTCTGCATAAATTTCTCACATCAATGAGTTTTGTACGTTGCAATAAGGAGTTTTGCATCTATGTACAAAAAGTGGGAGATGAATGGGTCATCATCGTGGTATATGTCGATGACCTGACGATCATGTCGAAAAGTATGCGACTGATCAACAAAATTAAAGCGGAACTATCCATGAGATTTAAGATGAAAGACTTGGGAGATGTCCACTACATCCTCAAAATGGAAGTCCGCAGAAACAGAGAAGAACGGACAATGTCCATCTCTCAACATCAGTATATATTGGAACTACTGAAGAAGTATAACATTGAGAACAGCTCAGCTGTAGCGACACCTCAGATTACAGGTCTTGAGTTAGAACCTGAAACTAAGATGACTGCGGATGAGATAGCAGCTCAGAAATTTGATTGCAAAGGTTTGGTTGGGTCGCTGCAATATCTAGTGAGAGGTACTAGACCGGATATTTGCTAATGCAGTGAGGGAATTGAGCAAGTATTTATCCTGCTACAATAAAACCCATTGGGAAGCAGCTAGGAGAGTACTGAAATACTTGAAAGGGACGTCGACGTACGGACTATCACTTGACGGAAAGTCAAAGGACGTAACGTATGAGGTGTACACAGACGCAAGCTTCGCGTGTCAATCAAAAGAACGTAAATCAATCACGGGATATGTGATTACGATGGCTAGCTGCAGTATATTTTGGTGCAGTAGTAAGCAAGGATGCGTTTCCTTATCAACTGCAGAAGCAGAGCTAATCGCATTGAGCGAAGGTGCAAAGGAAAACGAATGGTTGTGGCACTTGCTATCGGAAATGGGGTTTCCTCAAGCGAAACCTGTGCAAGTCTGGTGTGATAGCAGGTCAGCTATTAGTATCACAAAGAACCCAGGCAACCACAAGGCTAGTAAGCACATTGAGATGAAGTATTTGCTCACACGAGACCTAGTAGAGGAAGGCCGTCTGATAATTGAGTACTGCCCCACAGCTAGTATGGCAGCAGACATTTTGACAAAGGCACTTCCTACTAAACAGTCTACAATTTTGAGAGATAAGATCGGTGTGAAAAGCGTACTACCAGCGGTGGACACTTAGTGGGAGTGTCAGAATGAGGTTCTCGAGCCTGCAAGAGAGGCCGGAACATGAGTAAAGGCCTACCGGTTAAAAGTGTACTTGCTGGCATTAAGGCGCTCTCCCATTGGCTAAGGGAGAGCCAATCATAGTACTAGATAACTAGTCAATCAGGGGGGCTCCCTATTGGCGACCGCTCGTGCGATGATGTTAGACGGCATTCGGAGAGAGCTCACTTCTCCTTTTGCCAACGACTGAGCACTACTCTATTAGAGGGCATTAAGAGATAAATAAAGCTTAAGTTTGACCAACCAAAACTGAGTTTTAACAATAAGCTCGTTCAGGGCTCCGTAATTGTGGCGCTAATGAAGAACACGTTACTCCATGTGTATCCGCGTTGTTTTGGAGGCCAAGCGGAAAAGGGCGCGCGAGTCACGCTCACGTTAAATGAAGGCGACATGGTTCTGTTCAGGGGTGACCTGGCGCATGCAGGCGCAAAGTATGACGATGAGAACATTCGACTGCATTGTTAGGTTCATGTCAAAGGCATCAAACATCGATCAAATGCAACAGAGGCAGTCCCATTCAAAAGCTATGTATGCAGCAAGTGCATGGGTTTGTACGATTCGCGCCAGGGGCTACGCGAGCACGAATTGGCGTGTGATTTCGAAGCAGATTTTCCCTGCCTTTACTGTGATGACTCGTTCAACAAACCGAACACGCTCGCGAAGCACATCAGCCCGAAGCATCCTGGTGAGCACCGCGCGCGGCGATCGAAGCGTGACGCAGACGAGGAAATGAACGAGGCGAACGAGAGCAAGATTCAGGACGATGACGGAGATGATAAGAAGATAGCGAGGCCGACGAAGAGGATGAAGACAGAGAAGAAGAAGAAGATGATGATGAGGAGATGGCGGAGGAGGAGGAGGAGAGTGATCTGAGTGAACCGGGTGAGAGATCCTCGGACGAGCAGATGAGCGAGAGGTCGTCGGCGGGCAGCGGTGGAGCGACAGCGAGTCAGAGGATTGTAGGTTACCTAACGATTAACTCTGTCATTGTACCCTTTTGAGGACTAATTGTAGAAGTGACAGATTGAGTTTTAATTACCGCGTGTGTTAAGGTGATACTTTAGGTGATCAATACAGCTTAGATGGCCAAGTCAGTTTTGGTGACCAGTACGTTTTTGGTGACCGAGCAAGTTTGGGTGACCGAGAAAGTTTTGGTGGCCGAGGCAGTTTTGGTGACGGAGGAAGTTTTGGTGACCGAGGCAGTTTTGGTGACAGAGGAAGTTTTGGTGACCGAGGAAGTTTTGGTGACAAAGGAAGTTTTGGTGACCGAGGAAGTTTTGGTGACAGAGGACGGTTTAGTGACCAGGATACGTCTGGTGACAGCAATAAGATAATTTAGGTGATCAGTAGTAGTTCTGTGACAAATGAAATAGAAGTTATCATGTAACGGTTCAAGTTATCCATCCATCAACAGGCATGGAGTCGTAGTGTGTGTACCACAACGACCAAGTCACCACGTTATTGTACAGCCGGGCAGCACGGGCCCGCTGCTCATGAACAAGAAGAGCCGGTCCTACGCAAAGCTCTTCTTCGCCGTCCTCACTCGATTCCGTTGAAGCGTAAAATGGGCTGTCAAGCGCTAACAAAAGATCCTCTAGATTCTGTATTTCGATCTCGTTCTCTTTCGGCAATTGTTTTACACGGTAATGCGTAGGGTTGTCAGCAGCATAAGCCACAACACGCTCTGTCTCAATCATCGAAGCTACCGCTTTGGCTGCAGCTGTGTTGGGAGCGTGGACCTTCGTGTCCGGTGTTGGAGTATGGACATTCGCGTCTTGTATCACCGTCTTAGTCACAACCAGAAGCCGCTGCATAAAAAAAATCTGCGCCGCCCGGTGTACTTCTTCAAGATAGCATTAAACGTTTCACAGGGATTGTGTGTAGTCGCATACCCACCGGGTGTATGGAAAACTTGCCGCCGCCCATAACGGCTCTCCAGTCATTGCTCTTTGAAGTACTTCGTAAATTTCGTCAACTCCGGAATTTTTTTCACTCCTTAAGTGTTTCATCTTTCTGCGCATAATAGGCCGTCATGCTTGCCGCATAATGCATTTTCACTATGCCATCCATCACAGCTCTTCGGTGTTCAAGTTGCACGTGCTTCGTACGTTTACGGACATTGTACTGGACATGAAAGAAGCACATCAGGTAGGTAGCCGAGTCAAAGGGAGAAACTTGCTGAAAACCGTTCAGTTGAGCATCCTCGGTATCCCCCATCACGGCTTCAACACGAAGGGTAGCCGACGGTCGCACAAGTTTTACCATTCGGACAAACGCGCTAAGACACACCGCGTATTCCTTAGCTGTGCGACGGCTTACAATAAAAATTGCGGCAAGCTGATACGATCGGGAAGAGTCTGAAAATCCACATGTAATCAAAGGGTACCCCAAGTCACTCAGCTTGAATGTAGCGTCCGCATGAAAGAGAGTAAACCGGCCTGGTGATGCGTATTCGATAGAGGAATGAAGCAGTGCTAGACTTGTTACACCGACGACGAAAGAGTCCTCGTCCGTGCCCTTGCCTACGTAGGCATGCCCGTTTTCATCTTCACGGTGCCCAAAACAGAAAGCCCGATTGAGATCTCTCGTTGGGTCATACACGTTTTCCCGAACTAGTTTGCACACCACCTGAACTGAATTCTTCGTTCCCTGTAAGCGGCGTAAGTACTTGGCGCAGTTGGCGACTTGGCTCAACGTAGGATACCCCCTCTTGGGCTCGAGAATATCAGAAGATCGGCGCATACTACTCAAAATAAGCTGCGGGGGCACTGCACATTCATCTTGCTGCAAAATGAACTTCTTCATTTGGGCAGTTATAACTGCTTTGTGAGGGCCTTTGCACTCTAGTTGGCTGTCCCTCGCGTGTGCGACTCAGTTGTCAAATACTTGGCACGTCTTGGTGGACTCACACAGCCAAATCTTTATGACAAACTTGCATTTGCCATACAACTTGCATGTTCTGCTCCCACACCGCATTCGGCGCTCATTCATCGAGTGTTTCAACATTATCACAACGTCGACATCGACGGGATGGGTCCGTGTGACCTACTCGGGCGCAACAAAATTCAATATCCAGAAATTCGTGCAATGCATCTTCTGAATCCAAAGTACAAAGGTTCTCCCAGTTGTACGAAGGTCGTTTCATCCCCGGTCCAGCATCTCCGCTCGCCATTAAGCATCCACTCATCACCACGTCTCCACTCGTCACCACACCTTCACTCGTCACCACAGCTCCACTCGTCACCACGCCTCCACTTGTCACCACGCCTCCACTTGTCACCACGCCTCCACTCATCACCACGCGTCCACTCGTCACCGCGCCTCCCCTTGTTATCACGCCTCCACTCGTCACCACGCCTCCCCTTGACATCACGCCTCCACTTGTCACCACGTGTAACGGGGTACAATCAAGTGTACTCATTACATGAAGAGTGACGGGTGTCACTCTCTCGAGTACATGGTACATGGTACCAGTAGCTCCGCAAGCCAACCATTTGAGTTTGTGTGGGCTTTTGTATAGTTAACTTGTAGTTTGTATTAGACCAAGTTAACCTCTACCAAAATACAGCTCCTTTGTAGCAAGTCAAGTCGTCCCCTTAAGGCCAGGGACACGTGAACGGCAGTTCACTGGAGTTCGTATACTCCTGCTTCCTCTGTTAAGAAGTGCTGTGTGCCCCGTCACACTTGGTAGCACTCGTAGTCAATCCTACGCCTACGCGGGTAGATTGGTCTACCTGAATCCTCGGTGGCTCAGGTCTGTGAGCCACGATGGACCGAAGTGAGTTTCCTCACTTGACTGACTCGCAGTTCGAGTCAGTGCGGAAGATGGCGGGCATCTTCGGAAATGATGCCCTCCGGAGCTTGGCGGCGGCGACGCCAGCTGAGCAGATCGAGCGGGTGAGCGCGTTTGACGAGTACGAACGCGGGCCCATCGCTCATGTGCAGGAAAACTTGCTGGCTCAGATGAGTGAGCCCAGACGGGTGCAGCCTAAGCCTTTGCGGCTAGCTGTGCCTCCGTTCGAAGGGAAGGAGGGTGAGAATCTTCACTTCTGGATCCGGGAGGCCGAGATCGCAATGAGCGCAGGTCTCATCTCGGCTGAGAACTTTCGAGTCGCTTTTGCGCTCTCCAATCTTGACGGACGTGCCAAGACTTGGGCGTATACGCGCGAAGTGATGTCGCCTGGATGCTTTGCATCCTGGGCTCAGCTGTGTGAGCAGCTTCGAGCATGTACGCGTACGTACAGGAGATGCGCACGTTGGCAGCCTCGCTGGTGGGAACCCACTGTCAGAAGATGTCAAGATGACAGTCTTCGTGGACGGCCTGAAGGTCGGTCCTGCGCGCACGCAGTTGTTCCGTGTGCGCACCGCCACTATGGAGGAGGCGATCCAAGTCGCCCTCCAGGAGGAGTACAGCCACAAGCAGGCTGGTGCTCTGGCTGTTGTACAGCCTGTGGTCACTGAGAGCGAACCAGAACCCATGGATCTGAGTTCGGCTGAACAGTATTCTGTCCGCTGCTATGGCTGCGGTGGACGGGGGCATTATCAACGTGTCTGCTCATCGCCAGGGTCTGGGAAGAAGACCTACCCGAAGCTGAACAGTATTCTGTCCGCTGCTATGGCTGCGGTGGACGGGGACATTATCAACGTGTCTGCCCATCGCCAGGGTCTGGGAAGAAGACCTACCCGAAGATCAGAGGGTCAAGGGAGCGCCGACGCCATGCACCGTCAGGTGCTCAAGGGGGAGTAAGGGCGAGGGCCTTGCTGGGGTTGGCCCGAGTCTGTGTGATGGGTGTACGGAAGGCGTACACCACAGAGACCCGGGGTCCCTTGAGAGCACTGATGCTCGCATTGGTGAAGGACAACGGTGGTTTGTCGGTAGTACACGTGAGTGTACGGGGGTAATGGTATCCCTTGACATGATTGAGTCTGGGACGTCGCGCGTGTTCGCACGTCGCCAGATGTGTCGGTTGGAATAACGACACAAGAGCCGAGACTCTGCGAAAGTCAAGGCACAAGGACAGGTCTCATTGACTGAGGCCAGGCCGAAAAAGAACCTTGGGGTCCGCTGTGACCCTGCCTGCCGCGTTCGAGGACACTGGCAGCAATGGAACCGCACATGATCCCGGACATGGACCCGTACATGGTCCCGGACATGGTGCCGAAGATGGCCCTGGGCATGGAACCGTATATGCCCTCGGCCTGGACAAGTATGGCTTGGCCCTGAGTGAGCTGTGCAAGCTGCACGGGCTCTCGGTCGAGCAGCGCGACAATGCATTTGAGGCTAAGTCGGCGCTCTGTGTCTGCCAGAGCATTGGTGAGTCATGTTCCCACCTCTGGCCAGACACAAGGGCGTCCGAAGGGACCGCCAGGTCGCTGGATGCGTTTGACAAGACGAAGAAGAAGAAGGGAGGCATCACTGACATGATGACCAACCGAGGGCTGTTACGCCTGGCATGAGGAGCTGCCTCAAGAAGCAACTCCAGTGCTGAGAGTCATTGCTCGGTATGAGCATTGACAAGGGTGGTGTTCCGTGACGCCACCAGGTGGGTAACCAAGGACCACTGACTAGCGGGTAACTTAGTTCCGCACAAGAGCATGCAATGCTGAGGAGGCCACTCAAGGCATCTCCGGCGTGGGTAACCAAGTACCGCGGACGGTCGCCCAGACCTTAACTGAAGAGGAAGGCGCTGCACGCGCTTCCTGTGTGTGTAACCAAGTACCACACACGGTCGCTCAGACCTTAACTGAAGAGGAAGGCGCTGCAGGCACTTCCTGCGTGGGTAACCTAGTTCCACACACGTCACTCAGACGGTAACTGATGGGGAAGTCGCATGATGCGCTTCCTGGGTGGGTAACGTAGTTCCAGACGATGCGGCAAGGCTCCGCATGAGCCGGAAGGGGGTCGCGCGGTGCACCTCCTGCGTAGGTAACTTAGTTCCACGCACGGTCAGTATGACCAGGACTACCTCTTCGAGGCTCCGCGCGGCTCTGATTTTAAGCGGTGGAGGAGTGCCCGGAAGCACTTCCTTCCTCCAAGGGCATAGCACCCCGGTCATCATGGATGACGTTCGACTAGGGGTTCGGCCGGCGCAGCTGTGGCCATGCGCACAGTAGACGTGGCTTGGGTACATGTCGTACCTGCGACGATGTATGTCGCGTCGCCGCCGACTCGGCGCATATGGTCGATCACGACCTGGAGTGTGTCTACAGGAGGGTGACACCTCAATTGACCACATGCAGGAGCATGCTCGGTCTGCCTGCGATGGCCGCGGTCACTGAGCGGCGTTGGGGCAACAAGTGTCCAGGACTCGGTGCCGAGATGGCAGAGTCTGAGTATGCGTGCATGTAATGCAGCTACTCTCAACGAAGGACAACCCGCAGACGTGGGTAACAGAGTACCATGTCAAGTCACGCAGACTCAAACTGCTTACAGGCTGGTACACACCAAGCCTTGGTCGACGATGTTGACCTGGAGCCCAAGCAAGGAAGCTGCCCGCGCCACCGGAGTCTGCTGGTATAGCGACTCGGCGCTGCAGGGCGGCGAGAGGTTAGGCAGTCGGCTGCTGCCTGACCCACCGGGGTTCTTATCGTAAGTGGGGGAGGGGATCGGAAGTGCCCTTCCTCCCGAAGTCTCTGGCATGAGACTTGCTTCTTCACAGAAGCTACACCGGCTGCATGGTGCAACAACTCACGAAGCATTGCACGAAGGTGCTGGACCTGATGCGTCGCTGCTTTGGTCCCATGGGCTTGGTGGCCGATGGCCAGCAACTTTGGCAGTGGTCACTGCCGCTGCTGGGCCGAAGGTGGCGCGCACATTCGCTGCGGGAAGGCTGCATCTGTCGGGTGAGGACATGGCAGCCGGTCTGCGGCTTGGGCCGCGGACGAAGGCATGTGCGCGTACGCATCGCCATGCCGTAGCTTGATGCTGTTGCTACACTGGACGCGGTACGTCTACCGGCCAGTTAGCTATCAGCATCATGCTGAAGCTCAAGGCTGTGGTTACGCTGGGCGCGGCGCGTCTGCCGGCCAGGTTGCCATCAGCCCCGAGCATGGGTGTTGTCCACCAGGACGAACCCGAGGGACAGCTCCATGCTGTTGCTACGCTGGGCGCGACACGTCTGCCGACCAAGTAGTCAACGGCAAGGAGCTTGGGTGTTGGCCACGAACGGTGAGCCCGAACGTGTTGCCTTTGCGGGCATTCACACTTAGCGCGGTGTATACCGTGCTTGTAAGGCGCGAAGCCATACGAGTGCACGTGGCACCTGACGCTCACTGTGCGCGGGGCACTTGAAGTACGCGAGGTACTCGCAGTGCACGCGACACTTGTCGTGCACGTCGCACTTGGTGTGCGCGAGGCACTAAGGCAGGCGTGGTTCATGTGGTACACGACATGCCTTTGGTGTATGGGGTGGTGCCCCGTACACCGTGCGGTCCGGTATGGACTGTGTGTCATGCGGCCTTGGTTGCACACGACCTGGTGTTGATCGCCGCGACGCGTGATGCGATCGCTGGTGACGGAGGCCAGTGTACCTCGCACCATGATGAAGTACCATCGCGGTACCTTGGTGTCGGTGGAAGACACCTCAGCGTCGGCGACACGATGGCCGTGACGCGGGGCAGGACTTTGAACAAGTCCGCCGCGTTGCTCTGAACGATGAGCTGGTTGCGAGCAGCAGTCGTGATCCCCGGGACTATGGCGACGATGAAGCCGTATGCTTCTTGGCTTTGGTCAACGTTTGACCTCAGCCCATGGGTCGTGCCGATGAACTCGGACGACAGACACACTGCGCTGTGACGAAGCGGGGTCCTGTCGGACCGCTGTCATGGCCGGAGATGAGCCGCACCGCTCTCTCTATGGTTACGCTTCGCGCTGACCGGAAAGGTGCCGTCCCTTGCGGGAGGTACCGTCGCACGAACGTGCCAGCAGGGCCCAAGGGCCATGTGACGCCAACCGCTGGTGGTCTGCGAGAGGAACCGCAAGTTTGGAGGCACATGCATCCCGTGCCGAGGCACTCTGCGCCTGCTAGCGCTGTGGATACAGCCACTAGAGGCGTCGGCTATGCGGCCTACATCGCCGAGGGCAGGGAGGTGCCGCGCGGGGTGCCCGCTGCGGGCACAAGTCACTGTGGGTGTGACAATGAGGCGCGCCGGCCTTGCGGCGGCGGTGCCTGAGAATCCGACCTTTGGGTGTTCGGATTCTATCGAAGCTGATTGGAGAATCAGATGTGATTCTCAGATAAGTGGGGGAGGATGTAACGGGGTACAATCAAGTGTACCCATTACATGAAGAGTGACGGGTGTCACTCTCTCGAGTACATGGTACATGGTACCAGTAGCTCCGCAAGGCAACCATTTGAGTTTGTGTGGGCTTTTGTATAGTTAACTTGTAGTTTGTGTTAGACCAAGTTAACCTCTACCAAAATACAGTCAGTCTTATGACCTACTCCTTTGTAGCAAGTCAAGTCGTCCCCTTAAGGCCAGGGACACGTGAACGGCAGTTCACTGGAGTTCGTATACTCCTGCTTCCTCTGTTAAGAAGTGCTGTGTGCCCTGTCACACCACGCCTCCACTTGTCACCACGCCTCCACTTGTTGCCACGCCCCCACTCGTTACCACAGCTCCACTCGTCACTACACCTCTGCTTACTACAGACCTCTTTGCCACTATGTCCCTCGTCACACCGCCTTCACACACAGTTAAGTGTACTCTCGGTAGGTCGTCGCCTACACGGCCAAGCTTAACGCAGCTCCGGATTCGAGAAAGAGTGGCCACAGCTCGACAGAAGGTCACACTATTGTAGGAAATGTCTACCTTAACTAGCTGCTGATACACGCTTTTAGTGTAAACCACCCTATACTAGCACACTTTCTGTGTTTTTCTCGGGAAGATCTGTGGATTCCAACCATATGACCAGTTTATCTGTGCGAATTCCAAATTATCTGTGCAGATACCAATTTGTGTGTGTGGTTCACCTGCATTGTCTGTGCAATTCTACTGTTCTCACATGTACCGGTAGTGTTGAAGTTGGGACTCGGTGTCTGTAGGAGTAAGGAATAGCAGAGGATTAGACAGCGGAGGACAGCGTGAAGGTGCTGAAGGAAGAGGTCTTGGAGGAGGAAGGATGCCCGGAGGTGTTTGTGTATTAGGAGTCGAAAGCCGGAGACTTGTGTCTGGGGCCTGGTAAAAGGCAGAGTGAGGACTGGTGGTCCTTAGCGGACGCCCTTATTAGATAACAGTCGCAAAAAGTCTGTCTTAGCGGATGCTGCCCAGTTTTGCAAAAGTCCTACTTTAAAGCGAGTTCAGCCATGTTTTCTATTTATTTCTATTTTATCTAAATTTGTGAATGGTACGTTGCATTGAGAGGGTCATTTCGAATAAATGTTCGTCTCGGGTCAAATCACAGCTTCAAATCTTGCTGTCGGCTTATAAGGATTGTGAAAACACTAAATATATATAATTATAGAGGATTTCCAGATCGGTTGTGTGTCTTCTTACTTCTTCTGGACGTCGATAGCAAACGCGACGCTATCAAAACTTAGGGTTTTGATGAAAAAGAACTCATCAAGAATTGCTAGAACTTGTCGACTGGGCTCCAAGCTCGATTTTAACGAGTGGCCGTATCAAAATGTAGTGAAACTAGTGTATTTTATGGACAAGAATGTGAATCACTATGTTTAGATAATGCGCAATGATTCGTATTTATTCCATTTTTTCTGACATGTGCTGCTGCATGTCAGTTCCACTGAAAAAGACCGAGTTAAATTCAAAAATATCACCGCTTAGACAAATTACGTCGAAATATCACAATAACTTCGGGGTTCGCAACAGCCAGAATTGTCCGGGAAATAGCACTGGTATCTAAATTGCACGCGTGCTCTACCACTGAGCTATAGGGGCTGTACGAACATACGCACAACAACATACACACAAAACAAACAACAACGACCACATACACACAAAAACAAACAACAACGACCACATACACACAAAACAAACAACAACGACCACATACACAAAAAAACAAACCACACATCACACGTAGTAGTAACTCGCGAATATTCACGTTTTTAGCCGGTGGTCTATTCTGCAACTAAAT
This sequence comes from Phytophthora vignae f. sp. vignae, assembly GCA_016169955.1. Lineage (NCBI taxonomy): Eukaryota > Oomycota > Peronosporomycetes > Peronosporales > Peronosporaceae > Phytophthora > Phytophthora vignae. The sequence continues at coordinate 361,199 of JABJUM010000028.1, read as the reverse complement.
AACGGGTCTCCTATCGAGTCCCATGTTCGTGAGCAAAGCACGTCGGAGATGTTTATCTTTACTTTTTAAAGTAAAGCTTAACCCTTTAGCATGTAACATGTACTAGTACGTACCAACGCTCGTTGCGCACAGCAGTGGACAGGAAGACGAGGCGGCCCTCGATTGTTGGCCCGAAAGTTCAAAGAAGTCACGGACGGGCTTCATTTTGCGAGGATCCGACGGTCCGCGCTTGATTGCTCGGTCTCAGCTGCAGCGCATTGGCAGCCGTGGTTGAAGTGGCCGACAGTCTCGTCGAGACCCTCGAATCCACCGGGTCTTGTCCGACAAGTTGTCGGTCTTGCAAATGCCGCGCTCGAGACTCCTGAGTCGAGCGGTGGCTAAGCAAACACGCAGTTTTGCGTGGTGCGGGTCTTGCTCGCAAAAGATACATGTACTGTAACGTTAGGCCGCGAGGGACCTGGTGCAGAGCTGCGCGGGCACGAGTCCTTTCCATCGTTGAGAGCTGCCTTGAAGTGAGTTTGGGTTGCAGCGAGAGTCACTCTCTCGGAGAGAGTGTGCTCTATGGAAGCGAAGGTATATTAATTTCAGTCATGTTCGAGGCTCGAACTTTGGGCATGCGATGTGCGAGGGATGCCATTTCTGGACATCGAGCTGAGCGAGGCTGGCGTGCTGTCGAAGGAGCCATGTAGTGCGGTGCAGTGGTTTCTCCACGAGCTCATTTAGATCTGGCTTTACCTGGACCAGCGGAAGTCGGTCGCCGCCATGCGGTTCCATGCGTCAGTCCTGACACTCGCAGCGTTCGTCGTCGCCCAGGTGGCGAACGCTTGCTTACAAAATGTGCACCAACAACTGGCAGGAGCAATGTGCGGGTCTCGGTGGACGTGAGGTTGTGGGCGTTGCGGCAGACCGGAGACTTCAACGCGGCGTGAGCCGAGCCAAAGCAGCGAAAAGGGTCTGACGAAAAGCCCATGATCATGTTGCTGCCAAGCCTAAGGTGGTGATCGAAGCCGGCTGGCAGGGCCATCGGGAGCCGCGTTGCTTGGCTTGGCGAGTCTCGCTTGGCGGCGGCCTCTACGGCGAGGCTTGTTGAATACATGCGTCGCCGCGATGTGCGTCGTGCAGCCGCAGGGCGAATCATTGCGGGCAGAAAGAAGTGGCGAGACCACGAAGCAGAGCGCGCTGTGCACGTTGAAGCTCCCGCCCAGCGGGCGGGATTGTGAGCGCCAAATCACAACAACGAGCTAACTTTTTGCGGGCAGATTCAACACGCTGCAAGGGGCTAAATTTCAGTCTGGAAGAGTCTTTACCGACACGGCAGATCGCTCTGGGCTAGCAGCGAAATAAGTGCATGCCGGCAGCTTTTACCCCATGGTAGAGCAACAAGCGGCGTTCATTCGAGTCGCCGAGATCGGTGGGGGGCCCGTTTCAGCACTCATGTCCCCGCAAAATCCTTGCCCCCCGGCCGCCTTGTCTGAAGCGAGCACCGCGCCTGCGCGCCTCAACTGTCGATTCGCCTCGTTTGCCAGCTGCAACGCACTGCAACGCGTTGCAGTGGTCGGCCATCGCGCGGCGTGGGGTGGGTGCGGATATCCTGGTCGCCAGCGGCTACCATAACAGTGGCTCGCCACGGCCGGCGGCGACATGCACGAGCAATTGATCATTTATCATTTGATTCGAGAATTCACCATGAAAATCCGAGGGGTTAAAGTAAGCTTAGGAGAAGTTTGCATGAATAAGACCCCCCCCCCTTCGGATATGGTGTCCAATAACCGCCGCTAGTAGCGAAATTCTGAATGGAAACGGCCGCAGTATGGCACTTATGGTAATCACCTCCGAAAAGTGGGGACAACCAAGCAAACAAGCTGGCAGCACATGTGCTGGTGGTTGGTCTCGCGAATGGCGGCGCCTGGAATCTGCGGCCGATAGGCGGCCGAACAGCCCATGCTCGAGGGAGGCCCGCCTTTCACGAGATGGGGGCCGGGTGGGTGGTCGATCGCTTGCACTCGACGTCGGAACGAGAGCGGCAGAAACAAGCAGCCCCTAACCCAGCATTGCAGCTGCTTTCGTAACACGGCGCGGCTCGCCATGCGGCGGCGAGCTCGAATCTATCGAGAGACAGCGCCCGGGGATCGACGCCAAATATTCAGAGAGCGCGGTTTCGCCGAGCAAATTTAGCAGTGTAGCTCGAGCAACGACCAGCATGAGTTGCCACCAAACCAGCGAGAGTCAGGTCCAGCATAGCGCGCTGCCAGCAGCGTCCGGCCAGCAGCATGACAGCCGCGGCGTCAGGCCGCGGTGGTTGTCGCAGTCGGGCCGTCTTGTTTGACCCGCGCTCACTATGGCCGCGGCCGTTTTGCAGCGCCCGCTCTCTTGTGATCCCGAGGCCTCGTCTCTGAAATCCGCTAAGCTCCCGCGCCGCGCTCCAGCTCCAGTCGCCTCGTTTGGCTGCCAGCTGGCCCGAGCCGCGCTGCTCGCCGAGTCAAGCGAGCAGAAGCGAGCTCACTTCGCATTTGCCTCACTCGCGCGCACTTCTCTGTCTCTCTCGATCTTAATAGCGCCCAATGACCCAAGTGGAGATCCGCAGCGCCAGCCCCATCGGCAGCCCCGTGAGCCCGAGCGCCATGGAGTCGCCCTGGACCAAGGACGGCACGTACATCATCGAGGCCACGCGCAAGGCGCACGCCTGCTGCAAGTCGTGCGACGCCACCATCGAGGCCGGGCGCCTGCGCGTGGGCGTGGTCTACCAGCACCGCAACGGCTTCGTGTGCATCAACTGGCACCACGTCGAGTGCTACAAGGCGGTGCGCCAGATCCCGCTCAAGTGCCTCGAGGGCTACAGCGACCTGGACCCGCAGCAGCAGATGCTGGTCGAGAGCTGCCACCTTGTCGACCACGAGCCGCACTTCCTGCTGCCCGAGGCCCGCACCTGCTCGGCCTAATGTTGCGGCTTCAGCCCTCGGTAGCGCGCTGGCGACCGCCCTCTGTATTGTTCGTCCCCCCACCTCGCGAGTTTTTGACGTGACGGCGTTCGGCCCCTGGGTCCTGCGTAGCGCTGCCGATGGCAAGCCGAGTTAGTAGACTGCGCACTTATTTAAGTATCAATATGAACCACCCCACCACTGTCCAAAGCATGCATCGACTTGCACCGCACCGTCGCCACAAGCGCGGAGGCAGATAGATCGCGAGCTGCAAGTTACGCCCAGGGCAGGCACCGGCACCGTCGGCGGGTAACGGTAGCAACCCCACGCATGCGATGCGGTTGGCTCACGAGGACGGGCGCCAAGCTTGTACACTGCACACCTCCATCCTTAACTCGAGCGCTCGCTCGTTGACTCGAGGCCGTCCCTCGTGTGCGTCGCTCTGCTTGAAGAGCCCAGCTGGACTCCGTCTTTTTGTTTTCATATCGGCATCTGTTTCTTAGCCTGCATATAAAATGTATTGCTGCCAGATACGCGCATATTTTTCTGTCCTCTGAAAATTTTAAACCTATCGTAACCCATTTCATTGGACTATCCTTATGTGCCATCCGAGTCTCTGATACTTGGTAGGCCTGTTGAATTGCAACAAGATGGGTGAGAAAAGTTTGCGCGTGGTGTTATTTCCGGCTCGGGCGCGGTCAAACTCCATCAAGCAGAAGAAGCATATTGTCTGTAGTGCCTCGAGGCGAAGCGCGCGGAGCCATGGACGTGCAGATGGAGGACCAGGGCGGCGCCTCGCACGAGGAAAAGTTCCGCGTGTACAACGAGGCGCTGGTGCACGCGGCCACGTGCCCCGAGTCCAAGTGCGAGGCGCTCAACGGCCGCTGCCACAAGGTCAAGGCCAGCATCGACCACTTCGTGCGCTGCTACGGCCCGCGCCGCAAGGTTTCCCCCATCGAGAGGTATGCGATCGCTACTGTAGCTTTATTCCCTGGTGTAAACTCTTCGAGCCTCCGATTTACGTGACGGTGCGCGTTGTTTTAGCTGCGAGATGTGCTCCAAGATCTGGGGCCTACTCTGCTTCCACGCCAAGATGTGCCAGACGCCGCTGGGCCAGCGCTGCGCCGTCTCGCAGTGCGACTACCTGCGCGACAAGATCGCGCGCAAGCGGGAGAGCGACCGGCGCGAGCTGCAGGAGGCCAAGGCCAAGATACAAGTCAAGTTCGAGGAGTGGCCCGTCGAGCGGCGCATAGCGCAGGTGGAGGCCGACCGGCAGCAGGTACTGCAGCTCATAGCCGACATCCGCGCGGGCAAGGCGCGCCAACCGCAGGTGGTACAAGCTCAGCAGCAGCCCATGGTGTCCATGAGCTGAGGTGCCCCAATTCTGAAAACTCCCAAAACTATGCGACGCTGACGTCCTGCGTCTCTGTCTTGCGAGGTCTAACGGGGCCCTGACGGGACCCGCCCTGGGTGAGAGAGGTCCACGGGTACAGTATAGCAGCCGAGAGACAAGAGATGGAGAGGCATGGGGGTCGGCCCGAGGTCCTTGCGAATGGAATGTTATTTGCTTTTATTTTTCATGTCTGCTCCCTGCGTGTTGCTTGCTCATGGTATGGCTGACTGACAAGGTGACCACGTTGATTGAGCTCCCTTTATCGACCGTGTTTGCTCCGTGATGCTGCATAGGCTGCAATACCTACCCGTGTAGGTGAAGAGTGGGTCCGTTTCCGTCTGAAGACACCGGTACGATCGCGTCGCATGCGAGTATGCGGCCAGTTGCGGTGATGCAAGTGCCGACAAGCGAGGGCTCGGTCGATCGGTACCTGTTGGGGTAACATGTTGCTGTGGGGCGACCGTTTTCCCTGGAAATGAAGGGTCGACGCCAATATTGGCCGGAAACGAACGAGGCTCTTGGTCGGTTATCGCATCCAAGCGGGTGCTGGAGCGAGAGACGCCACTTACGGCTGCAATCGCCTGTGGAGCAAAGCCTAGCTGGGACAACGGGGGCGTGTCCGAAGTACCTGACTCGCACAACCTGCTACAGTGGAGCCCGACGACGAAACTACACGAAAAATGGCAGCGATCTATCGCGTTGGCGAGCGCGTTGACGGTCTATACGATGAAAACACCGACGATATGTGGTACCCGGGGCGGATACGGTGCGTCCATGCAGGCGAAGCAGAGACGGACAGCGCAGATAGCCCCACGTTTGAAGTTTTGTACGACGATGGAGAAGTGGAGACGCATGTGCGGCCGGAATTTCTTCGCCAGCATGTGCCTGGCACCATTTGTGTTGGAACTCGACTGCTTTGTCGTTACGATGGCGGAGAAGAGTATTACTCCGGCCAGGTTTCAGACGTGCAGGAGAACGGGAGGTATACCATTGCGTACGATGACGGAGAGGTGGAAGAAGACGTGCCCCTCGCTCATATTCTAGAGCCCAAAGAGGAGGAGAAGGAGGGAGAAGGAGAGGCTGCGGAGGATGAAGCAGCGGACGAAGCGGAACAGGAGAAGGCGTCGGACGACGCAGAACCCGAGCAACAGCAGCAACAGGAAGACGAGAACGATGAGAACGAGGAAGGGGATGCAGAAATGGAGGAGGCACAGGATTCTCCCAACAACCCAGCAGAAGATGCATTCAGTGGCGCAGATGTAGCTCAAGAAAATGAAGAGAGCGTGAACAATGATGACAAGTCCGACGAGCCAGTGACAACCGAACCATCGGAGCAGTTCGACCATGAGCAGCCAAAGCACAATGAAGCCTTCCCCCCTTGCCGACAAAATGAGGACCTTTCCGACCCGACTCCTACGGGGGTGTCTGCTGAGCGCGCGTACATTATTGAATCGCTCCAGCTACTGGAGAAGCGACTGGGCGATTCGGCATCTACCAAGTCGGTTCTCTCAACGTTGGTCAAGCAGATGCGTGCGTATCCCCAAGTCACAGCCGATCTGGTTCACGAACACGGCGGCGAGCGTTTGATTATCGACGCGCTCAAGTTTCATCAGTCTCACGCGGTCATTCAATGCTACGGCTTCGTGCTCCTGCGCAGACTCTGCTTTCTGTGTGTGAAAAGCACGCACTATTTGCTGCGCAACGGAATCGTGGAGTTGGTGATCCAAGCGATGAACGCATTTGCAGAGGACGCTATTCTACAAGCGTCTGCCTGCGGGGCCTTAGCTGTATTTACGCGAGTCCAGTCTGGTCTGAACATTCTTATCGCGGTCCAAGTGGCGCAGCTAGTGCTTTCCACTCTCATTTATCACAAAACGTACAGCGTACACACGCGGCAAGTACATTATTACGCGTGCGAAGGTACCGTGCCCGCTGTGATGTTAACCTATCGAGCTCGTTTTAACTCTGTTGCGGTTTTGGCATGGTGCTGTAGTCCTGCTAGAGCTGTGCGAGCTGGACGATCTGCAAACGCTGAACCTGCTTTGTGGTGAGCAGGAGGAAGATTTTACAGGCGATATGGCCCCAATCTCTCTACTGCTCTTCTTGTTGCGCCAAGGACTCTCACTTGATGACAAGAAGGCTTGCTGCGCTGTCGGTAGCTTACTGATGTGGTACGAACCATTGAGGTGCTAGAACCAGTTGTGTGTGTGTTTGAGTGACTCATTTATCTGGGTGTTTGCGTGTGTATTTCCATTCCAGTTTGGCGGCCAGTGGGAAGCGTGCAGCAGCGTTGATCCTGGGTCTCAATGGAATAGCTGAACTTTCAACCGTAATGGCGAGATACCCTACCGAACCAAGCATTCAAAAGTACTCTGCTGCAGCATCAAAGCAAATCGCACTGTGTACTGTCCGGCAATCGCCCACGAAGAGAATCAAGGACACAGCTACTGAGATTTTACGGGAGGCTGAGTCGCTTGAAAATACTCCCACAGATCGGCAGCCCGTGAAGAAAAGCTCTCTTCGAGGTCGATCTACCAGCATCGGAAAACGCAAAAGCAACCCGGCCACAGGGTACGGAGCCCCGTCGTATCCCCGTGGCGCAGCATACACCTCTAGCACAGCTTATCGACACACACAAGGCTTCTCAAAGGCGTCGTCTCCATACGGACAAGGAGGCTCTGGTTTTGGAGGTGATACAAGCACGTTTGGCTACCCTGCTCGTGACTTTCCTGGAGCTGCTACGGCTCCACAGCAACCAAGCAGCCTGGTCATTCTTGACGGAAGTCTTGGGATGGACAGCGGCTTTGGCTCCACAAACAAGCGGAAACAACTTTCGAAAGAGGACCGACAGTCCGAGCTGTTTGACGCGTACGGCATCCAGGGAGTACCCAACGCTGCCAACGGAAGACCTTACGGGACGAAGAGAGCGCAGTTGAGAGCCCATCTTGCGTCCGCTGAATCCGCTTGGGCCCCACCGCAGCAACATGCCCCATCAAACAGCAAACCTTACTCTAGTCGATCGGATTACGTGGACCAGGGTCCGGCCTATTCGCACCGAGACTTCATGTCGAGCCGTCAGAATCGCTGGGACGACAGTGACGAGCCTCATCACGCTGCTGTGTACGAACCCGAAGTGAGGCAGCCTCGAGGAGCAAAGCGGAAGAAGAAGAACCCAGCGCCCCGAACAGCCTTCCAGGTGAAGATTGAGAACGAGAACCAGCTTCGAGTGTCCAGAGAGACTCGCTCTCCGTATCCGTCACCTCAGCGCTTGGGTGTTGCGACTAAAAGAGCAGCGAAGGCGCGTCAGAAGCGAATCACTGGTGCAAGCTACTCAACTTTGACCGGGAGGTCGAACAACACTTCCTCTGAGTCGTTAAACGACTACGCCACGCAGTTGTTCCAAGACAACGTATCTCGAGCAGGAAGCGGCGTCCCCACCAGCTCCAAACTAACGCCGCGGGAGAAAGAGGAGATCCGAGAGCGAGAGCGATTGAGCTTCGCAGAAAAGCTGCACAAGATGATCGACAAGGCTAAATCGACGTTGGCGAACGGCAGCACGACGCCCGTTCCTGTTATTGACCACAGTTTAAGGCAGAAGACATCAGCGAGCTCCAAGACAGCACGAAAGACTCGTGAATCATCTTCGGATGACAAGCGTCCGCTTTCCAAGAAGTCCCGTCCAGTGGTCAGCAGCACGCCGAAGTACACTCCGAAGGAGATTTTGTCGCCCCGAGAATCAACCGAGACTCGGCCAGCAAAACCGACTTCTGGGGCGTCTAAGCGCCAAACTGGAGCTAGTGAGGGTCACCAAACCCCCTCTGGTCACCAAGCACCCGTGGTTGCAAGGGCCAAGCAAGTCGCTTCCCGGCCTGTTGTGCCTCCAAAGGTAACTTCAGAGCAAAAGCCTCGGACTGTCGTCAAGTCAAACAAGAGTACCGCTACGAAATCTGTAGACAAGAAGGATGTTGAAGAGGTGAAGGAGTCTGTTACTACTGCAGGAGCCGCGGAAGTCATTCCGCCTAGCACTCCAGCGACTGAGGAGCCGCTTCCAGTGGATTCGGACGCTGTTGCTGTGGATGCATCGCCCGAGACAGTCGGTGAAGTGCCTGCTCCAACAGATACGACACCCACACAGCAAAGGGGGCAAGAAATTTCGAGCAGTATCGAAGCTGTCGCGGTTGACGTGGAGGGTGTGCCGTCAGAGGTACCAACTGAATCGGTAGACCCCGCTGTACTAGAAGACACTTTGCCATCCAACGCACCTGAGCAAGGAGTAGCGGCTGAAGAAGCAGCGATACCTTTAACACCAAGCGAGACGGAGACTGTCATTTCCCCTGTTGATGCTACGCTGCCGTCGCAAGAGGAATCCGTGCCTGACGCTGTCACAGAGGTGAACGTCGAGGCTGCAACGGATGTACCAGAGGCATCAGAAGAAGCACAAGAGACTAGTGTGTCTCCTTTGGAAGAGCCTAGTGCAATGCCGGATCCTGCTGAAGATCAACCAAGTGGAGGGAGTGCGACGGTGGATGCCATGTATGGAGACGCATACATCGAGTTCGACGATAATGGCGGCGATGATGAAGATATGGCAGCTGAAGCCGGAGCAGATGCGGAAGACACTCAGGTGCAAGACACTGAAGCATCGGATCCTCCGCTGCAGGAAAGCAAGAGTGGAGAAGCCTTGTATGACGATGGGTACGACGAGTTCGATGAAGATGACACAACAAATGCTGAAGAAGCCGAGGCGGACGATGTCCCTGCAACGGATGCTGAGGCCAATCCAGAGCCAGAAACAACCGATGGAACTACTGGTGTATCGGTGGTTGGTGAGTCTGAACCAGCAGCAAGCGTGGTCAAGGCGGAAAGTGAGCAAGTGTCTGCAGAAAACGATGATCCTTCTGAAGCCCCTATTGAGAACGACTTAAATGCAGAGGTTGAAGCGGAGGCGGAGAGTGCGGTGCAGGGTGGCGATGTGGATGACAATACCGGTGGTGGTAAAATTGAGAGCGCGGTTGGTGAGCCAGAAGAATCGCATGATATGCAACCAGACGCGGCAGACGTCGCACAGGAAGCTGTAAGTGATCCGGATGTACTCGCAAGCAACACCGAAGAGGAACAGAACGATAGCACGTCCCCCAATGTGGAAGGTGAGTCCGTACCAGATCCGACTGATGATAACAATTTGGAGGGCGACGTTGGAAATGAGCCTGTCTCCACGGCAGTTGAGGGGGATACCGGCGGTAATGATACTTCAGATGGCTTGGTGGATGCAGAAGGCGCTACGCGTGAGGAAGAGTGTAACCCAGAAGCTGATACTACTACTTCAGTGGCTGAGCCAACGGCGGTGGAGAATGAGGCGGAAAATACTGAGACTGGCATTCAAAGTGCTCCAGCTGAAGAGGAAGAAAACTCAGCAACCGATATTCAAGGTGAAGCGGCAGACTCCGCTGACCCTGCATCCGAAGAAGCACAAGCTGATCCGAGCCGAGTGCAACAAGACGAGGACAACTCGACTGAAGTCCCCGAAGCTGCTACCGAGGGCTTGGCGGCAAATGCGTCGGCACCTTTGACAGAGCAAGATGGCGAGCAGGACAAGACCCTGTCGGCGGATGCCTCCGTGGTGAGCATCCAGTCTGCGGCTTATGATGAGGACAACTTCGATGACGAGGAGAGCCACCAAGAAGCAGATCCAAGTGAAAAAGTGGAAGTGGGTGATGTAAATCCCGTCTCCCCTCCGGCCGAAGAAGCCGCTGAGCCTGAAGATCAGGCAGCTGGCTTGGTTGATCCGCAGCAGGAGCAAGCTGAAGAAACCCCGCAAAATGCCGACGCTCAGGTTGATGCAAATGACGTGACACCTGCCGCGAATAATGAGGAGGAGGAGTTCAAGGGGCTAACAACGAACAGTTCCGAGCTTAGCGTCCAGTCAGCAGCGTATGAAGATGACGATTTTGATGATGGTGCACACGAAGAAGTAGATCAGGGTAATGACTTGGAAACTGAAGTCCAGACGCCTGATCAGCAGCCAAGCGTAGATGGGGACACTGAGGCTGGTGAACCGGTTGCACTGCCTGAAACGGAGGTGCCAGCCGATGAAGCGCCTCCAACACCTGAAGTAGAAAGTGAAGTCCTGAGCGAGCCAGTGGCATCTGGCGCTGAAGACGTCGACAATAATGCACCAAGTGCGTCATCAAAGGGTAGTGCTGACGGAGAAGCTTTGGATGCAGAGACAACCGACGAACCTTCAGAACTACAACAAGTTGAGCCCAGTGATTCCTTAGCGACGTCCGAGCCCGGGGCTGTTGCTGACGTTCCAGCTGATGAAGTGATTGTGCTCCAGGTGGAGGCTGCCGAAGACCAGCAGACAGTGGATGAAGCAGAGAAGCCCCACGACGATCCGCAAACGGAGCACTCGGGTGAGGACGCAAACGGCGACGACACAAAATCGGATGTTACCCCTGATGGCCCCGTCAAAGGGACTGATCCTCTCAGTGCTGAAAGTACTACGGCTCCTTCAGAGCCAACTGACACTGATGCCAGTCAGCCTCCTGATATTACAATCCCAACAGATGAACGCACACAGGAGGAAGTTCCAGAACAACCCGATGACAGTGCGCAGCCAGCGACGTATGACGAGGACGACTTCGATAATGGTGGAGAAGAAGAGCAGGTATCTCCGTCATTGGCGGCCCAGGGTTCGGATCTTGTTGTAGACGAGCAAAAGGCAGAAGACCTGAAGGACGACGTGCCTGACGTTCTGCAATCATCAGAGCAAACTACCGACGAGCCTGGGGTGGTTTCTTCTGAGCCTGAATTGCAGGCAGAAGAGCAACAAGAGCAGTCTGCTGCTGATAGCGAATCGATTCCTACTACCGAAGACGAAACTTCTGCAAATAATGATGTAGCTGATGAGCTCGGGTTGGAAACGAAATCTGAGCCAGAGTCAGCAGTCTCGTCAGGTGAAGAAGCTGGTGATCCCGTGGCTGCTACTGACGACGCTACTCCAAGTTCCCCAATTGATGAGGAGGGTGTCATTGCGGTGGAAGTGCCATCACCTGAGCCTGAAACTGCATTATCGACCGAGCCTGAACATCACCCTGACGAGCGAGTGAGCGGGGAAGAGGGTCCTACGTCTGCTCAGGATAATGCTGATGAGGTTGTTGTACCTGAAAGCGCCGTTGACTTCCCCTTGGCAGATGAAGCTCCAGGATCAGAGCCACAGCGAATCATTTTGGCCGAGCAGAATGAAGCGGAGGTCACTGTTGAAACACCTGCAGATGAGTATGAGGCGGATGTAGCAGACGATGGTGTAGCTGAGCAAGTTCCCGATTCCACGCAGGCCAGCGACGAACATGCTGAAGACTCGCCTGAGTCTGACCAAAGTTTGGTCGATGCTACTGCGACCGCAGACACTTCAGTTGAGCCTTCAGGTGAAGCTACGCAAGAGGAGAATCAGTATGGAGACGCCGACTTTGATGAAGTTGAAAACGATGCTGCTGCTCCGAAGGAAACAGCGTCTGACAGTGCACTTGTCCAGCATGTTCCTGGTGAAACCGAAGACAATGCAGCGCCTGAAACCCCGGAGACAGCAAGCCCTCTCCCTATTGATATCGCCCAGCCAGAGGAGAACGCTGAGGTTGCTTACGATGAACCTGAATTCCAAACAGAGGAGGCCGAGGCAGACCCAGCCAGCGACAACGCCATAATGAATCAAGAGCCGGCCGAACTTACCGAGGCGCCAGCAGATATCGCTGGAGATGACGACGTAGGTGCTAACGACCAGCCTGCAGATGATGCAACTCCAGAAGATGCCTCTGGTAACCCGAGTGACGAGATTATAAGCGCCCCCGTTGCTGAGTCAACCCCAGTTGCTACAGCCTATGAGGAGGACTTCTCATCCGACCCATTGCCTAAAACGGATGAAGTAGAGCCATCGAACACTTCAGAAAATACCGCCACTTGTGATGACAATGCTGTGGCCGATAGTGAAAGCCCAGTAATTGAATCCGCTGCAAGTGACGTTCCTGCTGAAAGTGCTGAACCTTCCGCTGATGTCGATGAGGTTCCTGACGCATCTCCAAGTAACGAGGGCTACGATGAAGGTTTTGATGAGGATACGGCTACTCCAGTTGTTGACCCGAGCGAACCGGTTGACTCCATTCCAGTTACTGATGACACCAACGTCGAGGTCAGCACCCCTCAGGATGCTGTCGTACCTGAAAGCGATCAGCTGCTCGAAGGTGAAATTGATCCTAGTGCAGAAGCTGTTGCTGATGACGAGCAGGAAGTAAAACCTGAAGACTGTGACGCTGCCATATCGGTCGAAGTGGAACCAATGGAGGTGCCTGTGGAATCTGAAGTTGTTGATCCCGAAGCCGCAGAACTCGAAGCCACGCCTGAGTCTACCGAAATAGAGGTAATTGATCCCGAAACAGCAGCCGAGAGTAATGGGGATGGAGCCATACCAGTGGAGCCCGAAATTACAGAGCCTGCTGGCGTTGAAGCGGGCAATGATGAATGTTCGAAGTCTGAAGAACTGAAGCCTGCGGAGTCTCCTCCTCCAGAACCAGAAACTGTTGAGCCCGAGGCTGACGCAGAAGCGGTTGAGCCCGAAGCTGTCGCACCTGAAGCATCAGACGCTGAAAGCCTCGAGGCTGATGCACGTCAAGAGCCAGAGGCTATCGAGCCCGAAGCTGTCGCGACTGAAGAACCAGAAGCTGGTGAATCCGAGATTGTGTCGGCTGCAAAACCGGAAGGTGCCGAGCCCGAGGCTGTGTCAAGTCGAGAGCCTGAACCTGTTGAGCCCGAGGCTGCAGCACCGGAAGCTGTTGAATCCGATATTGTGTCGGCTCCAGAGCCAGAAGCTATCGAATCCGAAGCTGTGAGTGCTGAAGAACCGGAACTTGTCGAGCCTGAGGCTGTAGTGACACCAGAACCGGACGCTGTCGAATCCGAGGCTGTGTCGGTTGCACCAGAATCTGGCGAGTCCGAGGTTGAACAGTCCGAGCTGGGAGAAGCAAATGCTGGGGAGGTGGAAGCCACGGAGCCTGCGCCAGCAGAAGCTGAAACAACCGAGGCAGCAGCACCTGAGCCCGATGTACACGAATCCGAGTTGGACGAAACAGCAGACTCCGTGGTACAAGCTGCAGCCGTGTCTGAAGACGCTGCACAATCTGAAGATGTTGAGCCAGTATGTACCATCGCCGACTTGGCCCCTGCTTCGGAGTCCACCCTGGAAAATGCCACCACCGATACGCCTCTTGATGAGCCAGCTACACCGGAAGCTAACCCTGAAGACCTTCCGCCAGAAGCTGCTGAAGTTTCCCGCGCGGTTGACCCTGTCATTAGCAACAGTGATGACTCGCCCACGGAGGCTTTCACCAAGCATGAGGAGGAAGTCGTCGAAGAGAGAAACGACCCAATCTCGGTTAACGAAGATGAGGTCAAGGAAAATGCCGCCGACGAAGTCGAAGCGTCCAAGGAAGAGATTGTCGCCGACGCGCTGCAAAGCGATGATAATAATTCTGCAAGCTCCCCCATTGAAGCGCCTGTGAGTGGAGATCCTACCGACGTGATCGCAGACCATCCCGAGGCTGAGGGAGAGCTCGAAGCTGACGCGCCTTCAAACACACCGCAGGAAAGTGTCGATGATCCCGTGTACCCTGACGATCTTGATGTCGACGACGATCACGGAGCAGCGGAAGAGATCCAAAACACGGATGAAGGCGTCTCCAGCGATTCTTCCGAAACGAGAGAGGAACCGATTTCCGAGGCACCTGATCCAGACCCAGCAGAACCAGTCGACCTAGCTCCGGCGGACCAAACTACTATCGAGCCTGACGACTATTACGCCGATCCCCCGGAGGATGAACAGCCAGCCACGGCTCTCGTTGACCCCGCACCCGCAGAATCTGTCCAAGAAGAAGCGGTAGAGGAGCAAGCTCCTTCAACAGAAACGCCTCGAGAGGAGCCTGAGCAGCAGGCGGACGCTGTTGATGTTCCTAAGTCCTCGGAGAACATGGCAGTTGAAGTTGTCGATTTCTCTCCGGACGAGATCGCAATTGAAAGTCCTGAAGTCGCAGCTAACGAGGGGCCAGCGACCGAAGACCAGTACGATGACGAGGACGCGTACAACGAGTTCGAAGACCACGAGAACGAGGCCGCCGCCCCCAGCGTGGAGATCCCAGCGCCTTCCGCTGCCGTCACGGAGGCGCCAGCGACCGAAGACGAGTACGAAGACTATGAGAACGAAGACTACGGCGAGGAAGAGAAGCCCGCTGCAGACCCCGTGCCCCCTCCGACGTCGACGCGTAGTGAGCCCGCAACTTCTGCGCGCGAGGAGGAGATCGAAGAGGTGGCGGACGAACCGGAGGAAGCCGAGGAGGAGGACGAAGCGTACGCCAACGACCAGGACGACTACAACAACGAGTTCGAGGACGACGACGTCGCGCCCGCTTCGCCCCCCAAAGCCAGCTCCCCTAAGAAGGACAAGCCGGTCGAAGCTTCAGCCGACGAGTACGAAGACGACGCCGAAGAGGACTACGCTGAAGACGAGGAAGTCGAGGAGAGCTCGCCCCGGCCTGCCGCCACACACAAGTCTAGTGCAGCCGCGCAGCCAGCAGCAAGCCACTCGGACGACGAGATGGAGGAGGAGCTCGGCTCCGACTACGCCGACTCGGACGGCTGAAGCAGTCACCACTGAAAACACTTTTTATATTCGATGTTATTTATTCACAGGACGGTATTTGCTGGAGAAGTCCCTCTTGCCGCCGGTCTTCTCGACCAGGCGCGTGTTCTCGATGACGATCTCGTGGCTCAGCGCCTTGCACATGTCGTAGACGCAGAGCGCGGCCACGGACGCGCCCGTGAGCGCCTCCATCTCGACGCCCGTCTTGTGCGTCACGCGCACCTGGCACTCGACCTCGATGGCGTCGGGGCCCACGACCTCCAGCCGCACCTGGCAGTCTTCGAGCGGCAGCGGGTGGCAGAACGGGATCAGCGCGCTCGTCTGCTTGGCGGCCAGCACGCCGGCGATGACGGCGGTGGACGCGATGGGGCCCTTGGGACCCATCAGCTGGCTCGCTTCATTGTCGCCACCCTGGAGACGCTGCAGCTCCGTCAGCACGGCCGGCGGCAGACGGATCGTCGAGCGCGCAGTGGCTGAGCGCCGAGTGACCTGCTTGCTTCCCACGTCCACCATGTGCGGGGAGCCGCCGTCACTGCTCACGTGCGTGAACTTCCACTGATCATCGGGCAAGATGGAGCTGGAGCTGGAGGACGCGGCGCGGACCGGCAGCAAGCGCGGCAGGCGGCGGGCGGCAACACCAACGCGGCGCAGCATCGTCGGCTTTGGCTCGGCTTGGTTATCAGTGCACGAGGTGGCAAAATAGCACAGATTAGTAAAATTAGATACTATTCAGGGCTACTATTGATATTTGTTCGCTACGACAATATGGACATTGCTATGTGAGGCTATGCGCAATTTCTACATTTTGTGACGGAATTGGGTCAGACCTGCAAGAACGAATAAATAAACGCCCCGCGTATTCCGCCAGACCAAGAAGCCAGCCACCAGCCAGGAGGCCCTAGCTCAAGCAAGCCCAGTGCCGAAGCCTTCGCCTTCGCCTTCGCCCTCGTCTCGCCCCGCTCCCAGCCCGCCGCTCTCCCGACCGATGGCGATGGCGCAGCTCGCTTCGTCCACGCCCAGCGCCAGCGCCAGCTCCGGCTCCGCGTCCTCCTCCGCGCCGTCCAGCGCCGCCGCCAAGTCGGAGATCCAGTCGCTGCTGGGCCAGTTCGACGCGCAGATCAACGCCATGATGGACTACCCGGCCAAGGACACGATCAACGCGCTGACGATGCTGGCGGAGCGCACGCAGTTCGCCCCCGAGATTGTTAGTTTCCTGGAAACCAAGATCCACCGGGTAAATGCACACACACCCTCCCTCTCCTCCCTCCCCCCAGCCTGTCGCGGAGCCATGTCTAGTTTCCTCCCGTCTCTCTATCTATCCATCCATCCACGCTATATGCATACCATTTAGTCAGCTGTCGACTGTCTGTCGGCTCGACGCCCAGTCCATTTGCCCGCATCTGCATCATGCAGTGCAATTTGTGTAGACGTGATATGTAGAGATGGAGAGACTCGCTGTGTGCAGCGGCTACCTATTAGGACAGGTTGGCGGTAGCTACGAGTGAGTCATGAAGCTGATGGTATGTTGTGTGATGTTCTGTTTGGTGACAGGTTGCGCCCAACTGCAAGCTGCCGATCTTCTACCTGACGGACTCGATCCTCAAGAACGTCCGAGGCCCGTACCTGCCGCTGTTCGCCGCCAAGATCGTGCCGCTCTACTGCAACTGTGTGCGCCAGGTAACGCTTTATCTTGAGTTGTGTAGCTGCTGTATGAACAATAAAACGCTACCTGTCGTCGTCGATCCTAAACGCTTTGAATTGTGATATGTGTGGATGCCTTGGTTGCAGGTGTCGGGCAAGGACCTGAAGCGCTTCATTCATGTGCTGAATACGTGGGAGACCACGCGGCTGTTTAACAAGGAGGCCATCGCCCAGATGCGCAGCGCTGCGAACCGCGCCATGCAGCAGGCGGATCCGTCGGCTCGGTCGGCGCCTGCGAGCTTCAACCAGGAGAAGTCGGTTCAACAGGCTCGTGCGCCAAGTGCCAACTCTGGTGCGAAGCTGGCGCAGCAGCAGCAAGACATGGAATTGCGATCGCTGCTGACGAAGCTGCAGAACGACATGGGCATCCACCCGACGGAGCACATGAGTCTTGAAGAAGTGCGTACGAATAACCCAGATTATTACAACCAGCTGCTCGAGTTTCATGCCGCCTCGAAGGTTGAGCAGGCAGGCGCATCACGAGGACCTGGCGCTTCTAGTGTCGCTCCTCAAAGAGCTGCCGGTAGACAGCAGCCTCCACAGCAACAGCAGCAGCCTCCAGTGGCTCGGGACCCCCGCCGCCCTTCACCTCCCCATGACCCACGTGCTGGTCGTACGCGAGCTCCACCGCAGCAACAGCAGCAGCATCAGGTTGCACCCCCTCCATCACAGACTCCTCGAGTGGAGCCACCTCGTGCTAGTTTGACAGCCCGCAAGAGTGACGACGGCTCCGCAGCCAAGTCATCTAACGTTGCTCATTTGATGCAGCTACTGAAGCGGAAGCAGCGCGCCCCCTCTCCACCGCAACAACCAGTCCAAGAAATCACCAATGACCCTCCTCGAGCTCCGGACGCAGCAGCGGTCATGTCGATCCTGCAGAAGCTCAAGGGAATGTCGAATGGAGGCGCTGCGTCCGGGCCGTCGCCCCCGCAAGCGCAGCCGCAGCAAGCCCAACAATCCCAGCAGCAACAGCAGCAAGGTGACCAGCAACAGCAAGCGCCTCGCACCGACAATGCGTCACGCATGTGGTTCAGCGACAAGGTTGTGGCCCACAAGGACCGTGTAGAATCCAACGTCCAAAAGCTGTATGCTGCATTACCCCTAGTGTGTCGTGAGAGTGGTTTGCGCTTCCGTGAGCAGGCCCAACTGGATGCTCACTTGGATTTCCTCTTCCAGTTCAACCGCGCGCGGAAGGAGCGCGGCAAGGGCGGCGTGTCACGGTCGTGGTACCCGGATGAAGACCAGTGGGTGGCCGACTTCTCTGGAGACACGGCACCTCGCGAGAGCACAAGCAGCAGCTTCTTCGACAGGACACAGAAGGAGAACGAGAAGAATGCAGGCGAGCAGGCCTCGTGGGAGAACGCCCGGGTTCCAGTGGACGAGACGATCACTCGATGCCGGATTTGTGGCGAGAACTTCTCTAAAAGCTGGGACGAAGAAGAGGAAGACTGGATGTACACTAACGCAGTTGCCGGCACGATCCACAACACCGGCCCGAATGGAAACGAGCAGCAGGATACCATCTTTCACAAGTACTGCTACGATACCGTGATGGCCAACTCGAAGCAAGTCACGCCCGCGCATTTGATTCCTGCCGAACGAGACGTGGCCATGAAGGGAGCGAGCTCTGATGATACTATGAACGGCACCAGCGGCAGCCTGAAGCGGTCACTTGAAGAGGTACGCAACTTTGGTTGATATGCTAATATTGTGTGGCGGAATATTGACAGTAGTGCCCTTGTGTTTGTGATTATTTAGGATGACAGTGATAGTGACGGAGACGACGATGTGAAGCGAGTGAAGACGGACTGAGTCGCGCCCGTGCCAAAGACTGAGAAGCGTGTCACGAGGATGTAATGATTAATGAGTGGGGTACTGGTATTTTGTTGGCGTGGTGCTCCGGCAGCGATCAACTGCTTCAGGTCTCGTCTCTATATTTGTTGCTTCCCCATCCAGATGTCCTAGTTGCGGCCTTCGGATACATTCGCTTCACGAAGCGCAGCAATCGACCGCGCAGGACGAATTTCTTCAATAAATACCACATTTTTGCATTAACTCATGACAGTTTTGCTATGCTACATGACACATTGTGTGAGTTGCCTCAGCAGAGCGAGTCCAGTAACACTACCACTGCCGATACGGTGACCCGCTCGTCAGGGTTCAAGCAGCACATGCGTGACACAAGATCCCATTGCTCATCGTTGAAAACGTCCGGGCGAGAGGGCAATTTGCCTTGCGTCACCTCGGAGACGACCACATCTTCATCCATCGTCTCGCGCCACGGGAATGTGCCAGTCACGGCCTCGATGATGCACATGCCGAAAGAGTAGATGTCGGACTCGAAGGACGGGCCGCGATCGTATTCCCCGAGACGTTCCGGCGCCTTCCACCTGATAGCGCCAATGGTTTTGGTAGTTCCAGTCCATTTCAACTTCTTCGCGAAAGCACTCAGACCGAAGTCTGTCAACTTGACCTGGTGGTCGGAGCCGACGAGGATGTTGTTCCCCTTGAGGTCGCCGTGGATGATGCCGCGCTCGTGCAGATGCTGAAGGCCTCGAGCAGCTTCGCACAGACATTTCCACGCGTTGGAGCGCGACTTGTGCTTGAGTTCCCACATCTTGAGGTACTCGTTGAGCGTGCCTTCGCTCGCGTACTCGCACACGAAGAAGGGTCTTCGGTCGGCTGGACGTTCCGGCTCATCGAGACTGCGCAAAGCAGAGCAAGACTTGCCGACGTGGCACGCTCCGTAGAGTTTGACCACGTTCGGGTGGTTCAGTGTGGACCAGATATTGGCTTCGCGCAAGAAGAGCTTCCGGTCGCTTTGGAACAAACACTTGACTGCGACTGTAGCGTTGAGCCATTTGCCATGGTGAACAGCCCCGAAGGACCCCGCGCTGATCTGGCTGCCGACCTCGACTTCGTACCGAGGGATGAACCACTTGGGCACCACAATGCGCTCTTGATCATCGGAAAGCCCTGCAATGCTCGCGGCGGTGCGTTCAATGGCTCGCAACTGGTGTCGGTCGTAGCTGCTGCGGTGCTTGGTCGCCTCGAACACAAGAAGAGTTGCGGCCTCGATCCTCTCCTCCTCCTCGCCCAGATCGTCCACGAGACTATCGAGGGCCGTTTGGAAGGATTCTTGTTGGTTGAGACGGAGGAAGTTGCAGTGCTGCTTCCAGTCGTGGATCGAGGTCGTCTCGCTCTTGGTAAAGCCGCAGCGTGATATCAAGGCGTCGATTTCAGTGTGAAAGGAGGCGCTACTGTGCTCCAAACTCCGGGATGATGCGACGCAGAAGGAAGACACGCTGCTGTCGGCGCGATGAACCAAAGAGCTCTTGAAGCGCATGATAATCTCCAAGAATGAACGAACCACTTCCCTTGCACAAATGGAGCCCAAAAGCTGCTGGTGCACACTTAGGAGTCGCTCAAACACGTAGCCGTCCATCAAAGTAGCGTCGCTGTCGTCTCCATTGAGTGTATCAGTGATCTCTTCAAGCAAGGACCCAACGGACTGGTTCACTGTCGGCTCGGCGTAGCTTTGAGTGTACTTCACAATGCTGGAGGCCTCGTGTGGGAGTTGGTGCGCCTTGCGATTCCAGAAGTGTCGGTGCGGAGGCTTGCCACGTTCTTGGAGCTGCTTCATCACGTAGGACACGTCGTCGCGAGTGCTGAGGTCTTCAGCACATACCTGTTTGATCAATCCCCACTCATCATTCTTCAAGAAAGCTGGGCGTCCCGACAAGGAAAGAGGCTCAATTGGCCCTTGCATTGCGGACTTGATTGTCGGCGAGCTCACGGTCGTCGGAAGCAGATCTCCACCGTGAAGCATGACCTTGTGCTCCTTTCCCGTGGAAAACAATCGCTCGAGAGTCAAGTTTGCCGGCTTGGCGTGCCGTTCACGGAGAAACTGGAGCACATGAGTAGCGCCGACCAAAACATCTCGACTGGGCAATGCTGCTCCCGCCTTCTTCACGCACTGAGCACTTTCACGCACCAACACGAGGGATTTACCCACGTGGCAGGCCCCAAACAGCTTCATCATATGAGGGTGGTGTTGCTCCCACCACGCAGAAGCCTGACGGATGCAAAGCTCCTCACTCGGGTCCGACAATCGCTCCACGTCAACTTTAGTTCCCTGCCACCTGTTCTGTCTGGTTTCGTAGGCCGGTACGAACCACTCGGGGACTGTCATCACCGCAAGACCCGAAAGTCTCGTACAAGTCTCGCACACGTCCGTGATCACTTGGTACTCCAACTCCGTGTACGTGTCGTCACCGTGCCTCTGGAAGTCGTAGACCAATAGCGTCAGTATTTCCAGTTGCTGCGATTCATCGCCCAACGTCTCCATCAAAAGGGGTTTGTTCGCTGCCAACTTCTTGAACCGCGCTATTCGCTCCTGACGCTCTTGCTGGAACACGGTTTGCCACTTCTCCATGCCGCGCGGCTCCGAGATGCCGTACGCCGCGAGCGCGACGTCCAGAAGTCGATTCAACCGCATGATCTGCTGGATGATGTATCCGGTCTGCGCTAGCTGAAGGAGCGCATTGGGCTCGTCCTCGTACGCGATGATAGCTTGGACCTGGTCGTTCACGGCGTTGACGATGCCGAGCAACACGTGACGCGACCCGAAGCTCATCCGGGCCCCAGCGAGCGCGTCCGGCAGCCAAGCACTCGCCGAATTCCGCGCCTGGAAGTCGTCGAGCGCCATGCACCGGGCCACGAGGTGGTCGCCGATGCGGTCGGGTGTCAACAGCCCCAACGTCTCCGATCGACGTCGTCGTAGCCGATGCCGGTGCTTTTGACCGGCCGTCCACGGATCCCAACGTCGCGGAGATGACTGGGTGTGGGGCATGATACTGCTAACTTACTAGAAGCGTACGTAGCTAGTTTGAACCAAAGTGGAAATGCGGTAGGCATGGCACGGCAACCGTCACGTGCAATGCAGCTTGCACCTCAACGTGCCGGCGGTCATGGATAGGCTTCGATGAATGAATGCATGACTATGTGCTTGGAGTTGCCTACAGCTGTGGATGGTGGTGGCTGGTTGAATACCAGCGCACGCAAGCGATACTTTGGCATAACTGCATTGCATGGAGTAGGACCACAGCGACTGCGTGTAGCATGATATAGCTCGTTGCGCGAGCACGAACCCACTCACCATGAAGATAGATGACAAGCGTGCAGTCGAGCGATGCCGGACGCACCCTTATTATATACCTGCGGTATTCCACTTGGGCCTTGGTCACTGCTTGTACTGCGGACTGGTTTGGGTGGCTTGGCACCTTCACGGAGCTGCTCAAAGTTGGTCTATCATTCCGAGACTTACCAGTTTGATGAATTTGATGAAGCCGCGAATCGGGGGGCTCATTCCTCAGTAATCGACAACACACAAAATTCCTAACATAACTCAATATGTGTTAGTGGGATGCCTTACTAAGTAACGGCACGCATATTGAGTTATGTTACGATTAAGTTTATTAGTGAATCAGTGCGTGTCTTTTGCCGCTGCAAAGAGGCGGCATTGCGCGTCGATGATTGCTGGAGCTGTCTTCAACAACAGTGCAGCAATGCATCGGCTTGCCTCGCCTCGCCGAGACCAGTGTGCATGCTCCGTGGCGAGGCAAGACGAGTGCATGCATACATACTGCTGCAAGCGTGCCTTGAAAATCAAAGGAGCCACATCGGAGTTCATATGTTCGAAGCTGGGCTGCGTTTGCAATCGACACGAACACCAACAGCACCGTCGGAAAAATCTCGCCAACAGTAAATCATAAAACCTGCGTGACAATAGTCGTCCACATTGTATTTTTACGAGTGAATCGAGGTAATAAACCAAAGCAGTTCGTGAAAACTCGACTACACTGCGCGACGATCCAACACTTTCCAACTCTTTCGTTCTAGCTTGACGAAGTAAGTCCGCAGCGCCAATCTTCATCCTTATTGCACATTTGCCACCAGCGTGAACCAAATCGATCACCGGCGCATCAAGCGAATTCTACCAACATGTGAAGCGCAAGAAATTGCATACTTAAGTATTGAAGTCGCATCTGTGGGTAAGCTATTTTGGTGCCGCTATCTCAAAGCTGCTCGCGTAAGACCACTACTTTCATGCCAGCGAGAGCTCCAGTTGAGCCAGAAGATGCGGTGCGTGGGTCTGCTTGGTTGGTTTACTGCTGCTGTTGCTAATGCAAGTTGGACTCTACGAGACAGGAGTATCCGCAGGTACCAACACCGAAAGAGCTGGAGCTCTCACGACAACTCGTGGCGCTCCAGCAAGAGAAAGACTTGCGGGAAAATCGGTCTCTAGCTCAGATCCGAGACCTGGAGTCGCAAGTTCATAAGTACGCTGTGTGGTGTGTCGTTGTTGTGTTATATAATGACCATCCACTGCTATGTAGGTTACAGGTCCGAGTCCATGAGCTCTCACAAATGCTACAGAGCACGAAGCGGGACCAGATTTTAGCCCAACAAGCGGCCGTGGAGGAAGAGCGTAAACGCTGGAAATTAGTCGTGCAAGAGCTTCAGTCGGAGCTTGATCAAGAGAGGAATGACAAGGAAGCGCAGAAGAATTGGCAGGGCAGATTTATTGTGTCACCCGAGAGACCCGACGACAGATTCCTCGTCTCGTCAACACCATCGAAAGCTCCCGCGATTGACCCAAAGGAAGACGTGTTCTCGCGTTTTGCGCAAAGCCTCGCGTTGCTCCCTGCGTCGCACGCGCCCCAAGTGGCTGAGGCTGGAGCTCTTCCCTTTCTTGTGCACTTGCTACAGCAGAAGATGGGCGATGTTGTCACCGGCTCCGTTCTTATAGCGCTCGTTCACCTGGCAATTTATCAAACCAAGACAAGATGTCACCAGCTATCGAACGCTCTTACCACTGGAACAGATATGCGCCAACACATTGTAAAGGCTGGTGTGGCAACACCTCTGGTCGACATCCTCGAGAAGTCTCAGAATGCTCGAGTACTTGTCGAGGCTTCGCGGCTGTGCGCTGCTCTAGCTGGTTACGTGCCTAACAAGCGAGTTCTGGCCTCAAAGAACGTGGTTCGCTTTCTAGTCCATCATCTAATGCCTCGTATTCCCCCAAGAAATCGAGAAAAGCGTGACGATGATGATGACGAAGATATGGCTACCAAATTCGAGAAATTGCCATTTCCGTGGGATCCCGCTGTTCAGCAGAATATGCTGAGCGCACTTGTTAATCTTTGTCATGGTAAGAATTAAGCTTCGATCTCTACAGATGCTTTGGTGGCTGAACTGAATTCTTGTTGGCCTAGATTCCGAGATTTTGCGCTCCCAGATCGCAGCGAGCCCGCACTTCCTGCCGATCGTGATTCGATACGTTCGGGAAAGCTCGAATGCTGGAGTGCAAACCGAAGCTTCAAAGCTGCTGGGCAACATGGCGTACAATCACGTGGTTAACCAGAGCGCATTAATGGCTGCTGAAGCACCTGCGGCGCTAACTGCATGTCTTACAGCTACCAACCTACATCGTAGTCCAGGTCTCGCTCGAGCTGGAGCTATTGGACTCGCGAACCTTGCGTACACGTCAGTAAATCAGCTCACTATCGGCTACAGCAACGCGTCAACACTTCTCTTGCAGCTGCTGGTAGATGCCGTAAGCCAGCCACCAGTCATAGAGGCTGCATCTACGGCACTTGCTTGCCTCTGTCACCAGAACCCGCCGAATAAAGCTCGAGTCGCGGCACAAAACGGCCTCCAGGTCCTGCTGTACGCTCTCGGTGCAATGCCCGATTGCGAAGACGACGAAGACGAAAGCGGTCGGGGGGCAGCATTGGTTGCTTTGTGCGAGTGCTTTGCTGTCATCGCGAACTCCAGACCGAATCGTCAGCAGGTGATGGAACTCGACGGACATTTTCTACTCTGCCAGCTCTGCCAGCACTGTTCCGCAGCCTCCACACCCAAACTTCTTGAATCTTCAGCACGTGCGATATGTGCGTTAGTTCCACCTCCACGGGAGCGAGACGCATTGGTTGCTGATAACCGCGAGAGCAAGATGGAAACTAAATCTATCGCGCTTAAAGCTCTTGAGCGTGCGCGTCACCTGCTATGGCAAGACTCTCAGCACCGACACTACAGTGAAGAAGAGGATGCAGCCATGAAGGGACGACGACGATGGCTCACACAAACCATCGACTTACTCAAAATCTACCAAGTGCTGCCCACATCCCACCAACCTGCAACTGAAAAGGATGAAAGCGAGTTGGAGCACAGTATTACAGAGTTCCGGGAGAGAAGTAGCTTCTCAATGGAGTCTCTCACGGCTATTGCTCCTGATGAGCTCTGTCCCCATTTCTTCGATGAATGAGAGCCAGCAGTGTTGGGTAGTCAGTCAGTGGCAGGCACCAAAGTTTACGACACCAGCCAACCGGACCCACTCAAACTTGCTTGTATTATGTCGATTTACGTGTACTTAAGGCAACTTGTGGTGTATTTTGTTGTGAACTGGTCTGTAATGTGCTTTGCAGATTTAATAAATGTCGTCCCGGTTAATGTGCTAGAGGAAGGCCGGCCCACAAATCAGGGCACAAAATAGACGCAGTAGCATCGACGACCTCGATTTACTTAGATCGACCTCGAATTGCACTTTGAAAACGCGAAAGGGATCGATTTACCGTATATCGACATCTTTACGTCAGGATCGACCTCGAGCCCTAATTTGGATTTTCGAAGATCGAGTTATTAGCCGACCTAAATAAATCGATTTGTCCCTTTCTTTTAACCTCGTTTTATTGAATTGATCTCGGCTTATTATAACTCAAGAAATGCTCCAAGTCAAAACAAAAAAAAAATGCAAAGCGTAGTAGCAGGTACGTGAATTTACTGCTATCACTAGTTCTAATATGAAATGGTTTCAAACGAAATCATTCTTAGGCACCATTTGAATTTTCTGGGGTAATTGCGTTTGAAGTTGACTAATCGAATTTCGGAAATAATAGGACATCAAATTTTCGTAAAAGAAAAACCATCGTCAAAGCGTCAAAACACTATTGCTCGATAGGTCTTAGTGCAAGTTTTCCGATAAATACAATACGTTAAAATTGAAAAGATACTTACCAAATAAATTCGGGAACTATACTTGTCCGACAATTGAGGTAATTTTTCTACAAGTTCTTTACATTTTATAGCGTTTGGCAGCTTAAATGAAGCACAAGACACGGTTGATGCGGTTAACTCGCGCTTCGATCTTAGGTTTGTAACCAAAGAAACCGCCTTAATTTAGCCTTCTTCTGTACTGAAATTTAGAAAGGTGATAATTTCCCGTGTTTTTACCCAAAACATTTGCTGGTCAAAAACGACTACTGCTCTCACCACGCATTTAAGCTGTTTCAGCTCTAAATGGACCGATACTAGGAGGTCTGCTCTCTTTTACCCCAATTTACGATCTATAACGACTTCCTTTGTTATGTCATGCAATACATCTTTATATGTAATCCTAACCCGCATGACCAGATTCTCGATCTACACCTAGAGCAAAAGCCCCAACATACTACCGAATTCCTCGATGAGCTGTACCCCCGTGGTACATCGCTAAAGGGGGCCAGCTTTCGAGGAAGTCCCTTCGTGTCCAATCCGTTGTCATTGGTCTAAAAATGGGAAAGAGTCGGACTTCATACAACCTGATTGGATAAATTAGAGCTCAGGGGTACAGCTCATCGCGGACGACATTTCAAAAGTTGCCCATCACTTTATATAGCAAACCCATGCGGGGGGGGGGGGGGTACAGCTTTTCGAGGGAAAATTGGGGGTACAGCTCATCGAGGAATTCGGTAGATCGGGAGATGGCGGAGGAGCTCACGGGCTCATGCATCATACCCACGCCCACGGCGGCGTTTGGCTAGCGTGACTTGCACTCTTTACCAGAAATTGAGTGACGTGGTTAAGGGCATGGAGGCACCTGGAGCGTGAGTGACGCCGACTACAATATTGGCGCGCAGCTACTAGCCGTAGCACATGTACTAAATCCTAAGTACAGCATCGGACAGAATGTAACTGCCACCTTAGGATAACTCGCTAAGAATATAGACGAGATTCACTAGTACATAGGGTAGACATCATGCACTATTTGTTTCACGGCAAATTATACTTCTAACCAATTAAAAACGTTTGTGGGTTTGTGGCATTCTAATAGCATACAATATTCAAGATAGTACTTTACTAAGCAAATCATCCTAATAAATATTTTAGCCAACCATATCATCAAAACTCGAGCAGCTGTTCATTGGGTGTACAGCGACATGCCTTTCACCATCGCTCAGTGCTGGCACTTACATTCTGTCCGACGCTGTATATACGAGACCGCGTCGAACAAAAAACACTAATCAACCAAAGAACGAATTGCGATTTAGGTGCATCGTTGGAAAGAGGGACGCCTTAGCTATCTTATGAGGCCATCTACAACTTCTAACAGTTTGATTCGCCAAAGATAGTGTGAATTCCGGTCAAATTTGACGAATCGGGTCGGTTTTAAGGCCCCTGCCCGATCGATCTACACAAACATCAAGTCATATGGCGAATTGCCGGCCCACAAACATATGGTTATGTGCCAGCATGTCAAGTCCAATCCGTACTTAGTAGGGACTCATGATTCATAGACGGGCCGGCAATAGTCAACCCAAGTGCTCCTGGCGATTCGCCAGCAATTTGCCCGGATTGATTCAATCCGCCCGGCGAGGAAATTGCATATTGTAAGTTCTACTCACAATATGACCCCACGAAAAAATATCTCCCCTCCCAGAGCAAAATTGAGCTTTTCATTTGGCTACCCTGGTGTAAAATTGTGCTGCAAATCCAATGAGATCCTTCATTTCTTCACATTCGCATTGAAACATTCTTAAAATTTTCCTTGTGTGAGATGTTTCACATTAGTGATGCATGCTGTTAATTGATATTATTTGGATTAGCATGGACATAAGTATCAGATTGATTGATCAGCTGGGGTAGACGACGTACACTGCTACACTTTTGAGCTCAGCTCGACCAGACTTCCGCGGCTTCTTCATTGCCACAGCGGCTTCGTCGTCTTCTCCTTCCACGACTATTCCCTCCTGTCCTGGTTCTTCTTCGCTGCAAGCGCCACTGCAGCTCGGTGTTGGCGGCGTGATTGCTTGGCTGCTTAAGCATATTCACCTTGCTCTTTACTAAGAGCCGCGTAGCTAGGGTCGCCACGGAACTCTTCGGGTACGTAGGGACGTACGACGTTGTGCATCATGTACTTCTTCTCCGTGTTGATCGCAGAAGCCGATAGTGGCTCAAGAAAATGCTCGATCATGCGGATTACCTTGCAGCTTTCCGTGAAAACACCGTCAACTTTTCGGTGTAGGTTATGTTCTTTGGCATCGGTACTTGGGCTCTCCCTGCACTCGACAACCCCAGGCTTTGAGGCTTCCGTTAAAAACCACTGGTACTGGCGCACACCGGTAAGGTTTTTGTAGAGCTCCTTGACGAGGTCCTTGTAGTCTTTGAAGAACGCGTCATCACGGGAAATGTGGACCGTTTGGTTCGAAGTGGTGTAATTATTCACTGCATCCACCACGTGCTCTAGCGTCCAGCAATCCTGGTGAACAACAAACTTGCAGATGTCCTGTCATACGATTTTTTCGTGGTGCCTTGGACGAAAAACTTGTAGTCAACACGTTCGAGCATGCCCACGTGAACTTGGGCCAGCAAAAACTTGATTACCAGATTGTTTTTTTCTGGCCTCCGCAGTTCTCCGCATACACCACTATCTTCTTCTTGCCACTTGGAATGACAACAGTCTTGACAAAATGATGCAGCATTGCGGTGATCTGGTCACTGCCTTTGCTGCTCACAGTCTCATCGTACACGTAGTTTGTCTGGAACTGTTCTTTTTCGTAGAAAATGCCGAAAACAAACGCCCACGAGTGAGTAGAAGTGCCATTGAGACAGGGTCGACGAGTCTGACGGCACAGTCAGATTCTGGGGGAAGTTCATCACAATCACGGCAACGTCTTGCTCAGCTTCTGGGCCTGCAACGCGAACTTTGTCCTGCTTGTACTCTTTGCTAAATGTCCACAGGTAAACAAAATGATACCAATGCCATTGGTATATCAAAATGATATCAATGTCCCTCCCAACCAAACTTACAGCACCCGCGTGCCGATGCAGTGTGCAGGCCCATTTTCCCATCTCGATAGCCGTCGCCCCACCCCGAATACGCGATTCATAGATCATGCAGACGTCGCACACGTTCGAACGAGCGAGTGCGATCTTGGGGCAATCCTGAGCTAGAAGCTTCCGCATAGTGGACGGCGCCGGCTTACTTACTCGCAGCCCAATCTGTTCGACTTACGCGTGCATCTCGTCGTACATTGAGTCCTACGTAAAGTAGGCTGGAAGCAATGTGTATCTTCTCTGCTGTAATACTTCTTGGTCTTGCCGGCAACGGTCTTCTGCATGCGAACGCGGACTGGGAAGACCTCGCCCACATCTTCTGCAAATTCTTTGAACCACTTGATAAGCCAGGGAATGACGACACTAGACGCGTTCTTGTTCAGCACATTTCAACTTAGCCGTAATGCTGCCGTCGCGCACGCGAGACTTGTACCTCTAAATTGTGATGGGTGTCAGGTCGAGGCAGCGGCAAACGACGGGCGACTTCGCCCACGAACGGCAGGTAGTAGTTGAACTGTTCTCTCTCTCGCCCTCGCCACAGCGATGCTTCACCGTATCCGTTTGCATGAGCACACCTAGCGTGGAGTAGACGGACGTCATCTTCTCCGAGTTGGTTATCTGCGAGACGGAACTGATTAGAGACTCCAGCTCTTGGGCCTTTCCCTGAAGGCAGCGGCGCTCACACTTTATCAGCTCTGATATGGCCTGTCACCTTTTGGTGAGCATCAACCTCGATCAAAATGATATTTATGTCCTCCTCAGGTCGCTCATCGTTTTGCTTCCCTCGCTGTCCGCCGTCTCCTCTCCATCCTCATCCGCTGACTCGGCCGTGCTCCAATCTTCATCATTGCTTTCATCAGGCTCCTCGCTCTCAGACGAGACGTCGCTGCCGCTATGTGCCGCAACATGCGGGGAGGTCACGCGGAGTCGAGCCTTCTGGTTGAGCTGCCGATCGGTTCGAGAAGGCGCGCGCGCCGGTTATTTGTGCAGCTCGAAGGCATTCTCCTTCTGCTGCGGATCGGAGGTGGAAGTGAGCTGCTGTCCAGGAACTGCAGAAGCGTGTTGCGTAGGCGCGTACGACGTATGCTGCTCGGGAGGGGGGTGTTGACAGGGAGGGGCGTGGTCAGCTCGGAGACACCAACGGACTGTGGCGTGAGAGCGCCGGAAGCCTGTGTGCCAGCGGGGGCCGTTGGAGGTCAGCGATGGCAGCTCGGAGCTCGAGCGGTGGGCTACCATGGCAACGGTGGTGTAGATCTTCTTTGAGAGTAGTGCGTTGATGGAGCGTTCGTTATTGTGACAATTCAGGTTTTTAAATCACAAATCAGGCCTTTTCTCAAAACTTCACTTAGATACGAAAAATATCTGCCAAACTTATAGCGCGATTATCTCGATAACTCTAAATGACGGCTTACAATCCGCGCCAAGTGCAATCACGCACCCGAGTTTGTAGCTATATCTCAGTCAATATTCAGAGTTAGGAGCTGCGCTTTGGATATGTTGCTGCTACTACCGTTACAGACCCCGCGCTTGTGTTAACGATCGGCATTTCCATGGCTGTGGTGGGGCTCACATACAAGCAGACAAATATGGCTTAGTGACACAATTATCACGCAGATTGGACCATACAAAAATTCAAATATTACGAATGATTGTAACATGTGGGTTAACTAGTAGTGCGTCTTTCCTCCTTTCTTTTCCAGCACTTCAACGAGCCGCTTGGGCATGGAGTCCACAAGGGTTGCCAGGGTCGCTTGATCCACAGATTTCCACGCCGCCAGGACCGCTGCGCGTAACTCGGACACGCTGGAGTACTGCTTCTTGCCGTGTCCGTGAGTTTTTTATATAGACTTAATTATACTCGGACCTCCGGTTAGTCTAGATAAACAATCCAAATACTGTTTTTAATGAGAATTGCTCTTTTCGCTTTTGATTTTTCCTATATGTAATATTCTAAGGTAGAAATACGCGAACGGGTTGTGAAATTCCGCAAATATGTATGTCGCTCATTGACTAAGAGATGTTGCCGTCCTTTGCTTTGCAATAAATATATCGAATCATCGGAACGGCTCTAGCACCGCGCACAAAGCACCGGGTGTTGCTATACGCTCGAGTACTTATCAGGTCCGGTAAAGAATTAACAGTTCTCCAATCAGACCGTAACTTGCGTTCTACTGCCCCAACAGAGCTGTGGATGCCACGCAGTATTTTTCATGAATGCATATTCCCGCCATTTAGGTCTGTTATCAGTCGGTTTAAACAATCGGTTTTCACAGATGTGAGGTTTAAATTCGCTGCACCATCAAAATTGATCAGATTAAAATTTGGAGATACACTCCAGAAAGCGGAAAGAGAGCTTATCTCTGTGATATAATACTGTAAACCAATGAGAATTCCTACGCCAGAAAAACAGCCAATCGTGTTTCATACAAATCACTGATGTTGGAGTTTTGTCCAATGATATGTGGCATAGAAGGGTACTTCGACCAATCAAACATCGAGGTTTTTTATGAAAAACCTAAGTGTTAATTCTTTTCCGGACCGGAGAAGTAGAGCTTACTCTGACTGAAATAACACCACAATAGTAGCCCCTCGTAGGCACTAACTAGAAGTTTGTATGGAAATTGCCCGAACCTTATATAATTTTCGGCCGCCTTGAGACGTTGTTTCGGTCCGAGGAAGTCGAATCTCTGTTTTAGGAATTTGTATGGGCTCGTCATCGGAAGCAACTTCTACTTAACATTTGGCAATTATTCTGTGTTAATTGGCCAATGATCGACCACCTTGGGTAAAAAAGGTATTCGACAAATTTTCTGGAGAACTTTTAGATTGGAAAATTTTCTTAGGACTATGGTGAATTTTTAAGTGGGATCATACCAAAAAGTACGAGTTCATACCAGAATCTACGAGTTAATACCGAACAGTACGAGTTCATACTAAAAAATACGACTTCATACCAAAAGGTACGATGTATGTGTACAGTAAAGTACGACTTGGTCGGCTTCTCGCCACGTGTTCACTTTCAAATCGGCGCGATGGAAGGCGTTCGCGAGTTGGTGAAGGAAGGTCAAGTAACGGCAAGCGGGGTGAGGAATCGCGGTTTATAGCCTTGCGCGAGTTTGGAGGCTTCTTCTTTCCGCGCACTTTGCGGTGCTTGGTCATATTCGACTATGCCACGAGCTTAGGGCACGCAGGGCACTTGCCCTTCGGTGGACCGTCACCACCCTCCATTTCCGACCAATTTCTACGACTGAGAGCCGGAACTCCCATTCAGGATTCCTTGATGCTTAGTGGTCAATACTATTTTTGGCTGATCTCGCATATGATTGGCTGAAACAAAATGTTATTTGGCGTTATTTCAGGGAAATAAGTATGCTTCCTTGCGTTGAACGCAGATAGTGTTCGCTATGGTCGCAATCTTAGCGTTCTGAACCACTAGGATCCTTCTTAAGCGAGTTGAAGATACCGATAATCTACGTACACAGTACTCACGGTGGTGTCACGGGGTCACATTGATTATTCAATCTGCACCGGGGGGCCGCGTTAGCTTCGGAGCAAGACGTAACAGACTCGCAGAATCGCAGTCCAAGATAGTCCGTCTAATACCGGAGCGTAGTACGAGTCGATACACCTTATGGACTCCAATAGTCATGTCTAGACTCATCAGTGTTAATCTCAAGCCGTATGTACCGTAAATTACCGAATAATACCCCAGGCACTACTTAATTGTACCCTCTCAAAATCCCAAAAGGTTACGTCGCTACCTTAGCACCTTACCCGTCGATCAGAGCAGCAGCATCAAGAGCGTTGTGCAGCTCGTCCAGGTTAAAGTTGCCCCCTATCCTTGTGGAGTAGCTGCCTCGCAGAAATCTCGCGGAGCCGGTCTCGCACAACTCGGCGCGTCGTGATTGCGGTCGCGTCGAGCAATTTACCCGGTTGTTGGAGTAGCGTATCTTCGAAATACAGACCCAAGTCTTCACAGGCTTCAGAGTTGGGGGTTCTTGGTTGACGCTTGTTCCTTGTCGTAGGCGTCGAGCCTTGGGCGTGCGGCATTATCTGGCCGGCGTTTCATTGGCGTTCCCGTCGGGCGTGCGCCGTTATCGGGCCGGTGATTCCTGGGGCTTGAGTGGCGTTATCAGCCCTACACGGTGGTCTTGTGCATGGCGGTTATCAGGCCAGTGCGGTCCTTCGCCTAGGCAGCGCGTTATCGGGCGCCCACCTAAGTGGTATAGGGTTAACGTGCCTTTGTCCCAGCACGGGTCTGAGGGGGTTGAGTAGCTCAACCAGCAAGCGACGGGGGACCGCGATATCGAGGCGGCTCTGCTTGCCGGTGCTTCGTGGTTCCCCTGGAACCTCGGATAAGACGGGATGTCTTGTGGTTCAGAGAAATTTCGGGACTGAGTCCTTACCCTATCCTATGCCATATGCCCTTGCTACTGGCTACTCCTACTACTTGCTTGCTAAGCCTATGGTTCCATGTCTATCCTCATTCTGTCGTGTCTACTTCGCGGTTCTTCAACCTGATTTGCGTAACGTAATCAAGATCGTGCTCTGCGCATTTTGGTCGGCGGCGGAACTTTATCAAAACTGCCCACAAACATGTCACTCTATCAAAAGTGCCCACAAATGATCTGATTGGTAGATATTGAACCAGTAAGAACTCAACGCCGCAGTTACGGCGGAAGTACATGCACTGTAACCAGGTTACATAATAGGACACGGCACCTACTGAGTTATGGTAACAACGTAGAATGACCGAGTTATGGTAACACGGTAGAATGGCCGAGTTACGGTAACACGGTAGAATGGCCGAGTTATGGTAACACGGTAGAATGGCCGAGTTATGGTAACACGGTAGAATGGCCGAGTTATGGTAACACGGTAGAATGGCCGAGTTATGGTAACACGGTAGAATGACCGAGTTATGGTAACACGGTAGAATGGCCGAGTTATGGTAACACGGTAGAATGACCGAGTTATGGTAACACGGTAGAATGGCCGAGTTATGGTAACACGGTAGAATGGCCGAGTTATGGTAACACGGTAGAATGGCCGAGTTATGGTAACACGGTAGAATGGCCGAGTTATGCATTTCAGTAAGGCGAGGCGAGATCAAGAGCGAGAACGAGAGGCTGTGAACGCGAGGTTGTGAGGCCCCAAGTACGGAACAGGAGTCGACGAGGGAGAGGTCCAGTAGGTAGGAGGCGCCCGTGAGTAGAAGTAGATATGCTGTTTGTAAAATAGTCAAGCGGATGGATATGCATCACACTTCTCGAGTGGGGGCCTCTTCCACGTTCTGTGATCAACACAGTTTTGGATGTCGGCCCCTGGAGCCACATGAGCTAAAAGAACGTGATGCCCGCTAGTTGTTTTTTGAATATGCCTCGCTGCAATCATGGGTTCTCAAATCTATATTTGGTTTTTCGAGTGAAAGGTTTTTTAAGTCTTGAAAATATTATTTTGAGCACATGCTTAGCTGTAACCACACTCGCTTTATCCTCAGCTTGAGTCAAACAACATCAAGGCATACTCTTCAGAAGTGATGGGGGGGGGGTTAGACCTGCTAGCGCTTCATGGTCGTGAATCCGTGAAGCTTCATGACATTTTTCCTGACTCTCCAGCGTGCACTTTGTTCCTGAAAGATTTTGTTTTGAACGAAAACAAATCTATCAAACAACAGAAATCGCATGGGAATCTCAAGAAGTGGATCTGCAAAGGGGCCGAGATAGACGGGTGCCAGTGGCTCGTGTGGATAACACAGAAACGAGAGAGCACGCGAAAAGATAAAGAGGTCGAGATCAGTTCGAAATTTGCGCACGTTCCTGAGAAATCTTGGTATGTCAGCAAGATCGATCTTACCCACGCTCAGTGTTGCTCCGTTGTTGGAAAACCATCGCCCCGTCAACTGGCTCTTATGTCTGGAGTAGAGAGTGCAGTGATTGAAGGCCTCAGTTGCGCTCGTGCCCGCGTAGCTACGGCTATTCAAGCAGTAGACAACTTCAATGTGGATGCTCGACCTGCTGCTGTTTACCGTGCGATTAAACTCTACAAGGCTGGTATTTCAAATAGTGACGATTACAAACTCCTTCCGAGCTACCTGGAAGCGTTTGCGAGGAAGAATCCGAGTTCTCGAGTCTCATGCCAATTGGACGAGTATGGCAGATTTTTTCGTGCTTTTCTTCTCATTGGTCCTGTTGTACAACAGCAGACATCATGGCTCCCGATTCTTCAGGTCGATGGGACACATATGAAGAACGATAGGTACAATGGTCAGTGCCTGACTGTAATTGGAATGGATGGAAACGGGCAAGTGGTCCCTGCTGCTGTAGCTTTTGTTCCATCGGAAACCAACGACAACTTTTCATGGTTGTTCGCTAACTGCATTGCTGGTGGTTTGGAATTTGGTGATGTCGCACTTTTCTCCGACCGAGGCAAGCAAAGAGGTGCCCAAGGCCGGCTTGAATCTCTCGGGTTTAAGATCAACCTGAAGTTCTGTGCGTTCCACATAACACTCAACGTCAAAGACAGGTTTCGAGCTGTCGAACCGAATATCGACGGCGTTCAACCCTACATCATGCGCCTTCAAAAGTCAGACACGATCGCTGAGTATGAAAACACGCTGTCTTTGATTGATGCCAAGTTCCCGAGTCCGCGTAGACGACGCGGTACTGACGGCAAAATGTGTGAGCAGACGGTCGCGCAGTATTTGCGTAGTATTCACCCCACGTGCTGGACGAACCTAGGAAACTACCATCACAACGAGATTGAAAGCACCTTCCTACGAAATGGGTGGCCGATGGCGAAGGCATTTGGCGCATCAGCTAGATTGTATGGTGTTCGAACGACCAGCGCCACAGAAGGCGAGAACCACGCCTTGATATGGAGCGACACTCGACTTAGCGAAGTTCTCTTGGCGTTCGTCACCTTTTGTGAACGTGCGGTCGAAAGCATTGCCAATAAAAAAAAACTTCTGGAGAGCTGGAAGGAGGTGAACGCTAACGTGACACCCAAAGCGAAAATTCTGTTTGACAAGGAAGTTGCACGTTCTACTGGTTGTTCAGTAACGGAGGCGTCGCGGACTGATTTCTACGTCGAAGACTGTATCCGCTTGCAGAAAGCCAACGCATCCAACGAGAACACCTCTGTTCAAATACCAGCCAAACTAGCTCGAACTCACAAGGTAGACATCGCTAGAAAGACATGCGTTCGCTGCATCACCAGAGAGCATTTGGGTATTCCTTGTCGTCACTTGCTAGCAGCTCTGAAGAAACTGAACAAGAAGAAGAAAATCGAAGTGACAGCAGTCGATTTGTTCGCCGACTGCTACAAGGTTACAGCTTACGCACGGGCTTTCGAGGATACGTCCATCGACATCCCGCTGCGGAATGATTTGGTGTCAGTGGATAACATACTTCCGCCTCCAATGTACAAGCAGCAGAGAGGATCTACGACGAAGAAACCCTCCCGTGATTAGGCGATACTACAGAAGCGCTTTCTCAGCAGAGGAGAGACCCCAAAACAGCAGCGCACTCTTCCCCAGCAATCAGATACTATTAACGAAAGCGTGGACGCCGTCTCCGACGATAGTGGCTCGGACGATGACTTTATCACAGGTTTTAGCCAGCAGATAGTTGGTCCTGTCGCGAAGAAACGCCAAGACTATCGCTGTAGCGGATGCGGGAAAACTGAGCGCCAC
Source organism: Phytophthora vignae f. sp. vignae (assembly GCA_016169955.1). Taxonomy (NCBI): domain Eukaryota; phylum Oomycota; class Peronosporomycetes; order Peronosporales; family Peronosporaceae; genus Phytophthora; species Phytophthora vignae. The sequence goes on along the minus strand of JABJUM010000028.1, from coordinate 324,654 downwards.
AACATCGCCACGTGCCCTAACAAAGGTGAAGGAGATGCCGAAGCTGGAAGTGAGATCGTCCCAGGTATCTATCTTGTAGGAGGTTGTCCATTTGAAGCTCTTCGCAACATGCGCAACGAGATAACATTTACCTGCTGAGAAGAAGATTGAGAGAGAACACCGTGCATTATTCAAAAGATAATAATACATCTCATTTTCATTAGTCACTTGCTACCAGGGATGAATTTGTCCTATGCCTTGGCAAAGGCTTACCTATAGTAGCTACGTATCCGTCTCGTACTCGTATCAACACTTCGCACTAGGCTCCTGCCGCAAGAGACGGCGTTCAACACTACGGTCGTTCCCTCACTCGCCTCTGTCAATAGGTGCCTGATATCAGCGACACAGTCATATCGAGTAGACGTCGAGACGATTCTTGCACTGCGAGGTAGAGCGTCAAAGGCGGCGCCATTGGTGACCTGCAGTAAGTAACGATTGCTGGTGAGTGGGCGATCGACCGAATCGGTCACCTTCCGTAAGCCCATGCGCTCATGGATTGGTAGTCACTACCTGTCAACGCCGCCGCGGCGCCTTCCTCGACGCCAGCGCCGCAACGTCTCCACCGCCAGTCTCCGTAGTCACCGCCTCCGCCTCCAGCCTCGCCTCTCCGTGGACTCTGTCTGCGCCTTCAGCCTCGCCTCTCCGTGGACTCTGTGTGCGCCTTCAGGCTCGGCGCCTCCAGCCTCGCCTCTCTGCGTCTCCGCGTCAGCTTATGTGATAATCCCCAATACCGATGGATACGGCGTTTCTACCAATCAGATCATTTGTGGGCACTTTTGATAAAGAGTGACATGTTTGTGGGCAGTTTTGATAAAGTTCCGTCGGCGGCGCATTTCGGCTCGGCGCATTTTGCATAGACATGCGACCCGGCCGACCCGTCGGATCTGGCTGATTCCGAGACGAATCAGGCACCGGCACCGACCCATCCCCCTGTCGACTTCCCGTCGCGTCGAATCCTGTCGCTCCAGTCGGCGGACATCAATCTCGGCGCATTTCCTCGTCAGCGTTCGTTTCTTTCGCGGGGCCCTTCTCCAGATCCTCGTGGTCTTCTCCAGCGACTTCCCGGCCTGTAGAGAATTGCTCACCGTACACGCCGTGCTTCGCAACGTGCCAGTCCAGGTTTGGCTGCAAAGACAGCGGCAGAGATCGGGTTGATGGCAGTGTTGCTGTCAGTATCGCGCCACGCGTTCTTAACCCACTAACAAACCACAGCCACCGATGTCATGCGCGGGTTGCCGAAGCGAGTGTACTCGACCTTGTCGAGTAGGTCCTTGAACGAGTTGTAGATACCAATGTCGCCTGCTTTCAGGAAGGGCATGACCCCCCCCCCCAGGAATGACGCACATGTGTTGATCCTGCGATCCGCTCACTTCACCTTCACATCCTTGGAGACGCTTGCGGCTGATAAGCCACGTAGGCGCTGCCAATTTTGGCAAAAGCTGGTGAGGCTTTGCCTATCCAAATCAACAGAGGTGGAAGTTTTCTCTCTCTGGCCGATACAGCCAACACCGCTGTAATGCGCATGGATGAAAACCCCATGGAGCGCTTCACGACATGGCGACTGCCTGATGCGCGCATCTTCGAAGTACACGGCCGTTTCATCCATCAGAATGGCGCGGTTCAAGTCCGTGGCGGGGGCAGCGTAGCGTAGAAACTTCATGTAGGAAATCGCGCGCTACAAGAGGGTATCGTTCGTCAGGGTGGTCAGGCACGTTGCCGCCGCAAGGAGAGCCTGCAGCGACACATAAATCCGGTTATCCAGTGCGGGGAAGCTGCACAGCCACCGAACACAGCGTGGCCATCGTGGTGAGAGGCATTGATCACTCTGTCCATGTCAATCAAGGCGCGCGTGATTTTTCCTTCTTTTGCCGCTTGGCGGCGATCTCGTCGTACAAGGCGTTCTCCATGGCCGCCGAAAGGCGGCGCCGACCACCGCCTGGAAGCTGGCTCATGCTTGGGTCTGCCGCTAGGATCTTTTCGCGGTCGCGCCACAAACGCCACACGCTGCCACTTTCCAGCTTCAAACCCTACTCGCGGAAGTGACTGATAGCTCGGGTAGGAACTTGGCCGCCTTCGCGCTCGATCCAGCGGAGGATCTGCTGCTTGCGCCAGTTGCTGATGGGGATTCTTGAAGACATTTTGCTGAATGAGACAATGTTGGCGTGCTGCGACTGTGTGCAGACAGCGTTAGCGAATGGCTGGTGCGTCTTGTAGTGAAACGAAGTGTAGCAAGATGGCTGGCCACCAGAGCAGGGAAGGGCACGTGCGTTACAACAAGATTATTATCGGGTTATCATTAGGTTACTCTCAGGGGGTACTATTCGTGTAGAGAATATTAACGATGGGAGTTCCGTTAGTTCTCGTTATCATCCAACGGCATAAATGCATCGCACTCACTATCTCGCATAGTGAACCACAGTCATAAGCATAACCAGTCGCTCTGAAGCCATGTACTGATCCTCCTATTCTTTCAGGTTAGGCAGTGTGTCCCACACTTCGTAACCCTACGTGTAACACTCGTGTAACCCTTCCCCTGCTGGCGATGAAGCGCGATCGGTCATACTGCGGGTGCATGCGAAGAGGTTTGAGCAAGTCGACGGTAGGTTATACACTGCAGCCGGCAGTCCAAAAAATATTCGTAAAGAAAAATCTCAAACATTGCCGGATCGATCCCATTTCGTATATTAGATAATAGTCGCAAAAAGTCTGTCTTAGCGGATGGTGCCCAGGTTTGCAAAAATCCTACTTTAAAGCGAGTTCAGCCATTTTTCTATTTAGTTGTATTTTATCTAAATTTGTGAATGATAGGTTGCATTGATAGGGTCGTTTCGAATAAATGTTCGTCTCGGGTCAAATCACAGCTTCAAATCTTGCTGTCGGCTTGTAAGGATCGTGAAAACACATTAAGGCTCCTAAATATATAAATTTATAGAGGATTTGCCCATCGGTTGTGTGAGTTTTTACTTCTTCTGGACGTCGATAGCATACGCGACGCTATCAAACTCTAGGGTTCTCATAAAAAAAACTAATCCAGAATGGCTAGAACTTGCCGACTGGGTTCTAAGCTCGATTTTAAACAGTGGCCGTATTAAAATGTGGTGAAACTTAGTGTATTTTAATGACAAGCATGTGTATCACTAGGTTCAGACGGAGATAATGCGAAATGATTCGTATTTATTCCATTTTTCTGACATCTGCTGCTGCATGTCAGTTCCACTGAAAAAGACCGAGTTAGATTCGAAAATATCATTGCTTAGACAAATTACGTCGAAATATCACAATAACTTAGGGGTTCGCAACAGCCAAAACTGTCCAGGAAATAGCACTGGTATCTAAATTGTACCGTAGTAACTCGCGAATATTTCACGTTTTTAGCCGGTGGTCTATTGGTATCAGAACTCGCTTTAGACCGTTATCGTTGAGCGCACAAGTCGTGGCACTGATACATGACGCGCGCGACCTTGGCGTCGCCTTGAAGTTATAGATGCTGAAGCAAGCAACGAAGGTCGTACATCCGGAACGTCGTGCATACTGGATAGATAATTCATTAGACCGCCCATAAATGCATAAATTTTTATTTGATCGGCATGATGAATTCGTTAAAAGATAAACTACGTGTCTAGAAGGAGCAATAAACAACGTTTATTACAATAATATACCGCGCCATGCACGCACGTCGTAGTTCGCCAGTGCTTAGAACTCTTGGCGATGGCCCCGCTGCGAGCAATCCCGTACGTGATGCTTATAATGTTTATGAAGCTCCCTGTTTCGTCAGGCACGCGAGTGATGTTTGATTAGTAGAACCGACCTTCCTTGTTGTCAAGACGCAACCAGGCTTACGCAACGGTGTTCATAGATGCAGGCGCCACATCCTCGGTCTTCCTTAGCTCATTCTACAGTAATGTTCCGCCATCATCTGCGTCATGCCTTGATTAGTTCCGGTTGGAATCCTTGCACTCAACAACGATGGCGTCTTGACCGACCTGCAACATGACAACGTCTACGCAACCTGTAACATCGAGATCATTGTTCGTCACGGTGCGCTTGCCGTCCATCTCCATGTGTGTGTCGTCCAGCTTATCGTTAGCCTTAGTCCACTGCCCGTCCGCTGGTCGTCGATCTTTACCTGCGCGCACGTGACCGAGTATCCAGAGAGCCTGAAAACAGAGGTAGTGATCTACGTCACCGTGCTATCAGAGTACAGCATTGGATCACTCATAATCGAAACTGTGCATAACCTTCCAAGAGATATGACGGTCCTTTCTAGCTCACAACCACCATGTCAGCTGTGGGAACCGGTGCTGTCCTATGGTATTGACGCTCAGTCACAATAAAGAATATTGCTGTAATATCGACCAATCTAGACTTGTACAACACGCCGTACGCCGCCTCGTCGCGATGGGCGCGGTTGACCTGGCTTTGGGTGGTGGGGCCTGATGCAAAACACGGGCCCAGCCCGTGATCGAAACCGGGACCTCTCGCACCCAAAGCGAGAATCATACCGCTAGACCACTAGGCCGCTAACCTAATCTCAACAAAAACCATTGTCGCGCACACTCCCGCAAAACATCACGCACACTCTCTCAACCACGCTATGCACGCACACCTCCACCGCCGTTCGATTCTGAGCCCGCTCGTCGAATCGCGGGTCTCCGCTTCCCTCTCTACACCTTGCCCGGCCAAAGTTGGCCTGAATTTCAACCAAAGTTGCCTTGAAATTTGGCGGTACCAGAATTTGACATTAATCCTCAAATCATGACTTTAGTTTCATTCAAAGTTGCCTAAATCGCAAGCAATGCTGTCATGCGCGCTACCTTGTGCCCCATAGTTGCCGACATACCGTAGCTCATATCCTCCATGCGGATGGCAGCATAGACGAAATCGCGCGCATGGCGTTTCATTTTGAGCACGAGTTGCTGGGTGATCATGGGCATTCACACATGCGCTGCACGCTCCGAGAGGCGCATCCGCGCTTCCTTCATCGAGATGGTCTTACCGTTGGCGTCGCGCTCGAGGGGGGTCTGCATCACCTCTTCACGCGTCAGACCAAAGTACTCCTTAACGTGCACCTTGAGCACACTGAAGCAACCCTCAATAGGGTTGCACATAGGGGGGGGCTATAAGGCTCCAGCCGCAGCAGCACCAAATCGTCGCGCGGGGTGACCAGAGCCTCTGTCTGATTGTGGGCGGGGGCGTTGTCAAAAACGACCACAATCTTCTTGCCCATGAAGTCCGACTGGTAGACGTCTGACAACTTGATCTTGTCGTACAGCTCCTCGACGAAGGCGGCGTTCGTCGCCATATTGATGCTACCGCGCTGCGTGCGGTAAAACACCACCCCAATCGCGGACGACACCACGCACTGGATCTGCACGTTTGCGCCCTTGGACGGTGGCAGCTTCTCCACCGCGCGGGTGCCCTTCTTGGCCCGTCCTCGGGAGCACTTGGTGTACAGGTTGTAGTTCGTCTCGCCGAAGTACACCACCAGGTCGCCCTGGTGGTGGTGCTCCACAAGAGCCTCCGCAAACACCTTGTGCTTCTCTTTGTTGACGTCGCTGTTGCAGGTGGCGGGTTCAATGCGTGTCTAAGGCTCAGTGTATGTTACAAAGAAACCATTAGTACAAATACAATTACGGAAGGTATGTGCTATGCTTACATACCTGCTTTACAGTATAAAGCATGCCGAGGAGGTGGCGCGAGATGGTGGACTCGGAGAGGTTCACTTGAACCTCGTCCATGACCAAGGCCTTCATGGTCTTCAGCGTGTAGGAGCAGCACTCGTTGAGATACCCCTCCAACGCCCCCTTAATCTCCGGCGTCACCTTGGTCGAACGAGCCCCCCCCCCCCCATGTGGAAGGTTCTCGACACGACCAGCATTTACCAGATATTGGGCCGTCGTGCGCAGAAAGCCGTTGTGCTGGGCGACAGCACGCTAGTCGGCCCCGGTGTTGTATGCGTCGAGGACGCGGCGTCGTTCAGCGGGGGAGTGCTGTTTGAGCGAGACTTGGGATGGCATTTGCGCTGGAGAGAACAAATCGAGGAAGGAATGAGTTCTCACTGAGCATGGAGCCTAGCGCTAACTTGCTAAACTGCCTACGTAAGACAACTATGGTTGAGGTTTAGGCAACTTTGGTTGCAACTCAGATTGCGGTACTTGTTAGTTTGGGCAAATCGTTAGCAGCTTCAACAACCCAAAATAAACCTGACAACTTTGGTTGAGAATCAGGCCAACTTTGGCCGGACAAAAGTGTAGACCATCTTATCGAGGATTTACTCATATCAGGTTATAGAGGTGCGACTCACCGAAGGCGATGCACGCATCCAGGCCACTGTGCCATACAGCAGCGATATCGCAGAAACTCGTGTTTTCCACCGAGTACCACGCATGCACACACACACACACACAAACACACACACAATCGCGGCGCGTACGTCACAACACGGAAAGTGACCCAGGACTCCGGAGTGTTCTTAGTCAGGTTTAAGTCGAAACCCACTACACTGTCAAGATAAGTGGGAATACCTGGCAGACCGAGGCCTTTATGACGTATTTCTATCGGGTCGTGGAGGAAGCCACTGAATATGAGTTTGAGCTGCGGTGTGTGATTTTCAAGGACCTCTCCTCAAGTTTAGCAGTGTACTTGGAGAGGCATTGGTGGAAGTACAAGACAAAATTCGTACGCTGTTGGACAAATAAGTACAAACATTTTGAGTATCGGGGTCCGTCAGCAGTGGAGAGCACCTATGCACAGTGCAAACGTGGCAAAAGGCGGTTGAAAACAGTATACAAGTCGCCATTGCTGTCCTGGAGCCAACGGTGGCTTTCATCTGCAAGCTCTATGAGTATTTGTGCGGCTCGCGACGCAACCATTCTTCCATACCTATTTCAGAATGATCGCTACACCCAAATGGGTCGAGTTATTACGGTTTGGGCTCTACGTGGTACTGACAAGCTTTCGAAAGAGGTGATTCGACTGTTGACTGGATTAAGTCCATTCCGTGATTGCACGTGTGTGTTCAGAACGGTGAACGGTCGACCCTGCGTTCACGAACTAGTTTCAATCATCCGGTCTAATGGCGGCTGAAGCTCCTAACGACAATGTTTGACCCTCACTGGTGGATATATCGTGATAGGATCGAGACGTGGCAGCCTCGCATCTTGGAGCCCGCTAGTCTGCATGCCAGACGGCGTCAAGCTCGATCTCACCGAGCTAACCACGGTGTGAGTGGTACAGCCCGCAAACCCACACTTGCAGAACATACCGTATTTGAGATCTCCTACTTCAGACACCTGATTATTGAAGTTGTAGCGTTGTATAATGTTTTTGTTCATTTTCAGTCCCTTTCGTTCAAATTATGGCCATATTCTGGTCATTTTGCACCTGTTCTACGCTATGAATTAGGAGATCTGTCTGAAGTAGGAGATCTCAAATACGGTATCGACCTTAACCACCCGGCACCTTCACCTCAATATTTTCAAGGCGGAAGTGGCATGATTCTGACTAGTTCTCAACTGGACCAAGTGCACACCTAACCGACCGGCATTTTTAGTCACTGGATGCAGCAAGATCGAGTCGTTGAATCGGTGATCACGCACCTAGACTCTCAGTTTCCGTCGATTCCACCTCCAAGGTTCCACCTCCCATCCAGCACCAACAGCAATCCCAGCAGTCTTACCACCAATCACATATCCCGATGCGCTATTTAGGGTACGCAGGTAGACAGCCCTTCTAGAGGTACTCATACAAAGCAATCCATGAGTACCCGTACAATATCTATGACTTCTTGTATCCTATCCATGAGGTGGTAGAATTGTATCCATGACTTCCAGTATTTTATCCATGAATTGTAGAAACAGATCCATGAGTTTCACTAGTAGACCCACGAATTGTAGAAACGGATCCATGAATTTCACTAGCAGATTCATGAGTTCAAGTTACTCTATCCATGACCACTGGTCCATGAGGAGTATTATATCACAGTGCAAGACACCGTCTATTTATACTATCGAAGCTGATTCTCGAACTTCTATACAAATCGATGACTTCTATACCAACTCCATGACTACCCGTACTATATCCGCACGCGGTATCCATGATGAGCGGTAGCCGATCCATGATTTGTAATATCGGATCCATTAAATTGGAGACCCGTATACATATGCGTTCGTAAATCCAATCTTGGGTTTTGATAATGCAAAGGTGTCTACATACACTTCTTAAATAATTCATCATCCGTATATACCGTATATATCTATACGTTTACTGGTGACGTGGTAAAATATTAAACAAATACTAGCTAAGAAAAAACTGTTAAAGCTAAGAAAAAACTGTTAAAGCTAAGCTTAGTATGGGAGTTTTAACTTAGTCCTTGTACCTTTGGTGTTGACTTGGTAAAATATTAAACAAACACTTGCTAGAAAGAAATGTTAAAGCCGAGTTCTTAATATGGGCATTGTAACTTAGTTCTTGTACGTTTGACGCTGACCGGGTAAACTATTCAACAAACACTTGCTAAGAAAAAATGTTCAAATCAATGGTCATTGTGTTTCTCATTACCGCTAGCTAACCTAAAGCTCGAAAACAAACTTGTTCAGATCTGCTGTCGTATCAGCGAGATCTTCGTTCAGCATTTGTGCACGTTGTACTTTTTTTTTAAGTGGCGCAGGCATTTTTTGCAGAACGCCTCCTTGTCGTTGTTGCCTTCAGCTTTCTGGTGATGTCCTCCTTCTCAGGGTTACTGGTGCAGCAGCGCTGGTGGTTGGTGAGAGATCGCTTGGAGTCGCTTCGCTTGAAGCAGAAGTGGCAGCGATAGAACCCCCAGGCAACTCGCTCCACAGTAGCGTCGTGTACCACGTTGTCAACCGGTAGAGTGCCTTGAAGGCGAACGTCAGGCGCCTCCGCAATAGTGGCGACGGCGGGCGTGCTCGGCACGGGGTTGACGCTCATGCTGATGGGGCTTGCTTGAACTGGTAGCTTGAGTAGGAGGGGGCGGCTTGCAGAGTGAGATCCACACGAGGGATTATGGATGGCGCTGGTTCGCCGCTCCTTCTACCCTAAAGAATTTGGGTATTGAGGTAACGCATTAGCTACCGCCAGCTGCTTGCCGAAACGTCACCTCTATTACGAAGACCCTCCTTAGCGATTCCCCAAGTTAGTGGGCGGTATAGGAGGCGATATCGACAGCGGGTTGCTGCAGTAGAAGGGATATATTTCCCAGTAGCTGCAGTTATTTCAATTTCTAAAAGTTATAGCTCTTTCATAGTCATCCGTCGCCTGTCTGGCTAACAACCCAAACATTAAAACTTTCACTCGCCGCTGCCTGCCCGACTCCCAGTTCAAACGCCTTAAATGGATACATGTATTGTTTCTACCGCCACGCCACGAGCAACGCCACCAGCTCAGTGGGCTCTTCTCCCACGAGTTTTACAGCGATTGACTCGACAGCAACCCCCAAGTCGGGTATATCACAGTGAAAATTTGTATGCGTTGCTTTATCCGGAAGAACAAGTCGTCAGCAGCCTATGGTGCTGCGCCTACCGTCGCAGCACGTTTGGTTAGCTCAGTCTTTTACAGCTACGGAGCACCCGCCGTGGCAGGACCAGCGGTTGCCACCTGCTTTGTTGATACAAGCGAGTGGAGCATGGGCTCAATTAACTTTGCGGGTATTGAACAGGAGCATCGGTATTTACCATGCCTCAACGAGCAGCTTTTTGCGTCGCCACCATTGGCGCAGAAGGCGTTGAACGACTTGGTCGCCAACACGGTTACGCAATGATTTACATAGGAACGACCCACGATAGGTTCCGACAGCGTCAGCTCGTTCGCTATGGCTGCGCTCGCCATGGTTCTCCACGACGTCCTGTGGTTGAAACAAGCATGCAGCAACGTCGCGACACAAGTAGCAGATGTAAGATGGAAGTGTACTTGGTTCGGAAGCTGAAAACTGATGGAGAGATTATGTGGTAGCTTCAGCATCGTGGCCGAGCGATTGAGCACAACAACGCTCCTTCGTCTCGCCCGGCCTTACACCCATTCCACAGTCGAGCCGCTCGCTCTGATGCTGTTCAATTGGCGATTGCAATTGATAATTAGACTGGGACAACTGCCCATCAAACTATTGCGCGACTACTAGTTGAAGGCCCTTCCCTGTACACCTCGGACGTCTACAATGAGCGATACAGAGCTAGTAGGAAGTCTCTAACAATGGATTGTCTATTAGAGAAACTGAGAACTGGGCCTTGCTACATGGACCACAAGCAAGATAAAAATGGACGGTTGACGCACTTGTGTTTTGCCAATGAGGAAGCCATCGACATCTATCGTGTGAAATACAACGTTGTACTACTCGATCGCACGTACAAAACCAACCGCTTCAACTTTCATCTCCTCAACATTGTCGGCGTGACCGGTATGAACGCAACAATCCACATCGCACAAGCTTTTATCTGCGGAGAGACGGAGTCAGATTACCACTGGGCTCTACAGCAACTTCAAAACCTACAAGAGGCAAATGGTATCCCGCCGCCTCAAGTGTTTCTCACAGACAGAGAATTAGCTCTGCTCAACGCACTGGAGATAGATTTCCGCACTCGCCGGTGCTATGTGGATCTGGCACATTTTGAAAGATGTTCAAGCCTATGCCCGTCATCACTTATTCCCCAAGCAAGTTGACCCAGACACTGGCTGCCTGTGTGACTATTTGCCTCACTAAAGCCTTTGCCAAGCTTTTCTTCGTGTGGTGAACGCTTGTACAGAAGAATATTTTAATTTCCGGCTACGTGAGCTATACCTTCTCGTGCCCGTCGAGGCTGCTAACGTATCGGATGTATGGCTTGATATTTGGAAATACAGAATTGGGTGATGATGTACAGAGTCATGCACTTTGCCATGCATGCTACTTCACGGGTGGAAGGCTACCATGCCGCCATCCAGGGTGGCTTGGTACGTCGACGGGGGACTTTCTAACTATTCATGCCAGGACGGAGCACTGGTGGCGCTAATTCATAGGCAAACATTGGGTCAACGTCTCGAATGCGTATGTGTACGCACCAAGGAGGTTTCGTGCACCGTTCTTTGCAGGAGTGCTCAATGTGATTCACCGAAACGCGTTTCATCCCGTGTCTTGAAACTCCACAGCATGGTGCAGATCTACTACAGCCATGTACCGGTTCATATCAGCGGACGTTGGGACTTTCACGTGCCCACGTCCTCCACCAATTGTTGGTGGGGCGTGCTCCACTGAAGCCGACGGATTTCCACCCGCAATGGTGGTTCCATCGTAACCAAGCTCGACGCGAACTACCGCCGCGTGTTTTCAGAGCCCGATCGTATTCAAGACCTTGGAGCGCAACGTGTAGTGGAACGCCGAAGCTCAGCGGCACATGACAGGAGCCGGACCGACGGGAACGCCTCGAATCCCCTGCGCATTTGAAAATTCGGTGTGTACAAGTTTATCGGGACTAGACCATATATCGTTAGCACAAACTATCCCTTCAATTGTATGTGGGCTCTGCTTAGTGGTGGGGATCGATGATTTAACGATAATGTTCGATGGTTCTGTAACGCCGATCGACGGTATAATGATAAGGATCGATGATGTGATGATGCCGATCGATGTGATAATGAGGTGGGTCTATGATATAATGCCGTGTGTAAATGCTGCCGTCTGTTACGTGACAGATATGGTTGTGAGGCCATCCCACTTCATACACATCACCCAACTTCTTTATCTTGAGCTTTATTGTCGCCTTTCCTACGCGGTTGGCCCTCGTAGCTGCCGTGCTTTACTCCATAATAGCCAATAGAGGCATCGTTTTGTTTTTATGCTTCATTATAATATAATGCTTACAAAAAAAATGACTATATTTGTGGTACAACCTGTTATCATGTGGATTGATGAATTTGTAATGCGGATCGATGATTAGGTATTGCGGATCCATGATGTCATGATACGGATCGATGATTTGGCACTGTGGATCCATGATTTCAGACCTAAAATGTACATTGATATCTTCAAAGTATGTACTAACAACAGGCGATATGTATTAGCGTTGTTTACTCCTCGTTTTCCTCTTGCTCGCCATCTCCGATGCCTCCAGTACAAGTATGGGTATAGAGCGTATTCTTCTTGCAGAAGTGACAGTCGCGCAGGAAGCTCCCTTGTCGTTCTTCCGTTCCCTCTTAGCGCATGAGGAAGGCCGCCTCGGTAGATAACAACATCTCCCGGGGACAGATCCTCAAGCGCCGTACGCTTCCCGCTTAGCGCTTCCCCCGTAAACGCCTCAGGTATGATTATGAGCTTCGTATCGGGCTCTAGAACAAGCATCAGGGATCCCTGTACCCATTCATGCTTGATCGTTGCGTCAGCAGTCTCAGCAGACTGAAAATCACGGTGCAACTGCTCGCCTCGAGCTTTTGGTAGCGACCTAACCGCGAAGATCCGTTGCAAAGTAGCATAGCCAATATTCCAAAATGTAGCCATCTCGTTAATTGACCAAGCTCAAGTGACATCAACAGTGCTCTCACTATTGGCTTCACTTCGTGTGACGGTGACTGCATCGGGACGTCGGTCGCGCCCTTGGCCGTCGGGTTGAACACGCGTGTCCTCGTTCAATGTGCTGGAGGTGCTAGCAACCCCTTTCCGGGTGCCACCGGCACCGCCTGAGCCCTCACATGAAGTCGCCGCCTCATTTGTTGGTAGATCCTGGGTTGAGGTGGTCGAGGCCCCGGTCGGAGCAATGCTAGCGCACACGGACAGTCTGAGCTCCGGCGGGCCTTGCTTTCCTCGAGCGCACCGTCCTTCGAAGCACCACGGTCAGCCTTGGCTCCAACTGGGCCTTTGCTTCTACGACCGCATGCCGCCGTCGAGTGTGAGGGCTTAGGGTGTGAGAGCGCCGAAGGCGTGTACACCGCGTGTGTGTCCGCTGCCGAGTGCTCGTCTGCTGCCGAGTGCACGGAACTTGAGGTCACCGCTTGCTTCTTGGCAGCTGGTGAAGGCGGTTAGCTTGAGCGTGCTGGTCGGTCAGTTCACTTGCTTGCACAGGGGATGCGTCGCCCCGGAGTTCTAGCCGCGCTGCGGGCACGAGAATCGGCAGCACTGATTGACGTGCGCGGGGCTTTACCATCGGGTCTCATGCTCGGCGGGGAGGGGAGAGGGAGTTGGAAGAAGGTTGCTACTAGATCGTCTGCGAGATGCTCTGTGAGCGACTCTGGCGACCGTCGAGTCGATTGTACCAACTTTCGTCATCTCCGACGTTCGTTTCTTTTTTGCAGTGGGGAGTGCCCGCTCATCTACCACGCGATTTGTCAGACTTCTTTTTTATGTACACCCACTGCGTATAGCGGGCTCCCCGCTGTGGATATCACCTCGCGGGCGGTATCTGTAGGAGATAGGAAAAAGTCGTGTTTTGGTGTGTACACAAAGTCTGGGTTCTACTGCGGTTCCTCGAATCCCGGTCCCATCGCCGGCCAATCGCCCAAGCCACTAGGATTGGCTATAATTTCTCGTTTAAGTACGAATCCCGCTTGACATGCGGGCACGAGGACTATATGTTTTGGTTCTTGATTTTTCTATTTGGCCACTGCTGTGGTGTCTTCAAACCGCGCCAATTTGGAAAGTTGGTCGGAATTCGCAATATAGGGGTGGCTTTTGACCCCCAGGCGTGTCTTACAAGATGCCACTGGCATGTAAATCGGCGCTAAAGACAGCTCCGTCTGAGTCCGTACTGAAATCAAGTCAAATTTGTGCAAGGCTAGGACAAATCGGCAAAAACAATACAAATCGGCATTTTCCTATGTTACAAGAGACAGAATTTCAGCTGGTTGTTTCTCGAGAAGGACAATGGAGGACACCAAACCGACACGGTACCAAGACAACTAGGACAGGGGATTGTGCTCATGCAGTCACATGCTCCTATTTTTATGTAGTTGTGCGGAACAAGGCACCTAACGTTTGGTCCTTCCATTTGTCCTACGGACTGGGCTAAGTGGGGTTAATCAAAACCCAAAAAACAGGTCAGCATTCACAACACACCAAAGGATAAGGTTTAACCACTGGCCCAAATGTACAGTGCGCGCCAAATCAATAGTACCCCCCCCCCCTCCCCCCCCCCCCCAAAAAAAAAAAAAAAAATTGATGTGTATTTTTGGCAGTTTCTCTGCCGCCAGAACGAGTTGAGCGCTGCTATATAGATATGTAATAGATATGTAGTCCCTACTGTGAGGGCTATCGTTTTGTGCTAACAACAGGGATATCGGACTCCTTAACAGGGCTCCATACAAAACCCACTTTTTGGCTGCTGCGACACAAAATAGTACCAGACACTTTTTGTGATCAGCAATTCAAACTTATGTATTAACCCTTTCGCGGTAAAAGGATACAGAAAGCGCCCTTTTGATGATTTCACAAAACACGGTACACACATCGACGGAAGATATGGCCTGCAGACAAAAACCCAACATTCTGTACAAGCACGGTCGACACCGGGCATTACCTAACTACAAACATTTTGATTGGCTAAAATTGAGACTGGGAGTGAGACCACCATTGCTTAGACTACAGTACGCAGCAAAGGTATTGTAAGGAGGTCGCTAACATATTTATGGATAGCAGCTTCATGAAAGTTAACTTTATTAAAGTTCAACGCACGGCATTGCTTTAATGAAGCTTTTACGAATAGTATCCTCATCAAACTCCTCCCAGACCTGAATCATCCGCATCACCATAGCGTGTCACTTGTACTCGGCCGTTGCGTTTTCAGGAGCATCTTCTGCCAGCCACTTCGTACGCAGCATTGACTTGACGGGTCCCATGACCCCAACGTCAAGTGGCTGGCAGACCGAAGTTGTTTTCGGTGGGAGAGGCTCAAGCTTGCACTTTAGCTCGTCCACCACGATTGCCTCACTCGCTCCTGATACATGGCAATCTAAATTGTCGACAAGGAGCACAGATGGCCCCTGTAAGTCCAACAACAAAACTTCCTGTAGGTAGCGATGCCAGATGCGCTCATCCATCCATGCATTTTCCTGTACACAGTAAAAATGGCCTAATAAAGTTAATATCATATTTTTATCAGCCCAAATTAGAAACAAATAAAAGCAATACCTTTCGGATACTTGCTCAGCTCGTTCTGCTCAATTTTACCGTTCAGCATTGCTTTCAGGATGAATAGAATTGGCAGCTTTTTACCTCGGTAAAATATCAAGTTAGTTTCTTCGTGATAAAACAATGTAAACATGGAATAAAAAATGACGTACCGTCCCCGCGAATGGTCAGTAAAGCGGTAAGACGCACAGAGTGCTTGGAACTCGAGGGAATTTTCGCCGACTTCCCCTTTTTCGCCCAAATCCTGGTGGGTGGCATTTCGTAAAGAACCCCCGTTTCGTCGGCGTTGTAAATGTTGCGGGGGACATACTTTCCGTAAGTTTTCCAAAACTTTCTGCTGAATTCATCTCGGAGTTTTAGAAGTTCTGGGGAAGGAAGCTATTTTTTACAAGAAATAGTGTTAGTGTTAGATATTTTCAACAATAACAACAGAAACATAATTTACCGATGCGTTGTGAGGGGTGCGACGCGAGAAACTGTGGCGAAGAGCGAAACGCTGCAGCAACTGATCAGAGCATCGTAGGGAGATTTATTACGAGCCATGTAATTGTCGAGCCACTCCGCATGCTCGAGCTTGATGAACTTGATCATGTTTACTGTACAAAGAACCTTTACAACAAATATTAATCATCATAGTACAAGAATAATATAATATATTATATAAATTTAAACGCCAAAAACTTACCTTTTCGTCACGGCGTCGATCTTTCATAAACGTAACTAAATCTTCCGCAAATGGAATGATTTCCGGTCGTCCTGGTCGCGCGGCACGGCACTTCTGAGAGCCGAGCCTGTGAACGCAAATTTTTTCTCGCGATCGTCCTCCCAATTGTGTATAGTTCTACGCGGGACTTCGTGCAACTTCTCGGCAGCATACGTCGACGTAAACGCAAGGTCGAGAGAAGTACTTCTCGTTTGAATTTATACGTGTAGCTTCTGCGATTTTGCGGTTGCTCAGTATTGGCAGCATTTTGTTCCGCTCTAGCATACTCAGAGTAGCAAGATACAGAACAAAAGCACAAATCGAATTCTACTACAACGCCTAATATATATAGGACATTGTTAGAGCAGAGTTGGTGGGAAGCACCTTCGCACACAGAGCAGCAGCGTATTGCAGCAGGCCGCGGGCATCCGTTGATACTGCACTCCATCCTTTCGCCTTGAGGGATTTTCTGAAGTGTGAGGACACAGCGGCCGGTCCTTTAAAAACACTGTGTGATTGGCTAATATTGTCTGAACAAAAAATGTGAGTCTCAACTTTTTTGTTCGAGAGTCGGACAGATAAGGATTTGTAGTAGGCCATATCTTCAGTCGATATGTGTAGAGTGTACCCCCTCTTAAAGGGCGCTTCTTGTGCCCTTTTGCACAGGTTCAAGCTAGTAATCAACAATCTTTTAAAACAAATCATAATCGGTACATAGAGTAATCATCATGTAATCATTGTCTATACAAACGCTAAGTCATACGCACCATACTATGTATCCTGCAAATCACTGTAGCTGGCATGTCCCATGAGGCACACCGAAAAGACTCCGTAACTCTGTAAAAGGACGCCTAGAGTGCCCTTTTAGAAGGAAATATCAATGAGTTGTATACTATAGTTTATCAAGGATACTCGCGAAAGGGTTAAAATAGAGCTGATTAATGCAAAACGGTTCAGTAAATTTGAAGGTACTATTGATTTGGCGCACTGTGTTAGGGCACAGCACAGATGCGGTAGCATGGACGACCTGTGTTTATATATATCGGCCTCGAATTGCGTTTTTGAAAACGCAAAAGGGCTATATCGGCCTCGTTCTGCTCAAATCCACAATGAGATCGACCTCGAGCCCCGTTTTGGATTGCCCTAGCACCATAACCATACCAAAGAAACGACTACCTTATCGCTGCGTTACCAGACCGGGCACTACCCAGTTACTTGCCCCGCGATTAACGTGGACGTTGAGCTAGAAGGAATTCCAATTACTCCAGGGGTGTAATTGTTGGGCAGACTCCGTTTCTCGAGCTAAAGATCGATCACCTTCACTGCAGCGAGGACACTTGCATTTTATAATGTGATTTTAGCTATAGCCAAATAGCGTAATATTTATATTGTTGCTTCCTGAACTCATCTAAAAGCACTTACACATTTGCATTATTGACACGGAATCTACTGTGTATCATTCACATGAAGGGCCGACCCTGTCGTAATTGATATGGATCATATTCTCTTATTTTCTCCTTTTGTTCGATATCACTGCAATTGTATCATTTGACAACGAATACAAGAACAGCAACAGTTCATCATTGTGTATAGCAAAGCCTCGTTAGCGCTCTACAATCACTCCCACGTCTGATGCTATTGTACCCCAGCTTCCAGTGCGCTCGACGAGCTCCTAAAATCTCGGGCCGGTGGTGCATCCTTGTTGCTGCTGTATAGTCAGCGAAAATACCCTATACGCTGTTCATCATATCCGCGAACACAGGTCGCTGCATTTCAGCATACACATACACGCGATGCTTCGTATGGGCACCCACATGACGCAGCTCTCGCACGCACAGGGAACAGTGCTGACATCACAGAGGATATTGTACCCCACCACTCGCTGGTCGCTGTCGCCAAGATCTCCAGCACTCGGAGGACGGTAAAGTGTTAATCAGGTCGTCTGCGGGCAAGGCTGCGGATCCGCTCAACCCATATCCAGATCCGTGAGATTTTAGATCCAGAGTTAACGGAGGGAGTCACTCCGACCCAAACTTACTCCAAGTTCTTATACGCAGAACCCAAACTAACGATATATACTCGAAACTATGTCAAACTTACTTGGCAACCTGATATCCCTTGTATATAAGAATCGAACTGGATACCTAGAACCCAATATGTAGCGAATTTTTTCTTCTTATGTTGAATACTTTTCATATCTGTTGGTATCGTAAATACAGTCTGATACTTGGGGTGATTCTACGAGCCTTCAATAATTGATAGCCGCTGCACAATGGATTCAAAGGATGTGGATGTTGCTTGTGGCGGCTAAGTGCAACTTCGTCGGTATATTACGGCGGGCCGAAGTAATATGAATGTCGTCCGAAGCGCAACTCCTTGGCTGGAGCATACTTCGCATAGCTTGTGCTCGTCTGCATGTATTCTAACTACGGTAGCTGGCAGGCACCAACGAGAGGAACAATGTAAGAGATGGTTTATTAGTTGCAAATATAAACACTTTACGAGGCGAGACCAGCAGTCGTCAACGTATTTGCAAGTTCATTTGTAATGTCTTCATTACTAATAAGGTTCAATACGGCGCTCCGCCGATGTACTAGCATGCAATGTTTGAAGCGAGCGACTGGTGCGGTACAGTGTGGCGCGCCTAAGCACAACGGAATATGATAGAAATTTATGCATGGATAGCACTTTTTTATTTTCTACTACATGTACTTGGTACGTACTAGCAGTACAAAACCCAGGCAGTTATTAAGACCTCCTTCGAAACAATACAGATACGTTTAAGATCGGGGGGATCGCTTGGACTTGGTTGTGTCAATCCCTATAGGTATCGTTTACCTTTGGCGGACCGGACTTCACCGAGTGAGTTGTTGAAAATACAGGATCGAGTCTGCTGGGTGTGTTTCTGGAACAAACTACGCCGAATGAACAGAAGGTCAGACCGGATTGAAGGGACCACAGTCAGATCAACAATCCAGTATAACCAACAACAGAAATACAATGCCGAAGTAAATGCCACAAAATATGCTGCCACCACTTATTCTTTGAGACCCTTGGATGGGGGTCTATGCCCCAGTCAACTTCGGAGCCGTCACCCAAGAACTGGTCAACCCTGGATGCACACTCACTAACGCGCACCACCCTCACACAATGAGGGAACAATACAAAATATAGGCCAATCCTATCACACAGTAGTCAATCAATTCAGTCTCGGAGGTGACTACCTATACCGCCTAAGACACACAGAATGGAATATGAAATGGATGCCCGGATAGAGCACACAAATTGGAAATGAAGCTCTCGAAGATCACTCCAGGGCGCGACACTCCAGTCCCTGCCGACTTTGCCTTGGTAACTTTGAGTCCCCACTACACCGGTGCTCGCTACACCAGTGAGGCCTTGGAAGTGTCCCTAGACGTACTTAGACCGCGCGCAGGCAGTCTCCCGGAGGGCTCTTGAAGACGGCAAAGTCGGGGTGCTACTTCTGCCCCGAGCACAGAGTCGTCCGCGTGTTCTTCGGCAAATTGGTTTCTGTTGTTACGTTTGGCTAGCTATCTTTCTCACTTCACTGGCTTCTAATATAGGTTTCACTACGGTTCACTTGGCTTGGATATGCTTTGATCTTGTGCACGGGTCTTCGCTCTTCTTGCACTGAGCTTGGGTATGCTTGACTTGACTTGGTTGTTGGGCGACTTGTCGACATCAACGCTTCTTCGGCAACACTCATCATCTGGCGACAGAGGTACGTGGGTACGGTGTCTCATCATCGCCGAACTGGACCTCTGCGTCTAATCACATGGGCCATCTCGTGTCGCTTGACGTTCTTGGTCGATCCGGTCCTGGATTGCTGCCACACTGTATACATACACGGTAGTACTGGACTTATTGTTGGTGCGGTCTTGATTCAGTATGGGTACCGGGGATGTACCAGATTGGCTATCCGGTCCCTTTCGGTGCGACCCGGTGCATCGCTACCGGGTACACCACAATCCAGTCCGGCAAACAGTATTCTTCGTCCAGCGAGGTCTTGGGTGCATGAGTTTGTGCTGAGCATGGTGAACTTGGGGGGTTGGTCCAGCGTCTTGACGGGGCCAATGCAGGTAGCCGCCAAGTTCACTGGTTGCACTTGGAGCGCCTTAGGCTTATCCTGCGGTCAGGAAAGTCGGCCGACGGACAGGATGTGTTGCTCCACACCGAATATGAGCGCTCATCCGGTGGGCACATCTCCGATCCTGTGAGCCCATGCTTACTGCAAGCGCCGGGTCCCGCCAAATCCACCGTACTCATCCACTACCCACATGTCACACTCCACATCACTGGATACCAGTCCACTGCGACCAGTCATAGTCAGCCAGTCAAGCACAAATGTAGTGAAAAATCTTCTTCCACATCGTGTCATTACAGCGAAAATTATACTCCTCTCATTCTCGACCCATTCCTGTCAATGCCAGTCAATAACCAAGTAACATGCAGCGGCAACGGTTACTAGTGATATTACCGGTGTATAAAGTTACAGTTCGGTCATTTGGCTAATCACGACAACAGTTGCTGAGCATGAAGCCAGAGAAGACACTTCGTCAGCAGCCCTAAGGGTTTTGTCCACCGTTGGTGCGACGACAAATCCACCGTTAGCGACGAAAATGGCTACACCTGGTTAACTAGGTACGTTGTTGAGTGTGGGAAATAGATTAAGGGACGCTCGTTATATACGATTTCACCAAAGCATGCATTGGAATTCGTGAGCTTACGTATTGTGCATTGCATCCAGTTTGCCTCCTATTTAGTGTACTGCTTAGTGTTCATACTTAGCGGTAAATCACAACAAGCAATCCTGCTGTTGTTGATATTACCATTCTTCTACTTAGCATCACATTTGCAAATGTGAAGTAAAACAGGAACAGTTATTCAACGTACAAGTTACATTCATGTTCACTCAAGTTCGGTGTCATTCTCATCATGTGGAAAACACAAAATACTGTTGCACGAACGTTGACACAGTTTTCCTCAAATTAATCCCTGTTGGGCTTCCCAATATCTAGCTTGTCTCCCAGAAATATTAGCGTCCTACCTGAACTATTATAGTTTTGTCTGGGTTATACAACAACAATTTAGCGTCGAAGAAGGCCATTGTGGATTTGCCTGAGCAAGCGCCTATCGTTTTCCGCTATCGGTTATGCTATTCTCTCATTGCAGCTGACACCCGAAGTCATTGGCGCGTTATTGGCCGAAGCCAAGACACAAACAGATAAGCCCGTGTTCCAGAAAGTTGGTGGCGCTCGGGACGGCGCATACCGAAGTCAGTCTCGCGTAACTAGGCTGGCATCGAACCCAGGCCTTCCGTCTCCTGTTGTAGAAGAGGACACAGTAGTGCGAGACGAAAATTATCGACCTTGCGCTTTTTCCTTGCATTTTAGATCTGGTGGTGCTGATCAACCCGCCAAGATTATACGCCTGACGTGATCGCTGCCGTGGATGCCAAGTTCCCTGATACTACCCCCAGCAAGTCTAATCGTTGCGTTAGAGGAACTAAGCTCAGCTTATTTCCAGGTTGTGTTAAATATACAAGACCTTAGAACGAGTTAGCGCTGCATATACCTCCTGGGTGTGCTGTGATTGTTAGTGGCGATCTCTTTAACAGTGGAGCGGTTTATTCTGCATCGAACTACGCATGACATGTGTGAATGCATCATCACGGCCGCATGATACACTTATTTATGGTGCGGCAAGTAAGCGGTAATATTATATTATATTATAAAATCGATTATTGGCCCACGCACAACTTAACCCCCCCCCCCCCCCCCCCGCTCACTCGCGGGGTTTTTCGGTCCCTGGCTTTGATCAATATACACCATGCTAAAGCTGTATACTACATGTTAAAAGTATGCGTACTTGATCTAACTATTGTCTTCCGTAAGTACGACACATTTCTATAACCTGCGGGAAAATGGTTGACACAGACGGACGAACAAGTTGTCTAAGACACACTCGGATGGGTAGCTAAATTTAACAGGGTGTATATACAACACCTTGCAGTGGCTTTTTTATTGATGGCGAACAAAAACCAAACACAAGGGCGGGTTTATGCTAGACGTATCCTATGCTTGCATCCCAATAAACCACGCTATGCATGCCTTGAAAACAAAAACCTGCTGTACCTAGCTAGTAATCAAGTGACACGTCCTCCCAACAGCGGGCTAATGGCGCCTCGGCCTTAAAATAGCGCGCAACTTGCTCGGTTTTATTGAACTGTGTCACTTACCCAGGCTGCATTCTCTTATAAGGGGTGCATGTTGATACCTACAGCGCACTATAACCCTTACAGAGGGGTTACAGAGCAAGCTATGGTGTCTACAGTGTTCTTTCTTTTCAGCTTACCTCTTCTTTTACATACCCCGGTATATCGGGTGGATGATTCATATATTTCGAGTCACTGTGTGCAATCATGTTTCATATCCGGTCTGATCTGATTGAAGTACCCAGGGCAGCACTGTCTCACACGCATGATGGGAAGAACCTTTCCTGTTAGCAATCTGCGCGTAGCCAAATAATCAGTCTAATCCACCATTCTCTGCAATTCCACTCGTTCTTTGCACATATGTTCACCTACACCTGTGCATTTTAGGTAGAAAAACGCATGCTGCTCTTTTTCATAACATGCAGTCATATACAACTTTTGAGTGCGGGGGGTTAATAAGATAATAAACGAAGCAATTATAGCGATAAAACATTGTCCAAGAGTCGGTTTTTAGATGGCAAACGCTGGTTCACGATCCGGTTCATGCTGTCCACTCGGGTTGACCGCCCTTATTCAACCTCACTAGACTATGGTGGGTGGATCTAAACGCCCAGCAGGAGTGGTTTGACAAGCTTTGGACTTGAGCACAAACCACAATCTCACTTTCAAACTACCACCATGGTTTCTAACATGACCGCTGTGCTTCTTCTTCCAGCAGCGAGGCCAAGCGCTTCATTTGTACAAGCTCTGTGGTGCTGACCGGAAGCAACTGCCCTACTCTACCCTCCTCTTACACTTGTCGAGTCACCACGATGCATTTTGTCAGTAGTACGACCCTCACAAGAATGGCGACGGGCGCCCCATCCAAGCTTTCGGGATCATATCTGAAGAAACATCCCACCGCTACCACTAGCTGCTGTGGATTGTTAAGCAGGTCCTGCCTCTGTACGAGGTGGACGACGAGAGGGCGAAAGTCATGTCCAAGTGGCGCCCCACCAACTCCAAGACACTCAAGGCATGATTACTGTGGCGGGAAAACTGTATCGTGATCTGCGGTGAGATAGAAATCCTGTTCGGTTTGTAGTTCGACGACTAGACAATGTATTTTGTTAGGGTCTACGCTCTCTATGTGGCGGGAGGACGACTTCAGCGCACGCTGCTTGCGGTGTCTCCGATGGACGACGGTAGTCAGGACGCCGATGCGCACATTTAGCAGTCTCAAAACATGTTTTCCGCTCACAACAAAAAGGTTGGTTGGTATGGTTCAGCTCATTGTAGCGAAGATATGCAACACCAATCACAGAATCGCTACGACGATCAGCGTCCCATTGGTCGGTTGTGCCTCGCACCGATGTACCCTGGTGGTTAAAAGATATTAATTGAACACAAGCCACGGTTACAAAAGGTTGACAGCGTAATGTCTCAGCTGCTCACATATCAGGCTATAATTCCATCACCAATGATGATGGTTGCTCAGCTAGTTTTGGACTAGCAGCTGAAAATAATGATTGGCGTATCTTCAACCCATCTGTAACTATTCTAAGAAAAATGACAGCCGTGGGCCACGATCCCTTGAAAGTTCGCAGCTATCACGAGACGTTTTCTGGTGTATTGTAAAAAAAAAAAAGAATTATACGAGTTGTATATCGAAGAACACTGATCAAAGTGGAAAACCGCCTGCGCAATTCCCACTAAATTTAATGTTTTGGAGTCACGCAATGATGCCATCCCGAGCGCAAAGCCATAGTCTGAAAAGGCAACCTGTAGCATGATGCGGGCGATGGATGCCGTCGTTCACAGCGAAAATGACATCGCGGACTTGGCTCTTTACCACGTAGTGCTCGTTTCAAGATGTGGCGCGGCGTCAGCACGACATCATATCTCCCTTTGGTCTTACCATCTTCGGTGCATGTGTGCGTGAAGGTTTCCAAAACGGTAGGCATATTCTGAAAATCAACGTCGTCGATTTACACGTTTTCTCGTCGTTCTTCCTGTCGTAACCAGCCGGCCCAAAGAAGGCATTCTTCCTCCTGTAGAAACGAAGTTGGCACCACGCACACAGGTCAGCGAACGCCTCGACTTTTCACCCCTTCCAGCTGCTACAGAAGGAAGTATTTCCGGCTTTTCGTTGATATGCGGTATACAACGTTCACAGCATAGTAGGATCCCTCAGCCGATACGTCAGCGCTAACTGCTTCTGGGTTTCCTGGGGTCTACACCACCTCGTAAGTCTTGTCTTCACAGTGATCTCCTTTGTCCTCAGGCACCCTCAGCGTTATATTGCTGTCATCATCTCGTATAGTCCGATCCGGTAGTAGTGGCCACACTTGAGGTGGCTCTTGCGTCGATACACCATACGTTGATGCTTCCCTCCCCATAGTTGTATTCCTGTAGGTATACGAATCCCCGATTTACTAGCGTCCTATCGATCAATACGACATAAACTATATTAAGCTCTGCATGCTTCCTCTTAGCACGGTTCGCCCATAGTCGCACTTGTTGGGTGGGCTCAAACGAGCGGATGTCGAAGGTTGCGTCGTATCGAGTCGGCTCCAGCATCTTCGATGGTCTGCTCAAGCAAAACACTCATCGTTTATTGAGTTCGCAGTCCCCGTTGTAGTACCTCCAATGTGACGGTGGCGTCAAGATGACAACGCAGCGTGGCTCTTGAAGTGGGGCCAAGCGCCTTGTTCTTCCGCGTCCGCTTCTTCTCGCAGAATGATAGCTCGTGACGCTACACCACGTTCCAGCCCATTCACCGCTAGCTGTTCATGGCGGTGGGGCTAAAGTTACCCGGATGAAAGCATCGAGCGTGTTCGAGTGGCTGGCCAGGTTGTAGCACTCGCCCAGTGATACGCCGTGGTGGTGGTGATGCATGTAGTCCGGAATGGACGTGTAGCCGTCGTTCCGCGGCTTCGCGCAGCTCTCAGGACACAGTTTGTGATGATAGCGCCCGCCTCGACCTTCACAAATTTCTTCACATAGTTGTCGCAGCGTTGGGCGAGACCTGGGCGTTCTCCATTGGGTCGGTAGCAGCGGCGAGGGTTTGTTTGAAAGGCTGGTAATGCTTGGGCGGAGCGCAGGAAATTGTAGATTGCGGGCAAATCGTTAACGCAGCGCGATTTTGGCGCTGTTTACGTCGACCTAGTTGATTCTGACGTGAGAAATAGCACATTAGAACTCGAACACTGCCCACCCCCACCCCACCCCTACAAGGGTCTATTCTTGGTGCGAAAGAAAATTCTTCTCCCCTTACTATTCAGTAGTAGGTGCCCGAGTTCAAGAATGTGGTGCGATTGGACGGGTACTCGCTTCGAGTCTTATTCGATCTACCTCACTTCGTCTAGGCGTTATGCAACGACTTGCAACTGTTAAAGTCAAATACCCGAATAGAGCGCCTAGGCGTTATGCAACGCGTTTTATGCAATCTTTGAAGGATGCCATATCGTGTCCTAAAATATAGTCTAGTGGTGAAGGCTTAATCCACCTACCGTATTGCACGAGAAACCCAATTTACGACGAAAATAGTTAAATGGGGAAATCCTGTTTCGGGGCCGTATTTTTGAAATAATTCTGTTTCGGGGTCGTAATGTTCAATTGAAGCGTTATTCATTAAACATACCGTGTTTTGTAAAATATACATAACATATCCTGTAGCCCAAACGTATCCTGCTGCCAATGTGTTACCAGTAACGAATCGTGTTTCCCAAGTGTTACCTATCTCCCAATCGCATCCTGTAGACTACGTGCATCCTGTATCCTACGAGCATCCTGTAGCGTCCGTGTGTCCTGTAGCCTACGTGTTCCCTGCAGTCCACGTGTGGCTGGCTTAACGGAGATTGCGTAGCGCTCGGAGCACTCGGCGCTGAGTCGTCGGGCTCTTGGGCCCGTCGTCGGCACCATCCACGTCGCCCTTTGAAGCCGGGGTCTCCAACTCAACATCTGCATCCTCATTTCCACGCTCATTTGCATCCTTGCCCGTATCTTCCGCCTCTTCCTCTTCATCCGACGAGGAGTCTTCGATCGCCCGGGTAGCGCGCTCTTGGCGGCCTTCATTCGCGTGGCGACCTCGCAGGACCTCTTCAATTGACGCCATCCGCGCTTCCATCCCCTGCAGCCTCTCATCCACCGCTTGTAGACACGCCAGTATGGTACGCAGCTGCGCAACAAGGTAGACGTTTGCACCTTCATCCTGTCCTTCAGGAAGTAGGCTATCGTCGTCGAGCGCACGCTCGTAGCGGTCTCGGTGGCTAACGTCGTAGCTCTCGCCTTCCTTCAGGTGCCTGGTGAAATGCTGCTTGAACTTGAACGTTGTCAGCATCTTGTTGCACTGAGGGAACGTGCAGATAACTCCTTTGCGCTTGTTCGTCATGGTTGTTTAACTTGGGGGGCTTGGCTTGGGATTTCGAATGATCAGAGCCACAGAGCCGGCTCTCCTGCTGGGATGTGTATCGTTTACAGCACAGTGTGCCCTAAAGAGTAACTTTCGTGTAACCTATACCCCGTGGGGTACACCTTAACCATAATACGCCCTGTATCTCTATCGTACCCTGTAACCCCGATATATCCTATTAATACCGGTTCTACCAGTAAGTTACCAGTTCTATCTCAACGATTGGTGCTGTTCAGTCGACGTCTCGAAGCCAATGGAGCAGGACGACGAGGAAGACTTCGCCCGTGGCCGCGAATACTGCGACAAGAAGGCCTTCAAGCTAGCTGTGGTGTCCTATGTGGTTCTGGTACGTTGCGGTTTTTCTTCTACAGTGTCAGCATGCTCTGTAGCTAACATAATGATCTTAGGGAAAGCGGGGCTGTTACTTTCCTAACAACAACTTTGTCAAAATCACTGCCCTCTGCAAGATTAAGGGCTGTCCGTTTGCCGTACGCGGGCGTCTGACGGATGAAGGGTGCGAAACCGTTCAGAGTATCTAAACAGCGACTCGCACGTTCATTGTAGCCGATGTTCCAAGCCAGGGCATAACGTCCGAACGTGCGAGCGGCGTGAAAAAGAACAGCTGAAGCGACAGAAATCTCGCGAGGACGCCAGACAGATTGTCGTTTGAGGTAGATAAGTAGAACGCCACACGTAGGCTACAGGATGCACGTAGGCTACAGGATACACGTAGGCTACAGGATGCGATTGGGAGATAGGTAACACTTGGGAAACACGATTCGTTACTGGTAACACATTGGCAGCAGGATACGTTTGGGCTACAGGATATGTTATGTATATTTTACAAAACACGGTATGTTTCATGAATAACGCTTCAATTGAACATTACGGCCCCGAAATAGAATTATTTCAAAAATACGGCCCCGAAACAGGATTTCCCCATGTTAAATTGACACCCCTTCTGTACAACCAATATCCATTTTTTATTTGAGTAAAAAATCCATGAAGTTTTCTTTAGTTTCAGACTCTTCTTCTATGCTAACATACTCACTCGTCGGCTTCGGATTTCTGAAGATGCCGTCACCCTCTCGCGATCCGATGGGAAGGCACGACCCCTGCCTTCACGAATCCCTAGCAATGCCCTTCTCATCAATAGTTTCCCACACCAGCAGCACAATCTGCGTCATAAAAAAACGGGCTGTCGTGGTGGTGGGAAAGTCGTGGTTGGTATGGTAGTTAACATAGAGTCTTCGGTATCTTGACTTGAAGAAAAACACATCACCACCACGTCCATCGGTTGAGAGGGCCCCGTGATCCCTGGTGGAACAAACTCTACCTCCGAGCAGTAATCTTCATCGAACTTGACGTGCGCACTTGCCAGTTTGTGAGTTTTTAGGCTGTCCAGCAGAAGAAGCGGTTGATTGTCTGCTCCAGGCCCCAAAAACCTACAGTTAGTAAAACACGTTATCAAACTTAGTATGAAAATTTATTCGGACAGATACTCATCGTTTCGGTCCAGCATTACGCGCTCGTCGCAGTATGCTTTTCGCTGCACTGCCGATTGCGGTGCAGGGGTGGTTCAAAAGCTCCTGGTGTACGTCAGCATTTGGAGCACCGGCATATACAATTAGCGGAGGCATTTTTTTCTGTTGCCGACACACACACAAGAAAACGGATGCTCGAAGTGCATTTCCGTCATCGACTAGACCAATTCGACGTTCTTATCACCAGTGAAAGTGACCATAGTACTAGGATTTATATCAACTGTGGTGTAGGAAACACCAGATTTCGCGGGCTGGAGGGGTACACTGTACCAGTAGCCGAGCTCAGCCGAGTTCACCAGCCTATCCGGACAGGTTATCCGGCTCAGCCGAGTTCAAGGATTATCCGGACGGCTTATCCGGACCAGCCGAGCTCAAGCGTCGCCGAAGCTCAGCGAAGGGTCGGCCGAGATCCAAAACCGCCCACTTTCACTTGGTATTTGTATAGGAGCTTAGGAGTAGTGGAGGCGCCCCCTCAGGGCGCCCGACAGAGATAACAAACAACAGAGCAGAACTTTCTAGGCCCACAACACGTGTACACGTTCCGGTAAGTCCCTGCCGGGGCCGGATTATGTCTGCCGCCGGTACCCGAGAGGCATAGCTTGTAGGGTACTCGGCTGGTAGCGCCAAGAGATAAGGTCGGCCCGGGTTGGGCGTGTGTCTCGCCAAGCGCGAAGGAAAAGTCTCGCCACCGCTGCGAGCCGGTGTTCCCGTATGTCCCGGGCACTGATTGCTGAGTCGAGAAGCCTTTGCTCTCGGCGACATGTAAAAGCGCTCCGTGCGCCGTCGTCCATCCTTTGGTGGAGAGCACAGGGTTGGGTGAACGGAGGCCGCCGAACTCGGCGGTTCTCTGGAGGAGGAATCTTGGTTGGCAGGTCTCGGCGAAAGGCGAGACACCTACTGTCCCGGTTGGGCCGAACCGCTCGGGGGCAACCCGGCGCAGGCCAACAAGGCCGACTAGCTCGGCTATTGTTGTGTTTGTAGCTAGAGTGCCACATCTGACGATTTTGTGCGTGCTACTACACCACAACTGGTGCCGCGACCCGGGAGCAGGGTGATTTGTTTTCGTTGGTACCAAGTCAACCAAGTTTCGAGTACTGAGCAAGGTGGTCAAGGGAAGATTGTCGCCGAGCTGGGCCAGCCCAGCGACGGCTGGGGGTTCGCTTCTCACGAAGCTGAACTCAGCTGGCGGAAGGATCGCCGAAATGACGATGGAAGTGGTCCCAACCGTTCGGTTTGGCGACGACAGTACCCAAGACCGAAGAAGAGATGGGAATATTGGAGATTGTGAAGAAGCATTGAAGAAAGCCGAGTTGCTCAGCGGGATAGCTGAGTTCTCGCTGCATGTTGGGCGCATGGAGGAACCTCGACGAGCCCAACAAAACCTCGCAGCCGAGCTCGGTGACAATGCGGACGACGACAGTCAAGACGTCGCTCCAGGGGACCGTCCGCCCCTGATACAACGAGCGACGGGGGCATCAAGCGCGAAATGCCCGAGTTTGGATTCGATGCTGAACGTCTCGTGGGAAACCTTTCCACACGACTAGGGGCAATCGAAGGAATGTGAAACCCGTCTGCAAATGGTGCAAGTTGCAGATGAGGTCTAAGGCTATTGCTCCAAAATGATGATCCGCCGACTCAGTGAAGACAGCAGGCTGGGTCGAGTCGAAGAATGATACTGCGTCAACTGTATGGATTATATGAATTACACGATATCGAAATGGAGTGAGCGAAGATGGAGCTGGAAAGCAAGAAGCCCATTCGCCGGGTTAGCGTTGGAGTCGGCGCGGTCGCCACAGCCACCAAGCTGATGGAATTCGCATCTCGGATCGAAGTCTCAGCCGAGTTGCCGAGCTGACCGATTGAGCTCACTGTGGTGTAGGAAACACCAGATTTCGCGGGACCAACTCGGTTGGAGGGGTACACTGTACCAGTAGCCGAGCTCAGCCGAGTTCACCAGCCTATCCGGACAGGTTATCCGGCTCAGCCGAGTTCAAGGATTATCCGGACGGCTTATCCGGACCAGCCGAGCTCAAGCGTCGCCGAAGCTCAGCGAAGGGTCGGCCGAGATCCAAAACCGCCCACTTTCACTTGGTATTTGTATAGGAGCTTAGGAGTAGTGGAGGCGCCCCCTCAGGGCGCCCGACAGAGATAACAAACAACAGAGCAGAACTTTCTAGGCCCACAACACGTGTACACGTTCCGGTAAGTCCCTGCCGGGGCCGGATTATGTCTGCCGCCGGTACCCGAGAGGCATAGCTTGTAGGGTACTCGGCTGGTAGCGCCAAGAGATAAGGTCGGCCCGGGTTGGGCGTGTGTCTCGCCAAGCGCGAAGGAAAAGTCTCGCCACCGCTGCGAGCCGGTGTTCCCGTACGTCCCGGGCACTGATTGCTGAGTCGAGAAGCCTTTGCTCTCGGCGACATGTAAAAGCCCTCCGTGCGCCGTCGTCCATCCTTTGGTGGAGAGCACAGGGTTGGGTGAACGGAGGCCGCCGAACTCGGCGGTTCTCTGGAGAAGGAATCTTGGTTGGCAGGTCTCGGCGAAAGGCGAGACACCTACTGTCCCGGTTGGGCCGAACCGCTCGGGGGCAACCCGGCGCAGGCCAACAAGGCCGACTAGCTCGGCTATTGTTGTGTTTGTAGCTAGAGTGCCACATCTGACGATTTTGTGCGTGCTACTACACCACAACTGGTGCCGCGACCCGGGAGCAGGGTGATTTGTTTTCGTTGGTACCAAGTCAACCAAGTTTCGAGTACTGAGCAAGGTGGTCAAGGGAAGATTGTCGCCGAGCTGGGCCAGCCCAGCGATGGCTGGGGGTTCGCTTCTCACGAAGCTGAACTCAGCTGGCGGAAGGATCGCCGAAATGACGATGGAAGTGGTCCCAACCGTTCGGTTTGGCGACGACAGTACCCAAGACCGAAGAAGAGATGGGAATATTGGAGATTGTGAAGAAGCATTGAAGAAAGCCGAGTTGCTCAGCGGGATAGCTGAGTTCTCGCTGCATGTTGGGCGCATGGAGGAACCTCGACGAGCCCAACAAAACCTCGCAGCCGAGCTCGGTGACAATGCGGACGACGACAGTCAAGACGTCGCTCCAGGGGACCGTCCGCCCCTGATACAACGAGCGACGGGGGCATCAAGCGCGAAATGCCCGAGTTTGGATTCGATGCCGAACGTCTCGTGGGAAACCTTTCCACACGACTAGGGGCAATCGAAGGAATGTGAAACCCGTCTGCAAATGGTGCAAGTTGCAGATGAGGTCTAAGGCTATTGCTCCAAAATGATGATCCGCCGACTCAGTGAAGACAGCAGGCTGGGTCGAGTCGAAGAATGATACTGCGTCAACTGTATGGATTATATGAATTACACGATATCGAAATGGAGTGAGCGAAGATGGAGCTGGAAAGCAAGAAGCCCATTCGCCGGGTTAGCGTTGGAGTCGGCGCGGTCGCCACAGCCACCAAGCTGATGGAATTCGCATCTCGGATCGAAGTCTCAGCCGAGTTGCCGAGCTGACCGATTGAGCTCACTGTGGTGTAGGAAACACCAGATTTCGCGGGACCAACTCGGTTGGAGGGGTACACTGTACCAGTAGCCGAGCTCAGCCGAGTTCACCAGCCTATCCGGACAGGTTATCCGGCTCAGCCGAGTTCAAGGATTATCCGGACGGCTTATCCGGACCAGCCGAGCTCAAGCGTCGCCGAAGCTCAGCGAAGGGTCGGCCGAGATCCAAAACCGCCCACTTTCACTTGGTATTTGTATAGGAGCTTAGGAGTAGTGGAGGCGCCCCCTCAGGGCGCCCGACAGAGATAACAAACAACAGAGCAGAACTTTCTAGGCCCACAACACGTGTACACGTTCCGGTAAGTCCCTGCCGGGGCCGGATTATGTCTGCCGCCGGTACCCGAGAGGCATAGCTTGTAGGGTACTCGGCTGGTAGCGCCAAGAGATAAGGTCGGCCCGGGTTGGGCGTGTGTCTCGCCAAGCGCGAAGGAAAAGTCTCGCCACCGCTGCGAGCCGGTGTTCCCGTACGTCCCGGGCACTGATTGCTGAGTCGAGAAGCCTTTGCTCTCGGCGACATGTAAAAGCCCTCCGTGCGCCGTCGTCCATCCTTTGGTGGAGAGCACAGGGTTGGGTGAACGGAGGCCGCCGAACTCGGCGGTTCTCTGGAGAAGGAATCTTGGTTGGCAACCTCCACCGCCGTTCGATTCTGTGCCCGCTCGTCGAATCGCGGGTCTCTGCTTCCCTCTCTAGACCATCTTATCAACGATTTACTCATATCAAGTTATAGAGGTGCGACTCACCGAAGGCGATGCACGCATCCAGGCCACTGTGCCATACAGCAGCGATATCGCAGAAACTCGTGTTTTCCACCGAGTACCACACAAGCACATAAGCACACACACACACACACACACACACACAAACACAATCGCGGCGCGTACGTCACAACGCGGAAACTGACCCACGAATCCGAGGTAGTGTGCAGTCGAGCCACCACCAACGCCCCCATGCATACAGACGGTGCACGGGGAAAAGAGATGACCCGAAACAGGCACAACGGGCAGCAAAACCCCACCAGTAGCAGCCCACCCGAGCAGTCGGTGGTACGCGCCGTACAAGGAAACAAAACCCGCCGTGCGCCGCCTCGCCGCGATTGGGCGCGGTTGACCTGGCTTTGGGTGGTGGGGCTCGATGCAAAACACGGGCCCAGCCGGTGATCGAAACCGGGACCTCTCGCACCCAAAGCGAGAATCATACCACTAGACCACTAGGCCGCTAACCTAACCTCAACAAAAACACATGTCGCGCATACTCCCGCAAAACATCACGCACACACTCTCAACCACGCGATGCACGCACACCTCCACCGCCGTTCGATTCTGTGCCCGCTCGTCGAATCGAGGGTCTCTGCTTCCCTCTCTAGACCATCTTATCAACGATTTACTCATATCAAGTTATAGAGGTGCGACTCACCGAAGGCGATGCACGCATCCAGGCCACTGTGCCATACAGCAGCGATATCGCAGAAACTCGTGTTTTCCACCGAGTACCACACAAGCACATAAGCACACACACACACACACACACACACAAACACAATCGCGGCGCGTACGTCACAACGCGGAAACTGACCCACGAATCCGAGGTAGTGTGCAGTCGAGCCACCACCAACGCCCCCATGCATACAGACGGTGCACGGGGAAAAGAGATGACCCGAAACAGGCACAACGGGCAGCAAAACCCCACCAGTAGCAGCCCACCCGAGCAGTCGGTGGTACGCGCCGTACAAGGAAACAAAACCCGCCGTGCGCCGCCTCGCCGCGATTGGGCGCGGTTGACCTGGCTTTGGGTGGTGGGGCTCGATGCAAAACACGGGCCCAGCCGGTGATCGAAACCGGGACCTCTCGCACCCAAAGCGAGAATCATACCACTAGACCACTAGGCCGCTAACCTAACCTCAACAAAAACACATGTCGCGCATACTCCCGCAAAACATCACGCACACACTCTCAACCACGCGATGCACGCACACCTCCACCGCCGTTCGATTCTGTGCCCGCTCGTCGAATCGCGGGTCTCTGCTTCCCTCTCTAGACCATCTTATCAACGATTTACTCATATCAAGTTATAGAGGTGCGACTCACCGAAGGCGATGCACGCATCCAGGCCACTGTGCCATACAGCAGCGATATCGCAGAAACTCGTGTTTTCCACCGAGTACCACACAAGCACATAAGCACACACACACACACACACACACACACAAACACAATCGCGGCGCGTACGTCACAACGCGGAAACTGACCCACGAATCCGAGGTAGTGTGCAGTCGAGCCACCACCAACGCCCCCATGCATACAGACGGTGCACGGGGAAAAGAGATGACCCGAAACAGGCACAACGGGCAGCAAAACCCCACCAGTAGCAGCCCACCCGAGCAGTCGGTGGTACGCGCCGTACAAGGAAACAAAACCCGCCGTGCGCCGCCTCGCCGCGATTGGGCGCGGTTGACCTGGCTTTGGGTGGTGGGGCTCGATGCAAAACACGGGCCCAGCCGGTGATCGAAACCGGGACCTCTCGCACCCAAAGCGAGAATCATACCACTAGACCACTAGGCCGCTAACCTAACCTCAACAAAAACACATGTCGCGCATACTCCCGCAAAACATCACGCACACACTCTCAACCACGCGATGCACGCACACCTCCACCGCCGTTCGATTCTGTGCCCGCTCGTCGAATCGCGGGTCTCTGCTTCCCTCTCTAGACCATCTTATCAACGATTTACTCATATCAAGTTATAGAGGTGCGACTCACCGAAGGCGATGCACGCATCCAGGCCACTGTGCCATACAGCAGCGATATCGCAGAAACTCGTGTTTTCCACCGAGTACCACACAAGCACACACACACACACACACACACA
Organism: Phytophthora vignae f. sp. vignae; assembly: GCA_016169955.1. Taxonomy (NCBI): domain Eukaryota; phylum Oomycota; class Peronosporomycetes; order Peronosporales; family Peronosporaceae; genus Phytophthora; species Phytophthora vignae. The sequence continues at coordinate 290,207 of JABJUM010000028.1, read as the reverse complement.
CAAACACAATCGCGGCGCGTACGTCACAACGCGGAAACTGACCCACGAATCCGAGGTAGTGTGCAGTCGAGCCACCACCAACGCCCCCATGCATACAGACGGTGCACGGGGAAAAGAGATGACCCGAAACAGGCACAACGGGCAGCAAAACCCCACCAGTAGCAGCCCACCCGAGCAGTCGGTGGTACGCGCCGTACAAGGAAACAAAACCCGCCGTGCGCCGCCTCGCCGCGATTGGGCGCGGTTGACCTGGCTTTGGGTGGTGGGGCTCGATGCAAAACACGGGCCCAGCCGGTGATCGAAACCGGGACCTCTCGCACCCAAAGCGAGAATCATACCACTAGACCACTAGGCCGCTAACCTAACCTCAACAAAAACACATGTCGCGCATACTCCCGCAAAACATCACGCACACACTCTCAACCACGCGATGCACGCACACCTCCACCGCCGTTCGATTCTGTGCCCGCTCGTCGAATCGCGGGTCTCTGCTTCCCTCTCTAGACCATCTTATCAACGATTTACTCATATCAAGTTATAGAGGTGCGACTCACCGAAGGCGATGCACGCATCCAGGCCACTGTGCCATACAGCAGCGATATCGCAGAAACTCGTGTTTTCCACCGAGTACCACACAAGCACACACACACACACACACACACACAAACACAATCGCGGCGCGTACGTCACAACGCGGAAACTGACCCACGAATCCGAGGTAGTGTGCAGTCGAGCCACCACCAACGCCCCCATGCATACAGACGGTGCACGGGGAAAAGAGATGACCCGAAACAGGCACAACGGGCAGCAAAACCCCACCAGTAGCAGCCCACCCGAGCAGTCGGTGGTACGCGCCGTACAAGGAAACAAAACCCGCCGTGCGCCGCCTCGCCGCGATTGGGCGCGGTTGACCTGGCTTTGGGTGGTGGGGCTCGATGCAAAACACGGGCCCAGCCGGTGATCGAAACCGGGACCTCTCGCACCCAAAGCGAGAATCATACCACTAGACCACTAGGCCGCTAACCTAACCTCAACAAAAACACATGTCGCGCATACTCCCGCAAAACATCACGCACACACTCTCAACCACGCGATGCACGCACACCTCCACCGCCGTTCGATTCTGTGCCCGCTCGTCGAATCGCGGGTCTCTGCTTCCCTCTCTAGACCATCTTATCAACGATTTACTCATATCAAGTTATAGAGGTGCGACTCACCGAAGGCGATGCACGCATCCAGGCCACTGTGCCATACAGCAGCGATATCGCAGAAACTCGTGTTTTCCACCGAGTACCACACAAGCACACACACACACACACACACACACAAACACAATCGCGGCGCGTACGTCACAACGCGGAAACTGACCCACGAATCCGAGGTAGTGTGCAGTCGAGCCACCACCAACGCCCCCATGCATACAGACGGTGCACGGGGAAAAGAGATGACCCGAAACAGGCACAACGGGCAGCAAAACCCCACCAGTAGCAGCCCACCCGAGCAGTCGGTGGTACGCGCCGTACAAGGAAACAAAACCCGCCGTGCGCCGCCTCGCCGCGATTGGGCGCGGTTGACCTGGCTTTGGGTGGTGGGGCTCGATGCAAAACACGGGCCCAGCCGGTGATCGAAACCGGGACCTCTCGCACCCAAAGCGAGAATCATACCACTAGACCACTAGGCCGCTAACCTAACCTCAACAAAAACACATGTCGCGCATACTCCCGCAAAACATCACGCACACACTCTCAACCACGCGATGCACGCACACCTCCACCGCCGTTCGATTCTGTGCCCGCTCGTCGAATCGAGGGTCTCTGCTTCCCTCTCTAGACCATCTTATCAACGATTTACTCATATCAAGTTATAGAGGTGCGACTCACCGAAGGCGATGCACGCATCCAGGCCACTGTGCCATACAGCAGCGATATCGCAGAAACTCGTGTTTTCCACCGAGTACCACACAAGCACATAAGCACACACACACACACACACACACACACAAACACAATCGCGGCGCGTACGTCACAACGCGGAAACTGACCCACGAATCCGAGGTAGTGTGCAGTCGAGCCACCACCAACGCCCCCATGCATACAGACGGTGCACGGGGAAAAGAGATGACCCGAAACAGGCACAACGGGCAGCAAAACCCCACCAGTAGCAGCCCACCCGAGCAGTCGGTGGTACGCGCCGTACAAGGAAACAAAACCCGCCGTGCGCCGCCTCGCCGCGATTGGGCGCGGTTGACCTGGCTTTGGGTGGTGGGGCTCGATGCAAAACACGGGCCCAGCCGGTGATCGAAACCGGGACCTCTCGCACCCAAAGCGAGAATCATACCACTAGACCACTAGGCCGCTAACCTAACCTCAACAAAAACACATGTCGCGCATACTCCCGCAAAACATCACGCACACACTCTCAACCACGCGATGCACGCACACCTCCACCGCCGTTCGATTCTGTGCCCGCTCGTCGAATCGCGGGTCTCTGCTTCCCTCTCTAGACCATCTTATCCACGATTTACTCATATCAAGTTATAGAGGTGCGACTCACCGAAGGCGATGCACGCATCCAGGCCACTGTGCCATACAGCAGCGATATCGCAGAAACTCGTGTTTTCCACCGAGTACCACACAAGCACATAAGCACACACACACACACACACACAAACACAATCGCGGCGCGTACGTCACAACGCGGAAACTGACCCACGAATCCGAGGTAGTGTGCAGTCGAGCCACCACCAACGCCCCCATGCATACAGACGGTGCACGGGGAAAAGAGATGACCCGAAACAGGCACAACGGGCAGCAAAACCCCACCAGTAGCAGCCCACCCGAGCAGTCGGTGGTACGCGCCGTACAAGGAAACAAAACCCGCCGTGCGCCGCCTCGCCGCGATTGGGCGCGGTTGACCTGGCTTTGGGTGGTGGGGCTCGATGCAAAACACGGGCCCAGCCGGTGATCGAAACCGGGACCTCTCGCACCCAAAGCGAGAATCATACCACTAGACCACTAGGCCGCTAACCTAACCTCAACAAAAACACATGTCGCGCATACTCCCGCAAAACATCACGCACACACTCTCAACCACGCGATGCACGCACACCTCCACCGCCGTTCGATTCTGTGCCCGCTCGTCGAATCGCGGGTCTCTGCTTCCCTCTCTAGACCATCTTATCAACGATTTACTCATATCAAGTTATAGAGGTGCGACTCACCGAAGGCGATGCACGCATCCAGGCCACTGTGCCATACAGCAGCGATATCGCAGAAACTCGTGTTTTCCACCGAGTACCACACAAGCACATAAGCACACACACACACACACACACAAACACAATCGCGGCGCGTACGTCACAACGCGGAAACTGACCCACGAATCCGAGGTAGTGTGCAGTCGAGCCACCACCAACGCCCCCATGCATACAGACGGTGCACGGGGAAAAGAGATGACCCGAAACAGGCACAACGGGCAGCAAAACCCCACCAGTAGCAGCCCACCCGAGCAGTCGGTGGTACGCGCCGTACAAGGAAACAAAACCCGCCGTGCGCCGCCTCGCCGCGATTGGGCGCGGTTGACCTGGCTTTGGGTGGTGGGGCTCGATGCAAAACACGGGCCCAGCCGGTGATCGAAACCGGGACCTCTCGCACCCAAAGCGAGAATCATACCACTAGACCACTAGGCCGCTAACCTAACCTCAACAAAAACACATGTCGCGCATACTCCCGCAAAACATCACGCACACACTCTCAACCACGCGATGCACGCACACCTCCACCGCCGTTCGATTCTGTGCCCGCTCGTCGAATCGCGGGTCTCTGCTTCCCTCTCTAGACCATCTTATCAACGATTTACTCATATCAAGTTATAGAGGTGCGACTCACCGAAGGCGATGCACGCATCCAGGCCACTGTGCCATACAGCAGCGATATCGCAGAAACTCGTGTTTTCCACCGAGTACCACACAAGCACATAAGCACACACACACACACACACACAAACACAATCGCGGCGCGTACGTCACAACGCGGAAACTGACCCACGAATCCGAGGTAGTGTGCAGTCGAGCCACCACCAACGCCCCCATGCATACAGACGGTGCACGGGGAAAAGAGATGACCCGAAACAGGCACAACGGGCAGCAAAACCCCACCAGTAGCAGCCCACCCGAGCAGTCGGTGGTACGCGCCGTACAAGGAAACAAAACCCGCCGTGCGCCGCCTCGCCGCGATTGGGCGCGGTTGACCTGGCTTTGGGTGGTGGGGCTCGATGCAAAACACGGGCCCAGCCGGTGATCGAAACCGGGACCTCTCGCACCCAAAGCGAGAATCATACCACTAGACCACTAGGCCGCTAACCTAACCTCAACAAAAACACATGTCGCGCATACTCCCGCAAAACATCACGCACACACTCTCAACCACGCGATGCACGCACACCTCCACCGCCGTTCGATTCTGTGCCCGCTCGTCGAATCGCGGGTCTCTGCTTCCCTCTCTAGACCATCTTATCCACGATTTACTCATATCAAGTTATAGAGGTGCGACTCACCGAAGGCGATGCACGCATCCAGGCCACTGTGCCATACAGCAGCGATATCGCAGAAACTCGTGTTTTCCACCGAGTACCACACAAGCACATAAGCACACACACACACACACACACAAACACAATCGCGGCGCGTACGTCACAACGCGGAAACTGACCCACGAATCCGAGGTAGTGTGCAGTCGAGCCACCACCAACGCCCCCATGCATACAGACGGTGCACGGGGAAAAGAGATGACCCGAAACAGGCACAACGGGCAGCAAAACCCCACCAGTAGCAGCCCACCCGAGCAGTCGGTGGTACGCGCCGTACAAGGAAACAAAACCCGCCGTGCGCCGCCTCGCCGCGATTGGGCGCGGTTGACCTGGCTTTGGGTGGTGGGGCTCGATGCAAAACACGGGCCCAGCCGGTGATCGAAACCGGGACCTCTCGCACCCAAAGCGAGAATCATACCACTAGACCACTAGGCCGCTAACCTAACCTCAACAAAAACACATGTCGCGCATACTCCCGCAAAACATCACGCACACACTCTCAACCACGCGATGCACGCACACCTCCACCGCCGTTCGATTCTGTGCCCGCTCGTCGAATCGCGGGTCTCTGCTTCCCTCTCTAGACCATCTTATCCACGATTTACTCATATCAAGTTATAGAGGTGCGACTCACCGAAGGCGATGCACGCATCCAGGCCACTGTGCCATACAGCAGCGATATCGCAGAAACTCGTGTTTTCCACCGAGTACCACACAAGCACATAAGCACACACACACACACACACACAAACACAATCGCGGCGCGTACGTCACAACGCGGAAACTGACCCACGAATCCGAGGTAGTGTGCAGTCGAGCCACCACCAACGCCCCCATGCATACAGACGGTGCACGGGGAAAAGAGATGACCCGAAACAGGCACAACGGGCAGCAAAACCCCACCAGTAGCAGCCCACCCGAGCAGTCGGTGGTACGCGCCGTACAAGGAAACAAAACCCGCCGTGCGCCGCCTCGCCGCGATTGGGCGCGGTTGACCTGGCTTTGGGTGGTGGGGCTCGATGCAAAACACGGGCCCAGCCGGTGATCGAAACCGGGACCTCTCGCACCCAAAGCGAGAATCATACCACTAGACCACTAGGCCGCTAACCTAACCTCAACAAAAACACATGTCGCGCATACTCCCGCAAAACATCACGCACACACTCTCAACCACGCGATGCACGCACACCTCCACCGCCGTTCGATTCTGTGCCCGCTCGTCGAATCGCGGGTCTCTGCTTCCCTCTCTAGACCATCTTATCAACGATTTACTCATATCAAGTTATAGAGGTGCGACTCACCGAAGGCGATGCACGCATCCAGGCCACTGTGCCATACAGCAGCGATATCGCAGAAACTCGTGTTTTCCACCGAGTACCACACAAGCACACACACACACACACACACACACAAACACAATCGCGGCGCGTACGTCACAACGCGGAAACTGACCCACGAATCCGAGGTAGTGTGCAGTCGAGCCACCACCAACGCCCCCATGCATACAGACGGTGCACGGGGAAAAGAGATGACCCGAAACAGGCACAACGGGCAGCAAAACCCCACCAGTAGCAGCCCACCCGAGCAGTCGGTGGTACGCGCCGTACAAGGAAACAAAACCCGCCGTGCGCCGCCTCGCCGCGATTGGGCGCGGTTGACCTGGCTTTGGGTGGTGGGGCTCGATGCAAAACACGGGCCCAGCCGGTGATCGAAACCGGGACCTCTCGCACCCAAAGCGAGAATCATACCACTAGACCACTAGGCCGCTAACCTAACCTCAACAAAAACACATGTCGCGCATACTCCCGCAAAACATCACGCACACACTCTCAACCACGCGATGCACGCACACCTCCACCGCCGTTCGATTCTGTGCCCGCTCGTCGAATCGAGGGTCTCTGCTTCCCTCTCTAGACCATCTTATCAACGATTTACTCATATCAAGTTATAGAGGTGCGACTCACCGAAGGCGATGCACGCATCCAGGCCACTGTGCCATACAGCAGCGATATCGCAGAAACTCGTGTTTTCCACCGAGTACCACACAAGCACATAAGCACACACACACACACACACACACACACACACACAAACACAATCGCGGCGCGTACGTCACAACGCGGAAACTGACCCACGAATCCGAGGTAGTGTGCAGTCGAGCCACCACCAACGCCCCCATGCATACAGACGGTGCACGGGGAAAAGAGATGACCCGAAACAGGCACAACGGGCAGCAAAACCCCACCAGTAGCAGCCCACCCGAGCAGTCGGTGGTACGCGCCGTACAAGGAAACAAAACCCGCCGTGCGCCGCCTCGCCGCGATTGGGCGCGGTTGACCTGGCTTTGGGTGGTGGGGCTCGATGCAAAACACGGGCCCAGCCGGTGATCGAAACCGGGACCTCTCGCACCCAAAGCGAGAATCATACCACTAGACCACTAGGCCGCTAACCTAACCTCAACAAAAACACATGTCGCGCATACTCCCGCAAAACATCACGCACACACTCTCAACCACGCGATGCACGCACACCTCCACCGCCGTTCGATTCTGTGCCCGCTCGTCGAATCGCGGGTCTCTGCTTCCCTCTCTAGACCATCTTATCCACGATTTACTCATATCAAGTTATAGAGGTGCGACTCACCGAAGGCGATGCACGCATCCAGGCCACTGTGCCATACAGCAGCGATATCGCAGAAACTCGTGTTTTCCACCGAGTACCACACAAGCACACACACACACACACACACACACAAACACAATCGCGGCGCGTACGTCACAACGCGGAAACTGACCCACGAATCCGAGGTAGTGTGCAGTCGAGCCACCACCAACGCCCCCATGCATACAGACGGTGCACGGGGAAAAGAGATGACCCGAAACAGGCACAACGGGCAGCAAAACCCCACCAGTAGCAGCCCACCCGAGCAGTCGGTGGTACGCGCCGTACAAGGAAACAAAACCCGCCGTGCGCCGCCTCGCCGCGATTGGGCGCGGTTGACCTGGCTTTGGGTGGTGGGGCTCGATGCAAAACACGGGCCCAGCCGGTGATCGAAACCGGGACCTCTCGCACCCAAAGCGAGAATCATACCACTAGACCACTAGGCCGCTAACCTAACCTCAACAAAAACACATGTCGCGCATACTCCCGCAAAACATCACGCACACACTCTCAACCACGCGATGCACGCACACCTCCACCGCCGTTCGATTCTGTGCCCGCTCGTCGAATCGCGGGTCTCTGCTTCCCTCTCTAGACCATCTTATCCACGATTTACTCATATCAAGTTATAGAGGTGCGACTCACCGAAGGCGATGCACGCATCCAGGCCACTGTGCCATACAGCAGCGATATCGCAGAAACTCGTGTTTTCCACCGAGTACCACACAAGCACATAAGCACACACACACACACACACACAAACACAATCGCGGCGCGTACGTCACAACGCGGAAACTGACCCACGAATCCGAGGTAGTGTGCAGTCGAGCCACCACCAACGCCCCCATGCATACAGACGGTGCACGGGGAAAAGAGATGACCCGAAACAGGCACAACGGGCAGCAAAACCCCACCAGTAGCAGCCCACCCGAGCAGTCGGTGGTACGCGCCGTACAAGGAAACAAAACCCGCCGTGCGCCGCCTCGCCGCGATTGGGCGCGGTTGACCTGGCTTTGGGTGGTGGGGCTCGATGCAAAACACGGGCCCAGCCGGTGATCGAAACCGGGACCTCTCGCACCCAAAGCGAGAATCATACCACTAGACCACTAGGCCGCTAACCTAACCTCAACAAAAACACATGTCGCGCATACTCCCGCAAAACATCACGCACACACTCTCAACCACGCGATGCACGCACACCTCCACCGCCGTTCGATTCTGTGCCCGCTCGTCGAATCGCGGGTCTCTGCTTCCCTCTCTAGACCATCTTATCCACGATTTACTCATATCAAGTTATAGAGGTGCGACTCACCGAAGGCGATGCACGCATCCAGGCCACTGTGCCATACAGCAGCGATATCGCAGAAACTCGTGTTTTCCACCGAGTACCACACAAGCACATAAGCACACACACACACACACACACAAACACAATCGCGGCGCGTACGTCACAACGCGGAAACTGACCCACGAATCCGAGGTAGTGTGCAGTCGAGCCACCACCAACGCCCCCATGCATACAGACGGTGCACGGGGAAAAGAGATGACCCGAAACAGGCACAACGGGCAGCAAAACCCCACCAGTAGCAGCCCACCCGAGCAGTCGGTGGTACGCGCCGTACAAGGAAACAAAACCCGCCGTGCGCCGCCTCGCCGCGATTGGGCGCGGTTGACCTGGCTTTGGGTGGTGGGGCTCGATGCAAAACACGGGCCCAGCCGGTGATCGAAACCGGGACCTCTCGCACCCAAAGCGAGAATCATACCACTAGACCACTAGGCCGCTAACCTAACCTCAACAAAAACACATGTCGCGCATACTCCCGCAAAACATCACGCACACACTCTCAACCACGCGATGCACGCACACCTCCACCGCCGTTCGATTCTGTGCCCGCTCGTCGAATCGCGGGTCTCTGCTTCCCTCTCTAGACCATCTTATCCACGATTTACTCATATCAAGTTATAGAGGTGCGACTCACCGAAGGCGATGCACGCATCCAGGCCACTGTGCCATACAGCAGCGATATCGCAGAAACTCGTGTTTTCCACCGAGTACCACACAAGCACATAAGCACACACACACACACACACACAAACACAATCGCGGCGCGTACGTCACAACGCGGAAACTGACCCACGAATCCGAGGTAGTGTGCAGTCGAGCCACCACCAACGCCCCCATGCATACAGACGGTGCACGGGGAAAAGAGATGACCCGAAACAGGCACAACGGGCAGCAAAACCCCACCAGTAGCAGCCCACCCGAGCAGTCGGTGGTACGCGCCGTACAAGGAAACAAAACCCGCCGTGCGCCGCCTCGCCGCGATTGGGCGCGGTTGACCTGGCTTTGGGTGGTGGGGCTCGATGCAAAACACGGGCCCAGCCGGTGATCGAAACCGGGACCTCTCGCACCCAAAGCGAGAATCATACCACTAGACCACTAGGCCGCTAACCTAACCTCAACAAAAACACATGTCGCGCATACTCCCGCAAAACATCACGCACACACTCTCAACCACGCGATGCACGCACACCTCCACCGCCGTTCGATTCTGTGCCCGCTCGTCGAATCGCGGGTCTCTGCTTCCCTCTCTAGACCATCTTATCCACGATTTACTCATATCAAGTTATAGAGGTGCGACTCACCGAAGGCGATGCACGCATCCAGGCCACTGTGCCATACAGCAGCGATATCGCAGAAACTCGTGTTTTCCACCGAGTACCACACAAGCACATAAGCACACACACACACACACACACAAACACAATCGCGGCGCGTACGTCACAACGCGGAAACTGACCCACGAATCCGAGGTAGTGTGCAGTCGAGCCACCACCAACGCCCCCATGCATACAGACGGTGCACGGGGAAAAGAGATGACCCGAAACAGGCACAACGGGCAGCAAAACCCCACCAGTAGCAGCCCACCCGAGCAGTCGGTGGTACGCGCCGTACAAGGAAACAAAACCCGCCGTGCGCCGCCTCGCCGCGATTGGGCGCGGTTGACCTGGCTTTGGGTGGTGGGGCTCGATGCAAAACACGGGCCCAGCCGGTGATCGAAACCGGGACCTCTCGCACCCAAAGCGAGAATCATACCACTAGACCACTAGGCCGCTAACCTAACCTCAACAAAAACACATGTCGCGCATACTCCCGCAAAACATCACGCACACACTCTCAACCACGCGATGCACGCACACCTCCACCGCCGTTCGATTCTGTGCCCGCTCGTCGAATCGCGGGTCTCTGCTTCCCTCTCTAGACCATCTTATCCACGATTTACTCATATCAAGTTATAGAGGTGCGACTCACCGAAGGCGATGCACGCATCCAGGCCACTGTGCCATACAGCAGCGATATCGCAGAAACTCGTGTTTTCCACCGAGTACCACACAAGCACATAAGCACACACACACACACACACACAAACACAATCGCGGCGCGTACGTCACAACGCGGAAACTGACCCACGAATCCGAGGTAGTGTGCAGTCGAGCCACCACCAACGCCCCCATGCATACAGACGGTGCACGGGGAAAAGAGATGACCCGAAACAGGCACAACGGGCAGCAAAACCCCACCAGTAGCAGCCCACCCGAGCAGTCGGTGGTACGCGCCGTACAAGGAAACAAAACCCGCCGTGCGCCGCCTCGCCGCGATTGGGCGCGGTTGACCTGGCTTTGGGTGGTGGGGCTCGATGCAAAACACGGGCCCAGCCGGTGATCGAAACCGGGACCTCTCGCACCCAAAGCGAGAATCATACCACTAGACCACTAGGCCGCTAACCTAACCTCAACAAAAACACATGTCGCGCATACTCCCGCAAAACATCACGCACACACTCTCAACCACGCGATGCACGCACACCTCCACCGCCGTTCGATTCTGTGCCCGCTCGTCGAATCGCGGGTCTCTGCTTCCCTCTCTAGACCATCTTATCAACGATTTACTCATATCAAGTTATAGAGGTGCGACTCACCGAAGGCGATGCACGCATCCAGGCCACTGTGCCATACAGCAGCGATATCGCAGAAACTCGTGTTTTCCACCGAGTACCACACAAGCACATAAGCACACACACACACACACACACAAACACAATCGCGGCGCGTACGTCACAACGCGGAAACTGACCCACGAATCCGAGGTAGTGTGCAGTCGAGCCACCACCAACGCCCCCATGCATACAGACGGTGCACGGGGAAAAGAGATGACCCGAAACAGGCACAACCAGTGGTGGAAAAACCAGTGGTTGCAAAAACCATCACAACCAATGCTCCAGGTGTTTTGGTTTTACGACCAGGTTATTGGTGGTTTTTTTGTTTTATGTAAATATGGTGTGTACAACATAGTGCCATTTTGTGCTCCAGCCGAAGAAGGACGATTAGACGGAAGGGTGTCCTGCAGCGCCCGCCTTGCCCATGCAGTCAGTTGCTGGTCAAGCCCGGCCCGATCACGTCCGAACACTAGGCTGAATGCATGCCCTTCAAGTGCAGACACAGGTATCGACGGGACGAGACGACGCGTCCTCGGGGCTGCAGCAGACTGCAACTATTGCCACATCTTCAAGCTATGCAGACTCGTACGGCTCGCACCCCGTGTACGTGCAGGGTCAGCAGCAACGGCGTAGCCCGTACACGATGCAGCAGCCGCCGCGCCGAAAACCGTGCAGCTACGATCACTACCCGATGCAGTCGCAGTTCTCCACCCGACCGGCCAATGTACGCGCCCACGCCCGGAAACTAGTGTGTGCGTGATGTTTCGCGGGAGTATGTGCAACATGTGTTTTTGTTAAGGTTAGGTTAGCGGCCTGGTCAGTGGTATGATTCTCGCTTTGGGTGCGAGAGGTCCCGGTTTCGATCACCGGCTGGGCCCGTGTTTTGCATCGGGCCCCACCACCCAAAGCCAGGTCAACCGCGCCCATCGCGGCGAGGCGGCGCACGGCGGGTTTTGTTTCCTTGTACGGCGCGTACCACCGACTGCTCGGGTGGGCTGCTACTGGTGGGGTTTTTCTTGCCCGTTGTGCCTGTTTCGGGTCATCTCTTTTCCCCGTGCATCGTCTGTATGCATGGGGGCGTTGGTGGTGGCTCGACTGCACACTACCTCGGATTCGTGGGTCAGTTTCCGCATTGTGACGTATTGTGCGTTCTACTCAAAATTTCCTTGCGCGATTCTTTCAATCAACCGCCGCGCAATCGCGCAAACCTCTATTAATAAATACGTTATTTATTCATAGAGGTAAAGGTACACCACAACACGATAGAGCATTGCACATGGGCCTCCTGCAGCAGCGCAAACGATAGTAATACCGATATTTTGTCTGCGAGACCTCCCCACGCATACACATCCGAGTGGGAGTGTGATCTATCTGGAGTGGTACAAAGGGTCCAACGACATGTTTGCTATCCAGGCTCTTCGTGCCACAAGCGTGGCGATACCTGCAGGTTCGGATATCCTAAAGAGGTTTGAGAACGCACTGAAATTCGTGTAGGGGTGTGTCGAGGAGTAGGTGGCATATCTTCACCTAGTGCTTGGGCTGGCTGCGTGTCGGCGATACCAGGAGCACCATGTTGCCGCGTTTCTCACTGGGAGCAAATGTACACCACATCACGAAGCTTTAGAGCACTAAAGCTTAGCGCTTTTAGTGGGTTTGACTGCACAGATATTGCATTGTCAACGTAAGTAGCAATCTGATTTCTTCCTCTTTCATTTTCAGAAAGATCAATGATATTAGGAGCATATCTAATCCAAAGCAGCGCATGAATGTGTGGAGTCCCACGGTGCTGGAACTCCACGCGCCAAAAGTAATCAACTATCTCCCCAAGGGGTTTGCTTTACCGCACAACACGTGTTAAAAGAAGCTTCGAATCTCCTGTTAAAATGGCGAGCTGCTATGTCTGGATTTTCGCTGAGGTATCGTCGACGTTCAGTACTGCTCAGCTTCCTAGCCTGATCTAAAGTTAATGCAGGGTTACACGCTCGAAAAAAAATCCGGCCAAATAGTGTCTGCTGCACTTAGAGTTAAGAAAAACGTGGGCCAGCGGGATGGTAAAACTCTATTTCCGATCATGCTCATCAGATCGTCGCGAACATTTGCCAAATAAAGCCCACTGCCACGGACACCTCTGAAAAATGGCTTAAGAGACTCAAGAAGTTGCATTGCGGCATTCGATTCACTTTCTAAACCTTCCGAGCATGTAGTGTTGAACTCGATTGGCTCATTTGAGGCTATTGGCAGCGAATCTTCTTGTAAATTAATGCGACGAACGAGGCCATCTATTTGACGTCTCTGAATTAGATTTAAACAGAAAACTTGAAATTTCCGTGAATGATAAAACGACGGTCGTGCCATTTCATAAGATGTGCGCAATATTCGGCTAAGTCGTAAGTGTGGATCCTTCCCTCATCATCTCGGCCTGCTGAACGAGGATCATCCGGCCACCGACTAAGGGGATGCAAGCCTCCTTGTCCATTCGGAAAAAGCGTAGGATAACAATTTTGAGATAGCGTTTTCGTGGTGTATTCATTGATCGGATAGTTTGCCGATGTAATTTCGCAGTTGGATATAAAATTCGGCCAGCGGTACTATTCACCGCTTGCGCTATCTTATCCGCTTCTATCTCGCCATTCGCTGAATCGGCCTCCAATTCGAAAGATTCATCAATATGAAGCCAATCAGGTTGAGTTCTTGATTCGTCCGAGCTCCTGTTATTATTGCTGTCATCAACTTGGCTTCTTATACCATCTTCACCACTACTATTGACTGCTGGCAAATGAGCTTTTTCTGGGCTCAAATCGTGCACCTCCGTCTCTGATATAGGAATGCATGGGGTTGTTGCGGTCGAATCCAAACTTTCAAGATCTGCCAACGTTTCCTCAGATATAGTTACATCTTCGTACAGCGGGTTATGCTTAATGAGCCATTCCAGAGGCCGAACTCGAAAGAAGGAATCACCACTTTCTGTTTTCGACTGCAGCACAATTAGCCAGAGTTACTAAGTGGCCGAGGTAAAGATCGAATAACTTGGCTTACATCGACAAAATTTGGGGATCTCACCTATAAGGAGTGAAGTGTTACATCTAGCGCAAAGCCATATAAAACAGGAACCGTTCGTGTCCGGCTTGGTCACAGCAATAACCTCACATACACTTTCGTCGTTACAAAGTGGAGATAGAAATGGCCCATTTGGATTGTACAGTTTCTTAAAAGATCTAGTTGATTTAGTAAGCTCGCCGCAACTCCCACATATCTTAACCATAGGTTCGTCGATGCCGTCGAAGAACGCTGCAGAGAAAAGTTAGCACTTACCCAGATGGTATCCCAATCTTACCAGTTGCTTACCTTGCATGTCTGCATCTTGGTCCGCCCGATCTTAAGCCCACTTCGATCTGCGCTTGGGTTTCTTACCTGCGGAGGCCAATTTTGCGCTACGGCGTTGCGCTTTCGGGTTTCTTGGATGCGGTCGTTCCGAGCGGCCTCTACCAAGGCTTCAATTTCTTCAAGGCCCAACTTTTTTTCGCGATGCATGTTTCCTATCCACGTTGGGCCTGTCCGAGGTGAGTCTCTTATACGATTAAGTGTCTTTCTTGCCGTAGAAATGGCGCGCTTCTGTGCTTTACGCGTCATTTTCAGCAATGTCTACCCCCCCCCCCAGATCACAATGTAGATGCATCGAATACATAAATTAACTATTACAGGAGCTCGGCTATTTAAGCACCGAGCCACTTGGCTGTTTCACAAGGCCCACGCGCCTCAAGCGAATCCACCCGAGCCGAAACCACCACGTGCACGCATCGCTGCCTAAGGCACACATCCGAAGCCAGCTCCCTCCACGCCCCCATCGCCACGGAGGAGCGCTCAGTTGCCGCGCTGCGAGCCACACCCAACTCAGGCGAGCTAGACTGTACTTTGGTCTTTCTACTACTACACTTTAGTCAGAACGCCTCCGACGCCCGTTGCATACACTATCAGCGCAACATGCCGGGCTGTTTCACAGCCCTTCGCGTAGCGCGTCCGGGCGCAGGTGGATTACAATCATTAGCGGATAGCTAAGTGACAACAGTCATACTAAATTCAAAAACAAAATCAAAGCAGGTAAATTACACTCAGCGCGAGCGCCGAACTAATAGACGTAGTCTGATCATTTACAGCCATCTACACACTACGCTAGTCGCTGCCGCGATTGCACTAAGCACGAATGCAATCTTTCCACAAGTTCACCACGCTCCTAAGGCGAATCCGCCCGAGCCGAAACCACCACGTGCACGCATCGCTGCCTAAGGCACACATCCGAAGCCAGCACCCTCCATGCCCTCATCGCCACATAGGAGCGCTCAGTTGCCGCGCTGCGAGCCACACCCAACTCAGGAAGCTACTATACTTCAACGCATGTTGCTGCGCCAACGTAACCCTGCACGGATCTCGCCAAGTTTTTCCGACGTCTCGTCCAGCGCGATACTAGCACCACAGGCCCCTTCCTCACCGGTACGCATGGATTCACAGCCATCGCGGCTGCACAAAATAACTACAGGGGCCCTAGCACGGAGCAAGCCATATTCGTGTGAAACCTGCCACCACCCCCATATTGGTCGCCTCTACACGCGGCCCGCACCAGCAGCACTAATATGCAGACCAAGTCAAAACTCAAACGAAACTTGTACTATATTTCATGGTCACATTTGACGGAAAAATTCCAATATGTTCAGCTAGGTCTGAGAACGTTTAATCCGACCTGGATTATTAAGTTAGGTGTGAAAATTCCCATACTACACCTAATATATTAAACAGAGGGTCAGTCGTGACTGGGCGAATTCAACATGATCTGGAGCCAAGTTAAGCCCGAGCTTATAGCCTTCGTCCGCGTTTGAAAATTTAATATACCCTGCCTAGTACGTTTCGAAGATCTACAACCCGATTGAAACTTGCCAGTCCGATATGAGTTCACAGCCAACTCTGACTGAATATTAACATGGAGGAAAAAAACTTGAGTAGAAAGTAAACCCCGCGAGACCTTTTTCATTTTTTCCCCATAAATTACATGACACGCCGTGATGACCCCCCCCCCCCCCCCACCTCCACACACACAACAAACTCGCTTGGGAGGCAAACGTATGAACGACGATGTAATGTTCGAGAATTATACCTCATTAAACAGACACAGCAGACATACTAATTCTGAGACCAAGTCTCTGCACGGCGAAGAGGACACTCAAAGCGCATCGGCCCCACCTTCTCCTTAACTATAGCTGTCGGCTTCTCGTCAACCATGCAAACGCGCACAGATAGACATTTCGCGAAAAGTACGTCGGTAGGGCGGCAAAGGCCTCCACACCTTTGCAGGTCATGAAGACAAGCCTTCTTTTTGCCCATGCACTCTTTGATCTTCATCTCTTCCTCCAGGTAGTGGAGCCGCACTTTGACGATATAATCGGCCAAAGCTTGACGACAGCGTCCCTGCCAACATGTTTCGCACATTCGATGCCCGCAAGCGAGGCGCTTCTCGACTTCTCGCTGAATCTTGAGCTTGCACACTGGACAGTGGTGGAGTTCGGCTTCTTTGGTTGCTTCGGGACGACTCGCAGACGTAGCTGAAGCGGCCGTCACATGGGCCTTTGCAGCACCCATCCTGTTAGCGATAGCCATCAGATCCTTAGCGGCACTTGTCACTTCCTTAGTAGCACTTGTCACCTCATTAGCAGTCGAAGCCGCGTAACTTGGGGAAGTACGGGTCGTCACGAGACGGGTTGGCCACATCTCGCAGCAGAAGCCGCGTCATGGCGTTGAGCTCTCCGATCCGCGACCAGGTCGGGTGCAGGTAGTGATCACCGAGGCCATGAACTTGGTGCCGGAGTAGCGGGTGCCGATCGTCGCTGCGACTCCATTGATAGTCGCGATGGGGTCCTCAAGGAGGATTTCGGGTGTGAGCCCCTGGTACCTGCTTGGTGCGCGCCATGGTCGAGCCGCAGTCCAAGAGCGCTCCCGACTTTTTACAGACTACCCTTTTTACGAACATAAGATTTAACAGGGAAAATAGCCTTAACAAGGGGTCCTAAGGACGTCCAAGTTGAGTTAAAATTTGGCATTTTTTTAAAGCTATTTCTGACATTCTTCATACTAACCGTCCCAATCACTGTTTCGTAACTTCGACCCTCGGGTTTTATGGCATTACTAATTAGTGACAACAGCTCATTTCTAAATTAAACCGACTGATTCTACCTTCCATTAATAGCCATTCGGTTACTAAACACAGGTTTTTTTCGCAATTTTCGGCTGCAGTCGACGTGATTATAAATTGCGACCATAACCCATTCTAGAAATTGATATTGACCCTTGGTAAAAAGTAAATCTGAGTCGTAAAAACAGCTAAATCAGAGTGACGCGCTATTATAGAGGGGACTTCGTCCCAATAAATCAGTAAATTTCGCATGCATGTGCAATCTGTACAAATCTTGCATCCTTGCAGACTTTTTCAGTCCAACCTTTGTATATCCAGCGGGGACGCCTGTACGAGCTGCAAGGGCTCACCGCATCTTTCTTCTCTTTAAGAGAAAAAAGTTGCAAAAATGCTTCTCTTTAGCGCATACATAGTTAACCCCATGGAGGACGCGTGCAGTAGTGCCTAATAGGGGAGTCGAACATAAAAACTGGCGACAAAAATATCAACAGAGAAGGGACCGAATAATCACCAACTCTCTGTACCAAGAATCAACAGAGCAAAGTGGGGTACCCACACAAAGCTTTGTGGAAGAGTCAGAAATGATTTTTTCGTAAGACGGTGGGATCAGAGGTCTCAGAACTGAGACGATCAGGTTGAGGGGGTACTCGATTAAGTTCGATGTAGCCAAGAGCCCACATCCGGCTGCGCCGGGTAATGTTCGCGAAAGCTCAGGGGAACAAGACGTGATTCTCGATCGCAGTTGGCTCGCGATCTAGATCAACCGAGACCGATCAAGACAGCTGATGGACGGGGCCAATGATGCGATCAAGACCTCGACCGATCGAGCTAAACTCCGGAGCGGCCGATCCAAACCTGGATCGATCGAGATCGATCAAGATCGCGATCCAGCCGATCGACCGAGATTGCGATCCAGATTGGTCGATCGATGTCGTGGGCTAGATGTGCGACAATACGGTATCGAGTGGTTGTAAGATGTAAGTCAGGATGGGACTACGGAGGTGGCCCAGACGATGGTTGGACGCGGACACGTGTCACGTAGCGAAGGCGAGATAGAGAGTGTTAGTTTGCAATTTGCGCCCAAATACAGAGTTCGTCTTTTACACTCAGCCTTCGGGTCTACGAGTTGAGACTTACACCAAGCGACCCGCTCCAGGAACACGAGGCAAGGTCGCCGTATCGCACGCAAGGCCCGAAGCTGTAGAAGAACCGACCTCGATCGCTTCGACGATACGAGGCGCTGCAGTCCAAGGTCCGTGAGCTCAACCCCACTCAGAGTGTCGAAGAGGACGGCACTATAAACCGAGTTGCGTCGTCACAAGGCAAGCTACAGGGCCCCGTGACCGACGGACGAGACGACAGGCGTGCGACGACAAGCGAAAGGGTCACGCACGACCGAGAAGGAGGAAGAGAAGAAGAAGAAGAAGAAGAATACGACCGGCAGCGTGAGAAGCCCATCCCCGCGCAGGCCAACCACCACGACAGGTAGTGTGAGACGCCAACCCTCGCACGAACCGTCAACTAAGCCCTCAAGGCCAAGATCAACACGACTCACTGTTTGCTCCTGCTTACTGTGTGTGTCTACTTCGGAATTACGATAGTGAAGTTCCGGGCAAAACGCGACGTCGATCTACGAACACGCCGACGCCGCATTTGTGCTCTGGTAGCCTACTGCATCGGATCGACTTTGTAGTGATCCCGATCCGATCCAAGCTCGATCCCGATCCGATCCAAGCTCGATCCCGATTCGATCCACGCTAGATCGAGGTTCGATCCAAACTCGATCTGGTTTTTCTGGCAGTTGCTCCACCACAATGGTGCCGCGACCCGGGACTACTAGTCCAGAAGAAGACACGCGCATCATGCACGGACCTGAGGCAAGGATGTCTCCGACGAAGACTTTGTCGGCGATGTCGGATCTCGTAGACACGAGACCCACCGCGTCTGTGGACTCTGAAGGGACGTCCGCGACAGGCCGAGAGGCCAGCGAAGATGATGAAGAGGCGTACGAAAAGATGTTCGCTGTCCCCGATGCGGCTCCATCCTGGAGCCGCCATGGATCTCGATGCACCTCGAGGTCCGGATGAGTCGTTGTCTGAGAAGACGACGATTCAGAAAACTACGTCGAAAACGGCTAAGAAGTCAAAGAAGAAGGCCATGAAGCGCGCCGCAGCGAAACCCAAGGCGAAGAAGATGCGTGCTCCAGACTCGGATGAGGAGCGATCGACGCCGGAAGCTGCCCGCGTAGACTCGGGGCGAGAGATGACGCCCGATGAACTCGACCGTGGACTTGTCTGGCTGAGCTCTCTCGTCTGATGGCTAAGGACCGATCCTCAAGTTCCTGCAGCCCGCTCCACCCCGAAGGCTAGTTGGACCCATCCCGGCCCCAGACGTCTCGAAAATCGAGACTGTACGCCATGCGGTGCATGGAACAGCCAGCCTGCTGAAGGCTGCTGGCTATGTGCTAAAGGTGTTTGATACGGAGAAGGTGTACAATTGGAACCTCGCCTCGTGGAAGCGGACCTTTACCAAACTGCTTACCCTCCTGCGAGAGCTGGTGGAAGTCGTTCCGGCCGATTCGACTGCTAAGGTATCGCATGTTCATACGTCAACGGCCGGAGGATCGACAGGGTCGTCGAGATATCATTCGGTATCTTCGATCGATGAAGATTCGGACGACAGCGGCAATGACCAGGACGCGCGTATGACTGGATCCCATATCCCGCGGAAGGCGACCCCGATCCAGCTTGGCCCCAGTGCCTCGATCGATGCTTGGGCATCGAGACCGCCACCGATCGGTATGGAAGAGGCATTCTCAAGGATGATGACGACCTACGCCGCCCGGCATGCTACTGCGGCCGGACCGGTTATTAGGGGCCCGCCAAATGAAGATGAGGACGAATTGATGGAATCCGTGGAGTCAGAAGTCAGATCGAAGCCGGCTAGTCGTGCCTACCCTGTGGACGATCCAGAGGACTTCTTCGATCTCGGCGTAGAAACTGCCCATCGACCGACTGTGGCTGCTGCTGCGGCAGCGCCTACTACTATCGCCTCGCTGACTCGAGTGCGGATGTCTGCGTTTTCAGAGCTGAAGGAGTTCAGCGGTCGGGATTCCAGTGAGGAGAAGTCCCGATCGTGGTTTAATCGCGTCCGATCGGCTGCTCGCCGAGACGGCATGAGCTCCAAGGAAGTCTGCTCTCTGTTTGGAGATCTAATGACGGGGGCAGCTCGACAATGGTACCTGCAGCTGGGGCGACAGACGCGATGTTCATGGGAGGATCTAACGGAGCAGTTCCTGGTCCAGTACTGTGGGAAGGGAGTGTCCATGGCTAGCCGGTACTACCACGCAAACAAGCGGGTGGATGAGTCACCACTGGAATATCTACACCGCCTGAACCTTGCGGGGATTCGCGCCGGTCTCCACTTCATGGAAGGAAACGCAGACCAGAGGCGGGAGCACATCGACCACTACATCCGGACGCTCGGGTACCAAGACCCCGAGTTGTCGATGCAGCTCACGATGCTCATGATACCTGATGTACCGACGCTGGAGAAGGTGCTGAGGAAGCGTCAGCGCGGTCTGGAACAGCAGAAGAAGCCGTTCTTTGGCTCGGGCAAGTACCGCCAAAAGAGCCAACTCCCTCCGCCCGCGCCACGGGCCGTTCATTCGATCCAAACGCAACTGCCGGATCGCGATCCAGGAAACCCAGGTCAAGAACTCGATCGGGAGGAAGATCTCGATCAGGATGAAGAGGAAGAAGTCCGAGCGCGCCTGTTTGTGGCGGCCCCGCTGAATCCTGATCGAGAAGGTCCCGTGCTGCCGCCTGCGATGGTTCACCACGGGTCGAGGACTCCGTGCCGTCACTGCAACTCGACGCGACACGATGAGGTCGACTGCTGGAAACTCCTAACGTGCGAGAAGTGTGGAGGCCATCATCCGTCCGACCGATGCATGCGAGTTTGTAAAGCCTGTGGGGAAGTCCACGGCGGCGGTGAATGTCCGATGGAGGAGTTTTTCAATCTCCTTCGTCAGTGGTACAGTCCGAGTAAACATGCGGGGTTGTTGCCACCAGCCGCTGAGAAGATGTTAAACTAGATCGCTCGCTGGTGTGGAAACCAGTACGAGACGAGCGATCTGTTTATGTCTATGCATATGTGGGCCAGAAGCCGAAGTTGGGAGTAACCAAGCGACTGGATGCCACTCTTGATAATACATGTGATTTCACTCGAAGTGGCCAAGCCGGGGTTTTGAGTTTTCGATCTCGATCCGATGAATTCGCTCGCTCGGATCCGATCGCTACGATGAACCTTCTTCCTGGAGAAAAACGCGGATACAGGAAGTACCACACACCCAAGAAGTGGTTCCGACAGGCCAAGATTCGCGGAAAGCTCGACAATCACCACGCGCTGTTGTTGCTCGATTCAGGCGCCGAGGTGTCCATTCTGGACACCACCTTTGCTCGTGAGGTAGGCTGCCTGGTTGATACCAGCATCACGCAGGAATATGTGGGGATTCGTGATGAGACGTATTATACCGTGGGAAGGGCCAAGATCAAGGTCACCTTAGCTGGAAATTTGGTGTATTTTTTCGAGGCGTGGGTTGGAGATCTGTTCGGCCAGAATGCGATCTTGGGGATGGACTTCATGGTGCCAGCAGGGATTCGACTCGATGCAGGGGATGGATCGATCTGTCTCCCTGACGAAGTTCGGATTCAAATGGTCGGGCGCCGCATGCTCTATGGGGCAAATAGTCGGTTGATTACGCCAACCAAACCGATCCGTGTGGAGGTTGGAGAAGATCAAGACCTGCGGATATTCCCGGACAAACACGTGAGACAGCAGTTGTGGGTGACTAGAGGCAAGCAGTGGGTGCCGACAGTTGTATGCGGAAGGTCCGGCAAACCCTCCTACCTTCGAATAACCAATATTGGTGAATCGCCGGCAACGCTGGGGACGGACGCCAAGCTAGGTGTCTGGATGACAGTCGACATGCTACCTCGCGATTATGGGTTTGTTCGGGTCGGATCCCGTCGGTACCAGGAGTGGCAGAATCTCGCTTGCGAAGCAACGCGCGAGTTTCCGGACGTTGCGGAAGCGGAGGTGGAGCCACCCCCAATGACGATCCGCCACTCGTACCCTACTCCGACGGCAATTCTCCGACGTGAGGCGAATGAGCCTCGATCGGGATCTAGCCCAGTGAACTCGATCGTGATCGGAGCGTTGGAATCGAGATCGGAGTTAACGATCGAGAGCAGGCACGATTTGGCGAAGGGGCGCAACCAGAGGACCACGCTCAGGGTGGCTACGGTAACGCCCCCGAAGGCCCGAGACGACGTGCCGGCTCGCTGTGATAGTGCGGCCAAAGTCGACCCGATCCGATCGAGACTCGATCGAGTTGAGACTGACGAACAAGGCTCTACGCCCGAAGACGTCCCGATCCCGGCGAACGCAACAAAGATGATGGCTTCCTCCTGCTTGGGCGATCGAGACGAATCCGACTTGACTCGACCACGTGTCGATAAACGTGTCCCGATCGAGATCAAGCCCGGCGTCAGAGATGAGGCCAACTGGGACTCTGATCGCGATTCCCCAAGCGGTGCCACTAGAGATCCAATCCGAACCGAAGAAGTCCAAGTACATCGCGGGCTCGAAGCCCGGTTCGGTGAAGAAGTGAAAATCGAGAGAGCCCGATCGAGTTGGGACCGGTCAAGCCGCTCAAGCCTAGATCGAGAGACGGCAAGCCCAGAGCGGAACCCATCGAGCGGAATCGAGGAAGATAAACCAAGTGAGGCTGAAGACGAGGTATACTATCACGAGGGGTCCGACCTCTTCGCGGACGAACTCGATCGAGAGCTCGCGGTACTACCTGAAGTATCGTTGACGGCGGAGGTAAAGATCGACGACATCAAGATTGGCCGGATCGAGAAGCCAAGCTGCGTACGATTATCTGGAAACGACGCAAGTGGCTGATTGGAAAGGGGAATGCGCTCCCACCGGCGGCGATCGGAGTTGTGTGCGACATTGACGTCGGCGACGCCAAACCAGTGGCTCAACGGGTGCGCAAGATCCGGCCTCAGTTCAAGGAGAAAGTATCTGAGCTACTCAAGGGATTGCTACGCGCAGGAATGATCCAGCTTTCGACCTCACCTTGGGCCTCCCCGATCGTGGTCATTGTCAAGAAAAATGGAGTTGACATCCGACTCTGCATCGACTACCGAGTGGTCAACAGCCTGACGCAGCTGATGGTGTATCCGATGCCACTCATCAATGACTTGCTGGAGGATTTGCAGCCGTATCTCTGGTACTGCTCTTTGGATATGGCGAGTGGATTCTGGGTCGTTCCCATGACGGATCGAGCACGGCTGATCTCGGCTTTCATCACACCGTTTGGGCTGTTTGAATGGTTGCGCATGCCGTTCGGATTGAAGAATGCCCCGCAGATCTACCAGCGCCTGATCGACAACGCGTTGTACGGGTTCCGTAAGATCCCGAGTTTCGCAGGACAGGACGTTTTCGCCGGAGGAGAAGCTGACGATCCGAGCCGACCGTCGATCCTGGGGCGTCGATCGTACATCGATGATATCCTGATCGGTGGGACCTCGTGGGATGATCTGTGTGCCAAGGTGGAGCGCCTTCTCGAGGCCTGTGAACGTTGGAATTTATCGATTAGCGTCGAGAAGAGCTACTGGGGAATGGCGAAGGTGGACTATTTGGGTCACTCGGTGTCGACCGAGGGGTTGGCTGCAAAACCGAAGAACTTGGGAGCCCTTCTGTCGATCGAATTTCCGCGGACGCTGAAGGCGCTTCAATCGTTCCTCGGCAGTCTCAATTACTATCACCGTTTTGTGCCCGATTTCGCGGTGTATGCGACCGCGTTATACGCACTCATGGAGGACGATTTCGCGGAGTTTCGGCGTGCCCCAGACCTTGAATCGGAAAAATGGTCGCACGCGATGACCGCGTTTGATGTTTTGAAGAAAAAGATCGCGAGCGCCCCGATCCTGCGCCACTTCGACCCCGATCGAGATCCGATCGTGATCGTGTATGCCAACAGGTGGGCGATTTCCGCGGTATTGACGCAGAGACATGATGGAGTATACATGCCCGTGAAATTTACCAGCAGGACGCTGAAGCCCAATGAGTTGAACTACGATCCAGTGGAAAAGGAAATCCTCGCGCTTCTTCAGGTGTTGGACGAGTGTTTCACTATGTTGACGGGTCGCACGATCAGGGTGCTGACGAGGCGAACGACGTTGGCGTGGCTATTCAGATCGAACGGGTTGCAGGGGCGTTTGTCGCAGTGGGCGGCTAGACTGTCGCCATGGTCACTCCAGATCCAAAAATCCGATCGAGGTGAAGAAGAGATACTCGGGGCGATCGCGGCAAGTATTACCCCGAGGGCGTCCGTCGATGCCGCACTGGAAGCGATATCGCCGCGTAAACGACCTACGAAGATTTCGATCATGCCTGCCCCGCGTGTGGGGGTGGACGAGACTCTCCATGTCCTCAGCTTCGACGGATCGGCCAAGTCGAAGCGAGAGGGTGGGGCGTTCAGTGCGGTGATCTGGAAGCTGCCCGAGTGGGATATCGTGAAAGCCGAATCGGAGTATGATCAAGATCTGACGGTGAATGAAGCTGAGTATCGTGGACTGTTGCTGGGGCTCCGGTTGCTGGGTGAGATCGAGGTTCGCCGGTTGGTGGTTTGCGGAGATTCAAACTTGGTGATTAGGCAACTCCGGGGAGAAATGGATTGTAAATCACCAGGACTAGTCTTGCTGCGGGGTAGAGCCTGGACCGCTCTGAAGGCTTGGCCTCACCAGGAGCTCTACCATGTGCGTCGGGAATGGAACGCCAGCGCTGATCTTCTGGCGGGACAGGCGCTGCAGCGACAGGCAGGCGTACGCGTTACGGCCCAGGGCGACCTAGACGATCTTAAAACTTTGAACCGGCTCCCCGAGGTCGTGAAACAACGAGTGGAAAACGATCTTGATCCAGCCGCGATCGGGCCCGATCGCGATCCGATCGACCCTGATCGAGATCCGATCGGCCCTGATCGAGATCTGACTGAGCCAGACCCAAGTCTTGAAGAAGCCCATCCAGCGTTCACGAAGGAGACCACTGAAGCTAGGCACGTTGCTGTAACGACACGAGCTGCAGCGGTGCGGCAGAGGCAAAATCTGCCCGCATCGCCTCGGGTTCTGAGCGAAGGACTGGTACAACAGATGCGCCTCGATCGTATCCGAGTGGCCCAAGATGAGGAGAAGTGGATCGCCGATCTGAAGAAGTACCTCCGTGGTGATGTGGAGGCGTTGAGCAAGAAGGAAGCGAAAGCCTGCAGCAAGTTGGCGTACCAGTACGAAGAAGGTGAGGGCGGTCTGCTTTACTACTACTCTCGAGGCGATGAAGACGTTTCCGATCGGAACTCGATCCTGAAGCTGGTTATTCCAGAGACCCTCCGCGACGATGTCCTACACCAGTATCATACCAGTCTGGAAGGAGGACATCAGGGCGTGGGTCGAACGTACCAACGGGTTCGAAAACACTTCCACTGGCCGGGGATATATAAAAGTGTTCAGCGGTACGTCGGGAAGTGTGTTGACTGTGAGACTGGCAAGGGTCGCCCAACGATTCATGCGGAGTCACCTGGAAACATTGTGGCCACATATCCGTTTCAAGTGATCGCGATGGACCATATTCCCTCTTTGCCGGTATCGTACAAAGGCAACACGGAGCTGCTGGTGTGGCTGGATCTCTTTACCGGTTTCGTGATAGTACGCGCGAACGCATCTCGATCGGCTGAGACGATCGCGGAGGCCTACGAAGAAGCGGTATTTCGTCGATTTGGGGCAAGCGAGGCGATCCGCCACGATCGAGAACCAGGATTCATGTCCGACTTCTTCCGAGCGTTCAACCGCCTGATGGGTCAGCGCCAGCGCGCTACGATGGCCTATCGCCCTCAAGCTAACGGGGCCGCTGAGAGAATGGTGCAGACCGTGACACGCGCGATCAAGATGTACATCCAAGACATCGATCAGCGAGACTGGGATCAGTACGCCGAGAGGCTTACCTTTGCCCTGAACACCTCACAGGACCGTACGCGGGGCGAAACTCCGTTTTACCTGGTGCATGGGTGGGATCCGCGCACGACCCTAGAAGCGGCATTGTCGGTGGGCAACTTGAGACGTCAAGATGTGGAAGCTCGGCGATGGCGACTGGGGATCCAACGACACTACAAGACCGCCCGGGCTCAGGCGCTCGAGGCGATTCGAGAGGCAGTGTCAAGGCGTGCGGCATTGAACAACGAAGTGTCCACTGACCACAAAATCGAGACGGGATCTCAGGTATGGCTGTATCTCGATCGAGTCAAACCAGGTTACGCGAAGAAGCTGGCGCATTTGTGGCATGGACCTTTTCGAGTTGATGAACTGGTGAATCGATACACGGCCCGGCTTGCGACTACGGGAACGCCGTACCATCTCTTTCCCCTTGTACATGTATCCAAGCTGAAGCTGGTTCGCCAGTTCCCGTCACGCCCGACACTGAAGCTTACTGTCCGGCCCGATCGACGCTTCGATTTCGATGAAGAACTGCTGCCTGAGGACAGTTGGTCCAGCGCGCAGCTAGCTGAAGACGAGTTCGAGGTGGAGGCCATTGTGGACATGCGCGAGGGACGGGCTACGCGATACGGCCGCGTTCAACGTGACTACAAGGTCAAGCGAAAAGATCGCGAGGAGCCAATCTGGGTGTGTGAATCAGACCTCAACTGTGGCGGTCTACTGTACGACTTCATGCGTTCACGTGCAGAACGGAACCGATTTCACGTGATGCAATCGCACGAAGAGGTAGCGGGGCCAGATCAAGAGTAGTGAGCTCAGCTCTGGTCACTTGAGACCGAAGTTGGAAGGGGTCTCAAGGAAGTGGGACGGTGGCTATATGTGTCGACAGGAATTGGAGCTGATTTTCGATCACCTATGGATCGGGATCCGATCACTGGTGAATCGGGATCTAATCGGGCAAGATCGAGATTTCCGGCACTGATCGAGTGTGGAGAAAGCATGCCGTCAATCCAATGAAAAGGAAAGAAAAAGAAAAAGAAAGTATGTAAAGAAGAACGAGCTGATCGGACGACTGTCGTTGGAGAAAATGGTGCAGGGGTGTTTCCCAGCACAGCTAGTATCGATGTGAACGACGGACGCCGCCTCACGTCAGCGCTGTCAGCGCGCGAACTTGCGCCTAAGCCGGCCCAGGCGGTTTGCCGGATGTCCCTCCAGGAACGCAGAGTGGGCGTTCTGGGGCCAGTCGGCGGGTCTGTAGAAGCGGCGCCAGGGATCAGTTTCGTCTGCGATCCGGAGAGCGTCTTCAAGCGTAGAAGCTTTGGCGTTTGGAAACCAAGTCAGCGCTACTCCCCGACGCGGGAACGCCAAGATGAAAGGATCCAGAAGAAGGTCGAGGTCAGCGATACCACGACGAAAGAGCTCCAGTAGGATCTCGAACAGTTTCCCGAGGTGTTCACGGGCGTGACTTCGGCGGTTTGTCTCCGCCTTGCGCATGCGCCTGAGAGTCGGATTCTGCCCGAACGGCAGACTGTGCGTATACTCCCAGTAAGATCGAGCCCATTTCTCGAGATGCGTTTGGTAGAATTCCAGGAGAGGACGAAAGTGGTCGTCCTCAGAAGCGAACGTCAACGGCTCGGGCATGGATACCAGATACAACCAGGGTTTGGTGGCGTGAAGCCGTTCGATCTGCTCGGGCGTGACCAAGCCGGTGTTCCACTCGCTTGGCTCCGTGACGGGTTTGTCGGGTAGGAGCCACCCGTGCGGAGGAAGAACCAAGTCCCGAAGCTGGGCCAGCGAGATAGAGGCTAGAGGCTAGTGCCAACGACCACACTACGGCTGACCAGGGGCGGCACCATTCCGGATCCAACTCACGAGCTCCGGCTCTAGACTGTGTGGTCAGGCTGTCTTCGGGCTCGATCGAACGTCGGTCATCTCGATCAGCTGGACCGCGATCCGACTGAAACCTTGACCCCTGGCCCTGCCCACCGGCGCGGATCCGACTTCGTTTCGGAGTAGACTGCGGCGTACTCGACGAGGAGGAACTTCCAGACGCCGCAGAGACCTCACCTTCGTCGTCCGCGTCCTGGATCGAGATCACCTTCCGTTTGACGGGTCGATGTGTAGGGCCTATGATCAAGGATCATGATACGAGCGTGAGTCACTGACGATGGAAGAAACGTGGTTGCTCATGCGCTCACCGGAAAGGAGGGCGCTCGCGGCGATTGCAGCAGCTGCACTGTCCGAGGCTGCGGTGTCGGCAACAGTGGTTTGACGCGAGCTCCGTCTAAGGGAAGACGCACGACTTGGTGTCAACGAAGTAGTAGCGGCAGGCGGCGTCAACAGGATCACAGAGGCAGATGAGTCTGAGCGAGAGGACAATGCGGGTGACGTGAGGAACTCGCCCCGATCGCGAGTCGCCGATTTCTCGATCTGATGGTGGCTCGCCTCTGGACCGAAGTTACCCGAAACGAGGCAGCTTGCCGTCAGTCGAGATGGCGGCGGATCGCGATTCGGTGAATCTACCAGGTGATCACGCCGACCGGCCTCCACCGCCGTTTTCAACTCCTCCACGAGTCCGTTTCCCGGCCAGACGCCGCCGGCAGCAATTACCGAAGCACGTAGGCGATCGACAAGGAGACGACTGACGCCGTCGGACACGGCGCAGGCCTCCGTCTTGTTGTCTAGTGCATCCCTGAGACTAACGAGCTCGGCTTGCAGGGCCTTCTCACGATCGGCATGCTTCTCTCGCTCCCGGGTCAGTTCGGCCTGGGCGTGCGCCAGTTCTCGCTTCGCAGCATCGCGAAGACGAAAAGCTCGCTGCAGAGATTGGCTCATCCTGCCCACCTGGAACGCTGTATGATTCTTCTCCTCCTGTATCTGTGCGAGGGCGGTGACCGCATCGGCGAACTCCCTCTCCATGGACTCGAGCTTGGCGTCGGACGTGGCCTTGTCTCTCTCAGCACGGGCCGCAGCCTCTTGGACACGATCTCGATCTTCCAGCACGAGTTGGAGCCTCTCGGAGGCAAGCGCCGCGGACTTCAGAGCCCGATCGCGATCAGCCACCGCTGCACGAAGCGCGAAATCCAGATCGAGAGGCTCAGAGTCGTCGTCCTGTGTCGCCAGTGCTTCTCGCACCAGGCCAGGATTAACCAAATCGGTCGCGGTAGTGCCTCCGTCCCGGCGTTCCTTGGTGGATTCAGCCCAGGTTACATGGCGGCCAGGATTGGCGATGAGATTCTGGGGCAACCCGATCGCGATCGAGGAGTTGGAGGCATGCATACCTTCCGGTGTCATTGTAGTGTGCAGGATTGAACGTAAAGTGGACGCGGCGATCGAAGCTTCCGCATCAGGTCTCCGGGACGCGTAGCTCTCGATCGTTTCGACTCCGCCCAACTGGACGGTACAGCGGGGTACCACGGACAGGTCTGTGGACGTGGTGAGGCTCGCCGTCGGCTCTCCAACAATGACCACAGCCGGTGTGACGCTCGACTCTGACGAGGTCGAGTTGCTCAGCTCGATCGGCGCGCTGCTGGACTCCGACGCAGCCACGTGGATCGGCTCAATCGACGCGCGGCTGGTCTCCGACGTGGCCAAGTTGCTCGGCTCGATCGGCGCACTGCTGGTCTCCGACGAGGCCAAGTGGCTCGGCTCGATCGGCGCGCCGCTGGACTCCGACGTGGCGAAGTGGCTCGGCTCGATCGGCGCGCCGTTGGACTCCGACGAAGCCAAGTGGATCGGCTCAATCGACGCGCTACGGGAGTCCGACGAAGCCAAGTGGATCGGCTCAATCGGCGCGCCGCTGGACTCCGACGTGGCCAAGTTGCTCGGCTCGATCGGCGCGCTGCTGGTCTCCGACGAGGCCAAGCTCGGCTCGATCGACGCATTGCTGGACTCCGACGAAGCCAAGTGGATCGGCTCGATCGACGCGCTGCTGGGCTCCGACGTGGCCAAGTGGCTCGGCTCGATCGGCGCGCCGCTGGACTCCGACGTGGCGAAGTGGCTCGGCTCGATCGGCGCGCCGTTGGACTCCGACGAAGCCAAGTGGATCGGCTCGATCGGCGCGCCGTTGGACTCCGACGAAGCCAAGTGGATCGGCTCAATCGACGCGCTACGGGAGTCCGACGAAGCCAAGTGGATCGGCTCAATCGGCGCGCCGCTGGACTCCGACGTGGCCAAGTTGCTCGGCTCGATCGGCGCGCTGCTGGTCTCCGACGAGGCCAAGTGGATCGGCTCGATCGGCGCGCCGTTGGACTCCGACGAAGCCAAGTGGATCGGCTCAATCGACGCGCTACGGGAGTCCGACGAAGCCAAGTGGATCGGCTCGATCGGCGCACTGCTGGTCTCCGACGAGGCCAAGTGGCTCGGCTCGATCGGCGCGCCGCTGGACTCCGACGTGGCGAAGTGGCTCGGCTCGATCGGCGCGCCGTTGGACTCCGACGAAGCCAAGTGGATCGGCTCGATCGGCGCGCCGTTGGACTCCGACGAAGCCAAGTGGATCGGCTCAATCGACGCGCTACGGGAGTCCGACGAAGCCAAGTGGATCGGCTCGATCGGCGCACTGCTGGTCTCCGACGTGGCCAAGTTGCTCGGCTCGATCGACGCGCTGCTGGGCTCCGACGTGGCCAAGTGGCTCGGCTCGATCGGCGCGCCGCTGGACTCCGACGTGGCGAAGTGGATCGGCTCAATCGGCGCGCCGCTGGACTCCGACGTGGCCAAGTTGCTCGGCTCGATCGGCGCACTGCTGGTCTCCGACGAGGCCAAGTGGCTCGGCTCGATCGGCGCGCCGCTGGACTCCGACGTGGCGAAGTGGCTCGGCTCGATCGGCGCGCCGTTGGACTCCGACGAAGCTAAGTGGATCGGCTCGATCGGCGCGCCGTTGGACTCCGACGAAGCCAAGTGGATCGGCTCAATCGACGCGCTACGGGAGTCCGACGAAGCCAAGTGGATCGGCTCAATCGGCGCGCCGCTGGACTCCGACGTGGCCAAGTTGCTCGGCTCGATCGACGCGCTGCTGGGCTCCGACGTGGCCAAGTGGCTCGGCTCGATCGGCGCGCCGCTGGACTCCGACGTGGCGAAGTGGATCGGCTCAATCGGCGCGCCGCTGGACTCCGACGTGGCCAAGTTGCTCGGCTCGATCGGCGCACTGCTGGTCTCCGACGAGGCCAAGTGGCTCGGCTCGATCGGCGCGCCGCTGGACTCCGACGTGGCGAAGTGGCTCGGCTCGATCGGCGCGCCGCTGGACTCCGACGTGGCGAAGTGGATCGGCTCGATCGGCGCGCCGTTGGACTCCGACGAAGCCAAGTGGATCGGCTCGATCGGCGCGCCGTTGGACTCCGACGAAGCCAAGTGGATCGGCTCAATCGACGCGCTACGGGAGTCCGACGAAGCCAAGTGGATCGGCTCGATCGGCGCACTGCTGGTCTCCGACGAGGCCAAGTGGCTCGGCTCGATCGGCGCACTGCTGGTCTCCGACGAGGCCAAGTGGCTCGGCTCGATCGACGCATTGCTGGACTCCGACGAGGCCAAGTGGATCGGCTCAATCGACGCGCTACGGGAGTCCGACGAAGCCAAGTGGATCGGCTCAATCGGCGCGCCGCTGGACTCCGACGTGGCCAAGTTGCTCGGCTCGATCGACGCGCTGCTGGGCTCCGACGTGGCCAAGTGGCTCGGCTCGATCGGCGCGCCGCTGGACTCCGACGTGGCGAAGTGGATCGGCTCAATCGGCGCGCCGCTGGACTCCGACGTGGCCAAGTTGCTCGGCTCGATCGGCGCACTGCTGGTCTCCGACGAGGCCAAGTGGCTCGGCTCGATCGGCGCGCCGCTGGACTCCGACGTGGCGAAGTGGCTCGGCTCGATCGGCGCGCCGCTGGACTCCGACGTGGCGAAGTGGATCGGCTCGATCGGCGCGCCGTTGGACTCCGACGAAGCCAAGTGGATCGGCTCGATCGGCGCGCCGTTGGACTCCGACGAAGCCAAGTGGATCGGCTCAATCGACGCGCTACGGGAGTCCGACGAAGCCAAGTGGATCGGCTCGATCGGCGCACTGCTGGTCTCCGACGAGGCCAAGTGGCTCGGCTCGATCGGCGCGCCGCTGGACTCCGACGTGGGGAAGTGGCTCGGCTCGATCGGCGCGCCGTTGGACTCCGACGAAGCCAAGTGGATCGGCTCGATCGGCGCGCCGTTGGACTCCGACGAAGCCAAGTGGATCGGCTCGATCGGCGCGCCGTTGGACTCCGACGAAGCCAAGTGGATCGGCTCAATCGACGCGCTACGGGAGTCCGACGAAGCCAAGTGGATCGGCTCGATCGGCGCACTGCTGGTCTCCGACGAGGCCAAGTGGCTCGGCTCGATCGGCGCGCCGCTGGACTCCGACGTGGCGAAGTGGATCGGCTCGATCGGCGCGCCGCTGGACTCCGACGTGGCCAAGTTGCTCGGCTCGATCGGCGCACTGCTGGTCTCCGACGAGGCCAAGTGGCTCGGCTCGATCGACGCATTGCTGGACTCCGACGAGGCCAAGTGGATCGGCTCAATCGACGCGCTACGGGAGTCCGACGAAGCCAAGTGGATCGGCTCAATCGACGCGCTACGGGAGTCCGACGAAGCCAAGTTGCTCGGCTCGATCGGCGCACTGCTGGTCTCCGACGAGGCCAAGTGGCTCGGCTCGATCGGCGCGCCGCTGGACTCCGACGTGGCGAAGTGGCTCGGCTCGATCGGCGCGCCGTTGGACTCCGACGAAGCCAAGTGGATCGGCTCGATCGGCGCGCCGTTGGACTCCGACGAAGCCAAGTGGCTCGGCTCGATCGGCGCGCCGCTGGACTCCGACGTGGCGAAGTGGCTCGGCTCGATCGGCGCGCCGCTGGACTCCGACGTGGCGAAGTGGATCGGCTCGATCGGCGCGCCGTTGGACTCCGACGAAGCCAAGTGGATCGGCTCGATCGGCGCGCCGTTGGACTCCGACGAAGCCAAGTGGATCGGCTCAATCGACGCGCTACGGGAGTCCGACGAAGCCAAGTGGATCGGCTCGATCGGCGCACTGCTGGTCTCCGACGAGGCCAAGTGGCTCGGCTCGATCGGCGCGCCGCTGGACTCCGACGTGGGGAAGTGGCTCGGCTCGATCGGCGCGCCGTTGGACTCCGACGAAGCCAAGTGGATCGGCTCGATCGGCGCGCCGTTGGACTCCGACGAAGCCAAGTGGATCGGCTCGATCGGCGCGCCGTTGGACTCCGACGAAGCCAAGTGGATCGGCTCAATCGACGCGCTACGGGAGTCCGACGAAGCCAAGTGGATCGGCTCGATCGGCGCACTGCTGGTCTCCGACGAGGCCAAGTGGCTCGGCTCGATCGGCGCGCCGCTGGACTCCGACGTGGCGAAGTGGATCGGCTCGATCGGCGCGCCGCTGGACTCCGACGTGGCCAAGTTGCTCGGCTCGATCGGCGCACTGCTGGTCTCCGACGAGGCCAAGTGGCTCGGCTCGATCGACGCATTGCTGGACTCCGACGAGGCCAAGTGGATCGGCTCAATCGACGCGCTACGGGAGTCCGACGAAGCCAAGTGGATCGGCTCAATCGACGCGCTACGGGAGTCCGACGAAGCCAAGTTGCTCGGCTCGATCGGCGCACTGCTGGTCTCCGACGAGGCCAAGTGGCTCGGCTCGATCGGCGCGCCGCTGGACTCCGACGTGGCGAAGTGGCTCGGCTCGATCGGCGCGCCGTTGGACTCCGACG
Source organism: Phytophthora vignae f. sp. vignae (assembly GCA_016169955.1). Taxonomy (NCBI): domain Eukaryota; phylum Oomycota; class Peronosporomycetes; order Peronosporales; family Peronosporaceae; genus Phytophthora; species Phytophthora vignae. The sequence goes on along the minus strand of JABJUM010000028.1, from coordinate 256,003 downwards.
AAGCCAAGTGGATCGGCTCGATCGGCGCGCCGTTGGACTCCGACGAAGCCAAGTGGCTCGGCTCGATCGGCGCGCCGCTGGACTCCGACGTGGCGAAGTGGCTCGGCTCGATCGGCGCGCCGCTGGACTCCGACGTGGCGAAGTGGCTCGGCTCGATCGGCGCGCCGCTGGACTCCGACGTGGCCAAGTGGATCGGCTCGATCGGCGCGCCGTTGGACTCCGACGAAGCCAAGTGGATCGGCTCAATCGACGCGCTACGGGAGTCCGACGAAGCCAAGTGGATCGGCTCAATCGGCGCGCCGCTGGACTCCGACGTGGCCAAGTTGCTCGGCTCGATCGGCGCACTGCTGGTCTCCGACGAGGCCAAGTGGCTCGGCTCGATCGACGCATTGCTGGACTCCGACGAGGCCAAGTGGATCGGCTCAATCGACGCGCTACGGGAGTCCGACGAAGCCAAGTGGATCGGCTCGATCGGCGCACTGCTGGTCTCCGACGAGGCCAAGTGGCTCGGCTCGATCGGCGCGCCGCTGGACTCCGACGTGGCGAAGTGGCTCGGCTCGATCGGCGCGCCGTTGGACTCCGACGAAGCCAAGTGGATCGGCTCGATCGGCGCGCCGTTGGACTCCGACGAAGCCAAGTGGATCGGCTCAATCGACGCGCTACGGGAGTCCGACGAAGCCAAGTGGATCGGCTCGATCGGCGCACTGCTGGTCTCCGACGAGGCCAAGTGGCTCGGCTCGATCGGCGCGCCGCTGGACTCCGACGTGGCGAAGTGGCTCGGCTCGATCGGCGCGCCGCTGGACTCCGACGTGGCGAAGTGGCTCGGCTCGATCGGCGCGCCGTTGGACTCCGACAAAGCCAAGTGGATCGGCTCAATCGACGCGCTACGGGAGTCCGACGAAGCCAAGTGGATCGGCTCGATCGACGCGCTACGGGAGTCCGACGAAGCCAAGTGGATCGGCTCAATCGGCGCGCTGCTGGACTCCGACGCAGCCACGTGGATCGGCTCAATCGACGCATTGCTGGACTCCGACGAGGCCAAGCTCGGCTCGATCGACGCGCTACGGGAGTCCGACGAAGCTAAGTGGATCGGCTCAATCGGCGCGCTGCTGGACTCCGACGTGGCCAAGTTGCTCGGCTCGATCGGCGCGCTGCTGGTCTCCGACGAGGCCAAGCTCGGCTCGATCGACGCGCTACGGGAGTCCGACGAAGCTAAGTGGATCGGCTCAATCGGCGCGCTGCTGGTCTCCGACGAGGCCAAGCTCGGATCGATCGGCGCGCCGCTGGACTCCGACGTGGCCAAGTTGCTCGGCTCGACCGGCGCGCTGCTGGTCTCCGACGAGGCCAAGCTCGGCTCGATCGACGCATTGCTGGACTCCGACGAGGCCAAGTTGCTCGGCTCGATCGGCGCGCTGCTGGGCTCCGACGAGGCCAAGTTGCTTGGATCGCTTGGCGTGCTGCTCACCTCCGACGTAGCTGGCCTGCTCGGCTTGACCAACGCGACGCTCAGCTCCGACGCGGCTGGGATGCTCGGTTCGATCGGCGTCACGCGCGACCCCAACGCGACAGACTTGTTTGCATTAACCAGCGTGACGCTCGACTCGATCAGCGGATGCCCCACTCCAACACAGACGTCTCGATCCAGCACAGCTCCAGGCTCAGGCGTAGCCGTCTTCCCCGGTACGGCCGGCGCGTATTTGACTACAGCGTGGCTGACTCGATCCGGCTCGTTGCGTGCGCTCGCCGGCTCCAACGTTGCCGTCCCGGACGGCTGGATAAAGGCGTCGTTCGGGCTCGACGCGCTCGAGGCTTTCACCGATCCAGCAGGCGACGTGTCTGAACGGCCAAAGACCGGCAAGGTCTCGGCCCGTCCGCCATCAACCCTATCCGTCTGTTGCTCACTCCCGGGTTGAGACGAAGGGCGCGGCAGTCGCGCCTCAAGCTCGCGCAGACGGTTGGCCATCGCGGCCACCACGGTGTGAAGATCGTCTGCAGTTAAGACGCTGTCAAGAGAACGCGACGTCATGGCGGAGAGCGACGAAGGAAGTGTTTGAGGTTCCAACGCGCACAGCTCACCTGTGGAGTGAGCGTTTGCGGCGGCGGGGCGGTTGTGGAAGAGTCAGAAATGATTTTTTCGTAAGACGGTGGGATCAGAGGTCTCAGAACTGAGACGATCAGGTTGAGGGGGTACTCGATTAAGTTCGATGTAGCCAAGAGCCCACATCCGGCTGCGCCGGATAATGTTCGCGAAAGCTCAGGGGAACAAGACGTGATTCTCGATCGCAGTTGGCTCGCGATCTAGATCAACCGAGACCGATCAAGACAGCTGATGGACGGGGCCAATGATGCGATCAAGACCTCGACCGATCGAGCTAAACTCCGGAGCGGCCGATCCAACCTGGATCGATCGAGATCGCGATCCAGCCGATCGACCGAGATCGCGATCCAGATTGGTCGATCGGTGTCGTGGGCTAGATGTGCGACAATACGGTATCGAGTGGTTGTAAGATGTAAGTCAGGATGGGACTACGGAGGTGGCCCAGACGATGGTTGGACGCGGACACGTGTCACGTAGCGAAGGCGAGATAGAGAGTTTTAGTTTGCAATTTGCGCCCAAATACAGAGTTCGTCTTTTACACTCAGCCTTCGGGTCTACGAGTTGAGACTTACACCAAGCGACCAGCTCCAGGAACACGAGTCAAGGTCGCCGTATCGCACGCAAGGCCCGAAGCTGTAGAAGAACCGACCTCGATCGTTCCGACGATACGAGGCGCTGCAGTCCAAGGTCCGTGAGCTCAACCCCACTCACAGTGTCGAAGAGGACGGCACTATAAACCGAGTCGCGTCGTCACAAGGCAAGCTACAGGGCCCCGTGACCGACGGACGAGACGACAAGCGAAAGGGTCACGCACGACCGAGAAGGAGGAAGAGAAGAAGAAGAATACGACCGGCAGCGTGAGAAGCCCATCCCCGCGCAGGCCAACCACCACGACAGGTAGTGTGAGACGCCAACCCTCGCACGAACCGTCAACTAAGCCCTCAAGGCCAAGATCAACACGACTCACTGTTTGCTCCTGCTTACTGTGTGTGTCTACTTCGGAATTACGATAGTGAAGTTCCGGGCAAAACGCGACGTCGACCTACGAACACGCCGACGCCGCATTTGTGCTCTGGTAGCCTACTGCATCGGATCGACTTTGTAGTGATCCCGATCCGATCCAAGCTCGATCCCGATTCGATCCACGCTAGATCGAGGTTCGATCCAAGCTCGATCTGGTTTTTCTGGCAGTTGCTCCACCACAGCTTTGCATTTAGCTGCAAAATACCACTAGTTGCCGCTTTTGGTCTCGCAAGCACGCGTAGGCTCGAGCTAAGTGCACACATCTCTTCCTACAGTCCACGTCTATCTTAGCCGTCGTCAGCGAAGCGCTGTCTAGAAACTCACAACGTCCCTATCAACGTGAGTTGAAATCTAAAACTTGCCTATAGTGATAGTGAACATGTTTATTTTGAAAGAATCTGCGTGAAAACTTGGCTAAACGAATACACAACATTTTCTACTACATATTTCGCCCTTACTTCTGACCTTGGGTACCACTGTGGGTTTCTCAAAGTATATTTATTTAAAGAGTACCACTATTTTCTACAAGTGAAATTTACATGTTCACAAAATGACCCCGAGGAGGTTTAGTTTCACACTGTAGCGGCAGGAAGAACGCTCGTTAGCGCCGTTGAACATAATACCTGTTGTGGGAATGCTCAAACGAACCCCCTGCGAAATCTATGAGGCCACCGTGCCCCTGGAACGTTACACAACAGACTCGTCGTCAATTCGCCGCTTCTGGTTGGTTATCATTCATCAAACCATTGGAACTCGTGTGCTGAATTTTGCGGTGGAGAGAGCTGGGGTCGCTTGGAGTTATTGTGCAGCTAGGCGGGCGTTTCGACGGACTTAAGCCCCTCACAGCTCATTTCTCGCCTTCAGAAGGCGAACGCGGAAAATTTCCTTGTATAAAATAATATTATAAATACATATAAGGTTTAAGTTAATCACGGTGTCAAAAGTGAGGTTAAAATCTATAGTTCAACAAGGATTCGAAAACAGCTGATGTTTGTATGAGATTTGGAGGAGGGAAATTCGGGGTACCCCTTGAACTTTGAAATCATCATGATGATTTCTCAAATCAACCACCTCCGGAGGTGGCTGATTTTGAAAATCAACAGGATCTGGGCGAAATAATCAACAGGAAATCGCATCACAAATCATCACGTTTTTGCTAGGTTCGACTCCCCAATTTGATTCATGCTGTTTCGTAAGACGATACTTAGCCCCAGAATGCCGATAACAAGACAGCGTCTTACGTTTTCCGATCAACGCGTTTTGACTACATGTTGGTTTTTGTATACCAGTGGCTACAATGCATGTTGTCTGTCAAAACACAAGACAGTTTGTCGGACACTAGTTTGCGCCATACAATTGGCCAAAAGTGTTCAGGTCTGCTCGCCATCACAGTGGCATCGTTGCCGCGCACGCGGTGGCAACGTTGAGCGCCGAAACGATGCAGTTGCATGGCGCGGTAGGGTAAATAGCCTCTTGTTTAATCACGAAGCGATGTGCCTGTAGTTGGCCGCTGGCAGCACGCGTGCATGCAGTGGAGCTGTTCCACTCAGAGGTGCAGCCGTTGTAGGGCACGGAGTTACGATAAAGTTGGCAGACGTAAACTAAGAGGGACAAATAGCTCGTAACGGTACTGCATATACATTTTTTAATGTAGTAAATATTTATGCTTGAGCGTACATCATAGTAGTTGTGAAGGCGTGGCAGCCAGGGAACGGTGTTGCCAGTGGGCTTCCCGCGATCCTCCAACACCCTCTCACCTAATCATTACAGTACAGCAACAAAATGCAACCACGTACTCTGCAACGGCGATAGTACCTAGATCTTATACCTTCGACGCTGAGGTGGGGAAGAGCTCCACACTGCTGCACGGGCGCTCGGCGCGCGCCATATCGCTGCTGGGTTCGACCTTCGGCATCGGCGAGTTACTCGGTAGCCCCTGCAACGAAGCCACTGCCTGCAGCCATGCTTTTTGTCGATGCTACAGCAACGAACAGAATGTAACTGCCAGTAGTGATTGCTGGTGACGACTCTAAGCTCGCACGTCAATGTTCCTTACCGAAACAGCCGCTCCAACTGAATACATTCTGGCGAACGCATTTATTATGAAGATTTGCGCATATTTATAGTATCTTAAAGTTTGTATTGAAAACATAATCAATAACAAAAAAACAAATTTGATTGGCCAAAACAATAATTTTGAGTGGCATGGATAGTGCATGATATCTTAGTTTATGCACACGGGTACCTTGCCTTTGGTCCGGTGGCAGTTCCTGGTGTCGGCAGTTGCATTATGTCCGTTGTTGTATAGCGTATACTGGTTTGCGTATGCGCGCTCTATCCGAATCTCCATCTTCTATGTAGTGCTAGTACTTTATTTTAGATAGGAAGTTGGCGTGGTGGGGCTTTACTAGGGTAACGACAACGGGCGTTCACCCCAGTAAAGCGAAGAAGCACATTGCTCCACTATGGGAACAAACGGTCGAATGATAATTGTGCTATGATGTCCTTACATTCCATTCCTGACAAGTATATTTAAATCTTCTAGCAGGAGGTTATTGCATACCGTCAGGATCAAAAGCCCGGACATTTCAAGTGCGCTGCTCCAGTAAAAGGGGCGCAAAATGCGCATACAGATGAAGCAGTTCAATTCGCTAGCCGAGAAGCAGCAACACTCAAGACTACATAATACAATGTTAACCAATGAAAGTGCTACAATTGATTTGTCGTCAAACTGTCTTTCGAATGCTCTGGAGACCCTTAATATATGATATGACAATGCGGCTGGATTTGTAAGGGTATCAACTGTGTGTACTTAGTACAAGTTAAGTGGGGTTATTGTGCTTTGCAATGATTTTGCAGACCATTTTAACGCTAATTATGGTAAAGCCTTCTCCAAAATATGTGGGCAAAAAAGATACACGACCTGCTAAAAATTATTGTGCATAAATCCACCTCCTCACATATATATCGACTTGGAAGAGCCTATCAACGGCCATGCATTGGCCCATTACACCACCGTCCACGATCCCCAGCACATCCACCCTCTTATGCATAATGTAGTGTGTCTAGGTGCTTGTGGATAAAGCCGACAGAATTGCAGCAGCACAGAAACAATTGCACTTTCAAAAGTGTCATTATGGCGCTTTTATCGTAATTATAGGCCTACACCCATTTATGCACCTCGATTTATCGTAAATATAGCAGGTGGCCGCTATAAATACAGCAACTCGCCTCGTATTGCCAAAATCTTGCAAAACACAATAATATCAGTCCTGATCATGGTTGCGACCCCCCATATTTTTGCAAGGAAGGGTGTTTTTTTTCGATTTTGCTGGGTGGGTTGGGGTTTGGATAAATACAACCTAACCCTCCTAAAGCAGTCCTGCACTTAATTAGGTTAATATCAGTCCATATTTGTTGATATAGGTTACGGTGCCACATTTTAAGGCAATAATTATGGCTCTTTTCAAGGCAAATAAATGTCTAAATATTTGATCTGAGTCCTATAACAATTGCAGATCATCATTTCACGTTCGGCTTTCCTCAAAATATTAGCGTTTTACACTCCCGGACACAATATTACGGCCACCTAGATTTTTGCTTATAACTTTTTTCTACTGCGAAGTTGGCAGTTGCTGTTTAGATATGTGTTGTCTACACCCTTAATAAGCATAGTTATGATGAGAAGTTTGCGAAGTTCGCTCTGCGAGGGGAGGCTCCCTTACAAAAAGCCGTATTGTGGGGCCGGACACAATATACGACCACTCTTGCACATACAAAAATCAAGTCAAATGGTGGGAAATGATTGTATCATTTTCAGTTAGTAGTCCGTGGTGTTGCCCTGCTTCGAGATGACTTCGATGCAGCGACCTGGTATCGATTCCACTAGCTTGCGCAAGTAGCAAGATCCAGTGCTTCCCAAGCTACTGAATCGCAGCCGTCAGCTCCGCCACGGTATCGTACTGCTTGCCATTGTGGTAGACGATCTGAGCCATCATGACCCAGACGTTCTCAATAGGGTTCAGGTCGGGTGACCGCGCGGGCCAGTCGAGGACGCGGATGCCTTCCTCTTCGAAGAACTCGGTAGTGTACTTGGACCGATGAATGGAGGCATTGTCCTGCTGGTAGATGTACTCTACGCCATGATGCAGGTGTGCAAACGGGAGCATGTACTCCGAGACCGTGTACACATAGTGCTCCGACGCCTGTCGCCCTTGGAGCACCGCTAGCTTCGACTTACCAGCTGCACTAAAGGCCTTCAGCGCTCGCTGTACGCAGTCCCTTGAGCGCTTCGTCTTCCTGGCAATGGCTCGGATGCTGAAGCCACCCTCTCGCAGTCCTTGAATCCGCCCGCGCTCTGCTTCTGTCAGTGATGGTCCTCGACCCGTCCAGTAGTGAAATGCCTGCAAGCGGGCGGGTAGATCGCGCGAAGCTCGCCCGCTGGTGGTTGCTAGCGAGTGAAGTCAATGATACAATCATTTCCCACCATTTGACTTGATTTTTGTATGTGCAAGAGTGGTCGTATATTGTGTCCGGCCCCACAATACGGCTTTTTGTAAGGGAGCCTCCCCTCGCAGAGCGAACTTCGCAAACTTCTCATCATAACTATGCTTATTAAGGGTGTAGACAACACATATCTAAACAGCAACTGCCAACTTCGCAGTAGAAAAAAAAGTTATAAGCAAAAATCTAGGTGGCCGTAATATTGTGTCCGGGAGTGTACATGCATTTGGCTTCAGTATAAAAACTACTTCTCCGACCCAATTCATAATGACACTTTCGGTTTTTCGCAAAAATATCGTGAACGAAACAACATCTAGTAAATCTGAAGGTAGTATGTAAAAGCCCTTACTTCAGCGCGTACGCGCCGCTTTTTAATGAGCCGAAACGCCTGTGTTTCATAATTCGCCTTCAAAGTCGTCCATTTAGGGTGCCCCTAGGTTTTTTTGCGCAGTTTTATCAGTATTTAGCGATATTACACCGGATTTGGAAGGTGGCCTTTTTGGATACATAGGAGCAGTTGGGCACGTTTTCGTGGCCTAAAAAAGCGCTGATAGACGCTGCAGCAAAACGAGGTTTTACCCCGTGCTATTTCGATAAGGTGTTAATTAACACGCTTTAACAGGATTTGTCCAATCACCGCGGGTTTTCCGAAAGATGTGCACCACATAAAAATCTCAACTGTCATTATGAAGTGGGCCGGAGAAGTAATAAATAGCGCATAGTCAATGGGTGGATGCGTTTTATGAATATCCTTAAAAAGCCCGACCCCGGGTGGCCCACCCGGGGTGGGTGGGTAGAATAAATGGTTTATTCCCAATTCGAAAACCCCCAACTCGCAACCCTGGTCCTGATGCCCAAGAAGTCCAAGGCTAAGAAGGCCAAGCAGTCCAAGCAGGCCACTGCCTCATCGGTGCTCACCAATGGTGGATCGACCCACCCAGCTCTAGTCGCCGCCAACGCGACGCCGGACGTGATGGTGGACTTCCAGGCGTTCTCACACTACGCTCGCAACGGCGCCAACGTTTCCATTCGAGGCTCCCAAGCCAAAGACCTCTCGGAGTCCGCACGCGACAGCATCGTATCTCTCTTCGAAGGCAACATGAAGACTCTGTACCAAGCTTCAGATTGGGGGTACGACCCAGCGGCTAAGCGCAAAGAGCTGTTCGAGGACGAGGCACGGTACCTCTTGGTCCACGACGAGAGCGTGACGACCTCCACAGACTCGGAGTTGGTTGCGCCGCTCGTGGGCTTCGCGCACTTCCGCTTCGTGGAGGACGACGGGGCGCTCGTGTTGTATCTGTACGAGGTTCAATTGGCCTCAACGGCGCAATGTCACGGCATCGGCAAGTTCCTCATGCAACTCTTGCTGCTGGTGGCGAGGAAGCACGGAATGGAGCTCATGGTGCTCACGGTGTTCAAGAGCAACACGGGCGCGATGAAGTTCTACCGAGAACGGCTGGGCTTTGAGATCGACGAGACCTCGCCTAGTGCGTGCGGAGACAACTCCCAGGACTACGAGATCCTCAGCAAGAGCGTCGTACCGAACAAATAGAGCTGGAAGGTAAGAATAGTCGCAGGCAGACTCAATGGACTTGCTCGCATAAATAACCAGATCATTTCAAGCACGCGTCTCCTCTTTGACGATCACCTGGGTATGGGCTCTCCTCGACGCAGCAGCACTGCTTACCGCCGCGCCACGCTAGGTCCGCAGCTCATCCTGAAGAAAAATACATTCCAAGGTCTCGTGATCCCCGTGGCACCTCTCCAGCAGCAGCAACATGTTGCTGCTCTTGTCTCTGAAGCTTTGGCGAAGCAGCCTCGATTGCGCAAGTTCCAGGAGTTCCCACGAGCATCTCGCATTCGCGTAGCAGCAAGCAAAGACCAGAGCCCGAGCGGTCTCGACCTGGTTGAGGAGTGCGACGACAATACTTTGATAGGAGTTGGAGACCGCTTGTTGTATCTGTTGCAGCGCTGGCAGGTGACAAATGTGGTGCTGGTGGTCGCGCACCACGACTCTAGTCTCAGTGGACGGCTGTTGGGTGGCGCTGAGCTCTACAAACTCTCCACCGAAGCTGCCAAGCTGGTTCTGGAGCAACATTACATGGATTCCGTCGCCGAAGCTGCCAAGTTCTCGGCAGAAGTCGCGGCAGCTGAAGAAGCTGCATCGTCAACCATGGAAAAGAATCAAGAACGTATGCAGCAAGTCATCCCGGCAACGTGCGTGATGTCTAGTGCTACCGTCCCAACTTGGCCGAAGCACCACCAGCCGACCAGCGACGGTGGAGGTCGCAAGGGTGTCAAGCAAGGCCGCATCAACCACTTCCGCCACCGGGAGATTACTGCTGCTGAACGAAACCAAGATGCGGAACAAGCTCAAGAGATCACAAACGAAGGCATCACCAGCGTGCTTAGTGCGAAGAGCACGGGGAGTTTGGAGTGGCTGGGTATTTCACGCGAGGAGTGGCGAAAGCTGCGCAGCATCCGCGTGCCGGTGCGAGAGCTGCACTATCTCTTCATGTGTTTGGTGGTGCTTCTGGAGCCGCCCATCGAGCAGCGCGATGCACGGAAAAGCAAGCCGACCCCAAAGCAACAGGAGCAGTTTGTGCCGTCCGATTTTTCGTGGGCTCATTGTCGTCAGGTGTTGCACAAGTCGTCCGAGTGGAGCCACCGACTGCGAGCCGTGCGTGGCAGCACGCTAGCTCCCTCTCAAGCTGCAGCATTGCGCGCTATCTTCCAGGAACCTACATTCACTGAAAGTGCCTTCGTCCGAATCGCAGCTGGTGCTGGCACCAAAATCTTCGCCTGGCTGCAGAAGCTTCTTGACGAGTACGACGAGAGAGACCTCGGTCTCCTGCGCATTGACATATTACCCGAAGCCGCACCTCAAGCTGCAGCGTCGCCAACCTCTGTCGTCGAAGTTAAAGAGGAAAAGGAAGGGGAACAGCAGCGCCAAGAGGAGCACGAGCAAGCCGACGAGAAAGCTTCACCCGTCCTCCGAGCACTACAAAACGTGGTCAAGAGCCCGAGGTCTCCAGGCCACAAGCCCCTTAAGATTGTTGATCCAGGTCGTCTGTTCGGTCGCAACCATGCAACTCAATAGACTTGCTTGAATAAATGCTTCATTGGTGCTGCGAACTTTACGGTGTCAGTGTGTCATGGATAGAGTGCTGATGAATAGAAAATACCCACTGACAGCCTACTTAGTTCTAAACGGAGTTGGCTGCCGCAGTATCGCGGACCTGACGCTCGATTCTCTTGCGGATGTCGTCCACAGGGGAGGCGCGGTCACGAGGTTTCGCCATGAGAATGCCTGCAGTGATGAAGCTGATAATGATGATGGCGTAGATGAAGATGTTGTAGTCCCAGATCGTGCGCATGCCTTTCAAGTAGTGGATCTGCACCCCCAGGAGCGTTCGCAAGGCCGTTAGACGGTCGTAGTCCGCGAACGCTTGGTCGCAGAACTGCACCGCCGGAATCGCACAGAGCAGCACCAGACCGAGATTGAAGACCAGCGAGTTCATGTACGTCCCGTGGAGCTTCATCGGGTGCAGCGCGATGCAGAAGCAACGCATCCCGAACTTGAAGCAGCCTTTGACCGCGCAAGCGAGCAGGTAGGAGCTGAAAATGCCCACGGAGATGGTGCCGAAGAGCGGGAACCAGCGGTCAAACCAAATGAAGTACGTGTTGAGGAACGGCAGCAGTGGCGTGTTCGGCAGCATGTACAGGGCGATGTGGAAGAACCACATGCAGCTGATGACGCTCGCTATGCAGCCCAGGAACAGCTTGAAAATCGGCTTCAGCGGGTTGAAGTTGCGGTATTCCTCGTGACAGAGCTTCAGGTCCACGACGTCGCCCTCGAGCAAGTAGACCGACTGCTTGAACTTGTTGAGCGTCACAAAGTCCAGCCGCCGCTGCTTCTTGCGCTCCCACGAGCTCTGTCCGTGACCAGGGCGATCCATGCTCTGCTTGATCGATCGGCCGATCTCGAGGAGCTCCGTTGAGCGGCGCTGAAGAATCAGCTTCTGGATCGCGTAGACGTCGGCACTGATAAACTTCGGGCGATGGAAGAAAGCACTATTGGGGCAGCACCACAAAACGTCAGTGAATAAATACACAAGCATAGTCTAGCGAGAACGATTCCTTACAGGATCAAGTCCATTGGCAGCGCGATAAGTCCAATGCCGCAGAAGATCGAGAAGCCGAACCAGCCGACAAAGCTCGTGAGACCCGTAACGTACACCGGTAGTGAGACGTCCACGGTCAGTGTAATGTGCTGCACCGTGACATTGCTGGCTGCATCGACGACGTCGGTGGATAGCGTCGTCCCGTCGACGTAAGCATGAAAGCCCGCAGTAGCAGACATGGAGTTCACCTCCAACGCGCGCATGGGGACGTTGCTCTCGGCGCTTGTGATGTAGAGGACCGTGATCAACGCCGCAGCGACGACCACCGTGCCGACCTCCATCTTGATCGCCTCGCCCCACTGACTCTTCTTCGGGTTGTCCTCGCCGTCATCGGCCTCGTAGTAGAAGATCGCGAACGGCAGCAGCACCACCAGGAAGATCACGATGGACAAGAACACCATCAGCCACAGCAGGTCCATGTTGATGTTGCCGCACGCTGTGTTCCATCCTTCGGCGCAGCCGACGGCCGTCGAGTTGTTGGCCACATCCAGCGGCAGCAGCAGGACCGTCGCCTCTGCGAAGAACAGCCCGAAGACCTGCAGTTGCAACGCGAGCTAGCTCAGCACCACTTCAAAGCAAGGACAGCAGACGCTGCCGCTTCGTACGTACCACGAGCGCTTTCGGAAAGTAGGCGGTGTTCTTGTCGTCGTCGTGCTGGAAGTAGACCAGAATGTAGACGTTGCAGATGAGCAGCGCCACTGCGATGATGATCACCACGGCCAGCAGGAACAGATCCACGCCCATGCCGCAACAGCCTTCTTTCTCCCTTGCTTCTCACCTCTATGCCTTTCTCGTCAACACTCGACGTTAGTGTAACGGACAGCCCGCGGCAAGCGAAACGGACGAGCGCATTTAACTCAGCTGTAATAGAGTTCTATATGCAGTGCGGTAGGTGTTCTACGACTACTGTAGCGGACTAACACTAAGCTATAGTTTGGATGGGGGCCTCAGGAGGTTCTTTTGACGCATTGCGACGGCAGTCGTAACCCCGCCACTCATGCAGTAATTGGACATAGTGTTGTAATCATCATCGGCTCCACACTACAAGAATTTACGCACAGCACACGCCCATGTGCTGGGACGACAACACTAGCTAACTACGGCCACACCGAGGCTTGATCTCGAGAAAAGCAAACGGCTTAATGAAGCCTTGTGGTTGGGAAAATTGCCAAATGCTGGGCCTTATTTTCGGCTGTTCGCCAAATGCGGACGCATTTGCCAAATGCTGGGCCTCTGACCAAAACTAAAAAGCCAGCGTGCTGGGACCCCACCTTTTGTCATTCTCTCCCAGCACAGCCAGGGCACGAGGCACACCAGGAGCCCAAGGCTCAGACACACACAGAGGCACAAGCCCCGGCGCCAAAGGCACGAGTGCGATCACCGGAGGCCCGAGCACCAGGAGCACCAGCTCGAGCGCCAGGAGCACCAAGACGAACACCAGTACCAGGAGCGCCTGCCTGAGTTCGAGCGCCCGGAGCACGAGCTGCACGAGCTCGAGCGCCAGGAGCACCAGGACGAGCACCAGCGCCAGGAGCACGAGCACCAGGAGCACCAGGAGCACGAGCTCGAGCGCCAGGAGCACCGGCACGAGCACCAGGAGCGCCAGCGCCAGGAGCACGAGCACGAGCACGAGCACGAGCGCGAGAGGTACGGCTGCAAGCGCCACAGCCACGGCTGCAAGTACTACAGTCACGGCCGCGAGCACCACAGCCACAGCCGCGAGCACCACAGCCGTGAGCACGAGCACTACAGCTAGGAGCACGAGCACTACAGCCACGCCCAAGCCCGAGAGGCACGAGCACGAGCTTGAGCACGAGCAACAAAATTATGAGTACGAGTCTCGCGAGGGCAAGACCCCGGGGCATCAAGTGGAGGACGCACTCGGGTACGAGCACACGGATCAAAAGTACTGGCCGTCCGCATTGAAGGAACTCACGAAGAAGTCGCTCGATGCTGCACTCTTAGATTGAAGCACTCGAACCGTAAATGTGCAGGGTGTTTTGCTGGCACAGACGTAGACATTTCCATGCCCTCCCGACAGTTTGCGATTCAGTACAGCCTGTTTGCCTTGCGCTGTTGCGAAATTTTTTATGTGTAGTGTGGCATCTTGGCGCGTCCCAAATCGCATGCCTTCTGCAATTGAAATTGGGCTACTGGCGGACTTCTCCACCGTGACGCTCATGCCACTAACGTCCACAGCGTGCTCCGGCTCCTGACGCTCGTGCGCTTCGTACCCCTGCTCGTGCTCGTGCTCGTGCCTCATGTGCTCGTGCCTCTTGTGCTCGTGCCTCTTGTGCTCGTGCCTCTTGTGCTCGTGCTCGAGCTCGTGCTCGTGCCTCTCGGGCTTGGGCGTGGCTGTAGTGCTCGTGCTCCTAGCTGTAGTGCTCGTGCTCACGGCTGTGGTGCTCGCGGCTGTGGCTGTGGTGCTCGCGGCCGTGACTGTAGTACTTGCAGCCGTGGCTGTGGCGCTTGCAGCCGTACCTCTCGCGCTCGTGCTCGTGCTCGTGCTCGTGCTCCTGGCGCTGGCGCTCCTGGTGCTCGTGCCGGTGCTCCTGGCGCTCGAGCTCGTGCTCCTGGTGCTCCTGGTGCTCGTGCTCCTGGCGCTGGTGCTCGTCCTGGTGCTCCTGGCGCTCGAGCTCGTGCAGCTCGTGCTCCGGGCGCTCGAACTCAGGCAGGCGCTCCTGGTACTGGTGTTCGTCTTGGTGCTCCTGGCGCTCGAGCTGGTGCTCCTGGTGCTCGGGCCTCCGGTGATCGCACTCGTGCCTTTGGCGCCGGGGCTTGTGCCTCTGTGTGTGTCTGAGCCTTGGGCTCCTGGTGTGCCTCGTGCCCTGGCTGTGCTGGGAGAGAATGACAAAAGGTGGGGTCCCAGCACGCTGGCTTTTTAGTTTTGGTCAGAGGCCCAGCATTTGGCAAATGCGTCCGCATTTGGCGAACAGCCGAAAATAAGGCCCAGCATTTGGCAATTTCCCCTTGTGGTTGTGAGGCGGAGACACCGGGCTCTCTCGTCCAACCATCTGGCGGTGTGTTTTGCACACATAATTGTGTAAGCTCACAAAAAATGCGACGGAGCAACTCGTTTGGTACACTGTACCAAGTGAGTAATCAGACCTCTTGGATACTTGTCAGTCAAGTCTCAGCTAGGTAGACCACAATGTGGTCACCACAGCAAGCATCGTGCACTATTGCAGCAGCGAGAAGCGATGGTTGGCTGACCTGGTGGTGGCGTTCCCTCAATCGTGACACTTCTGTCAAGCCTCAAGCGTGGCGGAAGGATCCCCTCGCGCACAGATGGCAACGCAGACGGCGGTACACGAAGCCTCACTGCGGATTCACTGCAGCTTCGTGCTGCGTGGGCGGAACCCGAGCCTGGTCAACCGGCTTCAACTGATCCAGGCGCGCTGCGATAGTTGGGGACGAGCAGCTACTGCACATGAAGTGCTACGGAAGAACATGGCCCACCTCGGCGCTTTCACGCCGAAATGAGATTGATTGCAGTCATGAACCTGCCATGGCGAACGTTAGTGGACCTCCGACCGGCTCGCGCCAAATACTTGAGCTTGAGTGCGAGCTTTGCCTCTCCGGCTTCGGTGGCCGACGCTGACGGATGTCTATGTGCAGGAACCTCGTTGCCAACGACTCCTTGGCTGACGCGGCCCCGTGCTCGAGTGTTCGCGCACAGATTTGCTTTCCCACCGCTCGATCGAAGAGTTAAAGGGATCTCTGAGAGATATGTCAGGCGACCAAGCTGAGAGATTCTCTCAGCTTGGTCGCCTGTTGCTGTTGCATGGGAACCTCGCCTCTCGCTGGTAAATACTATCGAGTGGCGGAGCTGCCCGCAAGTGCTTGAAAGCAGGGTCTGCCGACGACGGTGACACCGAGTCCGCGCATTGCGCAGAGCGGCCGGCTGGCTGACTGCCAGCCAGCCCGTTCTCTCGGCGCAGGCATGTCGTTGCGTTGCAAGAGGGATGACGCGAGACTCGTGCTCGATTGACATCTGAGCGCGCCGACCAGGGCGCGAGCTTACAAATTCAGCGTGAAAGGTATCCTTCTCGGTGGGGGCGCGACCGCAAAGGTGGCGGCGCTGTTCGAAAGCGCAGATTCAACAACAGCGATGGCGGCAATCGGCATCATGAGCGCTAGCGAGTTTAAATGAGGGTATTAATACTGTAGTGAGTGCATTGATCGCCTAACAAACCAGCGATCCTGCATGTCCCGCTTCATGTGTAACGCGAGACTGAAAACTTTCGCGCCGCTGTATCAACAACTTGCACCTGCTTGAAACTGGAGATTGCGAGCGGCGACAGCGCAATGACGGCGCGGACTTGTTCGTTAAAAGAAAAGAAAACAGTGTTTTCGTGCCGTAGAGTTAGCTTTATCGCGAGAAGAGCTGGATTCGGTCAGACTCAAAGTTCAGCTCCTGTCATTTATCTTCCGAAATCAGCTCCTGCTGGTGGATGGTTGCATGCTTGTTGCTTGCTTGAAGCGAGCTGAGAGCGACCACACAGCGAGGCGAGTTCCTCCCATCCGGCCTCCGCTTCCTCGGCCGAGCGAGCAGCGGTGGCTACACACGTACATGTACGTATTTACTTCGACGTACGAAACATCCGACGATCCCCGCTGGGCATCAACAGAATGAGCACGGCAAATCGCGCGAGGCCTCGAAGTTGCGGCGAGCAGAGAGAGGATCCAAGGACAGCACATTAAAAACACACGCAAACATGTGAATCGCACAAGGGCCTCTAATAAAAGCATACTGGGGGTTGCACCCCCAGACCCCCGCATTAGAAAAACTAACTCCGAGTTGCGGCAACGGGTCCGTTCGCTGGAATGCTCGTCGCTGGGCTCGCCTCCGCAAATACCGCGCGGCCCTGCTTCGCGGGCACCCCGCGCGGGTTTGCTACGGCTACGCTCCTCGCAACCGCTCACTACCGCCTTCTATTTGGATGTATTTTTTTACCATCGTTGTGGAATTCACGGATCCGTGGTGTTTTTAATATTTTGCCGGATCCAAGCTGTAATGGCCCGCGACATGCTGGAAGGGCGCCGCCCTTCGCGGCAGTGGCCCCCGTGTTGCTGTTGATACTTTGATAGTCGCTGCGGGAGCACCATCATGCGGCTGCAGCTTGGCGCGCGACACCACGACGGCAACGCTCATTCTTGAAATCAAGGAGAGCGATTTCGCGCTGGGCAAGCAACGTCACGGCCATGTGTGCGGCACCGAGAGCCACCAGCTCCATCGAGACATGCACTGCCAGGCTGCTCAAAAGACACGAAGAGCGTTTTGGTGCATAAGGGCAGTCGAACCCCGTTGTGTTGACCCGGGGCTGTGCATGTCTAGGCGGCACCTGACAAGGCCGCCGGAAAAAAAACTAATGGATCGAGCAAGCGGACCGCAACGTGTGTACACTGTAGGACAGGTACCTACGTACAGTAATAGGTTACGGTATTGTAAACCTCCCTCCCTTGCCCCGGGAGCGCAGTGTCTTGAATGAATGCATCATCGGCCAACAACCAACGCCTGCAGCGATGAATGAATCTCATGAATTGGAAAGACGTCACCGTCATTGATGTCGCCGCCGTGCTGGCGGATACCAAGTAAATACTTCGTGCACCTATCCTCGCTACAGTATTTTGGCAGCACGGCTCTCGCCTGCCAAGTTGGTCGCGTGTGCAAGTACATTATAGCGGGGTGGACGTCAACAGCTGCTGGTCTCGCCTCCACCAGATGCCGCGAGGGCCGAGGTGACTTGAAGTTTGTATGCTGCTGACTAGTTGCCGCGAGTCAGTTCGGGTTAGAGGAAGTCGGACCACGGGCCCCCCATCCTCCCTCGAGCAGCGAAGCCCCAAGTCACGACAACACCAACGAGGGCCGTGCGCCACCCGCGAGCGGCTGGGGCGCTGTCTGCTGTGGCCAAGAACCTTCGCCGAGACCGTCGCGCCGGCCGCTCTCACTCTTCTTTTTGCGCTGCCGTTCGCGCGACAGACCCCCGAGCAATCGACGCTCGGATCAGCCCCCACCGCCGATCCCAAAGCGCGTTCTTGCCTGTCCAAGCCGCCGTCGGCCGCTCTCACTGCCCTCCGTTCTCTCGACTCGACACGCCCGCCTGCATTCGATTTCGAAGTTCGTTCGCGAGCAAAGCGAATCTCTCGTGCCTCCGCTCCACATCCCGAGGAGCGTTCGTCCCATCCGAGCGCGCGTTCTCCTGGTTCTGGGCCACGAGACCCCCTTCAAGGCGTGCAGCAGCAGGTCCGCCAGCGTTAGCTACGAGTGAATCCAGCCTTGCCGCCCGACGCCCCGAGACGAGCGAGCGCCTCAGTTGTAAAATCGAGCCGCGCAGGACAATCGAGAGGAACTGCCCGCCGGCCGAAATGTCCATTGAGAGCGCGCAAGACAGCGAGACCGGCCAGCAGCGGCCCAGCATGGTCCACAAAACTGCGCGCGCGCTGCAGCCGCCCGTCGCCATGGCGCAGCACAGCCAGTACTCGGACATGCTGCTCGGAGACATGGGCATGATGGGCTGCGACGTCGACGCCTGGTCGCGCCCGCAGCACCAGCAGCAGCAGCAGTACGCCCCGCAGCCGCAGCAGTTCGGCTTTGCCGGTCCCCCGGCGGTGCTCACGCGCCACACCTCCATGCCCGTGCGTCAGATGAACCCCACTCACTTCCAGCCTCAGCCGCAGCAGCTGCCCGCGACGTCTTTCGCCATGGGCATGCCGCCGACGCTCGCACGGCATCACAGTCACGGATACGTCTCGGTCATGCAGCAGCAGCAGCAACACCAGGGATACCAGACCACTATGAACGTGCCGATGCCGCCCCGCCAGGTGCACGTGAACGAAATGCAGCACCTCCTGGAGATCAGTATGGGCCAGCAGCAGCCCCTGCAGTACCAGCCCCAGCAGCGCGTCATGAAGCCCGAGCCGACTTCGTCTTCCTCGGCTATGAACATCGAGCCCATCGGCTTCACCCCCGCCGACAACAGCGCCAAGATGCCAATGGACGACCTGGACCCCCTCGCATACGCTGTGTTCGGGAACGCCTCGGTCCCCAAGCCGGCGCTCCCGGGCATGCCCCAGGACATCCAGCAGATCGAGTCGGCCTTCGACTCCCTCGACCGCCTGCTCCCCGAGATCGAGCAGGAGATGCTCTTCCGCTCGCCGGAGCTGGACCAGTTTGCCCGCGCCACGGTGGCTGCCAACATGAAGCCGACGACCAAGTCGCCCAAGAGCATGGCGACCTGCAAGGTGGCTGGCTGCGAGCGCCGCGTGCGCTCCAAGGGCTTCTGCAAGACCCACGGCGGTGGCCGCAAGTGCAGCATCGAGGGCTGCAAGAAGTCGAGCCAGAACGGCGACTTCTGCATCGGCCACGGCGGCGGCAAGAAGTGCAAGGAGGAGGGATGCGCCAAGGCCGCGCAGTCGCACGGCTTGTGCAAGGCTCACGGCGGCGGCGCGCGCTGCAAGTTCCCCAACTGCAACAAGAGCTCGCAGGGCGGCGGTCTGTGCCGTGCCCACGGCGGCGGCAAGCGCTGCCAGGCCGCTGGATGCCCCAAGGGCGCCCAGCGCGGCAACTTCTGCGCCACGCACGGCGGCTTCCGCAACTGCAAGATCGAGGGCTGCGTGCGCACGGACCGTGGCGGAGGCTTCTGCGAGGTGCACCGTCGTGGCCGCCTCTGTAAGATCGAGGGCTGCAAGAAGCTGTCGCGCAACCAGGGCATGTGCACCATGCACATTCGCGAGGAGAAGCAGGACATGAACTCCAGCGCCTCCGTGAAGCCCGAGACCGCCAAGGCCCTCGCGGTCTGAAGACCACGACGGTCTTCTTCATCCCGGTCGACTCGGTCAAACTCCGTCCTTCTCTCTCTCTCAACTACCGCACGAAACTTCGTCCCTCATTCACTGGAAGATGGGGAGGAAGGATCAGGACAGCGGAGTCGACTCCGGACAACTCGAGCTGCCGTCTGTCGCTCGGGTGTATGTGTTCTATGTCTCTAGCTTGTATTCATCGGCGTCGTGCCAACCAGTCTAGTCTCCGGGGACAGCTATGTATCTGTGAAGTCAAGTATTTAAGTCGTACGATGGATCAACGAAGCAAATGTATCAAGTTTAAGCTGTTCTTCCCTGTGGTTTGCCGTCAGCTTTGGCTTCGATATGAAGCTAAACATCGTTGGAAGTTCTTATCGACCTAAAAGTCATCACCGGTTGGCCGAGGAGTCCACGTACGGTAGCGAGCGGCATGATTCTCTATCCCCTTACGTGCCCCCTGTAGTGTTGTTGATGACAGGCGTCCAAGTCAACGATATCTTGGCTGCAGGAACAGCAGCGAGCGCTGCAGATGACTGCGGATTTGTGGCCATCGTGATGTTGGAAAGCCCGACGACCGCGCTTCAAGTATCGACAACAAGGAGCTCCCACGCTGCCAAAGAAGCGCTTGAGTCACTCGAGTGCTGTGTCCTACCCGGCTGTTGCTGCTTGGGTGCGGTCAAAGCCTGCCCGCTATGATAGAGAGCCTCGCAGGTTGCAATAGAGCTTGGTGGCGATCGCACAACCTCATAATACTTGCATTTGGTTTGTGGCAATAATGAATGGTGTCTGACGGACGCTAGGTATTTACATGGCTCCGATAAGAGCGACGGCGCTGATACATGTTCATACATGTAGAGCAGCTTAGGGCGTGCCTCCAGACAGGGCGGCACTGGTCTTAGGCGACATCGACGCCGTGGACGAGACCTCGTCCATGTCGTCGTCTTGCGGGATCTCCAGGTGAAGCACCCGCGCGTGGTGGATCTGACGGATCGGCTGTGGGTGGTCGATCTGCGGAGGCATGGACGTCCGGTGCGGGTGCGCGGCCTTGCCATGGTTGTGATGGCCATGTTGGCTCTGCGGCAGCTTGGCACCGTGGTGCATCTTGCCGTGCGGCGCCTTGGGCTCCTGCTTGGGCTCCACCGCCTTGACCGGGTTCTTGGCCGGCGAGAACTTGGAGTACAGACCGATCATCTCCTTCTTCATCTTGGCCTGGTACTTGTCATGCTCACGCTGGTACTCGGTCGTGAAGTTGGCAATGTGCGTGAGCAGCACGTCCAGCTCCTCCTCGGTGTCCTCCTCCTCGAAGTACTCGAGGAAGTGCGCCTTGGCCGCGTTCAGCTTGTCCAGCAAGTCCTGGAGAGCGTACAGCTCCGTCTTGACCTCCTTGCAGAACTGCATCAGAGTGTTGTTGTACGCCGTCATTGCCTCCTTGTCAGCATCGCTCGCTGCAGGAGGCGGAATCGAGGCCTCGGCCATCCGCAACAGCTTCTGCAAGCCCGCCTCCAGTCCGTTCTTCTCCGATGCGAGCGACGCGTACGACACCTTGCTGCACTTGGAAATGAGGTCGATGTCATTGTAGAAGTGCGCGAGGTGGGGCACGTCGCGCTCGATCGACTGCACCACGTACTGCAAAAAGGTGATGCCGCCCACAAACGCCTTGGTCTGCGAAAACTTGACCAGGGATCCCAGCGAGAAGGCGTCGACGCCCTGCTGCTCGTCGTCGCCGCCGAAGTTGAGCAGATTGCCGATCTGCAAAATATAAATAAATAGTTGGCGTAGTTCTGCGCTAGAGCACACCTGGTACACACCTCGGGTCACAAGGTCCAACGACTCGCGCAGCTCGTGCACGCGCGAGGGGAACTCTTGCTTGAATACTAGACATCCAAGCTTCTCGTGGAAGCGCGGCACACTGCGCACTTCCATCAAAAACTGTTCGGCAGTGCCGATTGTGGCCATGTCGCCCTTGAAGGCTTTGATGGCCTCCATCTCCTTGCGGTCGGGCCACATATCCATGAGGGACCGCACTTGAGACGGCGAAAGCACGGACGGGTTCATCGACAGAATCTCGCGCTTCAGCTCCGGGAACGTCAGCTTCACGCGCGCCAGAGTGATGGCAATGTTCTGCGACTTCTTCATATCGATGAGCTGGACCATCGCCTTCTTCTTCTTGGCTGCGGCGGCGCCATCCGACTTTACGGAGGCGTTGCGCTTCTTGCTCTCGGTCAGATCCTTCACAAACAGCTTCTCGAGCATCGCGCGACTCTCCTCGGAGATCTGGACCGCCTCCTTCGCCTCTTCCACGGCGTCCCCGCCCCATAGACTGTCGCGACGGGTCCGGTGCCGCTTTCCCTCCCAGTGCAGCTTCTTGCGGATCGAGTCTTTGCGTTTCAGCGTCTTCTTTGGCTCCTGCGCAGGAGTCGCCGCCGAACGAGGGCCGTTCAGCTCTGCCGGGTCGAGGCCGGCCATCCGCATCTTTTGCTCCACAGCGCCGCGGGGCAAGCCCATACGAAGCATCTGGAAGTACTTGTGGTATTTCTTGCGGTGAGCAGCTCGCTCCTCCTCCGAGATTTCAGAGGACGCTGCAGGCTTCGGCTCTGGCCGCTTGGGGGGTCCCTGCAACCAGGCCGGATCCACGCCGTCCATGCGCATCTTGTGCTCCACCACAGCGGGGGGCAGCCCCACCTTCACCATTTGCAAGTACTTGCCGTGCTTGGCCTCGTACTCCTTCAGCTGCGCCTGGTACGCCGCCTCGGCTTCCTCGTCGAGAGCGGGTGCTGGCGCCTCCGGCAGGGGCTTGTTCGGGTCCATGTCCAGGACGGCCGGGTCCACGTTCTCACTCTGCATCTTGTGCTTGACAACGGGCGCCGGGAGACCCACCTTTAGCATTTTGAAGTACTTCTGGTACGTCGGGTGGTCCTTCAGCGGGGTCTGATCCTTTCCAGCGTTGTTGCCATCCGAAGCCGCTGCAGGTGACGGAGACGCGACCTCAGCTGTCGCTGCCACAGGTGTCTGCGGGGCCGCTTGGCGCTGCTTCAACATCGCAGCCAAAGGATGCGCGGCTCCGCTAGCTTCCTCCTGTGCAGCAGCCGCCGGTGGGGGCGACGGCGCAGTTCTCCTCGCAAGCATCGCCTCCAACGGGTTGACCTTCTTGGGGGTCTCCTCACTCGGGGACTCCAACGGCGGGGAAGATCGCTTGGCCAGCATAGCTTCAAGTGCGTTGGTCTTCTTGGCTGGGGCCTCCTTCGGGCTGCTCGTTTCCGATGGCGGAGCAGCTCGCTTCGCAAGCATCTCAGCCAGCATGTTACTCCTGTCCATGGCGGGGATCTTCTGGGGGGTCTGTGGAACACTAGTCTCGGTCTCCGAGGGCCTTGATACCGGCGGTTCCTCTTCATCGGAAGAGTCTGTGGCTTGGTTCGGCAAGGGGAGCGCGCGGTTGGCGAGCATGTCCGCTACACTAGCGTGTCTGTCCACACCCGCGGGCATATGCCGCTGCGAGAGCATATCGAGTAGTCCCCCTCCGAAAAAGTCCTCGCTGTTATTTCTTGAGCGCGCGGGGGTGGAGTACATGGATTCCAGGTCGTCCATCTCATCTTCGATCCGCACGTCGGCCATGATGTCGAACGAGTCGTATCTCCTGCGCTCCTTCTTCCGCCTCTGCGGGGTCCTGTCGACGGGCTCTTCGTCCTGCAGCTCCTCGGCCTGCTGTCTTGCGAGGAGGTCCTCCAGCGCGCTCTGGAGTCGTCCGCGGCCTTGAACTGCGCTGCGCGTTTCCTCTTGCTGGTTGTCCTCGGAGGACGTGGACGACGTCGCGGACGAGTCTCGGCTCTCCGCGGCGTTCCTGGACACGAGATCCCGGACGTCGATGGCTTTGTCGTCGTTCTGCGCGGCCTTCTCGTCCTCGTCGCTATCGCTGTTCCTACGTGATGCCTGGCCGTCGCCATCGCCATCGCCGCTGTCGGGTTCGAGCGAGCTGGTTGTATGTCGGAAGAAGTCCTGGACCTTTTGCCGGTCGTTCCAAGGTGCGTGTGGCTGTGTCGGTGCTGTCTGCGGCTGGCCGAAGGGCGTGCGCTGGAAGGTGCCCATGGGCAGGCCGAACTGCAGGCCCTCGGCGCGGGCCGAGCGGCCGCGCACCAGCTGCGGCAGTGTCACGGGGGGCTGCACACTGGCCGGCGTGCCGGCACTTCCGGCAGCAGCCGGGCCGACACCGACACCGCCCCGCTTGTCGGCGGAGTTGTGTGTCATGAGCATGGAGATGAAGGACGGCGCCATTTTCGCCTAAGCAACGGCCGAGAACGCTCCGAGAGAGACTGCGGAGGGGGCCGTGCGCGCAAAGTCGAGTCGAGTCTGCGCCAAGCTGGCCTGCAAATCAAGCGGCCAGACGACGGGGGCAATTGCAAGCGCCTTGCAGACAAGGCTGGATTCGCGTTTTTTGCCGAGTGGGCCGGTTGGATAATCCTGAGGCCCACGCGCCCGAGCTCGGCGGTGAGGTGCGTGTTTCTACGTGTATGTTGCAGGCCTTGCACTGCAGGGTGTGCTTCACTTTGAAGGCAGCTGTGGTGATGGGGCCTCCGAAATAAGTGCGCGTCCCACTCCGCCGCTGTAAGTGGGACACGTACTTATTCAAATGGCATACCATCTCACAGGTGCGAGGAGCTAACAAAATAGGTGCTGAGACATTATCGATGGCGATCGTCTAGCGCAGGGGTATCGGATACGGCATTGCGCACTTAGTGCAATGCGTACTTGCGCCAACTGGCAAAAAATTGAGTTAAGCATACTGGAGCCAAGTCGCTTTGAAACGACAATTGACTGGCGCTCAGTATGCCGCGCTCGACCACCACGAATCTGAACTTGGCTCGGGTTTCTTGCACGCCCTAGGGCTCGGAGCGCTCAGATAAGCCCGGTCGCGAATGACTTGCCGGCTTGACCGATTTCGCGACTCACTCGGTTGCTAATTGACGTCGCGTGACCGGCGGCGCCGGTGGCAGTCGTCGATGCCTTTTTTGCGTGGCGTCGACCAGCTTGGGGCCGCCACTTTTTTCAGCTGTCTTCTCTATGGAGAATGTTGGGACACGCTCAGAGCGGGAAGTGGAAGGGAGTTCCAACAACGGAGGTGGCGAGCTACTGTATGGCCAAGTTGGCCAGCGCGACGACCGACAACATCTTAGCTCGGCGGAGCACTTGCGCCACTGCGGAACTCGCTGCGCGCTAGCCCCGGCACACTACGAGCGCACACCAAGATACTTTTCCTCGATGTGACTCACTGCGGAATTGTATGGGCTGGATTGCACATACTGTAAACACCTCGAATCTGAAGCAGCTGTCTGCCCTCAATAACACATGCGCTTAAGCGCACCAGAGTGAGTCAAAGCGCCCTGCCAGACCCGATGCCCCCGCGAGCTTCGATGCAGAGAATCCGCTGCGGACAGCACGTTTTCTGCGTGGTCCTGCATGGTCCAACCTGGACGATGATACATCCACCGGACGAAAAAAAAATACGCAAGGCCTTCCTAACCCTATCATAAACAATCAGATGTTTTCGAGTAACTCTACAAAGTCATATGAAAATAAATGACGAAACTAAATATTTCGGAGCGCTATAGCACCGTAGTTTACACAATGTGATGTCTAAATTTAGAAAAAGCATGTTTAGTACAAGCTTGTACGTATGTTGTACCGGATTTCGAGCGTTCTGTACAGATACTTCGGCGTTGACCGAAAAAAATATGTGTATCTGGCATAATAAAGAAGCAAACAGCAACGTTGCCTACCCGTACACGGAGTCTAAGTTAACCTCAAAAAAATGTTTTGTACAAGATTGTACCGATATTGTACCATTTTATTAAGATTCTGTACGTAACACTTTGAAGTTGTTGGACAGTGCGATTCGATTGGCCAATCTGAAATAAGACCGGCCTTACACTCCGGCAAGACCAGTCTTACAATATGGTAAGACCAGTCTTGCAAGAAGGTAAGACCAGTCTTACAAGATGGTAAGACCAGCCTAACATGCGAAATGCAAAAGATGTATTACTGTTATGCAGTACCCTTCTTCGTTGTCTCTTTCTTTGGCGTACTGTGACTAAGCTGAACCACCCTCTGAGTCGTGCGCACACAAGCGTAGATAACGCAG
The DNA here is from genome assembly GCA_016169955.1 of Phytophthora vignae f. sp. vignae. NCBI lineage: Eukaryota > Oomycota > Peronosporomycetes > Peronosporales > Peronosporaceae > Phytophthora > Phytophthora vignae. The sequence goes on along the minus strand of JABJUM010000028.1, from coordinate 230,259 downwards.
GCGGTAGTACTGCTCCCACTTGTAGCATGAGTCGCTCCACTCGTGATTACTTAGCATTGACTCCAGAAAGAACAAACACCACAAGCCGCACGAGTGGCCATCTTTCTGCTTGCACTTGTTCCACCGAGTAAATGTCACCGGAGGTTGGCCGCGGAGCTGAGGAACAATAGCCTTCCTTAGAGCGTCTTCAAGGTCCGTGTACCTGTTCTCTTGCTGCTGGGGCTCAAACATGACGCATCGAGCCGGCTCGGTGGTTAAGTCAATAAAGAACGCCATCCAGTGGACACCCTCCGCGTTTACCACACCAACCTGGCGCAGCACGTTATCATGAAAGGCTCCGTGCGTCGCAGCATACGTCCGCTGACGTGAGACATCCTCAAACGGATACCAGTCCGGCATAAAGATGCCAACATCCTTTCGGATGTATCGACGTGCCAGCATGACTAATGCAGCCCTTATGCACGTCGATCCCAGCCACTCCGTTGCACGAAATTGGAGAAGTCCCACCCCCTCAATCTCTTCACCAGTCATCACGTACATGTTGAGCTGCATGTTTTCCACTGTGTCCTTGAATACTAGCTACAACATCCACACAACATATCCGGTATTAGAGTTGACTTGGACACCGGACAGGTCAAAATGGTACCAAACAGAAACGTACCTTGGGGAGCTCATCACAGTCGTTAAAAGGCGGGCTTAGTTTACCCTCGGGAATCAGAAGCTTGTCAATCCACTCCAGCGTTGCCTCAACAAGAGGCATCGCCCTTCTGGCGTCAATCACCAGCACCATAGCCTTTAGCTGCTCTACGGTTGCGTAGCCAAACTCGTCTCAGCGCGCGAGGTATACAGTGTTACCAACTTCTGCTTCGACTCTCAAATCAATGTCCGTGATTGCGGCGGTGCACACTTCTCTGGGTAGTATCGCGGTAGGCTGAGGAACGGACTGCCCCACATTCATTCTCTGGACAGTGTGCTGCGTATGTATGTCCACCGACTTCATCGGCAGCAGCTCCACCATTTTAGCAGCATAGTCGTAGCAGTACGGACGCGACAAAAGCAGCTCCACTTCTGCTAACTTGGGTAGGGATGTCTTCAATCCTCGCGCGAGCATCTTTGCACGGCGTTGGACGCCCCGTAGCGTTGCTGTCAGCTTTGCCTTCTTTTCTTTCCGACGCGCTGCTTGAGTTTTCTTCGCAGCCTGAGAGAACTTAAGCCCCCTTGGTCTTGCTGGAGCCTGTTCCTTCTTAATTTCATGTTCACCTTGCTTCTGCTTCTTCTTCTTGTTTTCTGGAGCCTGGCTTTCAATTACAGCCATCGCGTCTGCTAGCTTTCGCACATCACCAGCTCGACAAAGCTTCTCAACAGTTTGAAGAAGATTGATGGTTGAGTTGAAGTCAGATGCAGTCTGGTCGGCCATGATTCCCTGCAACTGTTTGCATATCGCGCCCGCAACGAAGTACTGTTGGTCACTTGATAGCATTCGTCCTGTTGTCTTGGGTCGCTTCACGGTGCGAAGATTGCTGCCAACGTCGACATGACCCGTTGAGATGTCGTTAGCGGGAGCAAACAGCGACCAGCGCGCAGTGTAGAACTTGGGAGGGGGAATAGCAGACTCGTGCGCTTGAGTGCGACGAAAGTAGATCACGTGTCTGCACGGGAGCAGCAGAGTCTGCATGAAAGCGCAGTCGCACTGAAACGTCTACGATACACGATATAATTCGGTACCGGACACCGCACATGGTACCAAATATGGTTCCAAAACCGTACCGGAGATACAAAACGACATCCAGTTAGATACAATACGATACCGGAGATACCAAATGTCATACAACAGACTTACCCCAGTATTCAGCACGTGCACGGTATGCTCGTTCCCCTCACTCGGCATGCGCAGCTCAGCTCTGGTTCCGGCAATCTTCACTTCATACGCGGCTTGCGCACTGCATGCAAACTTGTACTGCTCTCTCACAAGCCTGTAGGCGTGTGGGCTCAGCTGAACGGCCAGCGTGAGCAGCTCAGGGTCGGCGGCGTCTTCTGCAATAGGTGTCTGTCGGGTTCCCAAGCTCCGAAACTCCTTCATATACCCTTCCTCAGACCATTCTTGCAACATGGTCAATGTTCCGACGAGCTCGTCGATAGGATCTTCGCGCTCCACCACTTGCTTGATCTTTCCCCAGCCGCTTTCGATTCTGTTGTTCGTATGGTTATTAAGATGGGGCGCGTTGTCGCGACAGTAGTTGACCCAATCCTTCTTGCATGTCTCCCAATTGATCTCGAAGTACTCGAAGAAAGGGTCTTTCTTGTCGTTGCCAAGCGAGCACAGCATTTGTTGGCGATAAGCCGAGTACGCGACAGCACTTTCAGCTTTCATCATTAGCTGTAGCGCGGTCATAATATTTTTCTTGTCCTCCGGCCCGCGTCCACATCTGCATCCGACCTACATAGTGTCCAATTGATACTTAGGATCCCTTCAACACGTTCACGAGAGTATGGTTTGCAGTACCTGTTTGCGAAGATAGTCGATCACGTGAAATTGACAGAGAAGCTGCCTCGCGTCCGGGAACACTTCTGCTAGCACGTCCTTCTCATTGAAATCCTTGCCGGTCACTATGACTCGGATATTCACCCAGGCCGGGTTCGATTCCTTGAACTCCTTCAGACAGAAAGCTAGGTTGTTCGCCATCTCGCTCTCCACAAGGGCGTGGTGTACGTATTGACCCTGGTGCAAGTCACGCCATATAGACAAAGCAGTACACGTTAGACGTGATCCGGTACAAGAAACACTATTTCATACAACATGTTGTGCAGCAATCGTTCTGCAACAAGATATTGTACGAGAACTAACACCCAGTACAACATGATGTACAAATATACCTTGCCGAATACGTCGTCCACCTGAATGCTGAATAGCTTGTACTTATTCTTGTTCGTGTCATGCGTGGTGTCGACCAGGATAACCTCAGGGAAAGCTTTGAACAACCGCTTCTGACGGGCCGTCTGGAAGCACACGGCGTGGACAAGTCCGGATGAGTCGTCGGCGGATATCACTGCGGAGTTTCCGTCTGTTTCACAGAACTCACGCAGCAGTGAGACTGAGCGCTCTTCATCCGTCTCTCCCCTACGACGTTCGCGTGCTCTCGCGGCAAGCAAGTTGTGGACGTCGCGAAGTTCCATACTTTTTCCTATGAGTCATCATAACAGCCAGCGTTAGATTAGTTACTAAGAATCCCTCAGCAATTGAGCTTACCTGTTTCCTCCCGAAGATGCTGCAGAATACCCTTGGCCGATGCTCCAGCGATCTTCATTTTCTCGGCTTGAAGCAGCACGTCGGGATCTGTGATGCGTCGATTCTCTGCGTAGTAGCGAAACAACTCCTCACTGCGCAAATGGTTATGCGAATTCTCCCACGACACGTTCACCTTCCACTCTCCACCACAATCACGGCGAGACAACACGTTCACCTTGGCTTCGCACCCCAGATACCGGATAATCCTCCGTTGGCGTGCGCCCTTGCCCTTCTTTGGATGATCAATGCCATGGGTACACATGAGCGTGAGCGAATAGTACGGAAAACTTGCTGGTAGTAGCTGGGGATCGTCGTCCGACACGCCACGCTCCTTCAACTTCTTGTTCCGCAATGCCGCACTGTAGGAGGTACGCTTGGAGAGTAGTTGCCACGTCTGGTTACAGTGATGCTTCAGTTCGGAAAAGAAATCTTCCCACGAATCGTGAACTCGATGAAAGCCTTTCATAAACTCTCCATCTGCTTCCACAACACGCCCACGCGACGACTCCAGGGTAGCTATCGCAACATCCTCCGCACAGAGACCTGCATCCAGCTTGCCTTCGTCAGTGCTAGCTGCATGTTTGTCAGGTTTTGCCACCGGATCCGGTATGACTCTCTTTGCTTTGGTACCACATTCCGATTTGTCCGGTATACCGACGTCCGATTTGGTACCGGATACCGGATGATTCGGTGCGATATGATGTTTCTTGTTGCTTGTACGATTCTCACTTGAGAGATCATCCAGCTCTGCGGAAGCCTCATGTTGAGCAAGCTGCAGCGGGATGCCTTCCTCATCATCGTCATCGCCTTCGCAGCTGTCCTGGTACTCCTCCTCCGATACGCTCGCGCCATCGCTCGAACTTTCCAACGTCATCATACTGGCCTGTGCAATTGAATACGCCAGCCGCTTCTTACGTGGCGCTCGGTGCTTCCGCGTTGACACTTCAGTCCCGGTGGCTTCACGTACCACTGAACCTCTCTTATTCCTTGAGCTGCGGGGAGGGGTGGCTATCGCCGCTACACCATCCTCATGTTGGCCGCTTGCAGAGGGCATCAGCGGCGCGGGCTGCGGACTTGGTTGATCGGCCTTCTCGCTGTCTGGTGCTGTCTTCTGGCCCGTAACTGGATAGCTACCCCCCGCTCCATCGTCGTCCGCGATTGTAGAGGCACGGGTTTGGTGGGCTTGCGGTTTTGTGATGACCTTCGTCAGTCGAGGCGAGTTCAGAACGGCCGGCTGGGCTGCTTTGTCATCTTCGTCTGCACATGCTCCCGATTCCAACTCGTTGGTACACTTCGGTTCCATTGGTTGGGTATTCGTGGATGCCTGCAGCGCCGAATCGGTGCCTGTCGGCGACGGCTTCGGCGTCGCTTGTCGCTGCTCCACAATAGCCTTAGATATACAGATATTCGATTAGTTTGGACTTCAAACGTGTCACACGTGCCACCTCAACGCTAAACCGACGAACCGTTTTGACAGTCCGCTGCGCAGTGCTGTCCTGCTGAAGCGCCTTCTTGAGCGCCGTTGCCGCCTGCCGTAGCGCCATCCTGGGCGCTCGCACCTCTCACTTCTCGATTCCCTCTCCCCTGTTCGATAGCTCTGGGCCACTCGCAGATTTCTTTCTAAATTTTGGAACTTATATCTTACGGTAAAATAAATATTACTGCCCTTTATTTGGACGCGCACGCCAGGATACATAGTACTACTGTCGTGATAATGGTACCGGAGCATAGGGCAGATTGGTACCGTACTCACAATATGTAGTACCGATTTCCGGTGGATATATCCGCACCCGTCCAACCTTGCGTTCGCGGTTGGTTGAAGCAATGCCGTCGCCCGTCTGCCGTTCTCAGTATTCAGCTCCGTATTCAGTCCAAAACCCTCCGACCCGGCATGAAGAGCCACCAAGCCTCCAGAACGGCATGCGCGCAGCCCGGCTGCTCGTCATGCCCGTCCAATCCAGGTGCCCGTGAGCGTTGGGGCGCTCGCTGTCCCAAAGCAAGAGAGCATGCCAGCAGCGAGCGCCGCCAGCGCACTGAGCGGGGCCCTACGGCCACGACAGCCCCCTAGAAAGCGGCGGGAAGGACGAGAGAAAAAGATCGACCGACTGCAAGCAGCCACAGTATATGGCGCGGATGGGGGCCAATTTGACACGACGCGCGATTTGCGCAACAAGATACGCCAACTTCAACCATGCTCGTCGACGACGCCCCCAGCGATGGCTACGTGGCCACCTTGAAGCTGGCGGGCCGCGATCTTCCTCTTAGGGCAGGCTGGCTGGCTTAGTCCGGGTTGTCTGTCGAAACGCCGCCTTGTCCGGCATTCAGTCGGCGTCGGTATCAGTGACGGCGTACTCTCGGTAGAACGGGTCCAGCTCGAGCTGCGCCGCCGGCACAAGGTGGTCGCGCGCGCCCTCGCGGGACGCGCCACTCCTGCTCACGGCGGAAGAAGGATGAGCGCGCAGATGCGCGTTAGACATCGGAGCTGGGCAAGCCACGCACAGAGCGGGCGGCGACTGAAACCAGTGCAAGAACGAACCATTCGTCGTGGAGGCCGTCGCTGTTGACGGTCGGCAGCACCTTGAGCGGCCGGTGGATCCCGTAGCAGAACGAGCGGTGACTGGCGCAGCACGACAAAATGATCCCACACGTTAGAGATGCCCAATGGCTACGCTGCACTACGGTCCAAGACCAAACCGACCTTCGGTACGAGTTCTGGTGCTGCACGCTCGCGGACGACGTGCGGCATCGATACTGGCAGTACTGGAACACGGTGATCTCGGCCGGGTCACTGTAGACCGGATGGTTCGGGTCAGCGTGCGTCAAGTAGTCTCGCCGGATGCCGGTCTGAGAGACGCCAAGCACAAGGTGAAAAACAGGTCAAGGTCAGCTGGGGTCTTCACGTGGGGGGACTCAACGGGGCCTACACCAAATGAGCCGCACAAAGCTCTACGCAGCCTGCAGGCGCAACTGCCCAAGCGGCCATCACAGCAACACAAAACGTACGTTGAGGGGGTGCATGCAGCAGGATACGCAGTGCTCGAAGACGTCGCAGCAGTGGGGCGGATTCGTATCGCACCGGTCGCACGTGAACTGCTTTATCCGTGGAAGGCTCGCGTCGGTCTCGTTGCAGCAGCCAATCTTCGCCTTGTCCAGCTGCGACCGTGTGCACACATAGCCTAGCAGTAGCAGCAGCAGCAGCAGCAGCAGTACCAACAGCAACGTTAATACAGCCCATCCAGCAGCAACTGCATGGTCCAATGTACCTCGTACCCATAGAATCCGTTAGCAGCCTCACGCCTTGGACAGTGTTCTCGCAACGAAGCTCCGTGTTGTCCAGCTTCAGCCCGTCGCCTCCTTCACGCAGGAACATTTGACGACGTCCCGGCATCGGCGTGTCCACACGGTCCACAATAATGTGCGATCGGATTTTCTCTTCATCGAGCTCGTCCGCGCTAAGTAATCCAAACAAGCCGTGAATCTCCATCTGCATGTAGCCAAGCTACTGGATAGCTCACTTACCTCACTTTAGTCCCCCGGCCCGATGGGAACCGCATGCGTCCGATAGTGAGCACGATGTACGGCAGTGCGAACGCCAGGCCCAGTGCCAGCAGCAACCGCAGCGTGCTGATCTTCTTTCTAGGGTATACCGACAGGCGGATCGACTGCACCAGCCACCGGTCCACGAACGCGACGTAGCGCGGCACGCTGCGCTGCAGACACTGCAGGCCGCGCCTCCCCAGCTCCACGAACACCTGGCTCAGGAACATGACGGCCGCCATGAACTTCCGCCAGCGCGACTCACGCACGCGTCTGTCCTGCCGCGCGCGCTGCTCGGATGCCAGTCGGTGCTCGCCCTCGCGCATCAGCTCAGCCAAAACCTCGTCGTCCGTGTCGTCGTCCGCTCGGTTCACGCCGCGCACCATGCCGGCGGCGCAGGCATGAGAATGAATTGACTTGGGAAAACGTACTTAAGTAAGTTTGGGCAGCTGACGATTCGGCACCGCCTCTCATTGGATAAAAATCAAGCCTTGGAGCAACTTACTTACTAAAAATACGGTACATGTAGGCTCCCTACCACCGCACTTGATACGTGAGTTTTCAATACAGCTTGGCGTGCTTACGCTACTAATCGTTGTTATACATTTATCGATGTAAAGGATGCAGCTGGTGTCTCCTTTTTCAAGGCAACGCAAGTGCTTGAAAGTGCTTGAAACGCACGCACAACTGTAGTGGCGGGTTGAATTGCAGGAGGAGACTGCACCGTAAGTGGCCGAGTTTCTGTCTGCTGTGGAGACGGTGGCTGGATGCACTGGTGATGATGTGGACTGTGGCACCAGGGATTATGCCTACAGGTAGTTGGGGAGCGCGTGCCGGTCGCGCCACCGCAGGCTTAAGTGCAGCTTGCACTTTTATTGGGGGCTGTGCGATGATCAGAGAGTTTGGTGGTGTGAGCAACTTGAGGCTGCTTGCAAGACTTGAAAGGAATGGTGTGTGTCCGCGTGGGATATGAGTCTTAAGCTTTGTCGGTCTATGCTTGCACTTGTTTGGCTTTAATTGCATTGCCTCATAGCCCATGCTGAACAGCGCCACGGCGCTACATGTAGTTCCATCACGTATAAATGAGCCTAGCTTTGCTTCGATACTGTTGATTAGATGCCTCATCCGTGTCGACCATTCTGTCAGAGTTCCCATCTTTTTTATGTGAGCAGGACATCAGAAGAAATACTTGTTTATGGAGGGTAGTCACACCGGCCACCGCGAGTGAACTCGTCGAGGTTGGCTCATTATTAGAGACGATAAATCGCGCGTGTTGATCTCTTCCGTGGAGGGCTTCGACGTTTCCACTATTTATTTCGTTAATGCGTACTTCTTCCTGGCATGGTTCGAACTACAAGTTTTGCGAATTGCTTACACATAAGCCGATGGAGTTGTAGTGCCTGGTGATCTTCTATCGGAGACTTTCGATGCTGCTTTGCTAGTAGCGATTGCTACTGCAGTAGCCTACTGCTCCGAGCAATTCATAGATTTTAGGCCAATGAAACGGCTCCTTACTCGTCGGAGGGCAGCACCTACTTAAGTACACAGTATCGCTTCTATAGTGAACATAAGTCAGTCTGAACAGTCTGTATGGAACGAAAAATAGCAATTCCTGAAAAAGTAGCCGATCAACTAACGTTTTGGTTGGGAGCGCCACATAAAACTTACGTAAGGTGGGAGAATGAGGTTGCCCAAATCAGTGTACGCGTCGTGTAAGTGAAGTGTACCACATACTGAGCTCTTCAACTTCAGCTTGGCACGAGCACCTGCGCAAAGTTATCAAAGGTTGCGAACAGCACAGCCGGAATACCAAGCCTGACAGGAAGACACACGCAGTAGCCTCCCAGCTGCGGGTAAACGTGCTCCGGGAGAAACAACTGCGCACCTTGTACTTGTGTTTGTCGCAGCCCATGCCAACGGGCTCAGCGAAGCCATGGCCAATGCCCGTGACGAATACGAATAAAGGTCAGCGCCGTTTTCGTCGCGAATAACCACACGAACAGCATCAACAGAAGCTTTCCGGGGGCGATGTTTCCCAGGATGACCCACTTTAACGCATTGGGGCGATCTTCTGGACGGTCGAGCGAGTTGAACTAGAGCATGAAAAAGTTGGAACTCTCGCGAATCGGCTTGATGAGCAAGAGGAAACCCAGCATGATGAAAACGTCTCCCCATGCTCGAGCAATATCTACATATTGCATTTGAATCACATTCATTCAGAACATCTCGGTCCATGGTATCCAGCTTTGACCACCATTGGCACAATGTAGGCAGCGAAGTCCTGCAGCTTCCGCGTGTAGTTGACCTTGAACTTGGATGATCTGCTCGTCAAGAAGTAGCCCTTCTCGTCGACTTCGCAAAACCAGCGGCGAATGAGCCCGACCACGGACACCAGTATCATCAAGCCAAGCTTGGGCAGCTGCATGATCCAAAAGTAGGCTCGCGCAGCCACTGCGGCTCGTAGAAGCAGGTCAACAGCAGCAGTACTCCCGCGTAAATGATCATGCCAATCAGGAACGCCAAGTCAAAGGTTTTGTGCCACTTAACCGCGGGCTGCGAGTACATGCTTTGCTGTACGGAGCCATACTCGGCAGCTCACGCTGCGGGAGTTCAGAGGGACTTGGCACTCTCCCGACAATACGCAGTAAAGCGTAGCACAGTATCAAAGCAACCACTGGCAGCGCGACGAGCACGATTGCTTCCGCCGCAGTCAGTTCGTGCTCCCAATTGTTCGGGGCGTAAGCAGATACCGTCGATGCTTTTGTGTTCGCCAGAGCGTAGTAAAACAGCAATGAGCTTCTTGGCCGGCCAAGAAGCCAAGAAATGAAGGAAATGAAGGCGTCTCCCCTGCCAAGCGATGCTGATCGTAGCGCCAACGGTAACATACACAGAGGCCACAGCACCTGATGCGATTCATACTCCTCTGGTCATGGCTGTTTGTGGCACTGTTGTCTATGCTGTCGCTGAACGTGAGTAAGTTTAATCAAGAGTTGTTGTGTTCCTAGCACAGTGGAAGACGACGATCTTCGCAAACAAAAACTAACCTCGGATACTTATGCTTATATGCTCCTGGAGGCTCTACGAAGCGTGCTATGTCGAAGTACATGATTTACCCTGGGAAATCAGAAAGCAACAGTAGGATGGGCATACATCGTCGACATATATCTTCTGACGTGACTGAAAGGAATTTAAGAGTTTGAGAACGCTATTAGAAGCTGAGAACAAGATACGCATTGCCTCAAAGTGCTCGCACGTTATTCATGATCGTGAACATTGGTGTACATTGTTGAAGTTTCACGTTAGATGCAATATATACAATGGTGCAGGCAAACTCAAAGGGAGCTCATACTCCGAAGTCAGCCAAATGCTACCGGCTAATAGTACCTAGCGCCTCTGGACTAGACCTGCACTGAAGTAAAAAACAAAAACATCCCTTGTTGATGAAATACAAGTACTGTGCTGTGCTGTGTTTTGCCAACATCGGAGGCGTCAGTCTCTTTTTTTCATTCCCAGTCGTATCCGAACTACACAAACGTTTACCTTAAAGATGTACAGTACACGGGATCTATTACGGGGCCAGAGAAAACGTACTTAATACTGATCTAAAAGTTCTAAAGTAAAATACGAAATGACAAGCGTTTCCGAGAAATTGATCTAAAATTGCAATAAATTACCGGAGCCAGTGAAATTTACAAATATACTGAAATCAAGTCATTAGCTCTAGCACTGCTGCGCCAGTCAATTAGAAACTTGGTGCGCAGCCAAATCGAAGCTATCCCTGCCACCACAGTCCCAGTTTCACCATGGAGCACGAAGGCTACAGCTTCTACCGCCAGCGCGTCGTCGAAGAGACCGGCACTACCTACTACATTTGCTCCCGTTACCGGGCTGGTTGTAAGGCTCGTCTTATTGTCCGGGACAATGATGCGAGGGCACGCGACGACCACACCTGCGACGAAGTGGTAGAGGTGACTCAAGAAGACTCTGCTATCACCGATGTGCGGGCTGAGATGAGGACCGCTCTCCAAGAAGCAAGCCTCGCCAATCTTTCCCTTCCGTCCAGCCTGATTTGGGAGCGCGTCATGCGCTCCTTTCGCGATGCCTACCCAAGCGAAACGCTGAACACGATCCCGAGGCTGCCCAGCATCTCCATCATCAAGTACACGAGGGCGCAAGCTACGGTAAGCGACGCGTTCCGCGCCATTGAGAGCGTTCCGACCAGGAACGTTGCTGAAGATGACAATCAGCCTTTCCTGCAGTTCAGTGTGGTCCACACCGTTGGGTGTGGACAACACCGATACCTCGGTTTTGGTCGCCCAGACCTCGTCCGATTGCTGCGCTACTCTAGCTCCGCGCTCTACATCGACGGCATGTTCAAGATGGTGCCTCGGCCCTTCACGCAGTGCCTGATGGTGATGGTCAAGGACCCAGGTGTGGACGTGTACGTACCCGCTATGTATGCTGCTCGATTCCAAACAGCAGGAGGTGTACTGGAACGCTCTCAACTACGTGATCATCCAGACAGGTCGCCTGTTGGAGCCAGCGACCGTCACCTGCGACTTTGAACGCGGTCTTATGAACTGTTAGAAGTAGATGAAGCATGCATGTACGGCCTCTCTATTGAACGCGTGCCAGACGCGTTTAGGCCCCCCGCCGTGGGCCTCGTCAGTGGCTTTACCAATCGAGAAGTGAGCTCTCTCTCTCTACGTGCCCTCCTGGGCGGTCGCCCCTACGAACCTTCTAGAATCCTCCTAAAGATCTTCGTGGGTACGCCTCTGATGTCGTAACCGTGTACCCCCACCACGGGGTTACACCTACGTGCCTGCAGCACTTCCAACACTCCCCCCCCCCCCCCCCGACAACAGGAGTCCGTGTCCGCGCAGATCCCGCGCAGCCCTCCTTATCTTGCCGTCCTTGTCTTGCCGTCCTTGACGCTCCGCTTGCGTGCATCCACGGCGCTCGCCTCAGTCCTTCACCGGATCTCGTTCCTGGCGTTCCAGCTGCCGCTCGGCTCGCCCATCGAGCCTCTTGACCTTGGAGTCGTTGTCCTTGTTCTTGTACTTTCTTGTCCTTGGCACCTTCCAGCGCTCGCGCACGCCTCGCGTTGCCGAGTCGCCTTGCTGTCGGCCGCCGCCTACGCGCGTCCGCGGTCATCTTGCCGCCCTCGCGCGCGCTCTGTAAACCGCTCCTTGGGTCGGCCACCGGGCGCTGCCGGCCTTACTGCCGCGCGTCCACCGGTCCCTGGCGCCCATTTATCTCGCCAACTTGCCCGTCATGCGTCCGCGGTGTCGTTCCGCCCTCGCACCGGCCTTGATCTTCAGCACCTTCGTCTGCACCATCACCATGAGCATCTGCGTGCTCCCCCTGGCCTTCGTAGCCGTGAGCACCTCGTGCTCCCCCTGAGCTTGAGTCTCCTTCCTCCATCGACCTCCGTCGATCAGTCGTCACCGCACACACCATCTCCTCCGTCGCGCATCGGCACTCGGCCGCCCCTTTCGCGAGCGTCCAGACCAACGCCGTGCCGATCCACAGGGTGCACTAGCGCCATCTCGCTCTTCGACTCCCGTGACTTGTACACCACGCCCTCGCATCTGGGCGGGTCCTCCATCGTCGCTGCGAGTCAGCACCAGCACTTGCCCTCGATCGTGCTCCTCGCGTCGATCGCGCCGAGCCGTTTGGGCTCATAACCTGTTAAACTAGTGCACTTGGCGCGTAGTGATCAAAAGAGAAAGTGATTCATTTATGCCTGCGCTCTTCTAGTTCTTGCTGCGCAGTTAACCCACGGTTTACCCACGAGAGGTACTTCAATGACTACACATCCTTGCTCATCTTCCAACACTCCTTCCCTGTGCAGTCCAGGACTAGCTGTTGCTCACCAGCCCAATCTTCTCGCGCAGGTCGAGGACGCGTTCACTTGGGAGCGCTTTAGTGAGCAGATCCGCAAGCATGCCCTTGGTGCCCACGAACGTCGGTGCTAAAATGCCTTTGTCGGTGTAGTCTCGCACGAACTTGAGCTTGATGTCGACGTGTTTAGCCCTCCCTGAGCTCACCTCGTTAGTGATCTGCTTTATCGCCGCCTTGCTATCCATCTTCATGACGCTTGGCCTCTCCACGCTCAGACCGACTTCAGTGAACAGCTCATGTAGCCAAAGCACCGCTTGTCCTCCGACTGATGCAGCCACAAATTCCGCCTCAGCGGTCGAGAGCGCCACAGCCGTCTGCTTCTTGGACTGCCAGTCCACGGTCTTGCCATTCACCTGCACGATCATCCCGCTTACCGATTTGCGTTCTTCGACGTCTCCTGCAAAGTCGGCGTCCGACCAGCAGCACACTCGCACTTGGGCGTCCCCAGATGGGTTACCGGACAATTGCAGTTTCAGGTGACGTGATCCACTGAGATAGCGAGCGATACGCTTTGCCAACTTCCAGTCTTGAACTGTCGGGTCATGCGTCCGTCTCGTGGCACGGTGAACAGCGAACATCACATCCGGCCTCGTGTCGCGCGCGATCCAGAGCAAACTCCCCACCAAGGACTGAAAGTCCCTCACAGTGACAACTTTGCCGTCACTCCCAACTGTAGCAGGCAGCAGGTCATTGCTGGCACCAGTGAATGGCTCGTTCACTCCAATTGGCCGTCGCACACTGTTTGCATTCTCCAGTCCATGTGTCTTCAGCATGTCCACGATCGCATGTTCCTGATCCACGGTGTATCCGTACTCGTCGTCATGCTCGATTCGCATCCCCAAGAACATTGAGACTCTCCCCAGGTCCTTTAGCTCCAGGACCGCCATTTCACTGAAGAATGCATCAATCCGAGCCTCCGTCGTGGCTGTCACTAGCAAATCGTCCACGTATGTCCCGACAACAGTGATGCCATCACTGTCCGCCTTAACGTAGACGCACGAGTCAGCCAGGCACTGCGAGAAACCACGACTCAGTAGCACTTTGTGCAGCAACTTCCGCCACAGCCGCCCGGACTGCTTTAGCCCGTAGATGCTCCTTCCGAGCAGCAGTCCCAATTGGCTCACGTCGTCAACGCCAAGTTCAGCGAGGTCTTCCGCAGTAAACTCCATTCCATCAGGGATGTACAGGCAGATCTCCAACCCGTCTTCAGTCGGCGCTTTCACGAACGCACTGGGCACATCGCCGTGCCGTGCAGGCACACCCCAAATCCTCGCGGTGACCAGCACCACCTTGCCACTTGGCAATTCCATCACAGCTGCAAAGGTGAGCAAGTAGTCGACTCCAAATTCTTGCTCGTTTCCGCATGCCACGAGCCGCGCCTTGTAGCGTTCAATCTTCCCATCGCTCATTCGCTTCTTCTTGTAGACCCATTTAGTATGGAGCCGAGGGGCACCAGGCGCCACCTTCACCACTTTCCAAGTGTTGTTTTCCTCCAGTGACTTGAGTTCTTCACGCTCTGCAGCGCGCCACTTGTCACTTTCCGCGCTCCGGCGCGCTGCCCGAAAGCTAGTAGGTTCCTTCTCATCCGCGCGCGCGTCTTAGCTGGACACAGCGCTTGCCGCAAGCGCTCCTTCCGGCTGCCGGTCATTCAGGCTGTCTTCACCATCAGCTTCTCTGCGACGTAGCGACTTCTTTTTCTTTCGACTCGACCGCCGTAGCTGCGGCTTCTTGGCCCCCGTGTCGCTGGCCGTTGCATCCTCCAACGTACTTGTCGCTGCCTCCTCGGTGCCAGCGCTGTTGTCATTTTCATTGCTGTTGATCGCCTCCACTGCCTCCTCAGCAGCGAGTTCCTGTGTAATCTGATCACTTGCCCCCTGATCCAGTGTTTCGATGTTCTTCACATGGCGTGTCACTATCACTTTGCGGGCTTGTGGTAAGTATACTCGATACCCCTTCGTCTCGTCACTCTTGCCAACCACGATGCCTGCTTGTGACCTTTTCTTCAGGTTGTTCTTGTTCGTGTCCACGAAGACAGCACACGCAGACCCAAACACGACGACATCTTGCAGACTAGGTGCTTGTCCAGTCAGCATCTCCAGCGGCGACGTGCGACCGTCATTTGCACGGGTTGGGCTGCGATTCAGGATGTATGCTGCATACTCAGCAGCATCTCCCCAGAAAGTGATAGGCAAGTCCGACGCAAACAGCATGCAGCGCACCATATTCATCACCGTCCGATGCATCCTTTCTGCCTTTCCGTTTGCTGCTTGATTCTTGGCTTCGCTTTCTGGCGCACAACACCAGCGCTCCTGCAGAACTCGTCCACGTTGTTGTACTCAGCACCGCCGTCAGTGCGCAGCACATGAACTTTACACGCGAAGCGCTTCTCGAACCAGTTCAGAAAGTGCTCAAAGTGCTTCGCAGCCTTGTCCTTCGTGCGTGCCAAGAAGATCCTGCAGTAGTTCGACTTGTGATCCACGAAGTTGACCAGATACCGATTCCCGCGACGGTCTCGCGGGGTGATCGGCCCCTTCAGGTCGCTGCAGATCACACTCCCCACGCGGTCCACTGGAGCGTGAGCCCCTGTATCCTCCTTCGGCTGCGTCGCACGAGTCTGTTTGCCTTCTGCACACGTGCTACAGGTGGCCCGCTCGTGATTGGTGATCTCTATCCCCGAAGCTGGATCTTTTGCAATCCGCTCAATAGTGTCGTATGCCAAGTGTCCGAACCTCGCGTGAAAGCCCATCAGGGTGTCCTTGTGCAGCGACTGCGGCGAGCTGGGACTGCTGAGCACCACGCTCATGACGACTTCCTTCATTTGCTGCACTGGAGCCTTCTTGCACTCCACCCGTGCAACAAGTACATTATCCTTAATGTCCGTATAGAACACCACACGCGCAGGGTCGCCCTTTGTCACAGCCATGCCTCCCTTCAACTCAGCCAATTTGCAACCCATTTGCAGCAGAGAGCAGTACGCAATCAGATTTCTGGCCAGTTTGGGGGCGTAGTAGACGTTGCTGAGCTCCACTTCAGCCTGGATTCCATCCACCACGGCATGAAGAATAACGGTTCCCTTGAGCGTCACCTTCAGCCCGGTACCATCAGGTTGCAAACTCTCCTGGACATCGTGGCACTTCGAAGCTCCAGTCAGCAGCGTCTTGTCGTTCCTGCTGGCACCACTGTCCAGAATCCAGTCGTCCGAGCGAAGGCTCTGTGGCTCACTTGCTACCGTCAACGCCCACTTCACCTTGCTGGTATCGCCGCTGCTCTTCTGCTCTCGCCCAGGGCAGTCGCGACGGATGTGGCCGGGCTTGCCACACTTGTGGCACTTCCTGCTGTCCGTCAGTACGCTTACTGTCTCCTTCCTGACGCCCTTGTACAGCTTCTCTTCATCCTTCAATGCTTGCGCCCACGTCACGAGTTCGCTTGTCTGTTGCAATGGGTCCGGTCGCGTAGGATCGTACTTAGCCAGCATTGCAATCTTCAGATCCGAGTCGGCGTACTTCACCACGTTCTCTAGTACCAGAGACGGCGAAGCATTGGTTGCGCCCATGAGCGCATTGAGATAGAGGAAATGCTCGTTCCAGCTGCGAGTGCTCTCCTTCTTCGACGCAAACATCTTCATCGCCTGTTGATTGGAGATCTGCACCCGAAATACAGCGTTCATCTGCTCCATGATGAACCACAGGTTCGGCTGCGCAGCCCACCATCGTTGAACGTGCTGCTGAAAGTATCGCTCTGCTTTTCCACGTAGATGCTCGGCGAACTTGTTGACCTTTGCCCTCTCAGCCCAGCGGTAGCCGTGTGCCAACTCAGCCATTTCGACTTGCTCAATAAAGAGCAGTGCCCATTGCTCGAACCCAGCTCCGAGGCCTCTGTAGACCTCGTTACTATCGAATTGACGCACAGCCAGCTTCGATTCCTTCGCTGGGGGGACACGTGGCTGGCCTGGTGTGGCGACGGGGTGCGGCTGAGCTTGAACGGGCGGTGGACGATACGCCTGGTACTGTGGCGCCCCTCGATGGTGCTCTGGCTGCACCAAGTAGCCCCCTCTAGCCCAAGCACCGGGTGTTTGGACAACGAGGCCGACGTGGCCACCTCCGAGTTCGTCGAGATGCATCTGCTGCAAGCCGAGACTACCACCTTCCTCCATGGCCTGGCGAAAGACACTGCGTTTGAGTGGCTGAAGATGACAATTAGCCTTTCCTGCAGTTCAGTGTGGTCCACACCGTTGGGTGTGGACAACACCGATACCTCGGTTTTGGTCGCCCAGACCTCGTCCGATTGCTGCGCTACTCTAGCTCCGCGCTCTACATCGACGGCACGTTCAAGATGGTGCCTCGGCCCTTCACGCAGTGCCTGATGGTGATGGTCAAGGACCCAGGTGTGGACGTGTACGTACCCGCTATGTATGCTGCTCGATTCCAAACAGCAGGAGGTGTACTGGAACGCTCTCAACTACGTGATCATCCAGACAGGTCGCCTGTTGGAGCCAGCGACCGTCACCTGCGACTTTGAACGCGGTCTTATGAACGCGGTGACAGACCAGTTCCCGCTTGTCAAGATCGTCGGGTGCGTCTTCCACTGGAAGCAGGCACTTCGTCGGAAGATGATCGAGCTTCGGATCCCTCAGTCCCAGATCGCCGCTGCCCTCGCCCCGAATGTCCTCGATATCCTGACCATCATTCCTGTGGACCAAATCGCTGACAAGGTACTGATTTCCTGTTACATGATTTGGGATTTAGTTTTTGGAGTTCTAAATTTTATTTTTTGTTTAGGGTATCAGATTCGTGCGCAGCCGGATTGTTGAGACCGGCGCCAAGACGAAGTGGGATTCGTTCTGGCGTTACTTCCGTAACACTTGGATGCAATCTTACGGAGCTGATCTCTGGAACGTCGACAGCATGGTCGCATCTGGCGTCGACCTGCAGAATCGTACGAACAACCCGCTAGAAAGCTACGATAGAGCTTTTGGCGACCGCTTCTCGGTCAAGCACCCGAGCCTGCTGTCCTTCGTCGAGACCGCCAAGGAAGAAGGGCGTCGCTTCGTGCAGCTGATTGAGGACGTGAAGCAGAACCGCCGTGAACCTCCTCAGCATGCTCAGTACGTGGAGCCCCATATCCCTGCTGAGTTTGAACAGTTTGAGTGATACCACGCTCACCCCGCCCGGATTGTCCTAATTAGCTCTGCTCTAATTGTCCTAATTGGAACTGCCCTAATTGATCGGATGCGGCTGCTCTAATTGTCTTCACAGTGTTTCTTCTGTTCTAATTACCGATCTAATAACTGCAAGTTTCCTGAAAAGATTGTAGCTGTATTAGTGCGTTTAGAGCAGTTTTAGAACACTTTTTAGGGACGTTTTAACCGGCGCCTCTATTACACAGAACGATGACTAGTTATACTTCACCTCAAGGTTTCATGTGAGAATTGCTCGCACAAAGTTATTTTACAAACAGCATTGAAATCGGAGAAAGTTGTTTGCAGGAACTCGTATAGCGCACAATCGCTGGTAAAACTTGGACGACCCCGCTACGGGTTTGTCGACTGCAATGAGTCCGTCAGCCTTCGAGGAGAAAGCTCGACGAGCTCGACACTCTGGAGAACATCTGACACCGCAGTTATTAATACGAAAGGACATCTGCTCTTCTTATTACCCCCCCCCCCCTCGCCCCCCTCTCTCCCACCGAGACCAAAGAAGGCTAGCTATGCTAACGTATCATTGGCGTGCGCCCTATCCGATCTCGACAGTTTTAGAGGACTTAAAAGAATCAGCTGTGCACTTAACGCAGGGGAGGCTAGCGGACCATTACTTGGCACTTAGATTTGACTATGTGAGAAAATGTTCACAAATCCTGTCTAAGACGATCATAGTTGATACAGCTAGTATCGGGAAGCCATGAACTTCTACAGATTGTCACCCTCTAATTTTACGGTACCGACGGTACTGTAAGGTTATGCAAAAACAGGGCATTAGTGTACACACAATTTGAAGCCCCTTTCGGTGGTTTCGCGGTACCTGACGTTTAAACGTAAAGTTCCGCGGGCATTGTGTCGGTTTGATAGAAGTTATCACGTCTGGATTTTTTATCTAATTTTAGTCGCCATACATAGATATTTGCGGCTATTTTAGTAAACTGCGATACAAAGTATTTTTGAGTATCTATCGACTTCCTGGGCACGCAATACATTTATAAATTGAAGTTTCGAAAGTGGGGCATACACACCGAAAGGATTTTTAACAAGTGCCTGGGGGAAGCCGCTCTACAGGGCTGCTGCTCTGCGAGCCAACCGGGGCTGGCAGAGCAGTCCAGAGTCTCTACTAGAGCCACAGGGCGCCAGAGGCGACTGCAGCGAAGAAAGCTCCTTCTCTCAGTCGCCATTTCGGAATTCACCTCCAAGCCCCCCCCCCCCCCCTCTAAGCCCAACAACCCACATCGCTCCGGCCCCACGCGGCCCAACACCAACCGTCCCAGCTCTCAACACCCCGTGAGCACTCTCCGCCTCGACCATTCTCTCGACCCGGCACTCGGCGTGCCGAGGGCCTGGCCATGCAGCGTGCGGATCTTGCTTACGGATGTCCCATCGACCCGGCACTCGGTCTCTCCACCCGTTTCGGTTCGGCTCTACGCATCGGCCGACTTTCGTCGTTACAACACGTGTCCATGTCGGACCGTGTTGCGACCACCACGGGACAATGGAGCAGCTGGCGCCTTCCCATCGACGTGGACGAGCCCGGACTGACCCCGCAGCAGTTTGGTGCCCGCACCGTTAACCTGGTACGGATGCACTTCGTCGACTCGGCCAATGAAGAGGATATCCCCGAAGTCCTGGCTGGTACTTGTATCGGCTGAACGAACCGCGGACGACCGCGCTCCCGTTGATGGGGTCGATCCCTACGCCCCCCCCCCCCCCCCCCCCGGCTGGTACTTGTATCGGCTGAACGAACCGCGGACGACCGCGCTCCCGTTGATGGGGTCGATCCCTACGCCCCCCCCCCCCCCCCCCCCCCAGCTCAATGACAGCACGGTCGTCCTCATGACCTGCATCGCGCGCAGGGGATTAAGGCTCGTCGTGCTACGCTGATGGCCACGGACGACGTCGGTCGGTACACGCAAGAGCTGTTGACGCTTGTGTGCTGCGTGACGGGGCTACGCCTTCGAGTGCTCCGCAAGTTTGAGAGACGCCTAAAACGGGCGCTGCTTGACTTCAGACTGCCCGTTGGGGGCGACGACTTCGAGCGCTACGAATACATCTCCTACAATGCTGGGCAAGAGGGCACAATTTTTGCGATTATCCGCAGCGTCATGCAGCAGTTCACATTACATGAGTGCCGGCGTGCCGAGGGCCTGGCCATGCAGCGTGCGGATCTTGCTTACGGATGTCCCATCCTCAACCCTACCCCTTCTGTCGAGCTGCCACAGCTGGACGACGAAGTGGAACAGATGCTACGGGAGTTCGAGGACGACTGGCACCGCCAAGCACAGCCGCCGTCAGTCGTGGACATCTCCGGCGCTGCCCCTAGCAGCCAGGAGGCGCCGCCTCCGCCCGCACCCGCTCCGCCTGCACCGGTGCCCACTCCTCCCGCGCCCGCTCTGCGTGCTGATGGTGGCATAAGTTATCACGACTGGATTTTTTATCTAATTTTAGTCGCCATACATAGATATTTGCGGCTATTTTAGTAAACTGCGATACAAAGTATTTTTGAGTATCTATCGACTTCCTGGGCACGCAATACATTTATAAATTGAAGTTTCGAAAGTGGGGCATACACACCGAAAGGATTTTTAACAAGTGCCTGGGGGAAGCCGCTCTACAGGGCTGCTGCTCTGCGAGCCAACCGGGGCTGGCAGAGCAGTCCAGAGTCTCTACTAGAGCCACAGGGCGCCAGAGGCGACTGCAGCGAAGAAAGCTCCTTCTCTCAGTCGCCATTTCGGAATTCACCTCCAAGCCCCCCCCCCCCTCTAAGCCCAACAACCCACATCGCTCCGGCCCCACGCGGCCCAACACCAACCGTCCCAGCTCTCAACACCCCGTGAGCACTCTCCGCCTCGACCATTCTCTCGACCCGGCACTCGGCGTGCCGAGGGCCTGGCCATGCAGCGTGCGGATCTTGCTTACGGATGTCCCATCGACCCGGCACTCGGTCTCTCCACCCGTTTCGGTTCGGCTCTACGCATCGGCCGACTTTCGTCGTTACAACACGTGTCCATGTCGGACCGTGTTGCGACCACCACGGGACAATGGAGCAGCTGGCGCCTTCCCATCGACGTGGACGAGCCCGGACTGACCCCGCAGCAGTTTGGTGCCCGCACCGTTAACCTGGTACGGATGCACTTCGTCGACTCGGCCAATGAAGAGGATATCCCCGAAGTCCTGGCTGGTACTTGTATCGGCTGAACGAACCGCGGACGACCGCGCTCCCGTTGATGGGGTCGATCCCTACGCCCCCCCCCCCCCCCCCCCCAGCTCAATGACAGCACGGTCGTCCTCATGACCTGCATCGCGCGCAGGGGATTAAGGCTCGTCGTGCTACGCTGATGGCCACGGACGACGTCGGTCGGTACACGCAAGAGCTGTTGACGCTTGTGTGCTGCGTGACGGGGCTACGCCTTCGAGTGCTCCGCAAGTTTGAGAGACGCCTAAAACGGGCGCTGCTTGACTTCAGACTGCCCGTTGGGGGCGACGACTTCGAGCGCTACGAATACATCTCCTACAATGCTGGGCAAGAGGGCACAATTTTTGCGATTATCCGCAGCGTCATGCAGCAGTTCACATTACATGAGTGCCGGCGTGCCGAGGGCCTGGCCATGCAGCGTGCGGATCTTGCTTACGGATGTCCCATCCTCAACCCTACCCCTTCTGTCGAGCTGCCACAGCTGGACGACGAAGTGGAACAGATGCTACGGGAGTTCGAGGACGACTGGCACCGCCAAGCACAGCCGCCGTCAGTCGTGGACATCTCCGGCGCTGCCCCTAGCAGCCAGGAGGCGCCGCCTCCGCCCGCACCCGCTCCGCCTGCACCGGTGCCCACTCCTCCCGCGCCCGCTCTGCGTGCTGATGGTGGCATAAGTTATCACGACTGGATTTTTTATCTAATTTTAGTCGCCATACATAGATATTTGCGGCTATTTTAGTAAACTGCGATACAAAGTATTTTTGAGTATCTATCGACTTCCTGGGCACGCAATACATTTATAAATTGAAGTTTCGAAAGTGGGGCATACACACCGAAAGGATTTTTAACAAGTGCCTGGGGGAAGCCGCTCTACAGGGCTGCTGCTCTGCGAGCCAACCGGGGCTGGCAGAGCAGTCCAGAGTCTCTACTAGAGCCACAGGGCGCCAGAGGCGACTGCAGCGAAGAAAGCTCCTTCTCTCAGTCGCCATTTCGGAATTCACCTCCAAGCCCCCCCCCCCCTCTAAGCCCAACAACCCACATCGCTCCGGCCCCACGCGGCCCAACACCAACCGTCCCAGCTCTCAACACCCCGTGAGCACTCTCCGCCTCGACCATTCTCTCGACCCGGCACTCGGCGTGCCGAGGGCCTGGCCATGCAGCGTGCGGATCTTGCTTACGGATGTCCCATCGACCCGGCACTCGGTCTCTCCACCCGTTTCGGTTCGGCTCTACGCATCGGCCGACTTTCGTCGTTACAACACGTGTCCATGTCGGACCGTGTTGCGACCACCACGGGACAATGGAGCAGCTGGCGCCTTCCCATCGACGTGGACGAGCCCGGACTGACCCCGCAGCAGTTTGGTGCCCGCACCGTTAACCTGGTACGGATGCACTTCGTCGACTCGGCCAATGAAGAGGATATCCCCAAAGTCCTGGCTGGTACTTGTATCGGCTGAACGAACCGCGGACGACCGCGCTCCCGTTGATGGGGTCGATCCCTACGCCCCCCCCCCCCCCCCCCCCCAGCTCAATGACAGCACGGTCGTCCTCATGACCTGCATCGCGCGCAGGGGATTAAGGCTCGTCGTGCTACGCTGATGGCCACGGACGACGTCGGTCGGTACACGCAAGAGCTGTTGACGCTTGTGTGCTGCGTGACGGGGCTACGCCTTCGAGTGCTCCGCAAGTTTGAGAGACGCCTAAAACGGGCGCTGCTTGACTTCAGACTGCCCGTTGGGGGCGACGACTTCGAGCGCTACGAATACATCTCCTACAATGCTGGGCAAGAGGGCACAATTTTTGCGATTATCCGCAGCGTCATGCAGCAGTTCACATTACATGAGTGCCGGCGTGCCGAGGGCCTGGCCATGCAGCGTGCGGATCTTGCTTACGGATGTCCCATCCTCAACCCTACCCCTTCTGTCGAGCTGCCACAGCTGGACGACGAAGTGGAACAGATGCTACGGGAGTTCGAGGACGACTGGCACCGCCAAGCACAGCCGCCGTCAGTCGTGGACATCTCCGGCGCTGCCCCTAGCAGCCAGGAGGCGCCGCCTCCGCCCGCACCCGCTCCGCCTGCACCGGTGCCCACTCCTCCCGCGCCCGCTCTGCGTGCTGATGGTGGCATAAGTTATCACGACTGGATTTTTTATCTAATTTTAGTCGCCATACATAGATATTTGCGGCTATTTTAGTAAACTGCGATACAAAGTATTTTTGAGTATCTATCGACTTCCTGGGCACGCAATACATTTATAAATTGAAGTTTCGAAAGTGGGGCATACACACCGAAAGGATTTTTAACAAGTGCCTGGGGGAAGCCGCTCTACAGGGCTGCTGCTCTGCGAGCCAACCGGGGCTGGCAGAGCAGTCCAGAGTCTCTACTAGAGCCACAGGGCGCCAGAGGCGACTGCAGCGAAGAAAGCTCCTTCTCTCAGTCGCCATTTCGGAATTCACCTCCAAGCCCCCCCCCCCCCTCTAAGCCCAACAACCCACATCGCTCCGGCCCCACGCGGCCCAACACCAACCGTCCCAGCTCTCAACACCCCGTGAGCACTCTCCGCCTCGACCATTCTCTCGACCCGGCACTCGGCGTGCCGAGGGCCTGGCCATGCAGCGTGCGGATCTTGCTTACGGATGTCCCATCGACCCGGCACTCGGTCTCTCCACCCGTTTCGGTTCGGCTCTACGCATCGGCCGACTTTCGTCGTTACAACACGTGTCCATGTCGGACCGTGTTGCGACCACCACGGGACAATGGAGCAGCTGGCGCCTTCCCATCGACGTGGACGAGCCCGGACTGACCCCGCAGCAGTTTGGTGCCCGCACCGTTAACCTGGTACGGATGCACTTCGTCGACTCGGCCAATGAAGAGGATATCCCCGAAGTCCTGGCTGGTACTTGTATCGGCTGAACGAACCGCGGACGACCGCGCTCCCGTTGATGGGGTCGATCCCTACGCCCCCCCCCCCCCCCCCCCCCCAGCTCAATGACAGCACGGTCGTCCTCATGACCTGCATCGCGCGCAGGGGATTAAGGCTCGTCGTGCTACGCTGATGGCCACGGACGACGTCGGTCGGTACACGCAAGAGCTGTTGACGCTTGTGTGCTGCGTGACGGGGCTACGCCTTCGAGTGCTCCGCAAGTTTGAGAGACGCCTAAAACGGGCGCTGCTTGACTTCAGACTGCCCGTTGGGGGCGACGACTTCGAGCGCTACGAATACATCTCCTACAATGCTGGGCAAGAGGGCACAATTTTTGCGATTATCCGCAGCGTCATGCAGCAGTTCACATTACATGAGTGCCGGCGTGCCGAGGGCCTGGCCATGCAGCGTGCGGATCTTGCTTACGGATGTCCCATCCTCAACCCTACCCCTTCTGTCGAGCTGCCACAGCTGGACGACGAAGTGGAACAGATGCTACGGGAGTTCGAGGACGACTGGCACCGCCAAGCACAGCCGCCGTCAGTCGTGGACATCTCCGGCGCTGCCCCTAGCAGCCAGGAGGCGCCGCCTCCGCCCGCACCCGCTCCGCCTGCACCGGTGCCCACTCCTCCCGCGCCCGCTCTGCGTGCTGATGGTGGCATAAGTTATCACGACTGGATTTTTTATCTAATTTTAGTCGCCATACATAGATATTTGCGGCTATTTTAGTAAACTGCGATACAAAGTATTTTTGAGTATCTATCGACTTCCTGGGCACGCAATACATTTATAAATTGAAGTTTCGAAAGTGGGGCATACACACCGAAAGGATTTTTAACAAGTGCCTGGGGGAAGCCGCTCTACAGGGCTGCTGCTCTGCGAGCCAACCGGGGCTGGCAGAGCAGTCCAGAGTCTCTACTAGAGCCACAGGGCGCCAGAGGCGACTGCAGCGAAGAAAGCTCCTTCTCTCAGTCGCCATTTCGGAATTCACCTCCAAGCCCCCCCCCCCCCTCTAAGCCCAACAACCCACATCGCTCCGGCCCCACGCGGCCCAACACCAACCGTCCCAGCTCTCAACACCCCGTGAGCACTCTCCGCCTCGACCATTCTCTCGACCCGGCACTCGGCGTGCCGAGGGCCTGGCCATGCAGCGTGCGGATCTTGCTTACGGATGTCCCATCGACCCGGCACTCGGTCTCTCCACCCGTTTCGGTTCGGCTCTACGCATCGGCCGACTTTCGTCGTTACAACACGTGTCCATGTCGGACCGTGTTGCGACCACCACGGGACAATGGAGCAGCTGGCGCCTTCCCATCGACGTGGACGAGCCCGGACTGACCCCGCAGCAGTTTGGTGCCCGCACCGTTAACCTGGTACGGATGCACTTCGTCGACTCGGCCAATGAAGAGGATATCCCCGAAGTCCTGGCTGGTACTTGTATCGGCTGAACGAACCGCGGACGACCGCGCTCCCGTTGATGGGGTCGATCCCTACGCCCCCCCCCCCCCCCCCCCCCCCAGCTCAATGACAGCACGGTCGTCCTCATGACCTGCATCGCGCGCAGGGGATTAAGGCTCGTCGTGCTACGCTGATGGCCACGGACGACGTCGGTCGGTACACGCAAGAGCTGTTGACGCTTGTGTGCTGCGTGACGGGGCTACGCCTTCGAGTGCTCCGCAAGTTTGAGAG
Source organism: Phytophthora vignae f. sp. vignae (assembly GCA_016169955.1). Taxonomy (NCBI): domain Eukaryota; phylum Oomycota; class Peronosporomycetes; order Peronosporales; family Peronosporaceae; genus Phytophthora; species Phytophthora vignae. The sequence continues at coordinate 204,523 of JABJUM010000028.1, read as the reverse complement.
ACGCCTAAAACGGGCGCTGCTTGACTTCAGACTGCCCGTTGGGGGCGACGACTTCGAGCGCTACGAATACATCTCCTACAATGCTGGGCAAGAGGGCACAATTTTTGCGATTATCCGCAGCGTCATGCAGCAGTTCACATTACATGAGTGCCGGCGTGCCGAGGGCCTGGCCATGCAGCGTGCGGATCTTGCTTACGGATGTCCCATCCTCAACCCTACCCCTTCTGTCGAGCTGCCACAGCTGGACGACGAAGTGGAACAGATGCTACGGGAGTTCGAGGACGACTGGCACCGCCAAGCACAGCCGCCGTCAGTCGTGGACATCTCCGGCGCTGCCCCTAGCAGCCAGGAGGCGCCGCCTCCGCCCGCACCCGCTCCGCCTGCACCGGTGCCCACTCCTCCCGCGCCCGCTCTGCGTGCTGATGGTGGCATAAGTTATCACGACTGGATTTTTTTATCTAATTTTAGTCGCCATACATAGATATTTGCGGCTATTTTAGTAAACTGCGATACAAAGTATTTTTGAGTATCTATCGACTTCCTGGGCACGCAATACATTTATAAATTGAAGTTTCGAAAGTGGGGCATACACACCGAAAGGATTTTTAACAAGTGCCTGGGGGAAGCCGCTCTACAGGGCTGCTGCTCTGCGAGCCAACCGGGGCTGGCAGAGCAGTCCAGAGTCTCTACTAGAGCCACAGGGCGCCAGAGGCGACTGCAGCGAAGAAAGCTCCTTCTCTCAGTCGCCATTTCGGAATTCACCTCCAAGCCCCCCCCCCCCCTCTAAGCCCAACAACCCACATCGCTCCGGCCCCACGCGGCCCAACACCAACCGTCCCAGCTCTCAACACCCCGTGAGCACTCTCCGCCTCGACCATTCTCTCGACCCGGCACTCGGCGTGCCGAGGGCCTGGCCATGCAGCGTGCGGATCTTGCTTACGGATGTCCCATCGACCCGGCACTCGGTCTCTCCACCCGTTTCGGTTCGGCTCTACGCATCGGCCGACTTTCGTCGTTACAACACGTGTCCATGTCGGACCGTGTTGCGACCACCACGGGACAATGGAGCAGCTGGCGCCTTCCCATCGACGTGGACGAGCCCGGACTGACCCCGCAGCAGTTTGGTGCCCGCACCGTTAACCTGGTACGGATGCACTTCGTCGACTCGGCCAATGAAGAGGATATCCCCGAAGTCCTGGCTGGTACTTGTATCGGCTGAACGAACCGCGGACGACCGCGCTCCCGTTGATGGGGTCGATCCCTACGCCCCCCCCCCCCCCCCCCCCCCAGCTCAATGACAGCACGGTCGTCCTCATGACCTGCATCGCGCGCAGGGGATTAAGGCTCGTCGTGCTACGCTGATGGCCACGGACGACGTCGGTCGGTACACGCAAGAGCTGTTGACGCTTGTGTGCTGCGTGACGGGGCTACGCCTTCGAGTGCTCCGCAAGTTTGAGAGACGCCTAAAACGGGCGCTGCTTGACTTCAGACTGCCCGTTGGGGGCGACGACTTCGAGCGCTACGAATACATCTCCTACAATGCTGGGCAAGAGGGCACAATTTTTGCGATTATCCGCAGCGTCATGCAGCAGTTCACATTACATGAGTGCCGGCGTGCCGAGGGCCTGGCCATGCAGCGTGCGGATCTTGCTTACGGATGTCCCATCCTCAACCCTACCCCTTCTGTCGAGCTGCCACAGCTGGACGACGAAGTGGAACAGATGCTACGGGAGTTCGAGGACGACTGGCACCGCCAAGCACAGCCGCCGTCAGTCGTGGACATCTCCGGCGCTGCCCCTAGCAGCCAGGAGGCGCCGCCTCCGCCCGCACCCGCTCCGCCTGCACCGGTGCCCACTCCTCCCGCGCCCGCTCTGCGTGCTGATGGTGGCATAAGTTATCACGACTGGATTTTTTATCTAATTTTAGTCGCCATACATAGATATTTGCGGCTATTTTAGTAAACTGCGATACAAAGTATTTTTGAGTATCTATCGACTTCCTGGGCACGCAATACATTTATAAATTGAAGTTTCGAAAGTGGGGCATACACACCGAAAGGATTTTTAACAAGTGCCTGGGGGAAGCCGCTCTACAGGGCTGCTGCTCTGCGAGCCAACCGGGGCTGGCAGAGCAGTCCAGAGTCTCTACTAGAACCACAGGGGCGCTAGAAGGCCTTCCGAATAAAAGATTGTACGGCAAATATACAGAAATATTAGTGCGGAATAACTTATTTTACGCGACCGTGAAAAGAGCGGAATAACTTACGGCTTGACTTTTTATAAAGTATTTTTCAGTCGTAAAAAACATTTTCAAATAAGTACGTTTTTTTCTGGATAATTACTTTTCTGGTGTTTCTGGATCTCCGCTGCATTTCTAGACGCCGCAAACCACTGGTTAGAACACCCTTACCATGGTTAACATGCTAGCATCCCCTAATTTGCCTTTTTCGTAGTGTCGTCCTCATTTTCGAATCAAGATGGAAACCAACAACCCGTTCACCACCCACCAAGTGTGCAGCTACGTCTTCAAGGCCGGCACGGATTCTCAAGGTGAGCCGACGTCGTACTTTTGTTGTCAATGCCCCGTCGTCAGAAAGCAAGCACCCAAAACCGGCTACAGTAACCTGTTCGACCACGTCCTGAAGCGCCACGTGGACTTCGTGGTGACCATGATGGCCAGCGGTACCAACACGGCTACCCTAGCCAGCTTCATCGACTAGAAGTCGCAGACGGTCTTCTGCTGGCTGGATTGGATCACGGCCTGTAACCGGCCTTTCACGTGGTGTAAGGATCCCATCGTGGCTAAGTACACGAACTTGGAGCACCTTTCGTCTGAGACGCTGCTTGAATACGCCCACGGGTCGAATTTGGCATCGGTTTGGGCTCCCTATCATCTTCGGTATCATGTTCGACGGGTGGACTTTCCATACCGAGCACTATCTCGCGGTGTATGCGGTTTTCAAGCACGACGGTCGTGCAGACAAGGTGCTGCTGGCTTTTGCGCCTTTGATCGACGATGACGCCACCGACCACTCCTCCTCGAGCCACGTGAAGTTCCTCGAAGGAATCCTCCTGTTCTTTGGTCAAGACATCTCTGATGTCGTCTACCTCGTCGGTGGCAACTGTGCCGTGAACACAAAGCTCGCGGACCTGCTGGATATTCCGCTGGTTGGTTGTGCCTCTCATCACCTGAACCTCGCTGTACAAGTGTTTATGGCCAACTACGAGCCTTTGTTGGGCAAGATCCTGGAGCTGATGCTTAAATTACGGAACCTGAATCACTCCGCGAAACTTCGGTAAGTTAGTTTGGGATTTTATTTTATTGTTGTGTTTTCCCGAAAAATATGGCCGTGTTCGACTTGCAACGGCTATTCCAGCGGGTTTTGCAAACGGCTGGAATATATTGAACAGTTGTTTTGGAATTACGTAGACCATGTGCACATGGCGAAGCGTGTTTCAGATGAAACGGCTGGATAGGAATTAAGCAAGCACAGGTTCTCGAACAATGCATCACTGTCACTTTTGAAGAAGCGAAAATGGACGACAGCGACGACGACGATGTGTGGCTCCTTCAGGCTATCTCAAGGCGTCGACAAACATATCTACACCTAGTAATGAGCCTAATCCACGCCTCCTAGGCCCAGACAACACCGAGACTCGTTTTTTAAGCGCATTTACGACAGCCCAAATCCTGTATTGTTTCGAGACCACTTTCGCATGGACAAACAAGCTTTTGACGATTTATATGCTGCATGCAAGTCATATATATCTACGAAAATCAAGTATCACATCGAAGTGGTAGCTGCCACGTTGTACTGGTTGGGAAGGGGAGCGTTATGTCGGGCCCAGGAAGTCAAGTTTTGCATGGCATTTTCTATGGTGCATCGCTATCGGCGCGTTGGCCTGTACGCCATTATTCAAGCTCTATCAGGAAATATTCCGCTACCGAGAACTGTACCATCGGCTTTTGTCGACAAATTCCCCTATTTCGACCAAGCTGTAGCTGCGATTGATGGCGATCATGTCCCTATAGTCGTAGCGGCAGCGCTTCAGAAACCGAAAGGGGTGGACTTCCACAAACGTGTTGATAGCATCAGATTGGGAGATGAATATCGCGTTTATCTATCCAGGAGCGGAAGGGGCAGCACATGATTCGATGGTTTTGGCTCATAGCCAGCTTCTACAAGATGTTGCAGAGCATCACTACCTAATCGCCGATGCCGGATACGCGCTGCAGCCACAGGTATTAACCCCGTATCGTGGAGTGAGGTATCATCTGAAGGAGTGGTCGCAAGATTCTGGAAGGCCCAAAACGGCGAAAGAGCTTTACAACCTCCGTCATGCCAAGGCCCGAAACGTTGTCGAGCGCGTCAATGGGTGCTTGCAGAGGAGATTTAAGATTCTTCGTGTGGCTATTGAATGCGAGTTCATTGTTGCGAAGGCAATTATTTTCGCTTGCGCGTGTCTTCACAATTTCATTCGACAAAAGAATGCAGCAGATCTAGCTGAGGACTTGTGTGACGAGGACGTCAACGATACCGATGATGAGGTAGAAGATGACACATGGGCCGGCGCGTTTGAAGTTTTCCATTTGATTTCAGCTCGGCGAGTAACTGGAGAGACTGGATGGCATGTGCGATGTGGGATGAATATGTAGTGCTCCTAGAACGGTACCATGCCGATAGTCTTACACTATACGAAACTTCGGCTTTAACCTCCACAAAATATGTTGCCACGTCCCATATGTTGTCCACCATCGTCCTTCAATGTCCACCGCCGCGTCCCATAATGTCTACCATTGTCCTTCACTGTCCACCGTCGCGTCGCAGACGTATGGGACGATGTCGCGAACATTATGGAGGTGATTGCAGCAATGTCGAATCTATTTGAATGTTGAGTAAGTACTGTTAAAGAAAAGGGAATGAATACCCATTCTTTGTAAAACGAAGTCTAGATGTTGTATCTAACTGGCTGACTCGATACTTGGCCAACTACACCTGCTCGCCCTGTTCGGCTTGGCCATCTTGCACGTCAGATTCGCTGCTAGCGCTCTCTTCTCCCAACTTGCGAGCCATCATCTCCATTTTCATCTGGAAATATCTCTCGGCCGTTTAAAAAAACGACATCATTGAGATGTCCGTGGTAGCAGTTCGGTTGTCGCTTTTCTTTCGCCCGTCCCGGTATCGCTTGATCAGCTCTGTACGCTGCACAGTAGTCGGCGATGTAAATCGCAGACGAGACTCTTGATCGTCGGCGGCGGCCTCGCCACCAACCTCGTCATTTGTGACGCTGTCATCAGCGCTCACCTCCCTTTCACCTTCCGTTGCCTGTTCCGAGGTGTCGCGCAACAACGCCGCGGCATCACTTGAGATGAAAGACGTGATGCTGGCCGCATCGGCAGCGGTGGCGCGAGAGTCACCAGCAATCAGGCTGCACGCACCGTATGCGCGAATCCTTCATCTCTGAAGCGCCTTAGCAACGAAGCATTGTGTGGTTGGGTCCTTGCGAGGGTATCCCACGTCTCGTTGTCGAGCGTCGGGACGTTTATATTATCGCTGTTCCAGCCGCCGCCGCTCAGATCGCAGATTCGCTTGAACACGTCATACTCGTACATCAGGCGCGAGTACTTTGTCTTGCACTGGTCTACATAGGTCGATGCAAGTGCTCAGTAAGCATAAAGTTATACTATATATGTGTACCGATCGATAATACGCACCCTTCGCAGCTGTAATGCCTTCTTTGGCGAGTCGCGAGACGATGTGGGCCCAACCTTTGCTCTTGATCCCTTTGTCGCTTCTTAAGGAGGCGTCGTTACGTGCCATCAGATAGCACTGCAGCAACAGCTTCTCGTCAGCTCGTCTCCACGTCGCTCGCTGTTTTCTCGCTGCTGGCTCCATCGCTTTAGGTGGAGTGTGGCTTGTCACGAAAATGTATTGTGCTCGAACCCAGCCCTTTTCAAAATTCAGGCAGAACCTCAATTCAGAACCAGTCGTTTTAACCCTATCTAGCTGGATCGATTTTGGCCTGTTTCCCTTCACAATCGAGCGGGAATATTTTATTCCAACTGTATTTAGGCTTAAACAACTGTATTCGGTGCAAGTCGAACACGGCCTATGTGTTTTTGCTTTTTGTTTTAGAAACAGCACTTCGTTGCGTCCGGTACTGCGCCAAGCCACACTTTGGGACTCGACTTACAAGATGGTCAAACGCTTGGTTGCCATCAAGGAGTTCATCGACACGTCGGATGACGAGCTGGCGGAGCTCATGCGGACGCGCCACGAAGAAAACAAGCTCCGGGCTCTCGGGGACGACCTCCGCGAGTTTAAGTCCGCGTCCAAGAAGCTGCAGAGCGACGAAGGTGTGACGCTTGTGGTGTAGGAAACACCAGATTTCGCGCGTCAACTCGGCTGGAGGAGGGCGGTGTATCACCACCAAATGACCAGAAATCTCCACCAAACTTCGAATAGATGACACCAGAGAGTGTCCACTCACCAAAAGGGGGAGCGCCACCCAAATGACATTCTCGTGCCGCCCAATGTAAGTGTAGCTTCATACTGTACTAGTTCAGTACTAGATACTGCATCTTTAAACAAGTATCACTACACTTTACACTACGCCTTATGTAAGTATGTTAAGTACATGCTAGTCGCACCTCCAGCTCATACCAGTGAAGATGTTCAGGAGACCAACTAGATGTGCGATTGCTATCACTGCTGAACGTGCTTGTGAGGCCAGTCAACTACATTATTGAATACAAATTACACTCCGCGCCAAGTGCAATCACGCACCCGAGTTTGTAGCTATATATCAGTCAATATTTATAGTTAGGAGCTGCGCTTTGGATATGTTGCTGCTACTACCGTTACCGACCCCGCGCTTGTGTTAACGACCGGCATTTCCATGTCTGCGGTGGGGCTCACATACAAGCCAACAAATATGGCTTAGTTACAAGCAGCCGAATATGGCTTAGTTTCACAATTATCACGCAGATTGGACGATACAAAAATTCATATATTAAGATTTGTGGTGTGGTCGTAAAGCTCCCAACTACTACGGCATTCGCAAAGATGCCGCCCAAGCCACGCGTCACCGACGAAGAACGCGGTAGAATCCAAGGACTGCACGAGGCCGGGTGGTCCAACCCTGCTATCGCACGCCGTGTCGGTCGCAGCGACCAAACTGTGGCTCGCATCGTCGCTCCAAAGGCGCCGACGGAGCCGAAGAAGCTCGGCCCTCCGCCCGTCATGTCGGACCGCGAGGTGCGGCTGGTGGTGCAGAAGGCAACTTCTCCGCCTCCCAGATCAAGGAGCTCGTCGACAGTGCGGCCTCCCTACGCACCATCCAGCGCGTTCTCGCGAGCGTGGATTGGTTGCAGTACACGAAGATGGACAACACGCTGGAGCTCACGGCTGAGCACAAGCTCGCTCGACGTGAGTTCGCGAAGGAATGGCTACTCTACGCCAAGGATGTGTGGCCGCGCGTCGTCTTTTCCGACGAAAAGAAATGGAACCTGGATGGACCAGACGGCTATCAGCGCTACTGGCAGGACCTGCGGGTCCCAAGGCGTCAAACCGTCCGGCGCCAAAACGGCGGTGGCTCGCTCATGGTCTGGGGCGGCTTTAGCCGCGGCGATAAGACTGAGCTAGCTATTCTTGTGGGTAAGCAAAACTCAGATCACTATGTGTACACACTCTCTGAAGACATGCTTCCTTACGCTCACAAGCACTTTGGACTGGAGTATATATTCCAACAAGTTAATGCTTCTATCCATACGTCGAAGCGCACGGCCGAGTTTTTTTAAGAACAAGAAGTGATGGTGGTGAAGTGGCGCGCTCGTTCTCCGGACCTTAAACCGATTGAGAACTTGTAGGCCATTTTGTCGCGCACAGTGTACGACAACGGCAAGAAGCAGTACTCCAGCGTGTCCGAGTTACGCGCAGCGGTCCTGGCGGCGTGGAAATCTGTGGCCCAAGTGACCCTGGCAACCCTTGTGGACTCCATGCCCAAGCGGCTCGTTGAAGTGCTGGAAAAGAAAGGAGGAAAGACGCACTACTAGTTGATCCACATGTTACAATCATTCATAATATATGATTTTTTGTATGGTCCAAACTGCGTGATAATTGTGTCACTAAGCCATATTGTCTGCTTGTATGTGAGCCCCACCACAGCCATGGAAATGTCGGTCGTTAACATAAGCGCGGGGTCTGTAACGGTAGTAGCAGCAACATATCCAAAGCGCAGCTCCTAATTCTATAATATTGACTGAGCTATAGCTACAAACTCGGGTGCGTGATTGCACTTGGCGTGGAGTGTAGGTGTCTATCTCGGGTATTAGGTCTGCCCCTAAATTGCCGTCAGTCGCAAGCTCCTCGTGCACCTCGCGCGCGGACCCATGCAGTAAGTCGTCCTTGGTCGCAGGTTGCGCGGCCAAGATCTCTTCGGCTTCAGAGAGAAATGTCGACGTAGATCTCGATGTAGCACATTGGGTGGAGAGACAGCTTCCTTCCACAGGTACGGTCCGACGGTGAAGAGCTCGACAGCCACGGGTTCGACAACAAAGCCATAATGACAGCACCAGCGATGATGACGCCGTAGTTGTAGACCAGGACTTGCTTGAGAGCGGCGCAGGAAGCTCTTGAGCGAGAAGACCGTCTTGACGCTCTGCTGTGAGTCCACGACCAGACGCGTACTGGTCGCCGAGCGCGCAGAACCTCTTCATCCCCTTGGCGGACGTGGCCACGGGCACCTTCACAGCGTTGATGCCCACGGACACGAAGTGGTCATGCTTGCGCAGCGTCTCACACTTGGCTTCGCGCGTAGGCCGAGCGCGCATGATGCACCTGTTCGCAAAAGCGGATGAACGGCTGCAGCTTCTAATCGCAGGCTAAAATTCACGGCAAATGCAGCGTACATACGCAAGGTTAAGAAAACGAAAAAGAAATGCATTTTAAATCTTAGGCAAAATACAGCAGAGAAATGGATCACTTACGGCCTCGGTCGCTTCCTATTCTGCAATCTTGACTCGACAGCGCGCTTTGAGCGGCGCCGTGGAACAGGATCAGCTACAGGAGCAGTAGCGTTTGCATTGGTGTCGACGGAGTCCGTACTACGCGAGGCCGAGCTGGTAGTCGTCGCAGTGCGGTCTGGCGCGGGCGCGGTGATGGTGGCGTCCTCGTCGTATTCCAGAATGAGTGTGGAAGCGGTAGAAGCCGCCGGACTTGCTGGTTCAGGTTGCGTCTTTGGTCTGGATAGGGCAACATCTGCTGCCTCTACGACAACGCCATCTGCGTTAGTATTCAAAGTGTCCACGGTCCGAACCCACAAACAGTCTTGATTACCACCAGCAGCTGGTGATGGGGATCGGCTCGGATGTGGGGAATCCACGAAAGATTCGTCCGAAGAAGAAGTAAAGGGGTCCACGGCATTTCTATGCGAAGGTCGTACAAACGGTCGAGTCCCTGCACTGACACTGGGACAGTGCACGTCACCATGAATGCAGGCGGCCACAACATGCACACAGAGGGCATGTTTTCTACTGTAGGCACACGTACACGCCTTATTGCGTGTGTCCACAACCCAACCGCCTGGAGGCATGCCCTCTGTCTGCATCCTCCGCGCATTAACAGATTTGATAGAATTCATCACGTCCTTCTTTTCTGCTCGAGTAAGGCGAAGTGGGCGTTGCTGCACCCGGTACAGATCAGCTTGCAAATCCCCCACCTGAGGGATGCGGTGCGCCGATAGGCACTCACGCCTGTACATAAATCGATACAGATGCATCAATCGATCAGACGCTTCAGCCACTGGACGCCTGCCAAATATGGTCTAATCACCCGCCATATCTGCAGCAGATATGGCGGGGCATAACGCAAAATAAATCTCGTGAGGCGTAAAAATCGTCTCAATAAACAGCCCTACCCCTAGACTTATGCAGTGAACCCATCTTAAACGTTGATCTTGAAATTTGTATAGTCTATGCCGACCATCACTCTAGCTGTTGAAGCTGTCATATATCTTAGCATATCTCATGTTGCGCCCCTCGCCTTCGGCTGCTCACTTTCGAAAATCGTCAGCTGAGCAACAAGCCGCGCTGCCTCTGCAACGAAAGGTACGCGTCTGTGCACACATGAATGTATTTGTTTAGTTATACTAACTGCTTTCTCTACTGCTAGTAACTATGGCCCGCTCAACCACCTACTGGCGCGTCCGCTGTATCCAGGATTCGAGCGACGAGGAGGACACCCCGCCGAACGTGGACCACGGCAGCGAACACGCCGAGGGGAGCGCCGTGAAGACGGTGTCCGCGGCGGGCGGCAGCAAGCACCGGTCGAGCGCGAAGAATACGCCCGTGGAGAGCGACACCTCGACGGGGACCGCGACTCCGCCGTGGGAGGCCCCGCAGCACGGCCCCGCGTGCCGAAGGCGGACACGAACCCAGCCCTGCCCGAGAGGACGACGGACACCACCGCGTCGACGCCGCCGCCCATGCGAAACCCGCGCAGCCCCACGACATCATCTCCAGACGCCACCGTCGCCACCCCCGCCACGCACACGACCAAGGCCCCGCTTCGAGAGCGTCGCAGCTCCCGCCAGGAGCGCCGAGCTGCTGTAGGCCCGTACAGACGCCGCCGTGAACAGCTGCAGCCACCGGCCTCGCCGACGGTGAACCCGAGCGGCCTGATGCGGACGAGTCCATCCCCTGCTGTTCGCATGGAGCCTCGTGTCTCCCGTCCACGCGACCGCTTCGTCCCGGCGCATGGAGGAAGAGCAGCGCCGCCGAGATGAGCTCACCGCTCGTGAGGCGCGTTACCTCACGGACAAAGCCGAAGCGGAGGAGCGGCGCCGCCAGGAGAAGGTCGAGATCGAGGAGCGTGCGCGTCGCGACAAAGAGGAGGCCCACGCACGCACCCAGGAGCTGATGCTGCTGATCGGCGCTCTAACGAAGAAGGACTAATCCACGCGCAGATGCAGAGGATGCAGAGAAGTCAAAAGCAAGAAGGACAGTTCATTTGTAGCGTCTACAGGTCCAAAGCAACCCTTGCGAGCAAAACGTCAACAACGACAACAGCTAATCTCAAAGAAGACATGTCTATCACCTCGATATCGAATGCTTCCAGGCAAATAGGTCTTGGTACTTAGCAGTGACCAAGTTAACAAAAAGAAGAGAGAAGGAATACAAGATCTTTGATGAACATCCATCTTATATACTCAACGTCAAAGCTACAGCTTGTACAGACACAAGCGTTCGTCCTACTGCGGCATCACCATGTCGTTAGCGAAGGTGGTTCGAATCTCAGAGATTCTGACGGTGCGGACGCGGACGTTGGTCGTGCGGAACATGTTGTTCAGCCGCACGCCTCGTAGCTGCTGGTCGTAGGGTAGCGGTAGGTTTAGACGGCTGTAGACCTTTTGAATGTTGCCCATGCCCCACTCTGCAGCCTGCCTCACGGAGGTGATCGCGCTGTGCAGTGTGCGCGCCGAGCTACGCAACGATGGCAAGATTCTGTCCAAGAATAGTGTCAGCAAACAACTAAACAAACTAATACACTTACAACGTTTCATACGTACGCGGAAGTTTTTGCCATCTATGAAGCCAAATGTATGCTTTAGTAGCGGATCCCGCGCCTCAACCAGCTTGGTCAGCTGCGTCTGACGGGAAGGCGAGGGCCATGAGATGCGCGCGGGTGCGTAGCCTTCCAACGCCTTAGCAAGGGCCTCCTCCGCTCTTTCAACGTTCTCGATAACGTGCTGGGTGGCACGCCAAAGAGCATGCACAAAGTGCTCTGCTCCATGGAGCCTACGTAGAAGCATAGGACTAGGCCAAGCGCCTGGTGGTGATAGCGTAGCTTAGGAGGACGGCCCTTTGTCGACGGCTTTGGGATGTGGTAGAAGCTACAAAAGCGGCTAAGAAGCTGGTGGAAGGCGGCCCTGCGCATGCATGCATCAAATAGTGTCAATTCAGAGAAAACAACGCGTGTGTCATTCACACCTTACCTTGTGAGGCTAGTTGCGTTTAGAAAGTTGCGGTCGTGGCCGCTGGTGTACAAGGCCATCCACGCGGCCTCGCAGGGCGTGTCGAGGCACTGCGACGTCAGGTAGTGGCGCGTGCGCATCGCAATGCGCCACGCCTCCTCCACCAACGCGTCATGCACGTCGCGGCGGGCCTCGTGCAGCTTCGCGGTGTGCTGCATGTACACCTCGCACAGCAACAGCATCGTGTCCTCTTCCTCGCTAATCTCGTCTGCTCTTGCGTAGGCCCCCGCCCGACGTGAAATGGCGAACTTTAAGCGAACTTCAAATGGGGCGAAATCTGGAAGGATTGCGCATGTTTTAGTGTCCTAGACTAAGTGCCCGGGTACATAGGCGATTGTATCGTATCAGCTGCTAAAGGGGACTAAATTGAATGACCAGAGATGCGCCTAAATGCCTTTTGTGGTGGAGCAAATTTAGGATAAGCCGACGTACTCGGAAATAAGAACCGTCATATCTGCTGCAGATATGACGGGTGATTAGAACACTTTTGGTAGGCGTCCACTGTGGTGAAATGCGTGTCTTGGTACAAAAACGCCAGTCGCGCCCGGTCCATGTTGTGAATCAATTCACTGGGAATAGCCAATCCATCCGGACACTGCATTTTCATCTTTTGTGGTATTGCTCCAACGGGTTGTTAGTAGCGGCATATCCACTGGGGGTGAAAAAGGAGTGCCAACGTGAAAATCGTTTAGAGTTCATCCACATTTTGGTGATGTGATCGGTGTGCTTGCGCTCGGCAGAGACACGAGAAAAACCACGCCATCTCGTAAGCACGCGTGACTTCACAGTGGGATATTCAAGCTCAGTAGCGTAATGCATGTCATACATCTCAGCAAAAATGGCACGAATTTCATCCAAACCAATACCATTTTCTTTGGCGTGTTTCCAGACGTTCTGCAAAACGTGAAACCAGCACATAAGCACGGTTGAGTGCCTCAATTCGGCTGTGCAAGCGTTAAATTGAGCCTTATCAGCGTCCATCATGACGAATTGCGGAGAGAATTCCACACCGCAAACATCCATGCAAACCCGCTTAATACTGCGAATGCACCAGCCGATATCTACTGCGCGCTTTTGCGACGTGCAGAAGTAGGCAAGCAGGTAGAAATGCCCGCTGCGATCCGAATATCCAAAGGCAAACACCAAATACCCGTTTATCACCATGCTGTGGGTACTGTCCAAGTGGAACATGGTCGTGCAGTCGGGCCTATTTTGTACGGACACATAGTCTCGCACAAGGCGAAGACAGGTCATCCCGACGCGGAGTGGATACTCCTTCGAACCGTCTCCAAGCTGACTCACGCTTCCATCAGCGCCAGGGCGTGCATCGCGCTGGATATCACACAAAACAATCTTGTCGTCGTCCGGTAGAGTCTCCAGGTTCACATTGTCGTACAAATGAGCATTGCAGAGCTCAATCATTGGCTGCATGGAGTATTTAGGCCGGTCTCGACGATAGTTTTTCACAAAATCGGCCACTTGTTGGTCTGTAGGTGCAGGCCCGGCCATTTCGTTGTGGTGCACTTTTGCAATAATGCACGCGTACAGCTTCGTAGCTGTAGTTTTCTCTCCACTATCCAGGATCGCCACAATGAAGTCCTTCATTTCACCTGAAAGCTGCCGCTTCTTTGGAGTAGGAGGATCTTCTCTTGCCATAATGTGCTCTCCCTGCTGGAACACCTCACACGTACTAATAGCGGCCAGACACGATTTGAACTTGTAGCGACAAGAACAGGTCAGTGAGCCAGCGGCTTCCCGTCTTGCGCATCTCTCTGAACGACAGAGCACAATGCGTGACTGCATCTTGTGCTCGGCCCGGGCGAGGCGGTAGTCTCTATCCAATAAGTGATCGATAGTGCATCCAACTTGAGTACATTTATCAATAGCAGTTGTCGGTAGGGTCTCACGAAAAGCTTCTAACGCGCCAGATGCCGTAGATCTATAAATCTTGGTCCATGGGCGACGTGATGGTCCTTCGGGCTCAGTGTCAGCTTCTGACCCCAGCTGCAGCCGTTCTCCGTCATTCCCATGCTCGTCCCCGTCGCTCATTGCAGCTATGTCAAATGTTTAGAGTGTTGGCGCTGTTTTTGTGTGGTAGCATATTTATGTTTGGTGGTTACACCTCTTTTTTTGTGTGTGTGCTCCCACCCAGAATTTTGGTGGAGCTACACTTTTTCTTATCAATCCTACTGTTAATTTTTAATGCCAGTACCACTCACTCCGGCTGGAGTGGTACATTGTACTGTTAGCCGAGCTCAGCCGAGTTCACCAGCTTATCCGGACGCACTATCCGGCTCAGCCGAGTTCAAGCGCCGCCGAGCTCAGCGAGGGGTCGGCCAAGATCCAAAACCGCCCGCTTTCACTTGGTATTTGCGTAGGAGCTTAGGAGTAGTGGAGGCGCCTCTTCAGGGCGCCCATCGGAGGTAACAGAAACGGAGCAGAATTTTCTAGGTCATGCACGTGTACACGTTCCGGTAAGTCCCTGCACGGGGCCGGATTATGTCTGCTGTCGGTACCCGAGAGGCCATAAGCTTGTAGGGTACTCAGTTGGTAGCGCCAAGAGATAAGGTCGGCCCGGGTTGGGCGTCTGTCTCGCCAAGCGCGAAGGAAAATCTCACCACCGCTGCGAGCCGGTGTTCTCGTACGTCCCGGGCAGTGATTGCTGAGTCGAGAAGCATTTGCTCTTGGCGACCTGTAAAAGCGCTCCGTGTGCCGTCGTTCATCCTTTGGTGGATGGGACAGGGTTGAGTGAACGGAAACCGTCGAACTCGGCGGTTCTCCGGAGGAGTGATCGTGGTTGGCAGGTCTCGGCGAGAGGCGAGACACCCACTGTCCCGGTTGGGCCGAACCGCTCGGGGGCAACCCGGCGTAGACCAAAAAAGCCGGTCAGCTCGGCTGTTGTTGTGTTTGTAGCCAAGTTACCACAACTAACGATTGTGTGTACTGCTATATCACACGCTACTGGACGTGCGGACGTTTTCGTCTCTCTGATTGAGCGCCACCCTCCCGTCGCGCAGTTCCTAGCCGCAGATGCGGCTATTGTGAAAAGCCCTTCATTCGAGAGCGCGAGTGTCAAGGTGTTGCTCGGCAACGAGGCGGCGCTTACGTCAGAAAAGCAGAAGCTGCTAAGTCTATTTGCTGTGCGTGCTGCAGGTGGCACCAGCGCCGACGCCGGTGAGGACGCCAACGACCGTGCTGGCTTTGCTGATCGCGCACTGCGCGCCCGCAAGAAGCAGCGTGTACTTGCGCAGGGGTACCGTGGAGTGTACTTCATCCCGCCGACGTCTAATGTGGTGAAGTGGCTCTTCAGCAAGGCACGCCACGTTCTGTCGCTACACCACCACCGCATTCTCCCCATTCGCATCGAGATGCTGTTGTTTCTGAAGGTTAATCGGCGTTTTTGGGGAGCTGCTACAGTGTCAAAGGTAGTGAACGCATAGTTAAGTAGAGCCGTAACTACGTAATACAGGTTGCCACCTTGTGTTGGAATTATTGCAATATACTGAATAATTTATTTCTCTGACCTTGGTACATGTATGTCCGTGGAATAATTTATTAGCCTACGTCAACTGTATTTTCGGAAGGCCTGCCTCCCTCCGCTTGTTGTATTGAGACAAGCTGGGAGGCGACGTAAGAAAAAGAATCCCAATCAGAGGCGTCGAAGGCGCACACCTCTAGGACAAAGCGATGTTTTCCGCTTTGCTGCCATTCACCAGTTCCTCTTTTGGTCGTACAAGGTGCACTATGCAAGATATTGCACTCAACCTCTTTGCTGGACCACTGTTGTCGCCTCTTTTCCGGGAGCCCATGAGTACGACCGAGTTGCCGCCTATGCTATCGGCAGCCCACGCACCGAAGAACCGTCAACTTGAGCTGACGCTTGCTGAAGGCATCGTGCTAGTAGCGTTACCAGTTATCGCATTGGTGCTGAGCTACGTGCTGCTGCGTGTCGTCTGGAAGGTGCCAGAATCCCCCGCGCTGCCTCGGTACTCGCAGCCTTCGTACGGATCTGTCCCCTCTGGAGAAAGATCGCTGCCCCCAGTTCACCGTCCAAGGACGTCGCTGGTCGAGGAGGGCGAGGTTGCTGGTAACTACGAGAAACACTGGTACAACACGTTCGACTTCGCCTTCCTCGTGGGCATGGTCGTGTACGCGGCCGTGATGCTCGTGCTGACTTACTTCTACGAGCCGCAGTGGCTGCTGGAGACCCGCTTCTGGCTCATGCAGCTGCCCAAGCTCGTGGTCATGATGGTGGTGTCGCTCGCCGGTGGCATCGTGTGCCGCTGCTTCTGCGACGTGGACGAGAAGGGCTACATCATGACGAACAAGTCGTCCAAGTTCAAGGTCAACTACACGCGCAAGCTGCAGCACTTCGCGGCGTACATGGTGCCGCTGGTGATTAAGGCGGACTACCCGGGCCCGATCGCGCTGGCGTGGGGCGACTTCTTCACGATGCTGGGCTTCCTCGTGCTCATCAAGCCCATCCGCGAGCACTCCAAGTTCTTCATGCTGCAGTTCAACTCGCTGGACCGCCCCGAGGACCGCCCCAACACGCTCAAGTGGATCATCGTGGGCAACATCGCGCCGGGCATGTTCATCCTCATGTTCTTCAAGTGGCTGTTCGCGGCGCAGGGCGCGCTGACGTTCATCCTCGTGTTCATCACGGGCATCGGCGACGGCCTGGCCGAGCCCGTGGGCATCACGTGGGGCCGCCACAAGTACAAGACGCGCAGCTGCTTCAGTAAGAACAAGTACACGCGCAGCTGGGAGGGCAGCGCGTGCGTGTTCCTGTCGGGTCTCGTGTTCCCTGCGCTGCAGTACGCGGCGTTCGACAACTTCTGGCAGGTGCTGCTGTCGATGCTGATCCTGGCGCCGACCATGGCGTACGCGGAGGCGACGGCCCCGCACACGATGGACACGCCCGTGCTCATGATCGGATGCGGCGTCATCCTGTACGTCGTCATCCACCTCGTCTAAAGCCCCGCCACCAAGGACTGCAAGTTGAAGTGGGCGTATCTTTCTTGAGCTTTTGACATGGCTTCACTTTTTATTCGAATACGATTGGCTGATTTGTTTCCTCCTCTAAAATAAATTACGGTAAGCTACTGCAGAATATCCGACAAGAGCTCGCCAGGATGTTCCTGCGCGACAACGAGTTGGCTCGCGGTGGCGGCGGCGGCCGTCGGGACGACCGCGCGCGCGTGCTGCAGCTGGCGAAGGAGCAGCGGGAGGCGCGGGGCAAGCGCAAGGAGCAGGAGACGGCGGCGCGGCAGCTGCAGGCGTTCGTGCGGGGGCGTCTCGCTGCGCGACGTGTGCGGGCCCAGACCCGAGCCGAGTTCGACCAGAAACTGGGCGATATTGCGAACTTGAAAGCCATCCTGCAGCTCCCCAACATGCCGCTGCCTTACGACGCGCTGTTCGAGGTGAAAAGCTGCAAAAATGAAGTTGATGCGAGGGTTCCAGCTAGATTCACGAGTGTTGTATGGTATTTTATTGTTGTAGCTGCTCCGCCTAGTGCTATTTTTCTATACTGGGGGTGAAGAGGATGCCGAGAGGTTGTCGAAGCTGAGCTCGTTGTTTGGAGACTCATTGGCCTCTGCTCCTGACGGGATTAAAGGAAGTGAGAACAAGCCGAGAGACTGGCAGCTGCGACGGCTCGTGGATCTTTGTCTGCAGTGCAGTACGGCAACCTCCACTGGAGTGGACGTGGCGGTTGGCTTCAAGACTGTACGGGCATTGTTGAAAACGCTGCCAGAGATCCAGCAGTACCTGCTTTCTGGTCGGTTGGTTGACTGCCACCCGCTGAAAGAAATGAGGAAGAAGCAGTACTTTGAAATGCCCAAAGCTTCGGTGACGCAGATTGTTCGGCAAGGGTTGATATCGGTAAGAGGGCAGCTGCCGATTTCGTCGCGTGTACATGAATCGCCGTACTGCAACGCTCTGCTCGACTTTGTGGTGTACCTGCTTACAACAACGAGCGGTATCCTTGAGGCGTTTGTGATGGAGGTGAGTGCTGTTGCAACGGAGTCGGTGTTGGTGCTGGGTATTCTAGCGTCCTGATGTGTTATTATGCGCGTGTGACAGGTTCTATCCGTGCCACTTTTGAACCAAGTGGTTGCGGCTGATCCGTTGCTGCAGCTTACGAATCTTCCGCTGTGGAGTCGCCTGCTTAGTGCGGGTCTGCACTTATCGGTGTTCGAGTTCCCTGCCTCCCCTGTTACTGGGATTGCTTCTGAAGCTTGGTTTCTTGGCAACCTCTTATGGATTTCCGACCAGTAAGTGTTCTGATGATTTAGCTCGTACAGTATGTGCTGAGCCTAACGAACTGTTTGTCGATCAGTGTGGAGGGTAAAACCGACGCTGTAGTGCTGAGCGAGGTCCAGCTGCTCTCCAAGCTGCTTCAATCTGTACCGCCTGCAACGTACGCAGCATCGGGGGTAGCCGTGTCGTGGACGAAAGTATCCGAGTCTCACTCCGTGCCCGTGATTTTTCCAGAGGCTTTGAACGAGCAACTTCAAATTTTGGTTAATGATCAGTATCTGCGCTCAACGTGTAACCACCTCCTTTCGTTTTCCCCGAGCGCTCTTCGCCATCGGCTGGGTACCCAGCGACCAGTACCAATGTGCCCTGAAGCGCCGACAATCGCGGTAAGTATTACTTGGTGTACGGATTTGCTTCTCGGACTTACCTGTGCGCACTTCTCAACCCTTTTGTAGGAGCAATTTGGTTTTGGCGACATCGCATCGGCATCTTCACTGTCGACATCTCTTTCCGTGACATGGCAAAAGATGAAATCGATCGGAAAGGCATCATGGGCCAGAAGCTTGTTCGAGAAAGCAGGACTTCGTCGTAGGCGTGAAGGTGACGAAGAGAACAGCGGTATGGCGGGCGCTTCACAGCTGCCAAATACCTCGAGGCAAGCGCGACAGATTGCCGCAAAAGGGGTGGATCGAGCCAGCAACGAGGCGTCTACAACAGCAACGCAAAGGGCAGCATCTCTGAAGTTGTCGAAGAGCACAGAGCCTTTCATTCTGGAGAATATGAAGGCACTATCGTGCTTATGCGGCACCTTCCTTTTCCGATGGGGCACCGATGGAGGGAAGCGGCAGTCGTATGCAATGCGTCTGCTGAACACGCTGGCTTTCTACCACGTTGAAGTTGTATATGACGAAGGGGGTGAAGCACAGAACGTATCTCTCGTTCACATGCTGTGGTGCGTTTTACAAGAAACCAAGAATTTTGAAGATTTTGCCAAGGTAAGAATCTGCTGATTGTGGTGCTGCCCTCCATCATTTTGACTAACGTCGTGATTCATCACAGAATGTGGATTTGATGCATGCGCGGAGCTCAGATCCGTACGTGTGTATGTTGGTGCTGTTTTGTATGACATACGAGCACCTTCTGGTCGTGATGGACGATGAGGAGGTGAGCAATCTCGTTTACTTTTCTCGGTTGAGTGGTCGATAAATCGTTTATTTACTCGTGACTGTCTCAACTGCAGATGTATGAGAAGGAATACCCACTTCCTCTTTGCGAAGTGGAGCGAATTGTGCTGAGTCTGAAACGTGCGCTTCACGAGGCGTATTGGACCTACGCCAACCTTGCTCCGTCCTCGGAATCCGTCGCGTTTGGCATGTTCGTCGTAGAAATGGCGACTCGTTTGATGAGGGTTCTATACAATCGGTGTTCTCGACAGCCATTTTGCAATGTTACGAGCTGGTAAGTTATGCTCGTTCCATCTACGGATGTTCAGCTACGGTTTAAGCGCTAACGCCGAATTATATCATGGGTTGCAGGATTATTGCTGAGCTCGACAGCAATCAGCTGATTGAAGAGGTTTTGCTCGGCACACCTCGAGCAAATAAGCTGATTCAGTCCATGCCATACCTGGTACCGTTTCCCGACCGAGTTAGACTATTCCAGCGACTTATCAAGGCCGACAAGGAGATCCACCAAAGCGAAAGCTGCTCGGTGTACCGCATCCGAATCCACAGAGGCACCATTTTGGAAGACGGTCTGAGGAAGCTCAACTCGATTCGGACGAGCCTGAAGAAGCGTATCAACGTGGTTTTCGTGAACGCCGCTGGTCGAGAGGAAGTTGGCATCGACGCTGGGGGACTCTTCAAAGAGTTCTGGCTGGACCTGTCGACTCTCGCGTTTGATCTGCAGTACGGCCTCTTCCTGACGACTCATGATCAACTGTTGTATCCCAACCCCAACTCGGCCTCAAGCCATTTTTCGCGCGAGAGCGACCACCTTACGATGTTTCAGTTCGTTGGCCGGATCTTGGGGAAAGCTCTGTACGAAGGCATCGTGGTTCAGCCCAAGTTCGCCCACTTCTTCCTCTCCAAGCTGCTACATTCATTCAACCAGTTGAATGAGCTGCCGTCGCTGGACCCCGAGATCTACAAGGTAAGATCCTGCAACTACGCATGGTCGTCTTATACTATCATGTTATAACGTTGCGGACTCTTGTGTACAGAATCTGATGTTCCTCAAGTCGTACGACGGGGACGTAGAGGATCTCGGCTTGACCCACACGGTCGTCCAGGACGTATTTGGCGAGCAAAAGGAGGTCGAGATCATCCCGGGGGGAGGCAACGTGCCCGTCACGAACCGGAACAAGACTCGCTACATCCACCTGGTCGCCAACTACTACCTCAACACACAGATCAGGGAGCAGTGCGCAGCCTTCCGCCTGGGTCTGTCGGACCTCATCGACCCGCGATGGCTCCAAATGTTCAACGAGCCGGAGTTGCAGGTGCTGATCTCGGGCAAGAGCGGCAAAATCGACGTGGACGACCTCAAGGCCAACGCGCGATACGCAGGCGGCTACTACGCGCTGGACAAGCGCGTTGCGTGGCTGTGGCAGGCGCTGGCGAGCTTCACGCCGTCCGAGCAGGCGGCCTTCCTGCGCTTCACCACGAGCTGCCAACGCGCGCCGTCGCTGGGCTTCGCCTCGCTCACGCCCCAGTTCTGCGTGCAGAAGATCCCGATCCGCAGCGACGACGAGCTGCTGCCGAGCTCCTCCACGTGCTTCAACACGCTCAAGCTGCCCACGTACTCGTCCTACAAGGTGCTGCGGGCAAAGCTGCTGACCTCCATTTCGTCTGGCGCCGGCTTCGAGATGACCTAAAACAAGGTAGGCAAAAGATATCAGTTCAATGTAGCCATGATGTTCTTAGTTGCACAAATATCAAATCACAAAATCACATTCGAGCAGATCCGTTAAACTAGGCAATGGGCTCGCAAGATGAGATCCGGCGGCTGATGAAGGAGGCCAAGCAGAAGCCCAGCGGTGGCGCTGCCTCATCCTCGTCCACCACCGTCTCGAAGCCCCCGCCAGCGATCCCCGCCGGGTTCTTCGACGACTCGTTCGCTGACGCCAAGGCGCGCAACGTGGACGTGCAGCAGCTGGCGGACAAGCAGCTCGAGTCCGACTGGGAGGCGTTCCAGGAGTTCGCGGCGGAGGTGGAGCAGCAGTCGGCCAAGGAGGAGCAGCAGCAGGTGGAGGACGCCAAGGAGCGTGAAGCCGTGGAGCAGCTCGACCACATGCAGTACGTGGACAGGTATCGCGTGGCGCTGGAGCGCGCGACCAGTCTCCGCAACGGCGAGAAGAAGAAGAAGAAGAAGACCAACAAGGCAGAGAAGAGGAAGCTGCAGGAGGAGGCAGCTGACGACTCAGTGGGGAATGATCAAGACGCGGCAGAAGGCGCCAGTGCTGTCGAAACGGCAGTGAGCGAGTACAAGAAGAAGCACAAGAGAGCCAAAAGGCAGCAGCACTCGGACAGTGAAGACTCGGACGACCTCGACCCATGCAACTGGAGGTCTCGGGCCTTCTAGAGCCTTCACTACATGTAGACTGCAATTGAAGTGGAATGCATTAGACACACGAGAGCGTATTATGGATAGATGCTCTTCAAACATGTTTTAATCGAGAAGCTTAGCTTGTGGTGCACGCAGTCGCTCTCTGCTCTAGATGGAGGTGGGTGACAGTACTTAGACGAGGTTCACAATCGCATACAGGATGGCGCCGCACCCGATCATGAGCACGGGCGTGTCCATCGTGTGCGGGGCCGTCGCCTCCGCGTACGCCATGGTCGGCGCCAGGATCAGCATCGACAGCAGCACCTGCCAGAAGTTGTCGAACGCCGCGTACTGCAGCGCAGGGAACACGAGACCCGACAGGAACACGCACGCGCTGCCCTCCCAGCTGCGCGTGTACTTGTTCTTGCTGAAGCAGCTGCGCGTCTTGTACTTGTGGCGGCCCCACGTGATGCCCACGGGCTCGGCCAGGCCGTCGCCGATGCCCGTGATGAACACGAGGATGAACGTCAGCGCGCCCTGCGCCGCGAACAGCCACTTGAAGAACATGAGGATGAACATGCCCGGCGCGATGTTGCCCACGATGATCCACTTGAGCGTGTTGGGGCGGTCCTCGGGGCGGTCCAGCGAGTTGAACTGCAGCATGAAGAACTTGGAGTGCTCGCGGATGGGCTTGATGAGCACGAGGAAGCCCAGCATCGTGAAGAAGTCGCCCCACGCCAGCGCGATCGGGCCCGGGTAGTCCGCCTTGATCACCAGCGGCACCATGTACGCCGCGAAGTGCTGCAGCTTGCGCGTGTAGTTGACCTTGAACTTGGACGACTTGTTCGTCATGATGTAGCCCTTCTCGTCCACGTCGCAGAAGCAGCGGCACACGATGCCACCGGCGAGCGACACCACCATCATGACCACGAGCTTGGGCAGCTGCATGAGCCAGAAGCGGGTCTCCAGCAGCCACTGCGGCTCGTAGAAGTACGTCAGCACGAGCATCACGGCCGCGTACACGACCATGCCCACGAGGAAGGCGAAGTCGAATGTGTTGTACCAGTGCTCCTCGTAGTCTCCAGCCACTTCTCCTTCCTCGACCAGCGACGTCTTGATGGTGGTGATGGGCTGCAGCTGCTCACCCGTCGCGCCGTAGGACGGCACGGGCGCGCGCACGGGCAGCGGCGTGGGGACGCGCCACACGAGGCGCAGCATGACGTAGCACAGGATGAGCGCGGCGAAGGGCAGCACGGCGATGATGACGCCCTCGGTGGTGGTCATGTTCTCGGGCCACTCGAGCGGAGCGGCCGTGGGCGCGGGGGTCGCCACGGGGTCGACGGGGATCGCGTCGGCCATGGTGCTGCTACTGGGTCCGTTTCCTTCCTTGGAGCTGGCTGAGGTGGTCGGCGTCGAGCGGCGCAAATTCAGTTGTGACGCTGCTGGGCGAGGGGGCGGATGGATTGGATACCACGATCTTTTTGTGGCAACTTACTCGAGAGCGCCGGAAATTTGACAAGTATAGAAGAGACGGGTCAAGCCGGTATGTAATCGAGGTGTGGTCGCTGACGTACATGTTCCATCAGACCGCTGGTGGCGGTCCACCACTCGATTTCTGCGCGGGTTTCTGTATTTTGGCCTGCGTGCGCGCAGTGGCCGTCACTGCCGGCTGCGATGCCATGGACAAGGAGTCATGCAATGAGGACTTCGGTGGACTGGGTACATGTAGTCCAACGTGCGGTCATGGTGGAGTGCGGCCCCAACACGCAGGTTGGGCTTGCATCGCTTAGCACGCAGAAACAGTACGCGACTCCTCTTTTGCGCCGGCAACGTGATGGTGGCGCAAGGAATCGGCCTCGCTACGTGCTGGCGAAGGCTCGGCTTGACTGGTTCCAGGCCGCCCACGTGGTTCACGGAGGGCCTGCTCACGTATGTAGCTCTTAAGCAGACAGCGTCAGTGGGCCGAGACCTCCATCCATCCATCACGGCGATGACATCAAGGCAACATGAACAGTGGAGACTTTGTCGAGGTCGCTGGATCCGAACGGCTGGCCTGGGATTGGCGGGCCAAAACCGTTACGAAGAGCCGTTTCAGGGAGCCTGAATCCGCAGATTTCAATTGAGCTCGCGAGCGCCGGCAGCGAATCTGCGGGCGCTTGTCGCCGAAGTATCGCGGCGATTTGAAAGATGGTGGCTCGCACTCGATCGGGGTGCGGCCCTGTCACATTGCGCTCGCTTCGGGGGCTCGCATGAGCAGTCAACACCGGCAAAAACCTGTCGACTGCGGCTTGGCTGAAATGATCCGTGCAACGCGGTGCTGCAATGCGGGGGCCGGAAAACATGCACAAGTCGAGGCTTTCTATACCACATGTATTATTGTAGGATAAGTAGTATTCGGCCGGACACCCGACCCCTATGAACAGCTTGCCACCTCGCTGTAGCCAATCAGCGACATCTTCCTTACAATTTGAGGCTCAACGACCTATTTTCCTCCAATCACTGTTCGTTAGGGGTAGGGTTATTATGTTCCGTCTTAATTCCGGAATCATCCGGAATTTCCTTCTTCGCGCAAATAAGTAGTCATACAAAACTGAAGATGTTTGTCGTTCTTATCAGATAAGTGCACTACGTGCCGGAACAAAACGCTCAATGATGGCCCACAGAAGTCTTGCATCCCAGCAGGCGAGAGAGCATGCTTTGCTATATATAGATGGCCAACGTAGAAGCGCTAGAGTCAATTTCGGACTTGCATCAAGACAGAGAAAGGAGATGCAGCGAGCTTCTCGCGGTCTCGACACCCCGGCTGGGACAATTGGCCAAGAACTGGCCGCAGAAAAAGTGTTTGGGGAGTTCCTCTCTTCAACAGGATTGTCGAAGGCGATGTTAGATAGCATGCATAGTTCGCTAGCAAACGGTATTAGCCTTCCGACGCAAAACTTCTATTCATTGCTCACAGCTTTTTCAATATTTCTACAGACGAAGAAGAGCAATAGGGCCCGTGCCGCGGATGGCTTACTTGCTCAGTCAACCGCGCTGGGCTACTTTTCGCAAGTTCTCAACCTCCTCCGTGAACGCTACCCAACTTCTCTATCCGACTCCAAACGTATCGCCCAAATACGCGACAAAATGGCCAGCGCTATTGAAGAGCGGAACCTACGCGCAAATGTGCAGAAGCATGATGCACCTGGGTGCAAAGTCGATGACCTGTGTGCACTTGTCGAGCACCTAGTCATGCACGCCGATATTGCTGGTGGGCTCAAGAATGTTCATGATGCAGCTCTATTAACGATGATGTGGCACACATTCGGCCGGGCTATTGACACTTGCTTCGCCCGGAAGCAGCAGTTGACGGTCGCAGCATCAGGAGAACTCTTCCTGAATATTGCGCGAATTAAGACCTCCGTAGTTCAAGGTGTTTCGATCTACAACTCCCCCGAGCGATGGCAGCAATGCATGCTGCATGCATTTGGGATGCTCTTTGTGTGCTACGACCAGCCTTCCGAATATCTATTTCCTTTGGTGCCCCGATTTGCCGATTCGGACCTACCTGGAGGTCGCACGTACTCGCAGGAGGAAGCTGTAATTTATTGGGAAAGCTTGGAGGAGGCCAACGATGAAGCAGCCAAGCCACCTCTCAAGAAAGAGCGCAAAAGACCTAGTGTGGCTAGCTATATTTCTGAGGTTATCCGCGATACCGTAAACAAGATGTCGCCTACCGCAGCTCAGGCTGTGACTCCCAATATGACGAGCCACTCTCTGCGGCGCGGTGCAGCGGCGTATGCCAACGCGTGCCCCAAACTTGCCGTTCAGTGGATATCTACGAGGGGTGCGTGGCTGCTGGAGTCGCTGACGAAGGCCTTTGCCTACATTGGAACGACGACGCGTGAGGACCAAAGTGTGGGTAAAGTTTTAGCAGGGTACAAGGTGCCAGACTTACCTGTGTCAACGCCGACTATTGGCGATCTGCAGCATCGTCTCTCCGAGTCCGAGTTTGGCCAAGTCGTCACATTGCGGGGCGAGCTGTATCAGCATGTCCTAGGGTCCCCGGACGTGCGGTACAATGTGGTCATAGAGGTAGTAGATGCCACCTTCGCTGCCCTCTTGATCCACCTGAAGACAGTCCTCGATGCCGCACACAGTACACCGGCTGACCCAACTGTGCAGCTTACGCGCTATGAGTACCAGCTGCATCGCTCGATCGCATCGACAAACGCGCTTCTTGGTTGTCACATCAGCATTAGTACGTGCTGCGAATGGGGCGATCATCTCACTGCACATTGGCGAGCTACGAACCACGCACAAGTCAGCAATACAGTTAGTGGAGGGGATACGTTACTCGCATCGACGATGGAGAACATACTGAAGCAGTTGGTCGAGATAAATGAGCGGCTTGCGCGTCTGGAAGCCACCAAGTCATCGACAACAGCCCTCGTTGCAGATGATAGCGCAACTTCGCCCGCTGCCCCAGCTCCGCCACCTGCTCCAGCTACTGCCTCTACGCTGGCAGGCTGCGCGCTCAACTGGTACATACACCAAATATGGGAATCTGTGAAAGGTAAGAAGGAACAAAACAAGCAGGCCGACGCAAAAGCTGCAGTGAATATCATGCTTGTACTGTACCAGACTCCTTGCACAATCCCGAAGCCACCGCATCGGTCCAACGGCGACGCGTACCAGACTTGGAAGCACGACCTCTGGGAGCTGGCGCTCTTGCTGGATCGCACTGCCAACGAGCGTCTTAGCAGCTTCGACGGCAAGAAGCCGACCACCAAAGCTTCGTCGCTCCGCAAGCGCTGGCGAACATTGCGATCATCGCATCCAGAGGCGTACAAAGCACTCGGTGCACAGTATCTTGCGTTGAAGGCGAGCGGCTGCATCTCCGACGAATACACACCTGCAACGCATCAGTGGACGGCCAACGATCTTGCGTAGCGCTTCGCCTATACAATCCATACCATGCATAGTAGAAACAAACCACATACAAATACATACAGGTTAAATCAACCAAGATGCTGGAGGCCGGGATCGAACCGGCGACCTGGAAGCGAGACTTCCTGCTCTTCCGCTGAGCTACACCAGCGATAGTGAAGGAGGGGAAGTAGCGGTCGTACCTCAATCGAACCGGTCATTACCTTGGAGGCGCACCCGTCTCCGTCGTCGCGATGACCGCTGCTGCTGCGTGCCACCTGCTGCTGCGTGCCACCTGCTGCTGAGTGCCATTGATTCGGCGCTCTCCAGCTTGTCCTTCTGCTGCTGATGCTGCGTCTACTTATCCGTGTGATGCTCTACCTGGCATAGTTGCACTGCATCCCGTTGAACCGCTGAGCGCAGCTCCGCGCGCACCTGCTCCTTCTCGACCGCTTCATCTCCTTTAATGTCCTCTGCCTCTTCCCACCTCCTCTCTCATCGTTCGGCACAACCGCATCGCCAGTCCTCGTAGGCCGCACAACACTCTTGAGGCGCGTCCGTCTCCACCTGATGCTCGGGCACGCGCTGCTCCCGCGTCTGCATTTGCTGCCCCTCGTCACTCTTCGCCTCAGTCATCTCAACGCCTCCCTTTTTGCTCTGCGCGTTCATCGTGACCGCGTAGCCGAGCTATCATCGCATGCAAACAGCACACAACACAATACACAACACACAACACACCATACACAATACACAATACACAATACACAACACACCATACACCATACACAACACACCATACACCATACACAATACACAATACGCAATACGCAATACAGACAGACAATTTGCCCCCGGCTGGAGTCGAACCAGCGGCCTGGAGGCGTAGCCTTCTGCTCTTCCGCTGAGCTACGGGGGCGTGGACAAGAGAGAGACCTACCTCAAGGAGTCCAGTGTCGTCTGCAGCACTGGCGCTGATCGGGTCTGCTTGCGTACGCGCGCGCGCTGTTCGTCGTCCACCTGCCCGCCGTTCTCTGCCTGCCATCCTCTGCCTGTCGTCCACCGCCTGCCGTGCAGCCACACGCACGCCTATCATCCACGTCGCCGCCTGCCGTTCACTGCCTGGCGTGCAACCGCGCGCGCGCACTGTCCGCCGTGCTGCTGTGCCGTCCGCTGCCTGCCGTACTGCCGCACTACCGCGCTGTCTCCAAGAACGCCGAATGAGAAAGAAGTGGAGAGGATTTACACATCCCTTCTAAGTACGAATTCCAGCCCTATACGCTCCCGTCCGGAATGGATAAGTCGACGTTGATTGGTACGAGGTTTTTTATGCGTCGCCAGTGTGGCTCTTTTGCAGGTTTGACAGGATTCCGGATTCCGGTCCGGAATCTGCCAATTACTGTAGCTATCCAGCTACATGTACAGTATGTAGGAGCTCCACTGCAACTGCTTCAAGGTGTCGCCCAGTGGATGGCAAGTTGGGATAATTTCAGCATGGTACATTCCTACGCGCGGTTTCATGGCAGCTCTCACGCCCTTCATTGAACTGCATCACCTGAGTTTGGCAACAAGCAGAGCCGCAGCTCTTGTGTCGACAATGCGGCACGGTTGCAGCGAAGTTGCAGACCACCATTCCAGCAGAAATTAATCGTGAATGCATGTTGCCCCTTTTGCAACATGATCTGATGACCAAGCTCTGGATCGGCAAGACCCCTTCGACCTTCGATACACTTGTGCTGGCCGGCGGCTGCGGCCCGCGGGTGGTATCCGTGCTCGGTTGAGCAGGCATAGCCGACGTTCCTGGAAGCGGATCCGTGTAGTCAATCATGCCCCACAATCAATCTTCGTTTGCACTGAACGCTGTCAATGACAGCAACATACATGCATCGCAACCGTTTGTTCGGACGGTGACGGATAGCTGTGTGTGTGTGTGCCAACTCATTTTGAGCTGCATAGTGTATGTAGACGACCGAGTTTGCTTGACATGACGTGGCGCCTCTTGCTATCTTGCCAAAGTGAAGCCATTTTAAACAGCTAGACCTGCAGCCATCGCGTTTGACAAGCAATATGTGGACCACATCTTCCGTAGCTCCTCGTCCACACGTGGGTACGTTCATCATTTGGCCACCATGTCGTCTATTGCTCTTCGCCTCGGGAGCCGCGCGCTGCTCTCGAGTCGCCATGCGCTGAAGCCCCGCGCCTTCGCGAGTACCAAGGCCGCCGGCGGCTTCTCGTACCCTGGCGCGCGCTCGCTGGAGCAGATCGTGAAGCTGGATCTGCTGGAGAACGAGCAGGCGCCGCAGATCCGCAGCATCTGGGAGGAGTTCCACGCCGACAAGGACGACGCGGTGGCCACGACGCTGGGCGCCGACGAGTTCCAGGCCCTGGTGAAGCGCGCCGAGGCCGCGCCCTACTTCATCTTCCCGGTCTACCGCCAGGAGGGCTTCTTCAACATGCTGTGCCAGTTCCAGCAGTCGTGCTTCCTGGTCACGTACCTCGAGGCGTTCAAGGAGAACCCGAGCGCGGCGCCGCCCTGCGTGGCCGTGTCGCTGTACGACGACCTGCTGGCCAAGAAGGAGCTTACGTTGGTGCGCGCCGACGTGATCAACATGCTGGACAAGAAGGAGTCGCAGCTCCTGCTGCAGCAGCTGCTGGCCAGCTACCAGGACGACAAGCTCTACGAGCACGTGGACAAGTTCAACAACAAGCCCGAGCAGTTCGACTTTGAGGCCTACCGCGTCGAGCTCCAGGATGTCGTTGAGCCAGCTGCAGAGGCGTAGTAGAGCGCGTGGCAAGGCTGCAAAAGCATTTTGAACAAAAAATGTATGTCTTAAAAACCATATCACTCCCCTCTCTTCCTCATCTCCTTCTCTCTGTGTATGTGTCCCTCCAGCTCAGCATGGCAGGAAACTATCGTCTACGGTCGATGCTCGCTCGCCTTACTGGTTCTTCTGGGCCTCAATCTCCTTCCTCTTGGCGTGCTCGGCCTGGAAGAGCACAAGAGCCTGCTGCGTCGTGGCGTCGGCCTCGAGTCCCAGAGCCTGATACTGAGGACCGTGTGCTTGCGCGAAGCCCTGCAGCGAGTTGAGGAAGAACTCGACCTCGTCCACCTCGTCCAGCAGACTGATGTAGTCCTCGTCGCCCTCGTCGTCGTAGCCGAACTGACCCTCGGCCTCCTCACGAAGCTGACGCAGGATGGCGTAGTACTGGTCGTCCACCACATCCTCGGCGTCCTCGTTGGAGGCGTAGCCGCCCTGCTCCAGCAGCTCCTCGAGGTGCTCAGCGTCCTCGTCGTCGCCCTCGGCCTCCTCGCCGCCCTCCAGAATGCCCGGAGCCGGGTTCTGGATCGACTCGGCCAGCACCTTCATGGCCGCCTGGATCAGCTGCTTGATGTGAGGCTGAAGCGCAGCCGGGATCTTGTCGGCAGGCGCGCGCAGGATCGACATGGCGCCGAGCACGAACAGCTTGCGGTCCAGGTAGTTGTCGTACCGGGACAGGTCGCTCAGCCAGATCTTGAGCACGCCGTCAGCAGCGCCCAGCGAGTTGAGGGCATCCAGCGTCAGGGCCGGGTTGTAGTGCAGCAGACTGGCGAACACACCGAGCAGGTTGCGGGCCGTCGAGTCCACGAGCGGCTCCGAGAGCTTGGTGCACACCATCAACGTAATAGGAGGGATGGTCTCGTCCACCTTACCGAACAGGTTGTGCAGCAGCGAGTACAGCAGGCGGCAAGCAGCGCAGAGGTCGATCTCCTGCACGTTCTTGCTCTCAAAGACCGTCTTGGCCATGTTGAACACGAGCTCCAGGTAACGAACGTTGGCGCCCGTGGCCGGGTCCGTAGCCGAACCGGTGAGGAAGCCCTCGATGTCGCGGCCGACGAAGTTGTCGATGACTGGAACAAAGTTGGTCAGGTAGTCCGAGGCCCAGTCGTTGAAGCTCGTGAAGATCAACGGGAACAGAGCCCACAGCTCGGGCGCGATCTTCTGGCTGTAGAACGCCAGCGAGCCGAGGATGTCGATGCCGCTCTCCATGTACTCGACGAAGTCAAAGTCCGTGAGAACCTTCTGGATGACCGGCGCAAGTGTAGGCACCAGCAGAGCGTACAGCTCCGGGTGGTTGTGGATGCTCATGAGGATCGTGTTGATGGCGTCAAGGCACGACACAGCAGCGAGCGACGCGTCCTCGTCCTCCTCAGCGACGGCAGTGAACTGGCCGAAGAACTCCACAAACTTGGCCACCAGCTGCAGCGAGAAAGGTCCAATCTCCGACGAGAAGCGGTCAATGATGTGCTCGAGAGCGACAACAACCTCGTCGTTGCCGATCTCGTCCATGAGGCTGAAGAACTGCTCCAGGATCTGGGGCAGACGCGGACGCAGCACCTCCACCACTGTGTCCGAGTGCGGGTACATGACCACAAAACGGATCGTCTTGGCGGCCTCAATGCGCACAGGCAGCTCCGGGTCGAACATGGCGTCCAGCATGCCGTTGACGATGTTCACGAGGGTCTGCTCGTCCTTGAACTTGATTCCCTCAATGTACTTGCGCGAGAAGATCTTGCAGGCGCGCAGGCGGAGGAAGCCGTGCGGGTTCTTGAACTCGGGCAGAATGTGGGTAACAATCATCGACTCCACCTGGTCCTTGTGCGCCTTGGACTTGGTCAGCACGCCGTCCAGCGAGAACAGGGCGTGCAGCGCAGCGTCCTTCTGAATGTAGTCCTTCTTGTCGTCCGGGGTGGCAAGGTACGTGTTGAGGATGTTGTTGTAGAACGAGAGCACGTTCGGCAGGCAGTCCTTGCCACGCTTGGTGCACATGTCGGCCAGCAGGTTCGACGCGGCGTACACGGGGTCCAGGAAGTCCTCGAACACGTCGTTGGTCTTGCGCACGAACTCGTGCGGGTCCTCGGCCCACAGCTGCAGGTCCTTAGGCGTCAGGCACAGCACCGGGTGGATGACCTCGAACAGCAGGAAGCCAAGGTGCGGCTTGATCAGCTTGTACGTCACGGCCGAGTCCACGGCCTCCTGCAGGAACACGAGCGCGAGCTGCACGACGCGGTCCGTGCAAAAGCGGCCGTTCTTGCGCAGCGCAAGCGTCTCCATCACGCAGGGCAGCAGCTCCGGGGCGATCTGGTTGCGGAAGACCGTGCTCATCTGCAGGTACTCCTCCTCGGCCTTCTTGGGGTTGCCGTAGCGCGTGTAGAATCGGCAGAGGATCTGCAGCGCCCACTTTTTGAGCTTCCACCACGGCCAGTTGCCGCGCTCCTCCTCGTCCGTAGGCTGGCCAGCGGGCTCGGCGCCCTCGCTGGCCTCGGGCAGCGGCTTGGCGATGATCATGCGGAAAATGTTCATCCAGGCCACGACCTGCTCAGTCTGCGCAATGTGCGGCGGCAGGTTGGTCTTGACGCACGACCAGTACGTCTTGAGGATGAGGTGCATCATGTGCGCGGCCTCGATCGAGTTGTTGGTCTGCATCTGCACCATCATGTTCTGCAGCATGGGGAAGACCACCTCCACGAGCTTGTAGAGCGGGGCCATGCGCTCCTCGGAGCGGTACTCGAAGTTCTTGACCACGCGGCGCAGCGCCAGCAGCGCGTTGATGATGCGGTTGGCATCGCCGCTCTGCACGTTCTTGCAGATCTCGTCGATGAGCGTGGGCCACGAGTCGGGGAAGTCGAAGCGCGCGATGTACGCGACCGTCTCGGCCAGCAGCGAGCGGATGCTCGAGTCCTGCGACACGAGCAGCGCCTCGAGGCCGTTCTGGCGGCCCAGCACCTTGTCGGCGGGGCTGATCACCTGCATCCACTGGCCCTCGGGGCCGTCCGCGCCCTCCCAGTACTTCTGCACGAGGTTCTTGAGCGACACGGCGGCGGCCTGGCGGATCTCGCGCGTCACGCTGGCCTCGACCGTGATCTGGATCAGCAGCTGCACCGAGCCGGGCACGGTGTGCAGCCCGGCCACGGCGTCCTCCGCGACCTTGCGCGCCGCGGCGTCATTGCTGAACGTGTGTAGCAGGATGTTGTGCAGAGCAGTCACGTCCATGGTGGCCGACGCTTGAAGCTTTCGCTGGGACTCGGCTGCTTTGGGTCTGATTGACGACGAAGAGCTCCGTTTTGGATGGAGGGTAGCCATCTGTAGCCATCTGGCGTTTGGTACAGTGTACCGAAAGCAGACAGGTGGGTACCAAACGAGGTTTTACCGCGAGGTTTTTCTCGGTGGAATCAGATTGTGTACGACTGGTGTGGACCAAATCGACTGGAGGAGACGCGTTTGAGATGGGATGGGGCAACAAAACACGCCGATGGCAACCTTTTCTGGCTGGAAGTGGTAACCTTCAGCAATACGCTTACACCATTCTTACAGCCATTTCGAACGACAATGCCGATTATCGATAAGGTAGGAATTATTAAATCCGTAGCCAACAGCGCAAGAAGCGCTTGCTTACAATACAAAACTCCATGCTACGTACAGTATGTTGAAGTTTCATTTTAGAAACTTCATTTATGAAGTGCTGGAGTTTACTTTATCATCCGATGTTTCTTGCCTAAGAACAGATAGCATCAGCTAATGAACACAGAATACTACCTATCGGTATAATAGTTACAGATGAAGTGCCGCGTCGTGTAGAATCATAGAACACATACATGTAGCAGTAGCTTGCATCTTTTTAAATCCAATCTGTAGGTGCTATTTACATTTAGTTCTAATTGCTATTTATTTTTCTGCTTGCAGAATGGAGATTGCTTATCGTTCCAGTACATGTAGAACAGAACTTTCACGGATCCGCAACGTAAAGGAACGTAAGTTTGTGCTTTTGAAAGATACAAAGTGGGCAATCGTTAATTTGGGTTCGCATGTATTTTCTATGTGATATGCCCATTTTGGTGGGTTATACTTAAGTAAAGCCGTAACCCTAGGTGGTTACACTTGTTCAAATGGCTTCACTTTTTGGCACATCATGTTGTCAAGCAAACTTGATCGCCAGCGCAGCCTGCCAAGGCCCAGGTGTTCACCAGCAACAGCTTTATAACAAAAGCGAGTCTTGACTAGCTTCAATGAGAAACTCTAGCATGTAAGCATGACCAGCACAAGTAACGCAAAAGTGCCGCAGCAAATTCACACATGAAGAAAAGTAGGGCAGGCGAATCGTAAATATATGTAACCTTCGACTACGAAGATCTAACTAAACCTCACCACCAAAAAATGCAAGAGCTAACCAGTGAAAGTCGCCGGGACCCCGAGCTACAGCGCCACTAAGGCGGACAACTGGCATCGTTCTCCGAGGCGTTCAGGCTGCACACGAGGTCCCCCTCAGCGACTACAGCGCCAAAGACGCTTAGTCCACCTCCTCCATCGTGCTCTCCTCCTCGTCCTCGCCCTCAAGCGGGGGCAGGTCCTCCATGGTCTCGTCGGCAGCGTCGTCGTCGTCGTCGATGCTCAGGCCGAGCTTGATGAGGCGGTGGATGCGGTTGGCGAACGTCGTGGGCTCGTCCAGGCTGAAGCCCGAGGTCAGCAGCGACGTGTCGTACAGCAGCCAGATCAGGTCCTTGACCGTCTTGTCGCTCTTGTCGGCCTCAGCCTTCTCGCGCAGCGACTTAATGATCGGGTGCAGGGGGTTGATCTCCATGGTCTTCTTGGACGTCATGTAGGCCGAAGTGCTGCTGTCACGCAGAGCCTGCGCCTTCATGATGCGCTCCATGTTGGCCGACCAGCCGTACTCGCCCGTCACGAGCACGCACGGGGACTCAACGATGCGGTTCGAGATCTCCACCTTCTCCACCTTGTCGTCGAGGACCTCCTTCATGAGCTTGCACAGGCCCTCCGTGGCGGCCTTAGCCTCCTCGAACGACTTCTTCTCGTCCTCGGTCTCCTCCATCTTGAGGCCCTCCTTGGTGGCGCAGATGAGCTTCTTGCCCTCGTACTCCTTGAGCTGCTGCACGGCGTACTCGTCGATGGCCTCCACCATGAAGAGCACCTCGTAGCCCTTCTTCTTGAGCTTCTCAATGAACGGCGAGTTCTCGACAGCCTTCTTGCTCTCGCCCGTCACGTAGTAGATGCCGGGCTGGTTCTCGGGCATGCGCGAGATGTAGTCGTCCAGCGACGTCATTTCCTCGCCAGACTTGGTCGAGTGGTAACGCAGCAGCTTGGCGATCTTGGTGCGGTTGGTCGAGTCCTCGTGGATGCCCAGCTTGAGGTTCTTGCTGAAGGCCTCGTAAAACTTCTGGTACTTCTCGTTGTCCTCGGCGAGCTCGGCGAACATCTCCAGGCACTTCTTGATCAGGTTCTTCTTGATCACGCGCAGGATCTTGTTCTGCTGCAGGGTCTCACGCGAGATGTTCAGCGGCAGGTCCTCCGAGTCGACGACACCCTTGACGAACGACAGGTACTCAGGCATGAGCTCCTCGCAGTTGTCCATGATGAACACGCGACGCACGTAGAGCTTGATGTTGTTGAGTTTCTTCTTGGCACCGCCCTCGAACATGTCGAACGGAGCGCGCTTGGGGGTGAACAGGCAGGCCTTGAACTCCAGCTGGCCCTCCACCGAGAAGTGCTTGACGGCGGCGTGCTCCTCCCAGTCGTTGGTCAGCGACTTGTAGAACGAGGCATACTCCTCGTGGGTCACGTCCTCGGGCTTGCGCATCCAGATGGGCTTCTGCGAGTTGAGGTGGTCCCAGTCGTGGGTCACCTCCTTGATCTTCTTGGTCTTCTTCTTCTTCTCGCCCTCCTCCTCGTCGACCTCCTCGACCTTGGGCTTGTCGTCCTCGCCCTCCTTCTCGTCCTCCTCCTCCTCGTCGTCAGTCACCTCCTTCTCCTCCGTCTTCTCGACGTAGAGCTTGATGGGGAAGCCAATGAACTCCGAGTGCTTCTTCACCAGGTCTTTGAGCTTGCGCTCCTCGAGGTACTCGAGCATGTCCTCCTTGAGCTTGAGCACGATGCGGGTACCGCGCAGGATGGGCTCCGACGTGTCGGGCGTGACCGTGAACGAGCCGCCGGCGGCGGACTCCCACACGTACTGCTCGTCGTCGTTGTGCTTCGAGTGCACCACGACCTTGTCGGCCACCAGGTAGGCGGAGTAGAAACCCACACCGAACTGGCCGATCATGCTGATGTCAGCGCCGGCGGCCAGGGCCTCCATGAAGGCCTTGGTGCCCGACTTGGCGATCGTACCCAGGTTGTTGATGAGGTCGGCCTTAGTCATACCGATACCCGAGTCCTGGATGGTCAGCGTGCCGTTGGCCTTGTCCGGGATCACCTTGATCTCGAGGTTCTTGTCCGTGTCCAGCACGCTGGCGTCGGTCAGCGACGAGTAGCGGATCTTGTCCAGGGCATCCGAGGCGTTCGAGATGAGCTCGCGCAGGAAGATGTCCTTGTTCGAGTAGAACGTGTTGATGATCAGGCTCAGCAGCTGGTTGATGTCGGCCGAGAAGGCAAACGTTTCGGCTTCCGGAGCGCTCATGGTCTCTGTGTGGGGTGCTTCTTGTGTCTTGATTCCAACAGGGAAGATTGAAGAATGAGGGCGCCGACTTGACCTCGGGAAAGGGGGTCGCTTGCAGCCCCAGCCAAACAACGCGGGGCGCCCAAACTAAGTGCGATCTTTCTTGTTTTGGGCTGCCCTCGCCTTGTCATCGAAACTTCCATCGATCGACGGGCGGGGCGACGTGCATACTTTGCGTGTACAGATACTGCAAATTGGGAGGGAAGACCCATCAACCCTGTCGAAAATTCTAGATTGCGACGGGCCAGGACACCAGGGGTACACTGTACCGGATAGGATGCTGCAGGTCTGAGTTGTATGTAAATGACCTTATCCAGGAGGTCGGATAATATAATGTTTCGCGACGCGGGGAAAATCCGAAACGGTCGCGGTTGTTCTGGAACGTACACGTACGTGGCCGAGTCAAGAGTCACCAAGCCATTTGCTGGCGAGGACGAAGGACCATCGGGTGGTGCTGTAAGCGTATCAAGAGCTATGAGCAAGGTTGGCGGTTTACAGCGTGCGTGCTGGTGCTCAATTGGCTGGCAGTTTTAATCGAGGGATGGTGTCTTCCAAGTTGAACGAATAGATGGATGGATGCAGACAACTGCAATCCTCCAACTCCATGTTTTCTGAGGCTGTGTGTGGGCTTGCGATCGAAGATAGCTTGGCACTCGATGGGTGCTGCTGTCCTGCACGGCGTGGTGTTGCTATAGCGACTGCTGGAGCAGTGACAATGAGGTCGAGTTGGCTCTGCTCTGCGGCTTCGTCTCCTCTCAGCGAGTTCTCCTTGTGCCCTGGACAACGTTTGAAGAATGGAGCTGGTGCTGCTCGCGAAGGAGAGAATGCATCCTGCACTTCTGCCTTGACCCGGTTGCTGTACAGGTATCGTGTCATGCCTAATTTCATGCTGCACCGTAATACTTGGTTTGTAGCTGGCACGTCGAGTACTGTATTGCCGCGGCGGCAATGCAGATTGAACACGAATAGGAACGAAAAAATATTTTCAAAGTAATTTAGTATCGTGTATGGCCATCGCTTATAACTCATTCCATTCCGTCTCTAAACACCAGCATATTCACAATAGGCTGCATCGCCTCAGTCATCCCAGTCAGAGTCGTCGGATGAGGATTTGTCCCAGTCAACACCATCAAGAGTACTGTGGTTTCCTGTCGAGTTCTGGGGTACAGGTACCGGTACGGGTGCACGAGGGACGGCAGCACTGCTGCGGCGCCGGGGGATGAGTTTCTCCGTCGACTTCTGGGCAGTCTGTCGAGTGCAATGCTCGCACACACCATTCGCTTGAAGCAACTGGAAGCCCCACCCGCCACAAACGGAGCACCTCTGGCGCATTTGAGCGGAATCCACGATAAACGCTAGGCGGAGGCGGTTGCAGTGTGCACAGACTCCGTTCTTTTCCACCAGCCCGACGCCAATACCCTGGCAACAATCGCATTTGCTCAGCTCTGGCGCAGACTGCTGCCCGTACATGGATCCGAAAGGCATTCCATAAGCGCCCTCCATTGCTGATTCCCCGCTGTACGGCACCATTGCAGACGGCATTGCCATGCCGTCGGACGAAGGCGGTGGTGTCTGAGGCACCAACTGGTATCCTGGTGGCACGCTTACCACACTGGGGGGATACATCGGAGGGGGCATCATGGGCGGAGGCGGCATATACGGGTAGTAATAACCATACGGCGTTGATGGCGGCGGCATCATCATGTACGGATACGGGGGATACATTCCACCGCTCGGCGGTGGATTCTGAGGGTAGGCTCCGGCATGAGCTGAGCCCGGAGTCGAATCATTGCTGTTCGCAGCGTGTTGCTCTGTATGCCCATCCTGAGACCGTTCGTGCTGATCACCACCCATGCTTTGGGCAGCGAGCGCCGCTTCCAGCTTGGCGACTCGTCTCCTTTCACGCCTCAACTGCTTCTCGATTTGTCTGGCTTCCTCTTCAGCCTCGGCGCTGCTGCTTGTGCGGATGCTGGAGTCCTCAGTCAGATCACCAGCACTGGATACCGATTTACGTCGCTGCGATTCCGATGTCGCGGGCTCGGTCCGTTTCGATGCCGCCAACTCCTTCTCCCGTTGTTTCCGGGTCCGTCGTTCTTCACGCGCGCGCTGCTTTTCATCTTGCAAAGGGTCTGACGCTACTTTACCAGACCGCGCGCTGTTCTCGTCTTCCACCGGGGAATGATCATCATTCGTACTCTCCGCTGTTTTTGCGTGCTCGTACTGCAATGAACGAATTGAGCTTCCATGCTTGCTTCCCCGGCTTCGACTGCGGCTCCTATGTCTCACCCGCTCTGGTGATAAAGCCTCTGAAACCTCATCATCTTGATCCCCAGTGCTTCCTTTACCCGTCGTTGCCACTGTATCTTGCTGAGTAGCAACCTTTTCGCTAGCAGCGACAGTATCATGTTCAGAGCCCCGTTCGTCCATCTCGTCCAAATCCTTCTTCTTCTCCTCCTCCTTTTTCTTCTTCTTTTTCTCTTCCTTCTCCAGTCGTCGACGGTCATCATCCTCTTGACGCTGTCTTCGTTCCTGCTCTTCAAGTGCAACCTGCTCAGCACGCTCCTGTTCCCGTCGTAGCTCTCGCTCTTTCGCGGCCTGTTCTTCGCGTTCTTTTCTCGCTGCCTCCTGCTCCTTCGCCTCCATCTCCGCCTGCATCTGCTGTCTCTTGCGCTCCTCCTCGGCCAGCTCCTGCTCCTTCCAACTCATCACCTTGTCACCGCTATCTTTCTCCTTTTCCTTGGACTTGAGCGTAGCTCCCTTCTTCTTCATATTGTTAGCCACCTCGGCCATAAAGTCGTCCCCAGCGATACTCTCCCGCTTGGCCATCATGTTCTCCTGTCGCTTCTTCCTCAAAAAGCGGAGCCTTTCTGCTGCACTCATGCCCGCGGTCTCCGCCTCGTACTGCTCCTCCAGCGACGGGGTCTTATTCTCCTCTGTAGCTCCTCCGGCATATCCTACCTCACTCTCCTGTCGGATGTTCAGCATCGGTGGGGGTCGCCCCATCATGGGTCCATTGAGTCTGCCCTCCAGCGATGCCTGTAGCTTCTGGAACATGGCGTTCTTGGACTTACGCACAGCTGGGGCCTCGTCCGTGGCACTTCTTCGACTCTCTGGGCGCTTCTTCTTCTCCTTTTTGGGCTTATTCTCAGCAGGAGCTTCAGTATGAGGTGTCTCTTGCTCCAGAACGATCGGCTTGGAGCTCCCTTTGGGGCGTCGGTGCTTGGAGCGAGCGGGGAGCTGCTCCTCCGTGGGGAGCTCCCACCTGCTCTCCTTCGTCACAGCGTTGTAGTAGTACGCGTGGCCGTCGGGCGACGTGAACTGCTTCCATTCTCCTCCTCCTCCTCCTGCGTCCTCCTCCGCGGCCCTGTCGTGGCGCTTCGAGCGCTCGGACGAGCGCTTCTTCTTCTTGATACGCGCAGCCGACGCGTCCGCTTCCGTGCGCATATTGGCACAACGTTGGAATATCGTCCGCAATAGCGTAAGCGGCGATCCTACTAAGTACGATACTCAACAGCTTCAACTTGCTGACCCTCTTCAGCTCTTGCTGGCGCCAAATACATGTATTCAAATGGTAGGTTCTGGCCACCGCTGCTCCATTGCCTAGTATCATCGACAAGGTTTTACGGTAGACAGTCTAATACTCACAAGGAAGCTACCATACTCACAAGGAAGCCACCATACTCACAAGGAAGCCACCATACTCAAGGAAGCCACCATACTCACAAGGAAGCTAAGAGGAAGAAGTGGAAATAATTCATTCTCAGCTCTGTGCATTTGTACTTCCTCAAGCCAATGTTGAGTCAAGCCCTCTGATGTTCCACCCAGCGCTGACTAATCTTGGCATGGCGGCTATGCAAGCGCTCACCGTCTGTTGTCACGCAGCCCCTGGTGTCACTCCTCAAAGAGCCTCGATCTGACATCGAGACGATGCGGAAGCCCAGCCAGCGCAATTCGACTCGAGACCGCGAGAAGGCGGAGCTGGTGGCACTCCGGAGCATCGCGGTCGAGCTCGAAGCCCACTTGGCCTCACTCTCTCAGGGAGACGCCACGCTGTCTCGGTCTCAGCCACGGTCTCAGCTTCGGTTGCGTCAGGGCAAGTCGGCGTGGAAATGTTTCGCTGAGCGGCAAGCGCGTGCTCGACGAACAGCAGAGGAGACCAACCGCGCTCTCAGTGACCGAGTTCAGAGCAATGCCGACTGGATCCAGCGTCTGTGGGAGCTGCTGCACGAACAACGAGCAGCCAAAACCTCCAGCTTCAAGATGATGGCGACAATGCAGCGGAGAGCGGAAGACGACCTCGTCCTGGACCAACTGAAGGGGCAAGTACAGGCTTCCGTGCTGCAATTAGCCAAAGTTTTCACGAGACATGGCGTCCGAGTGCTGGACGGAGAGGATCCGACGTCGGAGATGTGGACTCACAAACAGACTGGAGACACGGAATCCGCGCTGGTGTGCGTACGTCGCGTGCCGTTTGATATTCACTCGACGTCAAGCGCATTGTGGGCCGCGCTCTCACGTCCGGAAGGAAGCTTTGCCTCGAACAACAACGCCGGATTGACCCCACATGGCACCGCACTGAAGGCTCGAGTTGTCGAACGCACACCAAGTATCTGCACCATGAAGATGCAAGACAAACTTCTACTCAATGGCGAGGCTGCAGTTGTCGATTACCATGCCGTGGTTCATCGAAGTGCGCTGGAGAAACCCCACAGCGCCAATGTATTTGCGTGGCAGTCACTATTCATGCTGACGGACGGCAGTGTCACGTACGAGGACACGATGTGGGCGGCGGTGCTTCGATCCGCGCATGGCGCCATGGAATCGATTGTCGCGATCGTGAGTCAGTCGCAGCTCAAGACGAAGGCTGGATTCAATGGCGCTGCTGACCTGAAAAGTTCAACAATGGCAGCGGCCGAAGAGTGTATTGAAAGCATCCTCTCAAGCGCCGAAGACATGGTACTCAGCGAGAGTCTGAGCGGGTCGTCGCATTCAAGCAGCACTGCTGGCGAAATGAATGCATCGATTAGTGTGTAAGCTCACATTTCGTGTGGATTGGTAACTAAAGCCTTAGTGCTGACGAAAAACATGCAGTAACCTTACACGATAGCCTTCGGGGCTTGCTTGACCGCCTCCAGCAGCTCACGAATCGTACGGAAACGGACATTCGGGAAGAATTCGGCGCGGTCGCGGTTCACCTTCTCCTGGTCAAACTTGAGCGCCCCCAAAGGCACGTACAGCTTGAACTCTGCCACAATGGCGGCTTCGCTGAGGTCTCTCTTACTGACCACTTTTTGCAGCTCGTCCAGCGGCTGGAAAGTGACTTCGAGGTCGGGGAGACCTCCTTCCGTCTTCATCAACTCCGCCAACTGCAGCCACGTTGTCTGCTCTCCCTGAACGAAAGTGTGGTGGCGCCACTTGGCGGGGCTTTTCAGCAACGCGGCGACAGCCTTCGCAACATCACGGGCGCTTGTGGTCCCGAACTCTTCGTTGCCGGTACCCGCGACCGTCATGGTCTTCGTGTTCCGATCTAACGCGAAGAGCGGACCAATGTCCGGGTGGTAGCGGTTGGTACTCGGGACGATGTAGTCCATGACGAATCCGATCGCGATGACAGTCCACTCGAGTTCGCTTTGCTCCTTGAGCGCGTTACGCACAGGCACGTTAAACTGGTACGCCGTGCCCGGATCTTCAGTGAACTCCTCCGTGTTGCCGCCGAACTCGGACGGGATGAAGCGCTTGCACTTGGGCGTCTGCTTGCAGGCCTCGATCAGCGCCAGGTGAACTTCTGCATAGGCTGGGGACATGTCGGAGATCGTGCTGACGAGCGCATCGCAGTCGCTCAGCAGCTCAACGAGCTGCGGCACGGACGAGTAGTCGGTGATGCGCTGCTCCACGACGCCCTTCTTGCTGTCGAAGAATTTTTTGTGCGACCGGGTGAGGAGGACGACGTCATGTCCAGCAGCGGTGAGCTCTTCGACAAAATACTTGGCGAATGATCCGGCTCCAGCGATGGCGACGCGCATGGTTGCTTGCAGGGATTGGAGAGTGGGGGTGGATGAGATGTTGACTCGAGAACGATGATTGAAGAATGAGAGAGCGACGTGACCTGGTTCGTGTGAGATACCTGTATGAGTCAAGCAAGGCCGGTCGGCCAGCGCGCTGACTAATCCCTAGGATCAGTCAGATTGGTTCACTTCAACTGCAGTTCTGACTCAACAGTTCTGGC
The DNA here is from genome assembly GCA_016169955.1 of Phytophthora vignae f. sp. vignae. NCBI lineage: Eukaryota > Oomycota > Peronosporomycetes > Peronosporales > Peronosporaceae > Phytophthora > Phytophthora vignae. The sequence continues at coordinate 162,067 of JABJUM010000028.1, read as the reverse complement.
GTCTGCCTTGCTCGTATCCAGACAGGCCTTGCAAGGAGGCTTACTGGATAAAGCCACAGCGTCACACAGTACTTGGTAAAGGCAGACAAGAACGACCATCGTGGTGGTCGTAGCCTACAAGTCGTCGTAATAGATCCATTCATCTTGAAAATACATTTCACAATACACACACGAAGCTAGCCGCTCTGTCCCAGCTCGTCACTACCAGCGATTTCGTCTGCTTCACGCAGCGCTTAAATATTCCTAGGACTGCGACCGCGGTTGCAGAGCCATGATGAGATTCCGTGGGGCGTCGTACTGCTCCTCATCGTCTTTGGAATCCGCACTTGCTTTTGATGCCTTGCCCTTGGTCGGCGGCGGGGTCTTGACGATTGAGCCAAAGTGCTTCTTCGAGAGGATCAACGGCCGCGGAGTTGCTTCTGCATCCGGCTCAGCGGCAACCGGCGGCGTTCCGAGAGGCGGGCGCGGGTTGTTCAGGACTCGAGCTGCTACGATGTCGGCTACGCACTGAGGACTCTCGGACAGCAGCAGATCTTGAATACTTCCAGCCAACGAGGGCAGACTGACCGGGGTGCCGTGGGTATCTCTTGATCCGTTGGGCTTGGACGGAGTGATTAAACCACCAGTGGTCTTGGCTCTATCGAGTTGCTGATGTGCTGCCAGGTAGTCAACGTATTCGCGGATGTACTGCTGCATGTACAGCTTGAGCTGTTCTTGCTGCTCGAGGAGGATTGTCTGCGGGTGAATAGGCTCGTTGTTGGCGTCCAATCGAAGTAGCATCGTCTTCTTCTCTGTCGGTCGCTGCGATCCCTTCTCAGTAAATCGACTCCGTTTTGAGGAAGACTCGCCTTCTGACATGCTCAAGTCGCTTGCGTCCTGGTCGCTCTGCTTCCGCTTAGAGCCGCAGCTGCTTGTGTCTGACTGGGAGTCGCTACCGTCATCGAACACATCGCTGTCGCACGACTGAGGGGATTTCATGGCGTCCGCATCCTCCGTGCCGGCAGCAGGAGACATCACTTCCGACTTCACTCGAACCGCGCTGTCCGTACCAGGCTGCATCGGCTTGTTATCGCGTACATTCTCCTGGTCCGTGGAGCTGCTAGCGTCACTAGCGGTGGGGGTCGATGCCGAGCTGCGCGTCTTCCACCGGAAGACCGGCTTCCGGGAGTTGGAGAGTTGCAGCTTCTCGATTAGCCCCACGCTAACCAACACATTTGCAACGTCGTACAGTCGGCGGATTTTGGCTGTTGCAGTGACAAGAAGTAGGGTTAGAATCGTGTAATGGGGCGATATATGGCAGCTTCGACAGCGTACTCTTCAGCAGGCGGTCTTCTTCGTTCTCGCTATCTTCCATCTGGATGAGCTGCTTGGCAGCTTGGTCCAGCGGGATAATGCAGTCCTCCTGTTTAATTGAGGTGCAATAATTAGTTAGCTGTCGGCAAACCTACAAGACCGCCGTTGAGCAGTGACTCACCTTCCCGAGGAAGAGCTGGACGAACATTTGACTCAGCTTTGACAGTGACTTTCCTCTCCGACGATCACCTAGAGAGAGCAAGTCATGTCAGTTTGTCTTCAAAGGGTGCAACGCAACATTTTGAGCTCAACGCACTCTTAATAGGAGGGAACTCTGTGCTCTTGGAGCCACCGGGCGACGACTTGTGCATCTCAGCATAGCGTTGCTACACACCAAGAAAAATGAGTATCCATCCAACTCACACAGCAGACACTTGATGTGCGGTCTTACCTTCATGGCACCGATGGACGTGGGGAGCGAGGCAAGGCCGTGCCAATTGTACAGATTCTTGCTCTTGCGGCTCACGAGATGAATGCTCTCCAGGATGTTGACAATGTCGTAAATCCGCCTCCTTTCAACACCCAACTCGGTTGCTGCTCGATCGAGACAGATCTCGGAAATCTTGTCGTCTCGGTACAGCTTCAGGAAGCTATGCGTAGCAACGACACACAAGCATTATCAGCAACCTTTCATCGCACAAACTCTACACCACAATACAACACAGCACATACTTCTCACACAGCAACCCGAGCGATTTGTCCTTCCGGTTGTACTCTCGGAAGGGGAAGAACCTGACCTCGTCGCCGTCCATCCTCCAATCGCCGTTCTTGGCGTCCTTGTCGCCGTCCTCCGGCTTCGACTCCGTCTTCCCCGAGGGCTTCCCCGTTGCTGCCACCGCGTCCGAGTCCATCCACGCCGTCTTAATTTGCCGCTTGGCCGACGTGCCCACCTTCTTGGGGGCTTTGCGCACGTATCGCCGCTTGGCCTTCGCGGGCTTCAGAGCGGGGCACGTCTTGGTCTCCTGCTCGTCGCCGTTGCTGCCCGTGACCAGGTGCATCATGGCCGCCGCCGCCTCCGTCCGGTTGGGGCTCGGCTGGATACTGGAGGGCCCCGCCACACGGACGCTGCCGGGCGTGCGCGGGGGCAGCTCCTGCGCCCTGCGGCGCAAGGGGCTCATCATCTCCTGCGTCGCCATGACTGGGGCTGGCTGAGTGGCAAAAAAAAGTTGAACGTCGAGCGGTGCAGAGTCCAGGGGGATGGTGCGGCTTTGACTTGACAGACTTGACGAGCTCTCTGTGAGTTGCCGTCCTGGTGGGATATTCCGTGTGCGGCGGTGGAATTGCGACTGAGACCGTTTCAAACTTCCGGTTTGACGCGCGTAAAATTGTTTTGGCGCCAAATTCAAATTCATTCATTTAGAAACGTTTCTACATATGTTTGGACAGATCGTTTCTAATTTGTTTAGAAATGTGCCGTCCAGTTTTTTTTTAGCGGTCGTGTACGGAACACAATGTACCCAAAATCCAGCCGGAGCTGCTCAAGATGTCGGAAGAGGCTTCCTCGCTGGCGCTCGCGGAGCTCCTGCAGCAGCGCAACCAGACCCTCGACCAGCAGATCCGAGACGTGGTGCAGCGGAACAAGAGCCTCGAGAAGCAGCTGGAAGCGCAGCACCGCGAGGCCGCGCGAAAGAGGAGGAAGCTCCAGCGCAAGATCCAAGAGGCGCAGAACGCGCTCCGACTCAAGGACGAGGACATCCGGCGGCTGCAGCGGCAGCTGAGCGAGACGATCGACGCGCTAGACGCAGAAAGAGATCGCACCAGCAAGCTGCAGCGGTTTGAAGAGGATGAAGCGGACCGGAGTTTGATGGAGTCGGCTCTACGGGCAGCAGCTCGTTATCAGCACGCTGAGTATGAGCCAAAGATCGACCTCCCGTGCAGTGATTTTGATGCGCCTGAAGATACAGAGGAGCAGCACCAAAAGCGAGAGCTGGAGCATGACTTGCTCAGCAGAGAAGAGGATGTGGCTGTCACGCTGACCAAGATCATTCCGCAACTGTGCGGATCACGGGATGACAGAGAGCAACAAGGTCGTTACGTGGATTCAAGACATTATGGTATTGTTCCAAGTGGATGCGTCGATACGGATGAGTATGCCGGGCAAGCTTCGATGCAAGGTTTTATCCAGCTGCTAGAGGAAGCTAGAGAAACCCTCAACGCCCACCAAGAAACGAGATGGCGCGACAGGATGGAGCGCGAAAAGGCGCTAACTTGCTTGCTTTCGCGAGGTCTGTTCCAAGATCCGGTGGTCACTGAATGTTGTGGGAAAACGGCTTCGTGGGAGCCGCTCAGACAAGCTCTTGCGCAGACTTCCGTGTGTCCATTTTGCAAAGCAAAAGAGGGCTATGTCCACAGAAGTGCTGACATGGAAACGCTAGTGGAGCTCCACCGCGCTGAACGCTCTGCTCTGAGTGATATTCCGTTCATCACTGCGCGTACCGCAGCTCATCTAACTGTTGCATGCTCTCACCCCAGACAACGAGTTAACACAGAGCTACGCCAAGCGCGTTACAGCGAACGGGGTGAGGTGGTCCATATGTACCGCCTCCCCAGTTCTGCATCAAGTGCAGATGCTATCGATGACGACGCTACTGGAGACTTCCGAGAAGCAGATACGTATCAAACGGGTCTGTACGCTCAAACAGCGTCGCCAACTACCGGAGAGAGTGGTGCTCCGAGCATTTCCCCGAGTACACTGTCACGACCTCCAGCAAGTATAGATGCACGCCGAACTTGCCGCTATTTGTTTGAGCCAAGTGCCGCTTCCCGTGCAATACAAGAGGCGGCAGGAAAATCTCATCGCAAGGATCCTGCCGCAGCATCGAGAAGTAGCTTTCGATCCCCAGTCTCTTCAGAACCCACTGCATCGCTAACAGCTTGGGCCCACGAATTTTCAAGACCTCGAAAGCGGCGAGCTGCTGAAGACTGGCGTTTTCCAAAGTGCGCATAGACTCTGACGTAGTTGTGAGCTACAACAATAGGATAAAGGATATAAAATAATGGTACAGTCGAGCAGATTGCAGTTGTGGACAGTCGAAGTTGCTCTCGTGGACATTTTGTCAGTGCCAGTCCGGCATGCGCCGTCTCCGCCCGAACACCAAGTACAAAGCTTACCAGGTTATTACAGCAGGCAAACCGTGAGGCGCAAGGCCAGCAGGAGATGGCCTGGCAGGCCCTGATGGCGCGCCAAAAGGAGCTTACGTGTCCGCTTTCACGCGAGTTGTTCGCAGACCCAGTCATTACAGGGTGCTGTGGAAGGACGTGTTCGCGGGCCCCGCTACGACAAGCATTCGAGCAAAGCTTGGCGTGTCCGTTTTGCCAAGCGCGTTAAGTCGGGGTTCACGAGAACCGCGCCGTTGCTAGGCTAGTAGAGCTGCATCGCTCAGAGCACCTGGCCTTCGAAGTGGTGGCTTCCTCGCCAGCTGATTCCACTTGATGGTGATAACGATGTACTGCACACGAGTCTCGATGCATTGACGACAACGAGAGCATCGAGTGTCTTCACTGGAAAGCATCAACTTTCTCTCGACAGTAGCATACTAATAATACTTCGAAGTGCATGACCTTCATCTGAGGCGGCATTGCTGAAATACTCACTGCAAGGCGCTTGAAAACAGCGGCATCGAATGCGTCAGATCGCATTCTCGGTGAAGGCCAAGAGCTCAGTGGAAAAAACTCATTCGCGTACGCAACACTCGAGTCGCCCTCGCACAGCGCGCGAACCGAGATCGAGATTTGGTTCCCTCGAACCTCGCCCCTCAGTGTTGATCCGAGTGTCTGGGTCGTCACGAGTCTCGTTAAAGTCCGGCGCGGTGGATGATGGCAATACGACACCACACACAGCAGATCCACGCCAGTCAGAGTCTCAGCTTAGCATTTAGCTGTTGCCACACCTCGGAGCCAAGTAGGTCGAAATATTTTAAAGTTTGCAACGTCATGACTAGTTGCATGATCCAGCTGCCGATTGCTATGCCTGGCCTTCACAACAAGCAGATACTTTTTCGTTCAGCACACTGCTTCAACTTGACCAAGCCGACGTGACTCGTTTATTTTCAGCCAATCAGCGGCGATTATGCCAATTGCAAGCTTTTGACCTGCACTCGCATTGACGTCCAGCGGTGTGTGTGTCATGGGGACTTGCGGTCCCTGCATCGCGCCGACGCAGGAGTGCCAGCGGCACAAGGCGCTGTTCCTGAAGCTGGCGGAGGAGTCGAAGGCGGCGCTGACGGGACTCGGCGCCACGTTAAATGAGCGCATTCGAGACCTCGAGCAGCAGAATGACGACCTCGAAGAGACCAACAGCGAGCTGACGGAGCAGAACGAGGCGCTGCAGAAGGAGAAGACGCAGCTCGCAGAGCAGGTGGAGACGCTGGAGGCCTCGCTGCATGAGAAGCGAGAGCAGCTGTGGGACACAATCCAGGATTGCCGGGACGAGATGAAGGAGAAGAAGAGGGAGCTACGGGAAGCAGAGGACAGACACGCCGAGTACCGGCGCACGGAGGCTGTTCTCAGAGAAGAGCTTGGTTCCTTACAGAGAGATCTGCGTGAACAGAAGGAGAACTTCTCGCAAGCGACGATAGCATTGAATGAGAAGGCGAAAGTGTCTACCGAGGCACACACGCGGCTTCAACAGACAGTGGAGCAGTTGGAGCGGCGTCTGAAAACGAAGGACGCAGAGATTGCGTCTCTGCAGCAATTAGTGCACGATCAGAAGGCGAGTTTCTCGCAGGCTACGAAGAGCTTTAATGAGAAGACAACCAAGGCTACTGCGAAGAAGGCGCGGCTTAAAGAGAGAGTGGCGCAGCTGGAACAACATCTCGTGGTGCAGAGGAAGGCATTCGAGGAAGAACGCGCGCAATTGACGCAAGAAGTGGCGAAGTATCGGAGTGATGCACAGTTGATGCAGAAAGCCAGCAGCCGCCAGGACGACGCGCAGGAAAAGCTGAATTTGTCTCTCGACGACGCCGTGCCACAGTTGCGAAGTCTGTTGAGTGCGTACGATCGATTGCGTGGCAACCAGCAAGGCAAAGCCAAAGCCAAAGCTGCCCAAAACAAAGCAGCTGCAGGTAACACGAAACTTAGTCGAGCTGGGGCAGCAGACAAGGAAGTGCTGCAGCGTCTGAAAGAGCAGGAACAGGCGTTCGATCAGGAGCGAGCACAGCTACTCGAGCAAGCAAGCGACGCAGCCAAAACCCAACGAGATGCCATTCAACAGAGTCTGATGGAGCGCGAGGGACTGTTGACATGTCCGATCTCGCTTGAGCTCTTTGAATACCCGGTGCTAGCTGGATGCTGCGGCAAGACGTTCTCATCGGAGGCATTACGACATGCAGTAAGCCAAAGTCCGCTGTGTCCATTTTGCCGTGGGCAACTGGTATCGACCCACGCAAACCGCGACATGACGAAGCTTGTGGAGCTGCACCGAAGGGAGCGCTCCGTTTTTGGTATGTCACCCGCCAGCGAATCGACCGCAACAACCACTGCGTCCTCGCTGGACGAGTACGCGGTGCTATCTGCTACGGCGGAGAGTACCCGCCGTAATAGACGAAAAACCGGAGCATCAAGCGCACGCCAAAGCCAGCACAGAGAGCATCGACGCGAAAGAGTCCAAGCACGATCCGAGGTACCTCACCGCCAATCATCAGTATTTAACACGCAAGGCAACACTCAGTCGGGTACGTCGACATCAGTTGCTGCGTCGAATCCTTCACCAGCCACTGCTGTATCGAGTGCTGCAACCGAAGGCAATCGCGATGCGGAACCTTCAGGTCTTCACATCTATCGACTAGGCAGTGATGGACCAGTTGCTGTACCGAGGAATATGGTGCGTTCGGTCCTCAGTACAATTCGTTTACCAAGCACGCAGTCCCAATCTACGGCAAGTAGTCGTCAACGTTCAAGGTCTAGCGTCAGCCGATCTACCGCTAGCAGTCGTCAACGCACCAGGCCCAGAACTACTGCATCGGTGACCGCGTCTGCGGGTGTTGCAGAGCAGCAAATACAACCATCTTCTTCCTCTCGACGTCGAGCTTCAAGCTCTACTACTGCTTCGACAACTGCAGTACCAAGTGCAACGTCAAACTCGAGCGCATCTTCAAGCAGGAGGCGTACTTCACGTTCAAGTCCAAGTCCTGCTCCAAGTGCTGCCCCGGTAGCATCAGCGCCGCCAAGCGCGGCATCCAGTGCTGTACAACATTCATTCATCAGTCCTGCAGCCAATGCTTCAGCAAGTAGTCAACCAACAGGCACAAGCGACACATCAACCAATGCTGAGGATCCATCCACCTCGCTAGCCGCATGGCTGAAGGCATCGGTCCGTGATCATCCATCTACAGCAGTAGCAACGTCAACAACAGCCCGGCTCTCAGGATCAAGTGCAAGACCGACTGCTGCAAAGTTTGCTAGAAGAACTGCAGCCGCGTTACGTCGACCAGTTCGGATTTCTGCCACGCAAGACGACTCGGCGCTTGGGCGCGTGAAGCACGAGTCTCCCCGACTGACAGCAAGCCAGCCTGCCCCTCGCCAATCGTTAAGCACTCTTGCGCGGAGCGTCACATCACTGGAAGACCTCCTGGGCTCGGACTTCGAATCCATCTCGGATTCTGACCAAAAAAAAATTTAGCGTTTTAAATCAGCCCCCCCCTCTCCCCTTCTTCTCAGTGTCGAAACTGCTGGGTAAAGGAAAGATCGCGGAAATGGTCGTGCCGCTGAGCTACTGGCTTATTGGAGAGACCGATGCGTGCTCTATCGTCGCGGAGGTGTGGACGACGCTGGATCTCCTGAAGGGCGCGATCAAGGCGAAGCACCTACAGTCGATCCCATGGGACGCCAGCAAGCTGCAGCTATTCCTGGCCAAGACGACGGAAGGCTCGTGGCTGACGGTAAACGACATGATGACTGGAGCGATCGATACCAGTGGGCATGAAAGCGCTGACAGGCGGCACTTTGCCACTACGCGCGCTCGGCTTATCAGAGGGCAGCATGCGGGTCGAACTTTCCGATGAAGACCTTGTAGCAGGATAGGGCCCTGTGCACGTGCTGGTGAAGGTTCCGTCGGTGCAGCAACCCCAGCCGAGTCTAACGCAGCCGCGAGGTGTTCCACAGCTGCAGTGGAAAACTGCCGACGAGACCGTGTTCTCGCTGCAGAACGAGAAGCTGTACTTTGTAGACCGGGAACAAGCTGTGAATCAACTCTGCGCTGTCCACAAGTCGGTGTTCATCGGCGCCAGTTCCAACAGTCGCGCAGATGCGTGGCCCATAGCACTGGCGGATAACGAGCTCGGGATCGGGAAGACCGAATTTGCAAGACACTACATCCAATCTTGTCGCGAGCAGTGGCCCGAGGGAGATTCCGCTCACGCAGACTTTAAGAGCTCGTTATGCGCTTGCCGGACGATTGTGGTGAATATCTATGTAGACAAACGTCTTAGCGTTGACAGACGCGGGGGCGCTGAGGTACTCTGGCAGCTGGGCTCCGACGGGCAGTTGCAACTGGGCAATCACAGACCTCGCAAGGGCGACGTTGATGACTCCATCCAGTGCCTCCAAGAGTGCCGTTCTGGAACCTCTCGTTCTGGAATCTCTCGCGCGGACAAAATCAGCTTGATACATATAACTTGGTGAGAGATCTTGGGCCGGTATTTATCGTGTTGGACGAGATTGGTCGTGGATTTGAATGCCTTGACGTTGATGGGACCGACTTGGGTGAAGAGGAGAAGTCGCGCAAACTCTTTATGGCTTTCTGCTTGTCCGTGTTGAGCGCTTGGTTGGACACAGTAGACGTCTACTTCTTACTGGTCGGTTATGCGCCGTTTCTACGGAATGTGGGGGAGCGGAAGGACGACAGAGTCCATAGCTCGAGTAAGCAAAGGTTCATTCGTCTGAATCTGCAGCTAATTCGTCCCGAGAAAATCGAGCAGATTATGCGGCATACGTGGGTGGACAATTCGAGGACTATGACGCTGCAGCAACGATGGGGCCGAGAATTGGATGAAGATGTGGTTGCAGCCGCTGTCAAGATGTACGAGAAGACCTGTGGCCACCCCAGGACGATGATATCTCGCACGAGTCGTACGAGGCGTTTTGCAAAGCCGAAGTCAACCATTTTGACTCAGACGAGGGTCAGAGGGAGTGAGTGGGTGGAGATTTATCGGGAGCTGCGCTATTGGCAAAAGACGCTGGAGGGCCTGATACCGCCACTTCTCGGAAACGGAACGATTGACTTGAGCGACGACTCAATATGGCCACAACTTGCAAAGTCTCCGCACAAAAAAGTATCGTTTGCCAATATCATGGAGCGCTGTCACCTAGGGTGGGCAGGCACGGTAAAAGAGGCCCGGATTTACGCGCTACCGAGGATTCTTACAGCGATCGTCAGTATCGTTCAGCCGCTGCGTCTGTACATCAGGACCATCGACGCCCTCATCGACGATGTCACACTGGCGTACGCGACCGTTTTCGACGAGTGGGCATGTCTTAAGCGATTCCAGGAGCTCTTTTCGAAGCCGAGTAAACCGCACATCGCGCTGGAGAATTTTTTCGGTACGGACACGAAGTTTGACCAGTGGGGCAAAGTGCACTTCCCTACCGATCATGTGGATTTACCAAAGATCACAAGAGCAACTGCTGCAGTCGGCGTTGCTACGCTAGACTCGGCTACGGCGAATCCTTCGGATTGGCCACGTCTGATGGCTGCGATTGATCAAAAACTGGATGCGAAGAAGGATGGAAACTGCTTGTGTCTGAAGCCTCTGCCCGAGTCCTGTTCCGCGGATGTGATCTTCATGAAGCGTTCGGTTCCTACAATCGGGCGCAAGCGTTCGCACGACGATATGGATGCCCAAACATTAACGATGGGGTTGGCAGTGAAGAACTACGGCCCCAACTCTAAATTTGTACCGACGCAACTGCAGGAAGAAGTTGGCAAGTTTCGCGTGATGCTTGACAACTTGGAGCCGTCGACAAGGCAGAAGTTTGGTGTCATGACTAACGTGTTGATCGTATGCTCGACAAACTACAGCTCACAGACGAAGTTCACAAGCAAAAAGTACGTAAAAACGTGTCACAAGGAACCTGGTTCTCAGTACGAGATCGAAACACTGGAGTTGGACTTGTCGACCCCGGAGAACCGCGCTGAATTCTTCGGACTCGCAAATGACCCTGAGTTGGCAGCCGTCTTGAATGGATTGGTGCGTAAAACGGAGTGCGAGAGACCAACTGACTGAAGATTTGTCAGGCGGGCCAAATTTTCTGGTCTCAATTTCAACACCGGCGAGAAACGCAGTTAAGCATTTTATATAATGTATTATGTGTGCTGGCACTTGAATCATGGCTAAGTTTTACAGGATCCAGCTATAGTTGTGTGTAGTGTTGGTGACGGATGAGGACGAGGAGGAGCTGCGAGTGGAGGCGCTGGCCGAGTGGGTCGGGTGGCGCAGGACTTCACCATGCAGATGATCAGTACGGCGGTTGGTTCATAGACCCTTTACCCTGCTCTATTAACTAAACATTAGCCATCTTTGTGGTGATATTCCAGAGCTATGCGAAGAAGAAGACGCCGGCAATGAAGAAGAAGACGAGGAACGAGATCTCGAGGACAAGCAGGAGCTCATGAGGGGCTACCAGAAGCTCGGGCTTTTGGTTGACCAGGCCAAAGACGCAGCTCACCTCTATAAGGAAGTCGCGATGGTGGAGGGCAAGAAGGCGCTGGCCACGGCCTGGAAGTACGCGGAGCTGCCTCCTTTCCGCGACTGTCGACTGCTCCGGCAGCATGTAGTTCATGTGCACGAGATGGATGAGGAGACGATGAAGTATTCAAGAATTCACGACCGAGTAAGAGAAGAGCTGGACGACGCTCGGCAGATGGAGGAGGAGCTGCACTTCGGTCTCAAAAAGAGGAACAAGTGCCACGCTCCGCTGCTGAACCGGTTCCAGGAGCTCAAGGCGGAGGCGGACAGAGCTCAGCGTGAGCAGATGATGGAGGCGAATGAGCAGCGTCGGCGAGAAATAATCGACAAGGCGATAGAAGACAGCGGAACATGAAGTTCTGGCAGAAGCAGCTCGTGGAGGCGCGAGAGTTTGCAGAGCAGCAGACGTTCGAGCAGGAGCGGAAGGACGAGTTTGAGAGGAGAGATGCGCATGGTCGAGGAGGAGGAGAGTTTGGACGCCAAGAGAGCGTTCGAGCGGCCGACGATGTCCAGGTTATGATGGAACTCTGCGATTGATGGAGGGCACCGGAAAGGTCTAGACGAGCACACGGCTGGAATCTCCACTACTCGTGGGTTTATCATTGAGAACGAGGAGAAACGGATCGAGTTACTCGAGATTCAGACCAAAGCGACACTTCTGCGTGAGAAATTGGAGCAAGTGGGGCAGACCAAGACGAATCTGGGGCTGGATATGAGAACGATTCTCGAACGGAAAAAACATTTACTACTGGAGATTGGTAGACTTTCTTTGGGGTCGTATGCAGGTCTGATCTGGTGTTTTGGTCGTGCTTTTTGGGAGGGATGACGTACTTTGGGTAGGACACTACCCTCGGGCGAACAGGTGGGCAAATCGCGATAGATGTCTTGAATGCTGTATTGAAAAGGCCGACCCGAACTACCGAGCAGGCCTGCATACGACCCCAAACAGAATCTACCCTGGAGATTAAGCAAGTCAGAGCGCGAGAAGCAGCAGTTTAATAAGATGGGTTCTGACTGCTGATTGATTGAGAAGAGGGATGGATAGCTCCCTCTGATATTCGGAAGAGTCCAAGTCAGCCTGGAGATTGCCCTCAAGCGGCAGCAGATCAGGGAACAGCACCGCGAGACAATAACTTTGAGTGAAGAGAAGGAAAACATCCAGCACAAGCTGCAGGACGAGCGCTGCGCTTTCGCCAGCAAGAGAGAGCAGCTCTGGAACGAAATAAAACGAGGCAAAATGGCTCTGAAGCGCAAGAATGAAGTGGTGCAGGAACTGGAGCAACAGAGAGTCCGCTGCACTGCAGCAGCAGCTGCACGCACTTATTGAGAAGAGCACCGAGGCTAGAGCAAAACACGCTCAGTTTCAGCAGAAGGTGGAGAGATTGCAGGAGCAACTCAAGAAGCAGAGTGAAGCATTGGAATTGGAACGCGCGAGGTAGACACAACAAGGAACTGATGTAGGTGGCTGGCTGAAGCCGTCGCTTTTGAGAGCGATGCTTCATTTGCGCGGTTTACTGTGGAGGGCTCAAGTTTAAGAACGCAGAATTCTGGTACGACCGACCAGGCACAAGGCGCTATAGATCCCGCGACAGTTGATATCACCCCAGCTGAAGATGACAGTCCACCACCGAGAGAGCAGTAGCAAAGTGCGTTTGATGAGGAGCGCGCACATTTGCTGGAGCAGGCGCCAGGACCCAACACGACGTTAGCCTCCGCAACTTGGCACAACGGGAGGAGGCACTGCGTCCAAGCGCTGATGAGAAGCTCGCTGTGTCCGTTCTGTCGTGCGCCAACGGTGTCGTTTTATCCGAACCGTGACGTGGCAAAACTGGTGGAGCTCCATCGCGCTGAGCGTTTGATCCTTGGACTATCGGAGCTCCCACCATCAAGAACTGACGTATCGAACGATTCAAGGTAAACTCGAAGTAAGGGAACCGGTCAATCTGAGGCCGGTCGACCAATTCAAGGCCGAGCCCATTTTAGCCAGTAACGATGCTGTTTCCTCTTTCCTGCTCAGTCATTGGTAAAAATCGTGTTAAGTACTAATCCCATACAAATTGATGCGGTTAAAATTGGCGGGAACCCGTGGCGGGAGTTGAATAAACGGTTGGACGGCAGCTAGAACGATGGCAGCCAGCTTGGGGCTCTCCCATTTCCAAACAAGCAATGGTTAGCGTCTACACGGTGGAGAGGAAGCAAGACATTATCGCTCAAGTCCGCGCAGGCACTACCGTCGTTGGTGTCGCCGCATCTACCGGTGTTCATGAGCGGACCATCCGGAAGTGGATGGCTACAGCGGCTGCGGGACAGCCCCTGACTCCTGCACGACCCGGGCCGAAGCCCTTCTTCCCACGTGACGCCGAGCGCCACATCTACGATTGGGTCGTTGGCAGACAGCTCGTGGGGCATCCCGTCGGCCGATCCGCCGTCATTCGCAAAGCCCAAGAGATTGCGCTACTCGGTTGCGGCGAAAGTGTGCCGCGTATGGCGATATTCAATCTGGCAGCATTACGCCCGCCCTGCCGGGTCAATAAAACATCACAGGAGGCGTCTTGGGTCCAGGCGGCGCGGGAGCTTCGAGCAGGAACACGTGGGCATCGTTGTGTCGTGGCACTGGTGGCGGCGGCGGTCTTGGGGCTTCAGGAAAGCCGGCGCCCCGGGCGCCATCCTGCGCGGCGTGCGGCATCGGCGTCAGTCTCGAAATGCAGTGCTTTCGAAAGTGGCTACACTCGTTGAAAATGCATAACCTATCATATAGGTTGTAAAAGCAATTTATGCTCGTTGATAATGAACCTACCCCCGTTATAATGAAGGTCATCCAAAGCAAGATAGTATACTGAGCACAAGTGTAATTCCGGCCTCGAACTGGTATGCGTTCCTGTCAAAGTGGTTTCATTCGCTGACGGCCCCACAAAACAATACGATTGGTTCACGATCCAGAATAACCTAAGAAAGAAGCCGAGACGTCGGGCTTTTCAGAACTGTCACATTTTGTTCTCCCCGTCATACGGATCGCAAGCAAGCTGCTTGCAAATGAACAGCTATCAAAGCGGCCCCTAATTGACCGTTCCCCTAATCAAGTTCCAAGTAATAATACCACACTTAGTGCATTAACTCAGTTCACTCAGTTTTATCGATTTTTAAGGACCAGGAACAAGCAAGCTCGACTACCAATGTGTTGTTAATTTCAGCTTCTTCGCAGCCTTGCGTTGGGTTCCTTCCGCCTTCCTCTTTCCTGGTGCATACCAGTCTCCAATCTCAACGAAAATGACAACTTTGCGGCCGTCGTGTTCATCTGAAACATCGCCGACACGAGCCTTGGCCTGCATGAGCTCCTCGAACTCCGACAAAACTCCGTCTCGCGAAATGCGGTAAAAGTTGGTGCCCTGACGCTTGGCCTTCGCCAGTAGGTCCAACGCAGATTCGGGTATCGTGACGTCCTCGCTCGTTGCTTCTTCAGTGGCTGTGGATCCTAGGGTCGAAACGCTGGAGACGTAGCTGCTGTACAGCTTCTCCACAACCACCAAGTGAATGGATGAGCTCTCTGGCACATTCATGAGGACGCGCTCGAGATCGTCCACCTTCAAAGCACCCCGTAAAGGCGAGCACTCTCCAGACAAAACGCACCTCCCGTCAACATCGCTGGAAAAATATCGGGAACACTTTCCGTCAGTATCAAGTCGACGCATATTGGCAAACTGCGCTGTGCTCTCCTTCCACCGCTCCAAGAACTCCTTCGGCCACTCAGTGTTTGGCGGGGAGAGGAACGGGATCGTGGTCGCATTCTTCTCGTGCTCGGACGGCAGCTCCACCACGGCGTCGATGTTCTTGGCCACGCCCACCTCGTACAAGAATCGGCCTAGAAATGCCGGGAACTCCACTCCGCAGAATTTATCTCGGTGACTCGCCAGGAGAACGGCGCCAGCCACGAGGTTTTCGGATGCCAGGCGACGTTCTGCCGGCTCCACTGGGCAGCGTAGGTCGTGGCATCTGAAAAACGGCTCCTGCAGCAGTTCACACAGCGGGGCATTCAACGGGCGCAATTTCGTGCCCTCCACGTCGTGGTCGCCCATTAGCGTTAGGTAGAGTAGCATAGCGCGCTCCATTGTCGGGAACTTTGAGCGGCATTTCCACTTCTCCCTGTCCTTGTATGGAGACGAACCGCAGCCGACGTCGAGCTCGACCGGTTTCCAGTCGTCGAGGCAACTGAAGTGACTGTCGACCAGGTTCACTTCGGTATCAGTCGCGTCAATACTGCGTCCGAGGAGCAAGCAGACCTGCCCCAGACCGAACTCGTAGGGGCTTCTACGTTCCTTGATTCCTCGGATTCGGGGTGCCAAATACGCCGTCAGCTCGCTCAAACACCAGAGCCAGTCTGCTGCAGTATTACCGTAGCTTTTCATCTTGAGTAGGTATTTTTGCGCTTCGTTTGAGAACAGAGGCCGACTGTGCTGGAGGATCAACTCCAGTACTTCGGCACCAGGCTCAGTTCCTTTGAGATCGACGCAGCTCCTGACGATCGCTGGAAGAGACGAAACCACCACACACCAAGGCGTTTTGTCACTGACGCGTGATACATGTCGAGAAATCCGTCCTCCAACTGAAAGCATTGTTCGCGCGGTCGCGTTGGTGGAGCTGAGGATGACGGGTATGCCGAACGAGCGGCAGCAATTCCTCATCATCCGGATCTTCTTCTCTTCATCGTCTCCTTCCTCTTCACTGCACGATGCCTCAAGACGCGGAAACTCGTCGAGGAAGAAAACAAACGGCTTGGCTCCATCTTCTTTACGGCGACGAAGCGCTCGCTCCACGCATTCACGCGTTGCTTGGCCGCAACAAGCGTCTTCGCCACGAAGCGCTGCGGCAACGAACGCGTACAAGTACAGCTCGTCTCGAAGAGCGAATTCAGAAACAGACCCGTACCGCACCACTTTCGCGTCTTTTTCAACGCAATCCAAGAAGGCCATCGTTCGCTCATGGAACGCCTTGCACACAGTCTGGTCGCTACTCTCCGGGCAGGCGCTGGGCACGTAGAGCACGTGATACAACCCACTGGCCTCCAAATTGAAGGCCATTTGCGTCTTCCCCGTCCCTGAAGAGTTCTCCAACACAATGAAACGATCTGCACCTGACGCTGCCGTGCTCTCAATCACCGTCTCCATTGTCTTCACTTCAGGCGAATCTTTCAGAAGATCAGCGACTTCCTTGTACTTCTGGACAGCGCCCGCATACTCTTGGTCGATGGCAAGGTGCCATCTCCTGTCGTGAGACTGCCTCACTACCACAATAAGCGGAGAGCTCTCAGCTCTTCCAGAGGCGCCGACCACTGCATCTCTTGAGAGCGAATTCATCGCGTCACGGCTCTCGAAGGCCAGCAGCTGGGACGACGAGAAGCCGTCGTCTAAGATGCCGCTACTCTCACGGAAGATCGCTTCCAGCACGTCGCCTACTCTGCTCCCTTCAGGTGCAAGTACCGCGTATGGCGTGGTGTTCTTGAACGCAGCGCCGCCAGGGTTTCCAGACACTAGCTGGAACCAGACTCGCGACAATTCGACGATGATCGGATCCGTCGGGTCTTCTCCAATAGCACCCAACTTTATATGGAGCTCCAGTCTTTCTCCTCTGCTGTAGGCGGCCGCGTTGGTGTACACGTCGAGCGCAGCTGCGATGACCCCGGGTGGCTTCATCTGCTGGAGCAATGTGTCGCACAGATCGGCAACGTCTTGGGCGTCTTCCGGCACCCGCAGCGAGGCTAGTGGGCGTCCATCGAAGCGAAGCCAGCGTTTCTTAGTCATAGTTGCGAGTGCTTCTCTTCCTCGTCGCGAATTCGGAAATGGCAAGACGAGAGGAGACGCTTGGCGTGCCGGGAAGACCTTCAGTCATGACAATGGACTGAACCGTGGTGTCGTTGATTCCTACTGGCAGGAGGGCACGCTTTTCTGGCGGAGAATTCCACATTCCACAGGTATCGATAATAGGGTCCAGATAGTTGTTTCAGCAATCAAATAAATATCTGTTTGTTTCCGCTGGGAAAGGGGCGAATGCGCGCTTCCAGGGTCTTGAAACCATGGCTTGGCTGTTTTCACTCCTTAAAATACACCACAAATGCTCCAAAAGCTATCCTTTCCCTTAAGCTGCTTCATTGATTGAATGAAATACACGCACTAAAACGTCAATATCGATAGCTGCTACGTGTATTTGAGCCACGTGATTTCATTTGTCGGTGGTTTGAAAAGCACCCAACAGCCCCCCGCGCTACAACTTGCCTCCCATGCCGCCCCGCAGCGGTGGGCGCCACCTCTGTTAAGGTATTTACGTTTCATTCGTGGAACCAAAGTGACGGTATTCTAAATCCAGAAGATAAATCAAGGGTGCTGCGCTCGTGTCCACACAATTCGCCCATTCAGTTCCTACAGGTCGGTCATTTACACGCGCAAGAAGCACACGGCTCTCGTGTTTTGTGAGCGCTACCTAGTGCTTTGATGCACGGTTTCGACAATGCGTGCCATAGCTACAGCGAGGAGTTTGCTATCTGTATCGTCCCTCACGATGATCAGCACGTCGCGAATGAAAGATCTCCATGCTGCATTCCGCCCGACTCCGCCTCCAACCGCAAAGGCGCAAGAACCGCAAGTTGACACGTCCTGCGTCTTCTAGGCTACACCAATGGCTACGCGCTGCTGTATTACGCGTACGCCGCCGACGAGATGTCGCCGGTGTTGGCGACGCCGTAGCAGGGCGTCGAGGTGGACGGGATCTTGGCCTACTACTTCTTCTACCACTGCGCGGATGTACAAGCGTTCCATCACCGCGGCAGACACACTCGAAACAACGTGGCCAGTCACATCTTGACCGTCGTCACGTAAGAGTCCCCCGTGGTGACGTTTATCTGGACCAAGACGGCGTCGTCGACGCTCTTCGTGCTGGATACCAGTAGACGAACAAGCTGCGACTTCAAAATTACTGGCGGAGCAACAACGGAATAGTATCAATCCAGTGAGACATCAGTTTCCGGCTTTCATTTCAGAACTCGCGACGTGGAAGACAAGTAGGCAGCAGCAATGGGGAAGAAGCGCTGGTTCCACTTGATGGGCGGATCCACATGCCTAGTGTGTTCGCTGCAGTTGCCCGACGATGCCGAGGATGTTGAAGATCTTGGCGACGTCGTGCTGGGCAAGGCCAAGCCATTTCTCCCGCCTCACGCCCTCGCACAAGCCCTCCATGTGTACGCCAACATGGCTGCCTACGACAGAAGACAGAAGATGGAGGTATACATGAGCTCAACGGCATCGGAGAAGACTCGACCGATCCGTACGTTGTGGAGTTGCCGAAGGTGTGGGTTCAGCTGGTGAGTGGGCACCCTGGTGGCTCTGCGTTCGCAGACACTATGCCGCATGCGATTCCTGCATAGGAAGAGGACACCGTTGGCCAAATGCTGGATGCGGCCTTTGACGAAAACCGCTCGATACTGGACAAGTTCGCCCGGAGTCAACTCGCGGCTTTCGAGAATACCGACCCGAGAACGCCGCTGGCTACAACCGTGGAGATTGGAACCTTAGGAAAAGACTGGGACTCTCCGCTTATCGTGGTCGTTGCGCAGTCCCGAGAGAGGGTCTGGAGACTGAGTGCCGACCCACGGTACGCTGACGCAGTCCAGAAGTACACGAACCAGGCCTCGGAAAAAATAATTATTCCATTGCAATTACTGTATTTTTGTACGGAAATATGTATTATTGGTTGCCAGTCGTATTGAAATTGTTATTATTGAAGCCCAATTCTCAGTAAAATATATAACCATACAAACACCAAGTTTAACGTGATTCTCCATATAAAAGTAATTGAAATAAATACATATTATTGGGGAATGATAAACTGAAATGATTATTATGGAGACCGAACTTTTGCAATTCAATATGATACTGTATTTTCCGAGGTCTGACACGAACGTCGCTGATCGGCTGAAAGATTCACCGGAAGTACGGGGTATCGAGGAAGTGATCGGTCGAGAGTGCATCTCAGCTGAAAAGCGTTTCATTGTGTTGGAGGGCTCGTCAGGCATGGGGAAGCCCCAAATGGCCTTCAACTTGGAGGCCAGCGACGTATTCGTGGGGGCTTTGCGAGAAGACGAATACAAGCGCAAAGTGCGGTTTCCAGAGCGCTGGAGGGAACATCCCGTCAAGTACCAAGTTCACTACGTGGTGGGGACGACAACGTCCCATCGCCATCGCCCGATGAACACCTCTACGGATGGGACCGCGCTGCATGGATAGGATGTATATGTAAGTACTTGGTTTCCTATCTACATACGGGCCTGTAGTATGCAGCGAAGGCTTTCCCCACGTTAGTTAGAAGTACGGATAGCAGCCAATTTTCTCTTCGGCAGCGTGGCCGACAACCGAGATCGGCGATACCGATACCGCTATCCACCACCGTGGCCACGCTCGCTTCGACCCACCTCAACCTCATCCTGGGGCTGGCCTCTCAACCAAGCCTCGGGCCGACGCCGCTGCTGCGACCAAGAGCGTCGATACCACTCGACTTGGCCTCGAGCCCTAGGCTTAACCTAAAAGGACTGCTATCCGTTACCCCCATAATCTCGACGAGAGGAAAACGTGTTTTACGTGCTTTCCTTCACTTTGTCATACGCGAACGATATGGGGCAAGTCTGCATCATTCATTTAATCGTTGTGACGGCCGGCTGCAGCTTTGTCTGATTTGGACAGGAGCTGCTTCCCCACGAAAGTCGGCGAGAGGGGAGCCACTAGAGATTTGTTGCAGGTTTAACCCCGCTTACCATCTTAGACGCGATGGTGGAGACAGACTCTCGGCAGAGACGCGTGCAGGTCTTGTGGTGTCCGATGCCCAGCGCCCGTGGAACTGGATTGTGAGGGCATCGACACCGGAGCGGTACATGTGCGTAGCACCTCCTGAGCGTAAGGAGTGGGTACTGTAGACTTGAGGATTAGCGCCGATGCATCTAGCCGCTTCCTAGATCCCGGCGGGCCGCTACGACTTCCACTGCTCCGCTCTGAGTTGCATAGGATGCCGCGGACATGCTTGGCGGTAGGCTCTTGCGCGTTTTTAGTAGCAGGATTGCGCCTAGTACAGTGCAGAGGTAGCGATGACCGGATCTTCGGAGCATGCACGACGTTGCTTGGTCTTCCTGGTCGGTCTTAGAACCGCGTAGCCGAATGTGTACAGAGTTGGCGGCGAGTGCTGACATCGTGGCTTCTCCGTTCTGGTCTAGCACGGCAATATCGGATGCCCGTAAGACAAACCAGCGGAATCGGTTGTTGTCGACGGCCGTGATCTCGGAGCGGCGTAGCAGGAAAAAGAATGACAGACACAGAACCCCCAGAACTTGGTCCGAGGAGGTGGTCATGTCAAGTGAAGCGAAGCATGACTCTAGGAGCTGGTTGACACGGTGGCTTTGCGAGACGGGGGAGTGTCGAACCGGCTAACCCCTTTGAGGAGCATGCGGGCCTGTGGATGGTCACATGGGAACGTGCGGCCTTCGACTAGGAAGAAGTATCGGATTCCCATTAACGTATTCAGGATCGTTGAGCTGCGAACTCCTCTGTTGGAGCCATGCCCGTGCTGAAAACCTTGCAAGATGAAATTGGAGATAAGTTCGATCTTCGCAGGGACAGGGAGGTTGTGGATCCAGACGTCTAAGCCCTTGCGTGCGGTGAACCCCCTTCATACGGCAAAGGCGCGACTGTACTTGTCGTGGGTGGTGCTTGCCACTGAGTATTCGCGCAGATATTTTGCCAAATCGTTTCCAGTTCGCTGGTCGTGATTGTAGGTTTGTTCTGTGACCATGTAGATGTTAGTTTTGTGAAAAGTGTTAGTGCTCGATCATCGTTCGAAATGCGCGACCCCGCGTCCGCTATGACATTATCAACCCCTGCAACATGGGACGACGAGAACCGGAGTCCGTACGACATTTCCCAGTACCCGAGCAGCCTGATGACCGTCTGGGCTCGCTTTTTTATTGACGACATTTTTGTCTGCCATGCTACCGCTGACGTGTTATCAAGTTTGAAATGTACGTGAATCGGATTAACAGTACTATGCTCTGCGCGCCACACGGGTGCCCATGTGTGTACAGCAAACGCGCACGAGAGTAGTTCGCGGTAATTGATGTCAAAATCGTTGATGTGAGCGTTATGGAACGCTGAGATGAGTTGCCGCTCTTGGTCGGTGAATGCGTACGCGATACGCGCCGTTGTTTTGCCTCTAGTGCGCAGAGGCCTGTATCGGAGGCGTCCATCGCTATAGTCACGTCCACTGGTGGGTTGTAGTGGAGCGATGCGCCGTTAAGCATGGGCGAGCTTAGTATATGTTTCCACCAGTTGAGGCCTTGGCGCATTTGGTTAGTCACTGTGACGAGTGACCATATATGAAGCGAGGCTTCTGGTTGTCGGAGCCGCTGCAAGAATGGCCGAGCCGGGCGAATGCATGTTGCTACGTGGCGACGTGATCCGAGAAGGGATCGGTAGGCAGCTCTGGTTAATTTCTGAGAGCGATACGCGGTTTCCACGAGGCGGGCAGCTTTCTCGACCTTCGAGCGGGGCATTGAGACCGTGCTTGCCACTGTTTCGAAGACAAGGCCCAGTGCCTTTTGACGTGTACTCGATGATGTCGTTCACCGCATCGGCACCAAAGATTGTAGTCATTGCGTACCGTAGAGATTGCTCGATATCGTTGCAGTTTGAATCAAAATCTGCGGCTATGCAGACGTGATTGTCAACCCAGTGGTAGTTAAAGAAACCATTGGGGTGATGGATGTTACCTGTGTTGCCATGTATGTGAGCGATTGCATTTCCGGCCACCCCATAGAACCCTGGCGATCCTAGCAGGCTGCTAGGTCGATGATAAGAGCATTCTCCTCCGGTATTGACCCGGCAAAGAGATGAGCTGATCTGCTATAGACGCCTAGGTTGCGAAATGCCGCTACTACTTCCCCCATAAGGATTTTGATGGGATAGGCTGGGAATTGCTGAGATTGACTTAGGATTTCTCGTGCAATGGTATTGTGCGGTTCATAAGTTGCTTCGGGTATCGAGATTTGGTCGGTATAGAAGTTGACAGAGGCCCCTTCCGGGAATGAGAGGTCATGAATGACGCGGCCGCCGTGGAGGGGTCGGCTTCGCCTTTATCCACGACGCCAAAGGGGCTCAGAAATAGTCCCGGTTGAACTTGGCAACGTCGAGGTCCAGGACGAGCAACCTGCCGAGGTCCTACTCTTTCCTAACGTTCTTGCAAAGCGGGTTGAGCCTATTCCGTGCAGATGGATGATTAGGTGGTGGTGTAGTTTGTGACGGTATGGGGGGGGGTGTAACGATACTCGAATCCCTTCGTTAGCAATAGATAGCAGTTGAGGTAGTTGAGCGTACTCGTGGCAGATGCGTTGAATTTGAGAGGGCACCATCGTTTTGTTAGGGCGGTAGTCTTCGTGATTTTGGCCCCGCCACAACTCGATAAGTTGCGGTAGTGAGGGGCGTGTGCGACGTACGTACTCGGACAGAGGTTTGTTTAAAAGGAACTGCGGGGATTCTGTGGGACCAGTGTGGGTGGGGTACGTGTCGTTGGGTAATGATAAGATGGCTGAGGCAAGTGCCCTGAATATGGTCCGCCCACCCACAGGCGGGCCCTGCGGAGGACATGTGTCTTTATGTCGCTTACGAGTCCTGCCGGAGGTGGTGCACGCAAACGTCGTGCAGGTGGTATGCGTGTGGGCCTGTGCGGTGACCGACGCTGGAGGTGCTGCGTTTAGGCTGGGCGGCGGCGCTGTGGTTCGACAGGGAACTGGTGATGTGGGATGACGAGGCGTTGGTACCGCCATTAGATGTGCACGTGTGTTGACGTTTAGGGGAGTGTTGTTCTGACTACAGCGCTCTTGGTGACGCGCACATAGGATAGTGGCACCGCCGGTGGTCTGATTGTGTCCCGGTGTTTGTGTTTCCGGCGGTTTTAGAAGTCCTGGGATGATGGTGGCGATGATGTTAATGCGCTGGACGGAGGAAGGGTACATGTTGATGCGCTTAAAGGACGATGGGTACAAAATCGATTTGGTGCCGATATGTGCGTTGTGACAGAGGTGGTTGAAGCGCCCGCATGTTGAAGGGCATAGGCTCATGAAAGTAGGACGGTAGCATGTTGCTAGTATTAGCATCAGTTTCCTGAGGTAGGATATACCGAAGTACCGGTGAGCCGGCCGTGCCTCAGCACCCTCAGTTGCGGCGTGGACCGGCATGTCCTCGGCGATTTGAGCCGTAAAGTTTGTTAATGTAGGCCTGGAGGTCCCGGTGGAGGGGTGTCACGCGTACCGCCAAAGCACATGCCTTCGCCGAAAAAGCGGAGACATGGCTCCGTGCCGTCGAATCGACGGGGCACGAGCTTTCGGAGGTCTTCCGGCAAGCAACCCCCAACACACCTTTAATAGAGGGCGGCGGAAGGTATATCGGTTTATCTGTGCGGTTCCCCTTCAGATCTGTGGATTTCCCTGTTCTGTCTGTGCGATTCTACCGTTCTCCCGGCCGCCTGAGCGGTAGGCGTGGATCGGGATTTTGGCAGAACTGGAACAATTTGCGAGGGCCGCTGCTTTTTTGGAGCAGTCACGCTTGCTGCAAGGCGCGCAGCACGCGACGCCGTACCAGCCGTCTTCTTTCCTGAGGCCTTGTTGCTCATCGATGGGGTACGGGTTGTAGCTTCCGGCGCCGAGGAGCAGGTCCGCCAGTATTTCATCCAGGGTCCTGCCGGATGCAGGGCGAGCGAGCTTCTTGCGTCGCTCTGTTGATCGTACGGCCACCTCCGCCTTGCGCTTCAGGATCCGCTTGCTGGTGCGGGGAGTCGTGACCGCTGATGACGTCGGTGGGGGAGCGTCGGGCAGCGTTGCGCCTTGAGCCTCAGACCCGGTCACATCACGGGTGCTGGGGGTAGCCGACGTCGGCGCCGCGGAGGTCGTTAGGGCCGTGTTTACTGTTGGAGACGTGGTAGCAGCCGCAGTAGAGGCAGCCGTTGGAGGTGGCGCCATGACGGCGAGGTGGCTGCGATGCTGGTGAAGGTAAGGGCGAGAGTTGCGCGCTGGGAAGCTTGCTTGCTTGGTGGAGGGCGAAAGGTCGAATGAGTTTTCCGCCAGCTCGCTGCTCCGCTATCTAGCGTCTCTTGGTTCTGGTCGGGGATTTCTTAACTGCTGCTCCAGACCCGTCCGGAAACACCTATTCGTGTCTTTGGCCACGATTTCCGCATTGCAGTGACCCTGGCAATGTACACCAACCCGTGTCCAAAGTTTTTTTTTATCATCGATCGATAGCATTCTTGAATTGCTTAAAAAAAGACGCACGTCTTCAACCGCGCGGACAAGCGTCCCACCACCGAGAGACAAGCTCGAAACAAAA
This sequence comes from Phytophthora vignae f. sp. vignae, assembly GCA_016169955.1. Classification (NCBI taxonomy): domain Eukaryota; phylum Oomycota; class Peronosporomycetes; order Peronosporales; family Peronosporaceae; genus Phytophthora; species Phytophthora vignae. The sequence goes on along the minus strand of JABJUM010000028.1, from coordinate 137,628 downwards.
AAGTGGCTAGTCACATCTTTACCGTGTCGCACGACGGCGGAGTTATCGATTGGAAAGCTGTCGCCGCTGTGGAAGGAAGGAAACCTGTCATCCCGGTCGACACTCTCACAGGGAGTTTGGGTCGAATCCTACTGTAAGCAGGGCACATGTTGCCCCCCCCCCTCCATAACTCATTACCAATATACGTTTGCTTCTGATGCACGCTCTGTTTACGATATTTGACAGTGTAAAATAGCGACCCACTGGACAACAAAAATCGCGCACTGCAACACAAAACAGTGAATTGCTCGTTCCAGCGGATAAGTGGGTTCCAGCGGATAGTGTACAGGCAAGATGAAATGCACCACCAAACTTTGACAGAGTATATCTCTTCACCTAATCAGAATGATATATGAGCTTTGTTTTGTTGGATAGCTCTGCGCCTCCTCTTTTAAGTAAACTACGCGTGGACGTGTAGTTACAGCTAATGGATGAGCTATACCTAATTAAAATTTGACTGTCCGCGGGTTTCTAGAAAATATCGAGGCTATGTCTGAGCCATATGGTACCATACGATTTTGAATATATTCCATTTACCGGTCAAGTTACAATGTTTTTCATGCAAGGTACAAATGTGCATAGGATGTGACATCTGACGTTTTTTACACGAAACACAAAAAAATACATTTTTCATGAGTTGCAAAATGCGTCTAAGCACCAAACTGCTTGTCTTCATCTCTCTCGGCGGCGAAGCAGTAACGAAGACAGTGGCGCTTAAATCGCCACACGAGTCGATTCGTGATCACTGACTTGCTAGCTTTGATGGCCTCTTTTAGGATGGCCAAACGTTGAGCTGTGAATGTGTCGTACTCACCGCGCAGTATCATGTCGTTCTTGCGCTCTGCTACGAAGCTCTTCATCCGCGCCTTTAACGTGTTCCAGCACGCTTCAATAGGGTTGAGCTTGGGACTGTAGGGCCCCAGCCGCACCACCACCAGCTTCTTCAGAATGACGATGCCATCGTCTGCAAGCATTTGGCGAGTCAGCTCCTCCACCTTGCTGTGCGCGGGCGCGTTATCCGTGACGATCATGATCTTCTTGTTCGGGTCAAGCTCCTTGTACTCATCCGAGCGCAGCGAGGCCATGAACAGATCCGCTAGAAAGCGGGCGCTTTCCTCCTTTTTGATGGACCTTTCGTGGGTCTTCATTAGCAGTACCCGATCCCGAGGAGACGACACCTTGGATGTGGAGGTTCTTGCCTTGAGAAGGTGGCAGAGCCACAACCGCGCACTCCCGAATGCGTGACCAGCCCTCCGCTCGAGACAGATACAATTTGTAATTAGTGTCATCCTGAAAAGCAATCATATCACCTTTTTTGATATGCTTGTTGAGCGATTCAACAAACTCCTCCTCTTGGCCTTGATTTCCGACGAATTCATGGTTGCCTTCTCGATGCGTAGACGCTTGGTAGAGTACAGCATGCCTTGGAGTGCACGATGCACGGACGAGAGGCTTACAGAGACCCCCAAGTCAGACTGTAGACGGTCGCAAAGTTGCTCTAGCGTTTGCCGACAGTCTTCGTCAATGTACTCCTCTATCTTGACCATAACTGTGACGGGGCACACAGCACTTCTTAACAGAGGAAGCAGGAGTATACGAACTCCAAGTGAACTGCCATTCAGGTGCCCCTGGCCTTAAGGGGACGACTTGACTTGCTACAAAGGAGTAGGTTATAAGACTGACTGTATTTTAGAAGAGGTTAACTTGGTCGTAATACAAACTACAAGTTAACTATACAAAAGCTCACACAAACTCAAATGGTTGGCTTGCGGACCATGTACTCGAGAGAGTGACACCCGTCACTCTTCATGTAATGGGTACACTTGATTGAACGGTACCCCATTACAATAACTTCGACAGTTATCTTGATGGAGGCAGCTCGCAAGCCGCCGTGCTGCCTTGGTTCTTCGTTGACGGTCAGAATAGCGCGCCGTGCCTTATAATACTTCAGGTCGTTGTGCTTGGCGACCTCACGCCAGTTCAGCCCCGATTGGAAGGCTTTCACGACGCGAGCCTCCGCCTGAGCGCGCTCAAAGGCCTTGGACGTCTTCTTGGGGTCTGGCCGAGAGCTCATCTTTGGAAGTGAACCACCAGGAGCCAAGCCCGGGAGCGTTCGGAGCGCATGAGGGCCAAGCGTTTTGGCGCGAGCTGACACACCCGCGCGCCAAAACGACTGGTTTGCAACTTGCCTCAAAAAGTTTCTGTGCGAAATAGCAAAACGTGAAAAATGCGCTTTTTATAAAGTTTTATCGAGTACACACATTCTGTCAATTTGCAGCTTGCTTGAAAAACATTGTAACTTGACCGGGAAATGGTGTACAAACTCTAGTACTAATCTATTGTGCACTTTCTGTAACGCGTTTTATGCACATTATCGCTTGACAACACCACCACAAGCGGCGAGATCAACAGCGCCTGGAACACTTCCTACATGGTTCCCGCGCATGAAAACACGTTTGTTCGATGAACCAGAAGTGGAGCTTCATCCTGACGTTAAGTTTTCTCAATGTAACATCTTCAGTCATGAAATATGGCTAAAAGTACCGAGTGCAGAGATGATGAGAACGTTGTTCCCGCAGCAGAAATCGCTGTATGATGCGGATAAAATTAAGAAGTAGGATACTAACATGTGCGCAGCTACATGCTACGCGTTATGCTGTTTTCATTGCTGGTTTTCTTGTCTTTATATGTTAAGTACTTTTGGAATTATGTGCAATTGAAGTTTTTGGTGGTGCATTTCTCACCAATACAATAGAGCCAACCGACGTTTGATTCCAGCGGAACTGCAGTGCCGGTACGCGCCCTAAGCTTACAGTATTGGCAGTGCAACCCAAAGGCGGTGGTAGCTGACGGCGTCAGCTACCGTCAGCCGTCAGCATAACCACAACTCACATGTCAGTAAGCGAACATGGCGTCCGCTTTGACGGATTAATAACCAGGTTTCAGTTACGCAAGAACACTCCCCATCTTCTCAATCGTTATGGGACTGCGCGGGGATTTCCAGCAATGTCTCTTTGGGGAAATGATCTTCTTTATTTTCGCTGCACACCAGGGGCGTGGCGTAGCGGCTACCCCCAAGTTAACATTTGCCGATGCGACTCGCTCCTTAGGGCACTTTCAAAGGCGCTCAACACATCTGTCGTGACAGATCTGCCGAGCCCTTCACCAACAAGACTGGATACTCTTCAAACGCGTTGGACAGCCAACGACCAAGCAATTTGATGACGAGGCGATCCGCGCCAGAGTTGAGTAGAGCTGTCGCGCCTCCAATGCAAACTGAGTGTGTCGAGAACTGCTCAGACCCAAGTCCTAAGCTTCCTACCGCTTGCTTGATAACCTTCGAAACATCGTTCGACGTGATGCCTCTGCGTACCATTGTAGCGCAGGCTTATCATCTCGCGTGCCGAAGAATGCTGCCGCCCTGTGGATCCAGCGCGCAACTCTCAATGGAATCGCTTTTCTTCGCGTCCAAACTGGTTGTTCTTTGCCCCGTTCAGGGTGATCGCCACCATTTTTGCTCTCTTGGGAGTCACGCCTTGCTCATTGTCGTCGAGCAATTCAATTGCAGATAACCGCAGGATGTAATTGTGAAATCGATTCCCAATGAACAGATACTCGCCGAAGCAGAAAAAAATATCCAAGGAGGAGCCCACCCCACAGAAGTTGATCGCGCGGCTGTGTCAAGTCCAACAGCGTAAAGATTCTACGAAGAAGCCGCGCGGTCATGGGCTGCTGCTTAACGACTGGATCGGTGAACCGACTTATGCCCCGCAGCAGAATAGCGTGGCTAGAGTTCACCCCGGGGTCGTAGCCAGCAGTATTACAGTGAAACCAGCGCACCGCGCACAATTTTGTGCAAATGGTCGAGTAGGTGTTGCCGATGTGTCGGCGGTTCATGCCATATTTCCACAGGTATACAGCGAAGGCACTGAGCTGTTCTGCGTTCTTGTCGACGTCAGTTGAAGCTAACCATGGGCTAAACCGCATCATATCGCACAAGGCAGCCCACTGTTCCCACGCGCGAGTATAATGCTTTCTTGAGGATTGTGCTAGAGCCCTCGCTCGCAGTAGCGCTCCCAAAGATCCGAGAGATTTCGCGAGCCGACTGGGACTTGACCCGGTGTCTACCCACAGCTCAATTAAGCAAACTTAGTCGATAAATCTGGCGATTTCCACACCCTGCTGCCTGCGTCGGTCATAATATTATCCACTCCGGCTACGTGAGAAGCGGTCGAGTAAAATATGTACTGGACCTCGCATACAGCCAGGATGCGAAGCAACATTTGAGCGAAAGTTTTGCGACGAGACCTCCGGTTATTCCACGACACTGCAGAGGTATTGTGAATCATAAACCGCACGTGAGCGTCCATCTCCTCACTTGAGCGATTCCATGCAGCGCCCCACACGACGGCAGCAAACACGGCACTCATCAGCTCTCGCACGTTGATGCACAATGAATTGTCTCCGGTTTCACTGCCCTGCTGAATCAAAACTTGCTCCTCGGCGGTAAAACTTTACTTGCAGAAACTCCCGCTTTGCTGCGAAAAGAGCACAGAGTCCTTGATCACTCGCGTCCATCTGAATACAGTAGGCGGGCTCGTGACGACAAGTAAATCGGGTAAGCGGTATTGCGTTCAGCATCCCGATTCGAATGATAATCTTAAACCAACGCAGATCATCCTTGGCACGTCGGATACCTCGATATACCCGTAGCGTGGGGCGCGACGCGCCAGTGCAGCAACACGCTGAAAGAATGGCGCCGCGGCTCTAATGCAAGTAACCACATGACGTAAGCTGCCCAGAAGCTTCAGCAGTTCTGGCCGTGTTGTTTTTGCGCGAACAGCCATATTACGGAGACGCAACACTGCTTTTTCAACTTTCCCAGGCGGCATCGAGATAGTTTGAGTCCCAGTCCAATCCCAACGCTCTGCCCTTCTGAAACCAGTCGGAAAACTTGTTTTCGTTTCAAGCATCGGGACCTGTATTGTGATCATTGCAGAACGAAGTGCCAGTTCAGCCTCGGCCAACCTGGTTCCGACATCGGGCTCGATAGCGATGTGGTCGTCACACCACGTCTTGGCGTCAAAGTTCTGCTTAGCTGTCACTGGTTGCAGTGGCCACGTAGGTGACGAACTGGCATAGAGGTGCGCAATGGCTTCTCCAGCGATCTAGTATGAGGAAGGGGAGTTCATCCAGCCAAAAGGACAGCAAAGGTCCACAACTAGGAAACCAAGTTCCGGTATTGTCCCTGCGAAGCGGTCAACATGGCCGGCGGACAACGGAATATTACGGAAAGCTCCATTGACGTCGCCAGTCAGCATGCGCTTCAGCGTGGGTGATGAGTCAGCCACATCGACATTTCTGTCGGCCAGCGTTTGGGGTCCATCATAGCAGACTTCTACGTCTCGGTCGGGCTCAGTGTTATCATTTACAGATTCTCCAGGAGGAAAGGAGAGATCGTGGATAATTCGAGTATCAATAGAGAGATCCACTTCACCTTTCTGGACAGCACCAAAGGGGCTACAGGTAACACCATGCAGGAGCGGCAGTAGATCGATATCAAGAACGAAATATCGGTTCGAGTCTTGGCCTTTGCGTAGCAGCTTCACAATAATGTTCATTGCACGCTTCGCAGACCCATGGTTCGAGGGAACTTCTTGCTGCAGCTTGAATGTCGATTTCCAAGAAGGGATTACTCCATGACGTATGATGTGATGCCACCGGGACTGGTACCGGTAGTTGTTCCAGGCCGGTGAGCTATTGGGCATCTCCAGGGACTTATTCGGACGAGAGTCCTTGACCGATTCGCCACGGAGTAGTCGAACAAACTTCGGCAGCTGCATACCCGTTCGTCGAATGAATTCACTGAAAACAGCTTGCTTCCTTCTGTCCAGCAGATATTTTACTCGACCATTGTTTGTGGAAAAGGCTGGCGTAGCCTCCGGCGGCTGAAGTCCTTGCTGTCGCAGTGAGGTTAGACTCCGTGGATTCGTGGTACAGTTGCGCTAGCCGTTGGCGAAGCAACCTTGTTCGCTGAAAGCGTTGCTGCTGACCGAATATGAATCGCTGTACGATGCTGTACGATGCTGGCTGGGTTCACACGTCGAGGGACCGGACTGAAGCTCTTGAGCCGACCGCTCGGAAATGAACGGGCTCACTAGCGTGTGCCTGCCAAGCAGCTGAGGGACCCTCTCGGGTGTGAGCTCTACCTGTGAATCAGTAGTGGACGGGCTCGACGGCATGAGCCTATCAATCACATCCTTCAAATGCGCCAGCCGCCATTTAACAGCGCTCGCGCGGGCGCGCCGCTGATCATCCGCCTGATGTGGGGCCGGTCAGTGCAGCACTGATTGTGCGGGCAATCAGCACACACGGAAACACGGCGGGCGGCACTTGGACGAACACTTATTCCTGATAACGCAGATTTGCTGGAAGTGTTCGAAGAGGAGTCAGTCAGTCACCCGTATCCTCCTCGTCACACTTTCTGAATCAGCGAGCCACCGGACTTTCGCGAGTTCATTATGAAAACTATGGGGGGGGGGCTCGCAATGAATATGCAGTGAAGGTGCCTGGAGAAGACTCGTGGTCCGGTCGCTCCAATGGCACAGGACCTACGTTTTGACGTGCAGCGTCTCATCGACGTTGTACCGGCCCAACTTCCTACCGACGTCCAAGTAAACGCTGTTGGCACACAAAACAACATAGGATCGACGAATCTGGTGGCTGCCGATGCGTCGGCAAACTCCATCCGCCAGCCAGTGTTCACTCCCGGGCCGCTCATGAGGTTCATGCCTCCGAGCCCGTCAGATCCGGGGCCGCTCGATAGGTTCATACCGTTGAGCCCGTCCGATCCTGGGCTGCTCGATAGTCAGCATCAGGGTCAAGCCGATGTCCCAGTGCTCGAGAACCCGTTGCTGCCTGGGTCTGACCCTCCTGAGTGATGACTTCACTCGCTGTTCTACGTTGGCGCTTCGGCTGCGGCGGACCGTCAGCTCGCCTCAAAGTCTCGCTGGCGTTGTCATCACCTTCCGAGTCACTAAGTCCATCGCTAAGAACGACTTCTGTACCCGATGGAGCCACTGATGTCCTGGCCGATGTAGCGACCACATTACTCGGCTTGGACTCAATTTCATCGAATATTGTGTCACCAAACACCACTCCATCAGGATGATAGCGCCCACCTTCCTTGTAAAAGACATAGTCCAGACTGTGTCGGACTGTTACTTGAGACATCTCGAAGCTGGTGATGTCGAGCAGGGGTAGACGTAGTGTTTCATCGCAAGTATTTCCACAGACATCGGCTAAGAGCGCGACCGGGTCGCGCGCAGCCGCTCCATCGACGCCATTGAATTTGCTGTAAACCTTTGCGTGTCGCTGGTTCATTTCGGCGGCCATGAGAAGACTGGTGCTCTGACCTCCGCACGGCTGTAGAGCATATATCTCGACGGCCACGTCTTGGGCTGAGTGTGCTGTGTACACAACGGAGGTTTCGACGCCACCTACTTTCACGTGGAGGAGCCCATGGCGAAGCCCAGCACACCACTTGCCCCCACTACTAGGCCGTAATCCCAGACTCGGGACCACCGGGCCTTACCCAGGAGGTGCAAATGACACCTCCCACGAAGGTGCCAACGCCATCAAGTGCTTCTTCAGAGGTCACAGCCCTTGGTGCGACCTCTGCCTCCACCAGCTCGACCGACTCCTCTTGTTCCTCCGCCCAGCGGTCACTTAGAACGAAATTCACCTTCACCCTGCCGCAACGCGTTCCAGCGCCTTCTGCCTTGCCGAAGCCGAAACCGACCACGCTGAAGACACCCGGGCGCAGATAAAAATAGCTTGACGCCATTTTGCCAATTAAAGCGTCCGAGAGGGACAAGGCCTTGAGGTTTTAGCTGCGAGGAGACGAACTCGAAAGTGGGCGCCCTCGTTGAAAGTCAACCGATCTCCAGCGGGTGTTCTATCTTTACAAGCGCGACATTGGGAAACTATGCATTCTTCTTCGAAACAATAATTGAAACTTGACACCGTTGGAGACGCAACTTTGCTATAGCGAAACAGCACATTCCGCTTACAAATGCTGCCTCATTGTTATACCAGCGCGGTCAGAAGAATGAAAATCATCCCTATGCCACCCCATCAGTCGAACCGTAAGCGCTCAACTTATCTAGCTCATCTAGACTGTTGGCTCTGCAACCTCCAATTATTATCAACCGCTTCGCCGAAGTCCTGAGATCGGATCCGTAAGTCAAGAAAAGGAGAGCGTTGAGCCCAACAGCCGAGAGCAGCTCTAAGACCAAAATGGCGAAGGGAATGGAGCAACGTCTGAATGTGTAGGCGAGAAAGTCGGCTGCACTGATTGAGAAGGTCTGTGAGGCTAGAGCATAACACGCTCAGCTTCAGCAGGAGGTGGAGAGATTGCAGGAGCAACTCAGGGAGCAAGGTGAAGCATTTGAACTGGAACGCGCACAATGGACACAGCAGGAAACTGGTGCAGGTTGTCGGGATATGCGAGGACTGGAATTGTTTCTTTTGAGAGCGGTGCCTCATTTACGTAGTCTACTGGAAGAAGTGGATCGAGAGCTAGAGGGTACTGATGCGCGTCCGCAGCACACGGGTACCACTGACCAAGAACAAGCCGCTACATGTACAGCTGTCGCGACATTGATCTCACCCAAGATGAAGACGATTCGCCGCCACCGAATGAGCGCCATAGTGCATTCAAGGAGGAGCGCTCACAGTTGCTGGAGCAGGCAAGCGACGCTGCTCGAATCCAACACGACGTTAGCCTCCGCATCTTGGTTCAGCGGGAGCGGGTGCTAACGTGCCCGATATCGCTGGAGCTGTTCGTGGATCCAGCGGTGACGAAATGTTGCGGCGAAACGTTTTCGTCGGCAGGTCTTCGTCAAGGGCTGAGAAGAAACTCACTCTGTCCGTTCTGTCGCGTGCCAAGACTCAAGTTTAGTCCAAACCGCAATGTGGCAGCACTGGTGGAGCTCCATAACGTGGAGCGGTCAGTTCTCGGACTACCGGAACTCCGTGCACCAAGTTGCGATGAGGCGGTTGAACTAGCGCTGCCTATATCCAATGGCACTCGCTCTCACCAGTCCATCAGCACCCGTCAAAGTCGACACCGGAAGCAACGCGTTGAACGGGGAAACACACGCTCATTGCTTGTTCGTCCTCGATCGACAGTGTTTCAATCCCAACTGCGGGAGCAGACGCCCGCCGCATCGAGAAACATTCAGGGAGTTGCTGTAGTTGCCGAGCTTGGTAGTCTTACAGCTAGGGCTGCACCAAGAAACCGTTAAGAACTCGTGGGGTCGGAGAGAAGCGCGAGAGGGTCCACTTATTCGGTCGCCAGTTGCCGTGGAATGTGACAAAGCCCAATAAAGCGGAATGGATGTTCTATTTCCTTGCGCTCATGAAGTGTTCAACTGCAACTCATTTCCTACTGTAACGTTACGGAATGTACTGCAAGTAACTGCATGACAGGAAGGATATATTACAGGTCATGAACGCATTAGGTCACACTATAAAAAAACACTTTGGTCACGTGGTCAAATGGCTTGGTCACGTCCATAGCGTGTGACCTAATAATGCTTGGTCACGTGCTGATAGAACTTAAGAACTCGTGCATTAGACTGCTCTGCGGGCAACTAACTTTTACATAAGGTTGTAAGGAGCAGGTATTTGTGTGTGTATTATGGTACCGTTGCCACAAGTTGCCTAGCCCAGCGGCATACATGTATAGACGCTCGTTTCGAAACGACCCGGGATAAGGCATGCAACTGCGCACTTCAAAAGAACCCTCAAGAGCAGCAGCGCCCTTTGGTCAGCCAAGTCGATCATGGCTCGCTCGCCATCCTCACGGCCCAGAAAAGGTGGTCGCCGCCCACGCTACTCGCCGACAGCTCGTCCAACAACGAGGGCCTCCAGTGTCCGCCAAGAAGTCGAAGCCGCTTCCGAACCACCGCCAGACTATGATTCCAGCGTCCCCACATTACCCCACGAACTCCAGGCTGCTCTGGAGTCTATTCCAGAGGAACAGAGCTGCACTACATCGATGACGACGTCTACCCCTTCGACTTGCTCCAGCACGCCTATGCATCCGCCCCATGAGCCGCCGTTGATTGCGGAGCATACGCGGCAGCATGATCCTGGGGATCCAGCTGGCCTGACGAGCTCAGCTTCCACGATTGGCCTCGCAATGGCAACACCGGTGAGTGAAGCAGCTCAAGGCGATACGGTAGCGTCGCAGCCCAAGAAGCGAGATGGTATAACAAAGGTATACCTTGGCGGGTACCAGTACACGAGATGCAACCGAAGCTCGGTGAAAATCACTTACCGCTGCAGTTTTTATCGCAAACCAAAGCTTTGCAGCGGCAAGTTGGTGTTTTATGCGGCGTCAATGGCATACGACTCCCAGAACATGGTGCCTCATACATGTCAAGGCGAAGCCACAGCCGAGCAAGTGCTTGCGAATGACGATGGAGTATGTGTCAATGTTGTGGACGACATGAAGAAATACGTAGACGACCTCGCTGAGCAGGACTTTTCGGCTAAGAAGATTTGGTCGCTCGCATACAATCAGTTTTACGCAAAATCAACTTGTGTGGTTCGTGGGCTTTCTCGACAGCAGGTTCTTACTCGAGTAGGAAACGCAAATGCTCGCCCTAACGCATTCGCTTGGTTGGAGACTCCGGAGTTGGCGCGAGTGAAACACAAAGACGTGGGCTTCCTTCAGTTCAAGTACACGTGGCAAGACGACAACCGGATCAAGGCAGGCAAGTCGGGCTTCGATCGGATCTTTGGTTGGGCCCATCCGGAGCTGCGAAACCTGCTTAAGTATGAAGGTCTACATTTGTATGTAGACGGCACATTTCGCTGTGCCCGAAAGACTTTGGCCAGTTCGTCACGCTCATGTTGTTCGACCCATTGACGGACCTGTTTGTGCCGGTATTCTTTACGCTGGCGACGAACAAAACGCAGGACTTGTACAACAAAATGTTCACATGCATCGAATTTTCGCTGGGTAGGAAGCCCAAGCCTGCCGATGTGGTCTGTGACTTTGAGGCAGCCATGATATTTGCAATTCGAGAACATTTTCCGCCTACACGCATCCTCGAGTGTTTGTTCCATTTCAAACAGGCGTGCAGACGGAAAATGAAGGAGTATCGGATGCCCAACGCTGAAGTTGTGGTGGCCATGGAGTTTGGCGTTCTGGACATGCTCACTGTTGTCCACCCTGCCAAGATAGCTATTCAAGGTGTAGCCTGGGTTAAGGCTAAAATCAAAGCACGCTGCGAGTCAAAAGGACTGGCGTATTCGCGCGCAAAGTGGAAACGATTTTGGCAATACTTTGCTAAAACGTGGCTGGACATGTACCCTCCAGATTTGTGGAATATCCACGGCGTGGAGCGCAAAGTTGTGAACAGGACGAACAATCCGCTTGAGCGATTTCACAGAGAGTTAAACGCGAGAATGAAGGATCACCCTTCGCTAAAGCGATTCGTGCGTGTCATCGAGGAAATTGCGCGCGAGTACGTTGTCCACCGAGCGAGCATAATCTCCGGTGACGCTACCGCGCCTGTGAGACCGAATATGCGATTTCCTAGAGCTGCAGTGCTTCCGGAACCCAGTGAAATCCAGGACTCCGACAGTGAAGAGGAGACTGACTGACTTCGAAAATTCGTCTGTCGATGGAGTGGAGGACGCTGACCTTTCTGACGAAGAGCTGGGAATATTGTACGACACATCCTTCGACTACGAAGAAGAAGTCAAGATTGACACCTAGGTAGGTGCACGATGAAGCCCTGCTGAAATGCTGCACAACTTCACACTAATATATATCCAAGCTAGCTTAGCCATTTCTATTGTTCTCTCACGTGATCAAGTGCGATTTGGTCACGTGGTCAAACAGTGTGACCTAATGCGTTCATGACCTGTAATAATGATTACCTGCATGACATTTAGCCAATCATTGGCTCACTCCCGTTTCCTTGGCAGGTTGCCATCATGAGTGCATTGAGCCAAGAAGTGCTGGCGGAGGAGGCCGACTCCGTAGCGCTTGAGGCCGTCCCTAGCTCTCCTGCAGCAGCTGCAGGAGCAGATCGACAAGCTAAAAATGGCGACTTGGAGGGTGCACTGGAGCAGCAGCGCGAAGACTTTGCAAGCAAGAGGAAGCGCTTCTGGGAGGAGATGGAGGAGCTGCAAGACGAATACCGACGCAAGTGCCAACATACCGAGCGATTAGAGAGGCGCCTGCGCGACGAGAGAGTAGCAGGGCGACAGCGTGCTGACGGGCTGCAGGCTGCAGCGTCTTGTCAACAGTAGCGCCGAGCAACTGCAATCGGGGGTGGTGGTGCTGAAAGCTCAAATCGAGAGTCTCCTGCAACAGATTCGCAGTTAGTAAACGGCAGCCGAGACGGAACGGTTGGAGCAAGAGAGGCGTGCGAGCGTAGACAAGTTGCGCCTTGAAATCAAGGTGCAGGAACTTGAGAAGAAGCTGCAGGAGCAGAGTACGCAGTTCGAGCAAGAGCGAGCTCTATTGCTGCAGCAAGGCGCTCGACGTGACAGTGGCTGTGACGATATCCATTCATCGCTGGTGAACGCTATGCCTCATTTGCGCAGGTTGATGGAGGCGTTTGAACGCCGTAATGGCCGTACGGAGAGATCCCTGGACCCTATTGACCTGACTGAAGATACTGGTGCAGTCAAGACTACAGCACCGGGAGAAACGGAGAACTAAGAGTTGACCAACCGTCTGAATGAGCAGCGAAGTGCATTTGACCGAGAGCGAGCCCAGGTACTGGAGCAAGCTAGCGACGCAGCCAGAACTCAACAGGAGATAAGCAGACGCAGTCATACGGAACGCGAGGCAGTGTACATGCCCCATCTCGCTAGATCCGATTGAAGACCCTGTAGTGACGGAATGCTGCGGCAAGACGTTCTCGTCGGATGGATGGAACCAAGCTATGAGGCGGAGCTTTTGTTGCCTTTTGCCGTTCGACCACCGCATCAGTTCATGCGAACCGTGACGTGGCAAAGTTGGTCGTGCTGCATCGCGCGGAACGCTCAGTTCTCGGACTCCCTGCTCTTCCTGAGTCAGCTCCATCAAGTACCATGACTTCGTCTTCTTCGGCATCTCGAAGCCGCTCTCACCAACGAAGACACACGGAAGACTCAAGCGTCCGCCAAAGTCACCACCGGACTGAGCGGACCCAAAGAGTTCATGCACGATCAGAAGTTCCACGTCGCTCAAGACACTCAACCGTCACCGAGACAACTCCAGCGGCGACTTCATCTGAGTCACCCCAGGAAGTTCGCCCCCTTCATCGCCACGATTCAACTCCGAGCGCTGCACCTGGTGCGAGTACAACGGACCTATTAACGCCCCTGCCTTCCAGAGACGAACGGCTAAGCTCAAGTACTGTGGCAAAGGACAGCCAACTTAATATTTTTTACACCTACAGCTCTCCACCATTCGGTGCAGCCTACGCCTAGCAAATCTTGGTAACCAGGTCGTCGTCGCCCATATCACTGATCTTCCCGCCTAAATGGGGATCCCCCGATCAAACCCCTCAAGCGTAGAATCAAACCATAGCTGTTTTAAGCAATATTCCCGCGCATATATTACGCCCTTAGTGGCTTAGCTTTCGCATTTACGCTTGGCTGTGGTCTCGATTCGTCGGAACGCAACTTTGACCGCGGCTTTACGTCTGCTCGAACACGCACTGACATGGAGTACGCATGCGACCTACAAATTTCCCCGCACACTGCAGCCGTACCATAAAATGTTTTCAGGCGTGCTTCGCTGTCACATTCCTCGCTGCAGCCCTCCACGCGCAATCTGTGCCGCAATCCTCCACTCACAGCGGCTTCCAGTCGCACAGTTTCTGGTTGGTGTCGTCCAGCTTCATCCTGTTGGTAGTGGCTACTGCCCAGAAGTACAGGTTAGATAGACTAACACCCCAAAGCCATGACAAAGGTACTTACACGTCATTGAGCTGGGCGCAATAATGCTTGCTGCTGTTTCTACGTTGGATCTTTCGAAATGAAACACCCTTCCCACGAGCTTCCGGCCGCGTTGGACTGTCCAAAGTTGTCCAACTTCAATTTTTAGTACGAATATCTTACCGCAAAGTAACCATTTTGCGGTAACAACTCAGTAGCGGAAATGTATCGTAAATTACAAGGTTGCTCAAGCAACCCTAACAGAAATATAAGGTTGCTGGAGCAACCTTATGGGATTTTTTATGTTCCTATTAAGGTTGCGTTGATCACTTTGGTATATCGATAAAACCGTTTCCCCCGTCAGAGGGGTATCCTATCACATATTCTATTGAACAAAGTCGTGCTGCGCACGAGGAAGCTCTGAAATTTCCAGTGCGACGTTGACATAGTTAAAAATTTACGTCGTGAAAGGCAATGATAGCAAGCAGAATAATGTAGGAGGGCAAAAGAGCTGAAGAAAAACGTTATACTAACTTAGTACTGATTCGTGATGCTACTACATGTGCAGTACTAGTAGTTCAATTCAATTGTTGGCGTTCATAATCATCTGCGGTGACCCTTGATCCTGGGCAGCTTCAAACTGTCCTGTGATGGCGCGGTCGATCAAGCGAGCACTGCCTAACGCCTAAGAGTGCGGTTTTTCAACTAGCCGCATAATAATTTTCGACTATCTACTTTTGTGACTACGGTTCCAACTAGCTACTCGTTACGTGCAAACAAGCTACTAGTGGGTAGTCGAGACGCAATAAGTAGCTAGGCATAAACTCTACCGTGGACCCAGGATAAATTATCGACTAGCCACTCCCTAGTTGCTAGTTGAAATGCTACAAGTGAATACTTGACATGCCAAAAGTGTACAGTATCAAATCCAAATGTGGTATCAAAATTAATTGTCCAGTGGCCACTTTTTCATCGGTGAACTATGTATTTTTGATGTTGAAGTGGGTAGAAAACTCGCGCGTTGGCACTCGCTCCGCGGCCTGCCCCACCCCTTCGTGCTTTATGCTAAGTCCTCGGCTTCGGCCAGGCGCGGTTGTGGTGTGGTAACTCCACTAAAATTCTCCTCTACCAAAAGGTATTAGAGACACCAACAACACGCTAACCCGCAAAGGTAAGCGCTTATTGGATCAAAACCTGAAGACCAGGAACGATCCCTTACACCGGGTCGGTTGCAAGCGCCTCTGTGCACCTTAGGTTGTCTTCGGTCAACCCAAAAACCTGTACCGCTAGCCACGAGCTAAGGCTAGGATACTATGTAGCGCTTTCGCGCAACCCCACTGCAGTCCCTCAGAAAGGAAGGGTACCGGCGTGTTAGGCCTTATACAGGGGGACCAAGGTAAAACCTCGGTAGGTAGACTAATACACTCAGGGACACTCTTGTCCCACAAATATACAGTGAACGACACTCCTATGTCGCTCTTGCCTCTCCGGCCACGCCAACTCTTGGCGCCGCCAAGGAAACTCTCGGTCAAAGCACGATAAGCTCCCCGACAGGCATCCACACGCAGCCGAGCGTGTCCAGGCACTACAATAAGCTAGCTAGACTTACCGAAGTCGGACTTGACCCTTGTTGGCTTTGGGGGAAGACTGTCTTTTTATTACTGAGTTTTATGAGGCCCAAGGGGCCTCGTTCTGGTCATCCTATGATGAGTCCTATGTCCCTATACAAATATCTAGTGTGAACGATCGCAATAAGGCGATTCCGGACACATCAAATGACGACCGCGACTACACTAATAAGTGCAGTCGAAGTACGCAACTAAATGCATCTGACCTAAAAGTGGGTACCACGAAGCCTCGCTCGGGGTTCTATTAGGACCCGACGAGGCTCCGGCCACTGACTGTCACTCCAACGAGGATAATGTCGTCATCCAATCAGAAGCAGCCATCTCCGTCTCTCGCTGGGCCCACCCTTGATTACCTTTGGTTGAACTTGATTGTTGGGCCGGCGGGTCGACACCGTTGGAAACAGTCATTTTCCAACACCACAACTGCCCCCGCCTCGACGCGAGCCTCCGACACTGGTGAGCGTCTAGGCGCCTTCAATTCTCCGTTTTCATGGCTCCACCGTCGCGCGCGTTCGCCGATGCTGCTGCCGCTGCCCTCCGTGCTCTCCAGTGTTCGGGACCGGTACGTTCGTCGCTCTCGCCGCTCTTCCTTGCTCTTTCGAATCTCGTTGTTGACTCCTGGTCCTTCTTGGTCACCTCAGGGAGCTGTGGATGTCGTCACCGACACTTTGGGTCGCCGTCCGGCGCGCCAGACTCGCTCGACACGCGCCGCCGCTGCTATCGCCGCTGGCATCACCGCCCCTTCATCTACCGCGCCTGCGGAGGGTCCTGTGCTCCTTCCTGCCGCATCTGAGATGTCATTCGACCCTCCATCAGCTCCTCCAAGTAGCCCTGAGTGTGCTGTTGGGGCGACCGAGGCTCATCCGTCGTTGGCTTCTGCTGGAGAGGCTTCGGATTCACCGCCGACACCGCCGCCAAGCGCCTGCGCTCCACCGTCGCCAACTCCCGCGCCTTCGGTTACGTTGGCAACTCGCGGGGCGTCGGTGGGGGGCGAGGTTGCTACAGGAAGTCGAACTGAGGTCGATGCTGGCCCGACCGAGGTTCCTCCGGCAGCGGCTGCGGTGGGTGACCAGCAGATGCTGCAACTCGCTCGTCTCGTCGTCGGCGTCGCTCGTAGGCCTCCGGCGCGGGTCAACTCCGCACTCGACCGCGACCTCCAGGCTGCTACCACCGTCGGTGACGTCCTGGCTGCTGCTGTCGCTCCCCCGCGTCTCTCTCTCGCGGAAGCCGATGAAATAGTGGATCTCCGTCGTGAGAACGAGCGGCTACAAGCGGAGCTCAACGACACCAAGGACAAGCTCGCCGAGGAGATGAACCTCCGGACGAAGTCCGAGTACTTCCTTGTCTCGGCCAATTCCGACTGCGACCGCGCACTCGACGCCATGGACAACCTCCGTGCCGAGCTCCACAACACCAACATGCAGTTGATGGAAGCAAATGCGGCTATCGCTCACCACGCTGCTATCACCCAGTCGCTGGAAGGTCGGACGCAGGCCGCCGAAGCCGACGCTGCGGCCGCCGTCCGTCGGAACACTCAGATCCACGAGCGCGTCAAGGCAAGCCTCGTTACTTATAACACGCAGTTGAGCGAACTCCGGAAACGGTTGGCCGACCGTGACCGAGCCGACGTGATCCCCGCCCGCATTCGTGCGTTGACGGACGAGAACAACAGCTTGCGGAGGGCCAATTCCATCCTTCGCCGACACTCGGCGGCACACGGGTTGGACGTCGACACCTTGGTTTTGGCTTCGGCTGGTATCTCGGCCGCGGAGATCGACTGGAACCTTCTCGGGTTGTCTCCGCCGACGGTCTCCGTCGAGAGTCCTGGCCACGAGGAATCCTCGTCCGAGGAAGAAGAAGAGTCGAAGGCAACCGACGTGCCGATGGCTGAGTCCGCCGAGGATTCGTCGGCTCCTGTGACCTCGGAGGTGGCTCCTGTTAGCTCGTCCGAGCCTACCGGGACGTCCAAACGCAAGCGCGATTCCCAAGCTGAGTCGGTTTCAGCCGAGGGCACGGCGTCTCAACCCTCTCCGCCCAAGCGTCTTGGCAGGCCGTCGGTCGACTTGAGAGCTAGAGCTGCGGCGGCCGCCGGGCCTTCAAGCCCTCGGTCGGGGTCAGGTGACGCTCCGGCACGGCCTCGGACGACGCCACGATCTTCAACGACGTTTCGTTCCGCTTGGTCAGAGTCCCAGCCTCTGTCGTACGAGTACTCGGACGAGCCGCTGTACCCTAGGGTGGCGGGTTTTACCCCAGTTCCTCAGCCAGCCGGGTCTCCGTCTCCCCGGGGCGAAGGATCCCCAGACTACGAGTTTGGCGGTGCAGGGAGTCCAGACGACGTCCCGCAAGACGATCTCGAGCCCGGCGAGATTCCGGAAGCATCGGCTGATACGGTGGGTGCTGAAGGTACTCCCAGTACGGTTCCGGCTACTACCACCGAGTCTCCACCTGCCGCCCCGATCCCGGAGGTCCCGGCCCCGTCAATCGCCCCTCAAGTCTCGACCGGCGTTGCTTCTGAGGGTGGCGTGCTTCCAGTGCCCCCCGCTGGTGGCAACGGGGTTTCGTCGGGGAATGCTGCCGGTCCTAGTGGTTCTCCATCCCCCGGGGGTTCGCCGGATGGAGATTCATCGGGTGACTCGGAGACCTCGGAGGACCGCGCGGCGCTCATGCGTGAGATGTTTGGCTCCGACGACGAAGAGGAAGCCTCGGTCGCCCAACGAACGGGCTCTGCTGCACCTCCAGGACCCTCAGCTACGACGGCCGAGGCTCCCGTTGCCGCCCAAGCCGTTCCAGCCGTACCGCCTCGTCGACCCAGCACTCGGTCGACTGCAGTCCATGCTCACGCGTTGGTGACTGCCACAGTGACGGCTACACCGAGGGCTGGTCCTGCTTCGATTGCTCCTGCGGTGGTCGACGCTTCTGACGCCGCCGTAGGGTCGCGCAAGCTGAGTAACCTGGCGACCCTGTTTCTCGAGCCTGGCTTCACGTCACCTGGGGCCCAAGAGTGCTGGAGTTTGATTCACAACGCCAGCGTTCCCTTAATCTTCGAGGACGACGTGGTTGCACCGTGCTCGGTGGATGGCATCACGAACTTCGGATCCTGGGAGGACGCCAATCACCCGTTCCAGGTGTTGCGTCAGCTGTTCCCCGATCCCTGCTTGATCGACCTGACTGGGTATCCTCCGAGCCAGGCGATCTCTCGTCGGGCCACCGGGCGTCCACTTCTCGTTCGCCTCAGCAGGCAATTCCAAGGGAACTCGTTCCACCCCGGCGAGAAGGGCGACCTCGGATTGGCTCTGTGGGAGCGCCGGCACTGGATCAGGGCGAGAGCAGTCAAGGCCCACATTGCTGACCTCGCGTCAAACCTCGGTGATCGCCATGTACTGGTCAGGGCTCTACGGCAGGCGTGGGCCAAGTACCACCGAGAACGCAGCTATCGTGCAGACCGTCTCCGTGAGCAAATGGTCAGCAGAGTGTGGGTTGGATGCATCGAGTACGACGGGCAGCCTCGTCAGCATCGGACGGAGGTCCTGCTGGAACCCTCCTACCTGCAATACTCGTTCGAGGTAATGGCGTGGGTTCCATCGACCGAAGATTGGGTCTCCGAGATTGCAGAGCTGGATGCACGCGAGCCGTGGCGCAACTGCTGGTTCCTGGACCCCGCGAGCCACCCGTATAATACGGCCTTTGCCCCATGCAACGACGTCCCCTTGTTCGTACCTCGCGGGGCGACTAGGGAGGCCGTAGCTTCGTCGGTCGTGGTAGAGCCGTCATTGCGGACGTCGATGGTCGTTGCTCCATGGGTCACCGAGTTTTCTGCAGCTCAAGACGCTCGCTCTCCCAGTCCCGACGAGGAGACCAAGGATTCGGACGGAGGGGTGCCTTCCACGGAGACCAATCTTGGGGTGCTGGCACGGGCTGCGTCAGAGATCTAACGTCGTTGAACTCCGTGTCAGGTCCACAACGTCACCCTCGTCTTTCTCCAAACCCGAGCGAGGTTCGCAACCCTCTAGGTAGCGGCGTAAGCGGTGTTGTAGACCTCGTCTTAATCTGAATAAAGGCCTTCTTGTTCTTTCACTTCACAGCTTCATCCTCTGCTCGCGTACATCGCTTCCAACGCTCGGTCGCGGTCGCAAGAGTCTCGTCTCGACTCTCAACTACTATAGTCGCCTCAAACGAGCCTTGGTTCACCACTATGGCCACTGGGCCTCGCCTTATCTCCACTCGCCATCAACTCCATACACAGTCCAGCAGTCGACCACTCTCGTCTGGGCCGTTTCTACACCAACCGTTGCGTCTGAAGTCTCGGTCGCCCTCCCATTCGCTTCATCATCACGTTCTTCATCTATTGAGGGGTTGGCCGAGGCTTTCCTGCGTCTTCTTGACTCCATTCCACTCTCCATTCCATCGTGACTCGTTCACAGAATCATACAATATGCACATTCCAGTAACTTCCTTCGTCTGTCACTGCGAGCTGGATAGCCCTCGCAGGCAGTTCAATCATCGTCTCCAGTAACCTCGTTCGTCTGACATCGCGGGCTGGATTGCCCCCACGAGCAGTTCAATCTTCGTTGAGGTGCGGGATTACTCCTCATCGGCAACTTGGACCATTTGCAAACGTCGGTCACTTCGCTTCCGGCGTAGGTAGTCGTACAGAAGGCCACCACACGACAAGTTGGACGCTGGTTCCCATGTCGGTTCGTCGTAGCCGACCCACTTCACCTTGAATTCTCGGACAGCGCGATGAGTGCTCGTAGACAACGGGGTACGGTCGTCAAGAATAGCCTCGACTTGTATTCACCATCCAAATGGTCAGGCTCAAAGCTGTCTTCCGGCAGCAGTTCTTCATCGAAGTCGAGACGGGTCTCTTCGGTGACCTCACGAGCCAAACGAACCCTCGGTCGGTCTTCGAACTCGTCTACCGACTTGAGTCGCGAAACATGCACCACCGGGTAGAACCGGTATCCGCTTCGGTCGGGTAATTCCAACTCGTACGCAAATTCGTCGACTCTCTTCTTCACTCGGAATGGTCCATGCCAGCGATGAGCCAGTTTCTTGGTCAGCCCTGGCCGAACACGTTCCATGTACAGCCAGACTCTGCTCCCAGGCTGCAGAGGAAGTCTCGTTCTCGTCACTGTAGCTTCACTACCATCCGAAGTACTCGGTGCTCGGCCGGCCGAGGTTTCATTCTCGTTAGTGCCTGCCGTGGCTTCCTTCTCCTTCCGACCAAGTGATGCGTTGTGCTCTTCAGCTCTCCGAGCTTTCTCCGCGGCTTGGTACTCCTTGGCCATCTTCAGAGCGATTTCCTGTTGTCGGTTGACCTCTCGGCGCCATGCCAGCGCGTCAGTTTGGTTACCGCAGCCTCGTTTGAGTGACGAAGACATCGCCTTGAGTGTTGACTGTGCATCCCAACCGTGAACGAGATAAAACGGAGTCTCCTTCCTCGTTGTATCGCGGGAGTTGTTGATGGCGAAGATCAGCCTCTCGGCGATCTCGTCCCAGTCCTGCTGTAGCGGGTCTTCGGCGTATACACGGACCGACTGCATGATCGTCTTCACTGATCTTTTCGTCTCATCATCAGCCCCGCTTGCTCTTCATCACTTGAACGACGACTCGTTCTAGTGTAAGACAACACATCGTCCTCACTCAGTACGAACTGATCCACCATTTTCCATGCATCTCGATCTGCTCTGTATCCAATCTTCGCGTCGTCACCCCGGAGCACTGCCTTCAGATTCGACCACCGCAGCTCTTCATCTTGAGCGGTGGCGATCCTCCGTCAGCGTTCCTCCTGTACCACCAGCGGGTCAATATCTTCCGCATTCGGTGGGGCTGGTGATGTCTCGGCACGCATCGGTGAGGCTTCAACTTCGCTTTGATCTTCGTTTGGCGTACCATGAGCTTCCTCTCGGTGAGTTGCATCTTCTTCTCTGGTGGCCGAGTCTTCGTCTGCAAACCGGACGTGTTTCTCCTTCGCTCTTGCTTGGCGTCTGGTCGTCACAGTAACATGTCCTGGTTCAACTTCGCTCTGCTGTCTGAGGGTCGTTTCTCCTCGTACAAAATCGAAAAAATTCTTGCTGCGAGGTCTACCAGAGGCTACCACGGCCCATGCTGTGTTGGCCGAGGGTTTCTCTTCAACCACGCCACCATCGTCAGCCTCGTAGATCACCTCAGCGATACGGTTCAGCTTCGTAAGCTCCAGTAATCGGTCGTCCGAGGATACCACCGTAGACTTCTTGCTTTCGAGCGTCTCGCTTGCCAAAGAGTCAGCTGCGGCGTTGAACTCCCTCACCACATGGAGGTACTTCACTGACCGAAGCTTGGCTGTGAGTTCTCGGTGGTTACTGAGTTGCGTCAGCAATGACTCCTTCCGACAGGCTATCACCCCTAGGGCTTGCTGGATCGCGAGCCTCGAGTCACCGACGACGATTAAATCGTCGGCCCCGTGCTGTAAGGCAGCAGTGACACCGTTGTTCATCCCTGTGTACTCAGCGAGATTAACAGTGGTGGACTCGAGGTAAGCGCTCGCAGCGAGCACTACAGTCCATTCGGGTAACTTCCATAAAATCCAAGAGCAACTTCCATAACCGCCGTTCTTCTCGGTCTTCGCAGACCCGTCGAACGACATTACGAAGCCTCGGTAGGACCGAGGTAGACGTGCATAGAGCAGATGTGGATCCAAACGAGCTGTCGGGGATCCGCGCGCCCGCGGCGTAACCAACGCCAGCGACTTCTCCAAATCCACGAAGTTCGTCAAGCCAGCTTGGAGAAGCTGGGCAAACGTACAGTCAGACTCCTTGACTCGTTCGACTAACAGATGCCACGGCGACAGCAAAACGGCGAACTGGGTAGCCCGACCGAACAATGTCTTGGACTTGTGGACCCAGTCGAGCGTCGAGAACCGCGTGTAAACCCGGATCCGCAGTCCAACTAGTTGGGTGTAGCACACCTTCAGTATCAGCAAAAGCGCGAGGACTTCCTTCTCGGCCGGGTGATAATTCATCTCAGCGTCCTTCAACACGCGCCCACAGAAGCGAACGGGGTGCAATTTGCCTTCGTGCTCTTGCATTAACGTGGAGCTGAGAGCCCATTCGTTGGCGAACAGCATGACGTGCACTTCCTTCTCGCGGTCGAAGTGCTTGAGAATCGGCGCTGACGAGACCTTCTGTTGGAGCATCGCGAAGCTGTGCTTGGCCGCGGTGAGGTCACCCCCGGGTTGGAAATCTTCGTCCTTGAGCTGGTACAGTGCTGCTCCATAGACTGCGAAGTCTTGGATGAAGCGACTGTAATAGTTGAGTGCCCCAAGGAAGGATTGCATTCCTTTCTTCGTTGACGGGAACGGGAGCTCGGTCACCCCAGCTAGCTTCTTAGCGTCCGGTCGAATGCCGTCTGCCGAGACTTCGTGGGATAAGAAGTCCACCTTGGACTGCACGAAGATGCTCTTCGTGAAACTGATACTAATACGGCACTCCTCAAACCTTGTCAGCAAGCGGTCTAGCGTCGCCAGACACGACTCGAAAGTCTCGGCGCCGAAGCAGATATCATCCACGAATGACCGGCGACTGAATACTGGTGTCAGCGAGGATTCATCAGGTTCTCCGTTGGCAAACATGTCGGCGATCGGGCTGTTGACCAATTCGGCTACATGCCCCTGGCCAAGCGAGTTATCTCGGTCAGCCTCGAACTTGGTCCGGAATGACCTCACCGCGCCATTCGAAGCCTCGTTCACCCCAGCATGAGCTGCCTTGTCGTGTTCCTCAGCTAGACGCATGCGCTCCGAGAATTGAAACCACCCTCCTTTCGGTTGGACGAAGCCCCAAAGCGCGTTGTCAATCATACGTTGGTAGATCATCGGGGCGTTCTTCAAGCCGAACGGCATACGCAACCACTCAAAATGACCCAGCGCACAGACGAAAGCAGAGATCTTCCGGGCTCGTTCGGTCATCATGATGGCCCAGAAGCCGCTGGCGGCGTCGAGCGAGCAAAACCACAAGTACGCTTCCATGTCCGTAAGCAAGTCATTCACCAAGGGCATAGCGTACTCCATAATCTCGGTGATCGCATTAACGAGCTTGTAGTCAATACACAAGCGGATATCCACTCCGTTCTTCTTCAGGACGATGACGATTGGCGACGCCCATGGGCTGTCTGAGAAGGAGATGAGACCGGCCTTCAGTAAACCCTTCAGCAGCTCGTACAGCTTACCGAGGAAGCGGAGCGGGGTCCGCCGAGCCTTCTGCTTAATTGGTGCGTGCCCCTGCACATTGATGTCGCACACGACACCGTAGGCTGGAGGCGGCAGGGCGTTGCCGCTCGCGATCATGATCTTCTCGTGGTCCTTCAGCACGCCAACCAAGTCCGCCTGCTGCTTCTCACTGAGCTCGTCATTCTGGACGTTCTGCCCAGAGTAATCCAACGTCGTCTCCGACGCTTCAGTCAAGTCCGGCAAGAATGCCAGCTCCTGCGCGTAGTCGGTAAGCTCAATCTCGTTTGCTACGTGCTCGGAAGTGTCGTTCGAGGTGTCATCGCCGTCATCAGACCCCTCTGCAACCATAGCATGCATGACCGAGACGTAGGTCGCTTCCAGTAGCTGCTCAGGGTCGTAGATCACAGCCTCGTTCGAGTCCGGGAAATCCATGTCGGCTACTGTGATAGTAGTTTCGGTTCCGGCTGAAACCTCGGTCGGCCCAGGGTCGTGTTCCCCCCAGTCGACTTCACTACCACAAACCTCGGCCGACACTCCTCCTGACGCCTGGCTCGCGGCAGCGACTTGGGTTGGCCCGGCATCCCATGTATCCGGTTCTGCCACCACTACTTCGTCTTGAGAGTCGGTCGAATCGTCGTTCACCGCATCATCGCCTTCGTCTGGGTTTTCGCCAGCTTCCAGGACGTCTACGGAGGTAACCGTCTCCTCCTGGCCGGTGGCATCAGCGGCGCTGTTCAATCTCTCGGTCATGCAACTCTGCCTGCCGGTCTGCGGCTCTTCCAGCGTAGTAGAATCGCCTGCGTCGTCGTCCGAACCATCGTTCGACCCGCTAACACGTTCCACACCCGTCGCATCGCCTCGGGCGACCTCGGCCGAGCCTTCACAGACCGTGGGGTCCTCGTCGCGGCCATGCTCGTGCGATGCGGGCGCTGGTCGACGGCTTCTCGACCAAGCTGGTGCATTGGGCGGTCTCGGCAGGATCTTCTTCGGCGTCGGGTAGATCCGGCGCTCGACTGCTGGCGGCTGCTCAGCTAACCACTGATCGTAGAGTCGTCGTTCCCGGCCTTGCAGGGTTTCGTCACGACTCGTCGAATAGGCTAGCACCTGCCACTCCTTGTACTTGTTAGAGTCAAGCCTCGCGTAGCCCGTCTCTCGTGGCAGCTCGCCATGTGGCACCCAGAGTACCACCGAGTCGTGCTTAGCACACCGTGCCGCTGAGGTCGTAACATTGGTGAGCCGAACCCACGTCGGCCGCCCTCGCCGAAACCCCGTTACTGTCGGCACGAGCTTCTCCGTACGGCGAACCCACACATCGTATTCCGACCGAGGTAACCGCTGCCGCGGTACTCGGAATTCACGCCACTCACGACCGGGGATGTATAAATCCTCGGTCGGTCCACTCGAAGGCTGTGTACCGTAGGGTTCATCATCCTCGACACTCTGCGACCTCAGCAGTGGCACCATGACCTCATCCGGGAGCCGGGCGGTACCATGGAACAGATCCAGCCGGGATCATAAAGTCCATTCCCAGGACCACGTCGACTCCTGCACTGTGGTCCATTATCCACATCTCGAACTCGTAGACCTGCTCCCATCCCAAAGTGATCTTCAGGAGAGCTCGCCTGCGGGTCTCCATCACCCCTGGGTTGATGCCACGGACTTCGAGACTTCGTCCGTGGTCCAGAACCTCCCGTACACGGAGCCTCTTGGCGAAGGCAGCCGAGATCACGCTAACGTTCGCTCCAGTGTCGAGAAGTATTCTCGTTCTCGCGTCATCCACCGCGCCGTGGACCAAAGCTCTCATTCGCTTCCTCTTGTCATACCGTTGGGACGACCACCACCCCAATCTCTCACCGGGTAGTAATTTCACCACCCGAGTGAGGTTTCGAGGCGGTCCCCTGACCTGGGCTAGGCTGGTGATCAAAGCCTCGGTCGGGTGTCCATCACGTTCACCATCATCATCTTCATCAATACCGGTCTCAACGA
Source organism: Phytophthora vignae f. sp. vignae (assembly GCA_016169955.1). NCBI lineage: Eukaryota > Oomycota > Peronosporomycetes > Peronosporales > Peronosporaceae > Phytophthora > Phytophthora vignae. The sequence continues at coordinate 111,819 of JABJUM010000028.1, read as the reverse complement.
GACTTGCGTCTCGGTTCTCTCCATTTTCCGTCGATCTCACACTTCCGTTGTTCTTCAGGTCGTCAGGCCGTTTGCTTTCGCCTGTGAACGCGAACAGATAGTCCGCATCAACAGCAGGCTCAGCTAACTGTGGCAGCCCGATTGGGACCAACCCAGTTTCAGTTGGCGGGCTGCCTAGTTTAAATGGCTTCCATACACCAGGCTTTGCAGCTCTGGCGACAGATCCTTCTTGTCGACCTTGGACTTCAGGAGCTTGGTGAGCTCATGGAGTGCTTCGCACTTCCCAGCATCATGCACCTGCTTGTACAGTTTGCACCGCCGGTAGCAGAAGTGTACCGAGTGGGACGGGCTTCCGCACGCGGCGCACGGGCCATACTGGCGACGGCTGTCTCGTTCGCGGTTGGGCGGTCCTCCTCCGTTCCTGAAGCGTCGGTTGTCAGACCGAGCGAACGTTCCTTCGGCTGCGGCCCTTCGCTCAGCGTCGTTGGCGGCCGCGACATGGCCCGTAGAGTCGTCCGAGTCATAATCCGCATCCGAACCCTTGTCCGAACGCTGATCATCCGAGTACTGGCGCTCGTCGTCGAAGTATTCCTCGTTCGCCTCACCATCACGTCGGCAGGCGTACGAAGCTTCGTTGCGTGCACCGACCGAGCCTCCGACGTTCCATTCCGCCATGACATCGGCTAACGCGTCGACCAGAGTCACCCTCGATCGGTACGGAGATGTATCGCGTCGGTCTCGACGGCGGTCGTCATCGCGACGATCGTTGCGGCGGTCGTCGTCACGGTAGCGTCGTTCACGGCGGTATCCTCCACGAGAATCCTCGTTCGACCTCGCATCACGTCGGCGACCATCATCTTGACTCCTGGAGCGCCGGAACGACGACTCGCGAGTTGATTTGCGGTCGCGGTGGCGCAGAATGTCGTTGATCATGTCTTCGAGGTCATGAATGCTCTTGACCCGCACGTGGCACAGACGGTCTTCTAAGTTTCGGTCATCACACGTAACCAAGAAGTGCTCCACGTGGTCCTTCGCGTCGCGTCCACCGTTCTCAAACTGTACACCGGCGTTGCGAGCGTAGCCGTTGAGCCGGTTGAGGTAGTCACATACGTGCTCCTTGTCCTCTCGCTTGGCCGAGTAGTACCGAGCCTTCGCAGACTGGGAAAACTTCGAACAGTAGTACTTGATGAACGCCTCGCTCAGCAACTTCCACGAACGTCTCGTCTTGCGCGGGAGTTGACGGCACCAGTGCAGGGCTCCATCCCTGAGCTTGAGTTCGAACGGCATGCACCACTCGTTGGGGGGAGCATGCGTTCCTTCATCTCATAGATGAACGTTCGGAGCCACTGCATGGAGTGCTCGCTCTTGTCACGCGTCCCGTAGAACGGCTTGATGTTGGCGAGTGGCAGATGCGTGGCGATCTCGAGCTTCGGGGTTGAGCTCTGGTTGTCGGTCGCGCTAAGTTCGCGCACCTGACGAGCCCATTCGCTCGGCAGATCACCCTCGTAGTGGTCAGACGAGAGGTCATCATCACTGTCCGACGAGTCATCTCGGGGGTCGTAACGACGGCTGGATCGGCGACCGGTCGCCGCTCGCGTGCCAGGCGTTGCGTACGAAGACTCGGTCTCCCTAGCCAGACGTTCACTGCGATCCGCAGATCGTGGGGTTACCATGTGCGAGTCTTGCATGTAAGGCGAAGCCTCACCCTTGGCAGCAAAGACTCCGTCACTAGTGGCGGTCTTCTTTGGGGTCGCCGGTAGCGGGACCTTGGATGGGTCAACCACTTCCGAGGTCGAACGAAGCTTCGTTGAGCCTGGTCGGCTACCCCGAAGGCGTCACGCAACTTCTTCCTCCACTTGGTGAGCGCTGCAGCGGCGGCAGTCGGCGTCCAGCTCGCGAGTGCGGCCTCCGTCGGGAGAATCTGGGGCTCGCACCCCATCGCACGCAGGAGGTCCACCGTGTTCTGGGCGACCTGCCGAGTGCTCGTCGAGTTGATCGGCGTGGCCAACGCCCCTCCGAGGTCCATCCAGATGGCCTGGCGGACTTGCTTCGGAGAGAACAGTTGCATCCACTCACTCTTGGTCTTCATCAGCTCCAGGCATCGGCCCAGGACCTTGTTGGCCGCCGGAGTATCGCCGTTGAGGGGAGGACGAGTGCCGACCGACTTGGAGGTTGCCCCTCCTACCGTCACCGAGGTCTTGAAGTCCTCGGTTGCACCGTCATCCGCGTCGTAGGCGGGCTCGGGGCCCGGCATATCGTTGAACGTTTCGGAGAGGTCGCGGGTGATCGACCTCGATCCTCCACTGCGGCCTGCCGACACCACCGCAGCTTCCGAAGTCTCGGACATCACAGTCCGGACATCCCAGTCATCGTCTTCATCATATTCTTTGGCGTCCGAGGAATCCATCGCCGTGTCGTAGCTCGCCGAACGCTCGTCGATCGACTCCATCCGATCCGTCGCTGGGGTCGAGAACGAGCTTCCGGAGCGCACCGAAGCCTCGTTGCGCGTTCCACTTGACTTGGCCGGCGTCGCTGGTACCGCTGACTTGGTCCCCTTCGCCATCTTCTCACTTCTTCTTCTTCTTCGCTTCTCTTCTTCTTCTTCTTCTTCTTCTTCTCCTCTTCGCTCGTTGGGCTAAGACCTACAACAACCCAGACACACAGAAGGTCACACCAATCCCGGGTCGCGGCACCAGTTGTGGTATGGTAACTCCACTAAAATTCTCCTCTACCAAAAGGTATTAGAGACACCAACAACACGCTAACCCGCAAAGGTAAGCGCTTATTGGATCAAAACCTGAAGACCAGGAACGATCCCTTACACCGGGTCGGTTGCAAGCGCCTCTGTGCACCTTAGGTTGTCTTCGGTCAACCCAAAAACCTGTACCGCTAGCCACGAGCTAAGGCTAGGATACTATGTAGCGCTTTCGCGCAACCCCACTGCAGTCCCTCAGAAAGGAAGGGTACCGGCGTGTTAGGCCTTATACAGGGGGACCAAGGTAAAACCTCGGTAGGTAGACTAATACACTCAGGGACACTCTTGTCCCACAAATATACAGTGAACGACACTCCTATGTCGCTCTTGCCTCTCCGGCCACGCCAACTCTTGGCGCCGCCAAGGAAACTCTCGGTCAAAGCACGATAAGCTCCCCGACAGGCATCCACACGCAGCCGAGCGTGTCCAGGCACTACAATAAGCTAGCTAGACTTACCGAAGTCGGACTTGACCCTTGTTGGCTTTGGGGGAAGACTGTCTTTTTATTACTGAGTTTTATTAGGCCCAAGGGGCCTCGTTCTGGTCATCCTATGATGAGTCCTATGTCCCTATACAAATATCTAGTGTGAACGATCGCAATAAGGATTCCGGACACATCAAATGACGACCGCGACTACACTAATAAGTGCAGTCGAAGTACGCAACTAAATGCATCTGACCTAAAAGTGGGTACCACGAAGCCTCGCTCGGGGTTCTATTAGGACCCGACGAGGCTCCGGCCACTGACTGTCACTCCAACGAGGATAATGTCGTCATCCAATCAGAAGCAGCCATCTCCGTCTCTCGCTGGGCCCACCCTTGATTACCTTTGGTTGAACTTGATTGTTGGGCCGGCGGGTCGACACCGTTGGAAACAGTCATTTTCCAACACCACACGGTGTCTGGGGAAAAAATATCGGGTTGCAGCGCTCGCGTTTGCTCGCTCGCGCAGACACGCCTCCGCCTAATCGGCGGATGTTGGCAATTGGTGAATGCACTGAGTGAGTCTCGCGCTCGCATCCGCTCGCCCTGGTGCTCAAATAGTTGGGCCAAGTATTATTTTTGGTCAATTAGTCCTACCAAAAATAGGTGCGGTGACCAAGTAGCTTTAGTCGGTACCCAAAAAGTAGTATTTTCAAAAGTAGCTACAGCAATAGTCGAAAATTATAATGTGGCTACTCCAAAATATAGCAGGTCGAGGCAAAGGCCTTCGCGTACTGGTACACATTGGTCACGACAAGCGCTGCTCTGCCAAGTCCAGCACTACCTTGATAACAGACGCCTTCCGCCCGCAGCTCAAGAGCAACACGACCAAGCGGTTCCAGGACAAGCTGGCGTGGTGGGTGTACAGTACTGGCATGCCATTCTACAAGGTCGGGCATGCCAGTTTGATGGAAGCACTGCAGCTGCTGCACCCGGGTGCTGAAGTTCCAAGCCCAGACCAGCTGGCCACCATCTTGCTCGACCGGGCTTACACGAAGTCGATCAAGGTTCTCACACTAACTCTGGCTGGCAAGGTCGTAACGCTCGTCACGGACGGATGGACGGACATCAATGGCCAAGCTGTGGTCAACTACGTCGTCGTGTGCGGTGATCTCACGTTTTTCCTTGAGTCCGCCTACACAGGCAGTCAAGCCATGACGTTGAGTTCCTGACTGCTGACGTGAAGCGCGTCATTGCCAAGTACGACTTCCTGGAAGTTGGGGCTGTTGTGACCGATAACACCAACGCCAACCAAGCCACGTGGAAGATTTTGCAGGAGCAGAACTCAAAGACGTTCTTCCATGGGTGTGTGTGCCACGCCATGCACCTCCTGGTGAAGGATATCGTCCTGAAACTCAAGTGGGTAGACGCGCTGCAAAGCGGGTGTAAGACACTCCTGAGCTTCTTCAGGAAGCATCACAAGATGTGGGCTGATCTCTCTGCTCGACTCATACAGCAGAATCTCTGCCTGCTCGCTAAGCCTGGTGACACAAGGTGGGGGTCTTTGCTGGCTTGTTTCTCAACAGTGCTAGCCGCTGAGGCTGTGCTGTTCACATGTGTGTCTGCGCGCGGGTTTCTCAACGCAAAGACGAAGAAGCAGAAAAGATTCGGCGAGAGGTGTACGACTTGGTGACGTCCTCCGATTTTGTACCACGGCTGAAGAAGGCGATCGCTCTGCTGAAACCAATTGATGTAGCGCTCAAGCGTTTTAAGAAGAACGAGACGCCTGTGTCGGAGGTGTATCAAGTCTTCGTCGACCTTCCAGCGGATCTGAAGGCAGCTGGCCTCACTGCTGCGGAGTTCAAGATTGTGAAGCCTTTGGTGGAGTCAAGATTCGACTTTATTTACGGCGACGCCCATGGTGTCGCCTATCTCCTTGACCCACGATACACAGGCGTCGGCATGGAAACGGAAGTACGCGGCGCGGTTGAAGACTTCTTGGTGCAGTGGCATGGCGCTGAGAAGAGCGACGCAGTCATCGTTGAGCTTGCTGCCTTTCATCGGCATGTTCGGGACATCCAGGCGAGCCAGCCACGGCAGTGAAAACTGCTATGCAAACGCAAAATTCCCGTGTTCGACTTTTGGTGCGGATTGAACAAGTTTCCGCTACTGCAAGACATTGCCCTGCGTCTGTTCAGGTGTGCCGCGTCTAGTGCTGCCTCCGAACGCAACTTTTCGGCGCACGCATTCATCCACTCCAAGCTTCGGAACCGCTTGGTACCCGAACGGGTTGAGAAGCTCGTGCACATTTTCTTCAATGCGAAGAACATTTGTGAGGAAGACATTGAGCGCTATTCGCATTTGGAAGATCTACTTCGCGAGGCAGATGATGAAGAGGACACCGAAGAGACCGATGCGAACTAGAGCGAGGACTATGTGTACTACTAGATAGGATGCATGGAGAAAGCGAATAAAGCCAATCCAATTGAACTCAAGCTTTCGTTTCTTCACAGCCATGATATTGCTCCGTACAGCAGGGTGGAGTATGCCGATCCATCGTAGCAAACAGAGTTCGCGGACAGAACGTTGCAGAACGCCATGGCTTTTCAGCCCCCTATACCATACTACGGGCGCTACCAACAACTGCAGTGCAAAGTACCGAAGTACAGCGGGGTTTGTGTGCATACGTTCACAGTGCTTCGGCCCGTAGCCCCCTTTGCTGAAGAAGGAAATTCAAGAGTGAGGCATTGAACGACCTTTGCTAATACGTGCTCTGAATGATATTGATAAACAGATTGATTGACCTAGCTTGATTGAAGTAGATGGACGGGTGATAGATTGATGTGTGGGTGGATTTTCAATTTATCCACAATAAACCCACCCCAAGCCGGCTCTGGGTGGATGGGTGGTATTAACGGAATATTCCAGACCCATCTTGCCCCAGGCCGGAACCCTGGTCACGAGGCCACTGGTCGGCACGGTCAGGTCGCAGTCACGCGGGTTCCGCGCGATGATCTCGGCGACCATCTCCTGGCACGCAGTCGACGCACACATGAGCTTGTACTGCGCGGTGGTCGGGAGCGCCGTGCCCGTGACCATGGAGTAGTCCGAGTCGCTCGCGCACGTCCAAAAGGACAGTTCCAAGAGGATGCTCACGAGCGCGACGTGGGGTGGAAGTGCAAGCCGCGGCGGAGGTGGATCCGATGGAGGGAAGATATACTCAGCATGCCACCGCTGCAACAACTAATAGCTTCAGCTACAGACGCGGCACGCTAACAGCTAGCGGTCAGCGAGTGCTTCCGAGCCTCGTCGATACATCGTTGCTACCCCCCCCCCCCCCCCGAAGACTAACTTCGCCGCTCTCCTCGCTGCCAACACTTCCGCTGCGTGCGTGTTCCGCATGCACTAAGTCATCGCGTTTTTCCGTCGTGTGCCTCCACTGTGGCGTTGGCAGTGGCGATAGGCATTGACAAGCGTGGTGTTGTGTTGAGCATAGTGGCGCAACAGTTTTCCGCGTAAGTGTTGATGGGGTTCTTACACAGACAGCGCCTTGAGGGTGCGCCGTGCGCAGGTCCTTGGCGATGACATTAACTTCGTCCGCGGTGATGGTCGTGTTGAGGCTGGCGCCGCGGAACTCGACGACGAAGAGCCTCGCGGCGTAGCGGGCGGTAGAACTGGGTGCTGAGTGAGCGTGTCTGCATTTGGGCTTGTACACGACGTTGTCGTAGCTGCGACCGACGGCGCGCGCGCGGTTGACGTTTTAGATGCCATCGCCAGCCTTGGTTGGTGACAATCGACTGCGCTCGGACCCACGGGATAAATAGGAAATTGCATTTATCCCAGGTAAAAACCCACACGATAAATTACCGTTTAAATTACTTACAGACGCAGGTTGCGCGAAGATGGACGCGTCGCCCACAGGGTCAACATTCACATGGGTGATTCATAACGGCAAGAGGTATACGATATAACGGGTTTTACAAAACGCGTTGCATCAATAACTGTGTATTGTGTAGTTTTTTCTATAAGATTTCCGGACAATCAGACCTTTTTAAGGGTCTGATTTAAAAATTACCAAGGCTATGTTTTTAACAGAAAACTTTATTTATGAAGTTTGAGATGGGTGACCCATATAGCAGATATAGAATTCATGCAAAGAGGGCGTTGCTATAGTCGAATATATTCAAACAGTGCGGAAAGTGGTATCACCGGTAGACTCTGAAATAAATTTCAGAGAATAGGCTCTAACATGGTCGGCGTGTTGAAGCTCACTTGACACCATGTTTCACAAGAAAGCACTGCTTTGACGAGTTGTACGTTTCCTCACGCCTAGTTGTAGGCTTCGAGAAGTCTGCAGTATGCTTTGTTTCTGAAAAAAAAGCTGATCGGCATCGTGAATGGCACCACAAATGCCGAAAAGTTGAGATCTCGGGAAGAGTCTGAGGCTAAACCTGCCGATTTGAGCTGCAGGAGGCATTCACACGCTGTAAAACTTTGCTGTGTAATCAGAGAGAGGTTTCTCTACCTTCTCATAGCATTTTGGCTCGTGAATGTAGGCCATTTTGCTCCTATGAACGACAGAACCACCATGCACCCGGGTGGTCCGGAACATGGGGTCGCATTTTTGAAGGCCAACTTTCGTCTAGTTCTAGTGCTCTGATGAAGCTGGTCAAGGCACGTATGGATTACACGAAGGCTCCTCTTTCTTTTGCTGTGTTTTGCATCGCCTAAAACCTATTGCTTTCCTTTCGATGGTACAAGCTAAAAAGTGGTCCGGAACTTGTCGCGAACGGAATCCGTTACGGAAAAGTACAAGCAACAAGGCTTTCATGCAACTACGAAAGTGCCGACACAAATCCTCGTTCAGTTCGGATACCTTCAGCTCGTCGACGCCATGTTGTATATCGAGAAAGGGAAGGATGGCAAGCGCGCACGAAGATATGGCGGACGACGTGAGCATGAGCAGCTCCGACGGCTCCGGCAGCCCTGGCAGCCCGCGCCGCCAGTCGCGCCCCTCGGCACACAGCCCCACCATGCGTGGGCGGCACCTCGGCAACGAGGCAGCGGCACGGAGAACTGCCGCGCTGCAAGCGGCTCGAGATCGTGCACTACATCGACGACACCTACGACAAGTCCGCCATCCCGTTCAAGGACGTTGCCGAGCACTTCCACCGTAGCCAAGGGACGATGACGGGTCTGTGGAAGGGCCGACACGACCTCGAGCCGCGCCGCCCCGGACCGCACCCTGCACCCGTCGACCCCCTCGTCCGGAGGACGATCTGCTCGTCGACGTGGTCTTCCACCCGCCGAGGAAGGACGCCCCTACTGCTGCACGGGAGAATCCCACCCAGCCACCGCGCCCTACCCTACAGTCCACCCTGGGCCCAGAACACGCTGCACGTGGCCGTCCGCTCCGTGGCGGAGGACGAGCTGGGCAAAGCGATTCTGGCGGCGGCGCACCGGGACGTCCACGTCAAAGTCTACTTGGACTTCAAGCACGCTTACGCGGACCCGAAATGGCCACGGCTGTTCATCGCCAGCAACAAGATCGAGGTCAACTACCGAGAAGATGAACCTCAACTACGTGGTCGCCGACCTGCAGGACGTGTGCGTGGGCTCGGCCGACTTCTCCGACGCGGCGCTGCACGAGTTCAACAAGGAGTTCCTCCTGCACCTGCGCGGCCGTCGAGCCGCCGACTTGTTCGTCCAGGACTTCACGTACCGCTGGGAGACCGGGTCCAAGTGCCTGCTACGCAGCAAGCTCCTGATTAGGCTGCAGTAAGGGCAAGTTGAAGTTGATGTGCCTATTTTATAACTGAAATGGGTCATTTTCCAGTGCTGTCAAAATCTATAAAAAGGAAAAAAGGTCATCTCCAAAAAGTGCACCTTGAGCTGACCATGGTGCAGACGCGCGGGCGGCAGCAGCAGCAGATCGCGCACAAGGAGCTGGCGCTGGGGCTGGCGAAGGACTCGACGGCCCTCCTGCTGGAGCTCGGCTACGTGATCAACCAGTGCTACGGCAACCGGCCGCCGCACGAGACGCAGCGCGCGCTGCGGCGCAAGAACGAGCTGGTCAGTCGCCTCGAGACGTTCGTCGGCTCGCAGCAGAGCAGCAGAGAGGAGGAGGACAATGCCGCCCAAGAGCGGGCGGAGCTCCAGGCCTCAGTCGAGAGGCTGCAGAAGCAGCTGCTGGACCAGAGCGCCGAGTTCGAGCAGGAGCGCGCGCGTCTGCAGCAGCAGGCGACCGTCACGTTGAATGCCCAGAGCGAGCTAAATTCCTCCCTTAATAGGGTCCTGCCGCAGTTACGCGGTCTGCTGGACGCCTATGAGAAGGAGAGAGGCCAGCACGTGGACCTGACGCAGTGCTCTGCTGCTTGTGCTGCTAGTACGCGGACTGTGACGCTGACGCAGAGTCCCAATTGTAATTCGGATTTGAAGCAGAGACTGACGCAGCTGCAGGCGGAGTTCGACCTGGAGCGAGCGCTGTTGCTGGAGCAGGCCAGCGATGCTGCCAATACGCAGCAGACCATCAGTCGCAGGAACTTGACTGAGCGCGAGGCGGCGCTCACGTGTCCGATATCCCTGGATCTGTTCGTGAACCCAGTGGTGACCGAGTGTTGCGGCAAGACTTTCTCGTCCGAGGCGCTGAACCAGGCGCTGAGACGCAGCTCGCAGTGCCCCGTGTGTCGCGCTCACAGAGTGGTGAGTCATGCGAATCGGGACATGGCCAACCTGGTGGAGTTACACCGCAATGAACGCTCACTCCTTGGACTGCCGGATACTGCTGCAGCCAGCGCCGCGCCTGCTGCTGAAACGAGAGCGGTGACGGAGGAAAGAGCAACTGAAGCAACTGAATCATCCACTCAAATGCGTCAATTGGCGGCTGCCGCGCGTCAAAGCCAGAGCAGGAACCAGCGCAACCAACGAGTGCAAGCTCGAGCTGCCGTCCCTCATCGTCAGTCCTCGACAACTGCCCAATCTAACACAGCGTCAACGTCCACTCCGCCAGGCAGCAATCGAGGACGGCGTCGAGGAGGACGGAACTCGAACCCGCGCCGACGTCGTTCTTCACGTACAAGCTCGTCCCCAACGCCGTCGGCAACAGCTTCGAGGACGGATACGGCGCCGAGTGGTACGTGGTCGAGTGGTGCGCAAAGCACACCGTCGGCCCAGTCGTGGTCCTATGACTCTCGCCCCTCAACGACAAGTGCGGCGGCTAGCAGCACCGACTACTCGTACATCCGGAGCTGGGAGCCACGAAACGTTGGCAGTTCATCGTATGGGTCTGCCTCAAGCTCAAATGCCGCGCCGAGCACTTCCACCAGCTATGGCCGCGCACCCCTCGACGACGGCTTCAATCCTTACCCGTATGGTTACGCATACTTCGACTCAGACTCGGATTACTAAAGTGTTTCTAAAGCGCCACAGCTACTGTAGCTCTCGACTTTGTGGTAAGTTGCAGCAGTGAATTACGAGACGAGGCGTTCAAGGAGAAGTAACAGCCGTTAGTTTGATTCTCTGCAATTCATTATCAAAGATAAGATTTCCTGACACTACGATGTCCTCTGCGCAGACTGAAGCCGACACCTCCCCCACTAAACGCATTCGTTTCCTTGAGCAGCAGCTCAGAGACCTCGAGCAACAATTGCGAAGTGGATGCAGCTCGTCCGTGACAGCACAGGTTCAACACTTGCAGCAGCTAGCAGCCGTGGGGAAATCCCTCCAACTTAAGGACGCAGAGGTGATTCGACTGAGCCGGCAGGTGAACGAGCTGCAGAATGCGTTCGTGGCTGAGCGTCAACGTGCGGGCCAGCTACAGAATGCGTGCGTGGCGGAGCACCAACGTGCGGCTCAGCTGCAGCGAGTGATAGACAATGGGGCAGCGCAAATTCAAGCTGAACGGGAGCTAGCGCGAACACGGCAACAGCAGATCCAGCAGCAACAGGCAGCCTTCTCGGAGACTACGACTCGATTTATGGAGCAGCGACGACGTGATCACGAGAACCAGGAGCGACTTCAGAGGATTGTGGAGCAGCTTAGGATGGAGTTGCAAGACCGAAACACATCGCTCGAGGAAGAACGAACCCGGGCTTTGACTAATAGTCACGAAGACACTCACGACCAAGAGCAGCAAAGGTGTATTACCGACACCAACGATACAGTGGCCACTGCAACTCCCCCACCTGCTGAGGATACGACAGATTGTGGTCTTGACCAGCGTCTTGAAGAGCAGTTGCGTGAGTTTGAGCAAGAGCGAGCCCAACTCCTGGAGCAAGCGAGTGATGTAGCGCAAACGCATCGTGACGTCAGTCTGGCCCACCTCCGAGCGCGCGAGACGGTCTTGACGTGTCCAGTCTTGCACGATCTGTTCGATGACCCGGTTGTCAGCGAATGCTGTGGCAAGACGTTCTCGTTCCAGGCAGTTAAGCGAAAGCGTGGCCAAAGTTTGTCGTGCCCGTTCTGCCAAGCACCCGACGTGCGGCTTCACCCGAATCGAGATATGGCGTTGCTGGTGGAGCTCCACCGTCTGGAGCGCTCGCTTATGGGTGTACCAGACGTTGCGGCTCTAAGTTCTTCTGCAATTCCTGCGAATGATGACGAGCAAAACAACACCGTACCGAATGAACGCTCACGCGCGAGTCACCAGCGCAATGTTGACGATAGCACGCGTCACAGTCGACAGCGAGAACGTCGTAGTCAGAGGCTACTGGAGAGAACCGCTGTCTGTCCTCGCCGAAATGACGAAACCCAGCGCTATAAACGGTCTTCAACGTTACGCCGTCGCCAGTCGAGCTCCAATAGTGCACCGGAGATGACTTCGACTGCTGCATCGGTTGACCCGCTCAATACGTTCGCGAGCTGGCTCGAGAAGAATGGGCAGCGTAAAGCACGTGAGCGCATGGCTCGTCACCGACAGACAAGCAACAAACGCACTTTCACTTCGTGGGATGAACTTCTACGCGTCGTGGATGGATCAGACTCGGAAGGATGGGGCTGTGAAGGGCAGAGCAAGTGAAGTGTCAAGTCTTTTTGGGGTAGTGAGGGTCTGTGGAGCTTGACCGGTTCCAGTTGATTTTTTTTTTCGTTTAAGAGCAAGAATTTACTTAAGTAATGTAGCTTTGTGAATTGATGGACATTGCATGTGAATGGGTGCTACTTGTAATCACCCGATTTCGTACTACTCCGCTGCTTACTGCTGTTGAACTTGTTGGACCAGGTCATGGATATCGATATCCACTGGGTTGTTAAATCCGGTGGGGAGGTTGGCGCCTGCAGGAAGCCCCAGAAGACGGTGGGCATCGAAGGGCAGCATTGCGTTCTGGTCATTAATGGCTAAAATGGGGGCACGATCGGGCGAGTCGTCGGCGGGAAAATCGCCGTTCACACGCTCCTCGAAGCGGAATTCGAGCACCTGCCCGCCGGTGACAGACGTATCGACACCACATACTGCACCCCGTCATACCCTCGCCAAACCGCCGATTTGCGATCCAAAGCCGACCAGCCCCGACAAACTCCGATCTCCACTTTGACCGTTTGAAGTGGAAGTCACACCAGTTGTAGATACCAGTGGCTAGATCTGATCCAACGTTGGCTCTTGGCCCGAAGCTGCAGTCCGGCTCCGCTAGCATTGTGCCCTCCGCTGGTTCTTCGTCGTGATGCTGCGAATACGAAACCTAATGCCGATTGCCAGTCCCCGTCGCGAGCACCATCGCCGCGATGAACTCCCCAGCAGCAAAGGGACGGATATCCTCCGCACACTCGATGATCCAGATCTTCCCGTCTCGCCACTCCATGTGCTTCGGCTTGAGCGCTCGGTCCGGAGACCGGACGTAGCGGTTCCAGTCGTCCAGTGACGCTGTGCACAGCTCAATAGGCTCCGGGTCGTTATTGCCAGCATCTCGAAGCAGCACGTCCCTCACTTGGGCCCAGTCGAGACGCCTGATTGCATCGTTGATTGCATTAACTGCTGTGCTTTGATCCATACTCGCTAAGAATCAGAGGACTTCAACGACTTCAACTCTTAGATTTTAGAATCAGAATCGATTCAGACAGAATCGATTCAGATTTATTTAATGCCTGATCCTAAAATATTGCATTTGTATTGTACTATATTGTTGCCAGCGCCATGCGTCAATATGACTCGTCCCCTAGCAGCCTCGTGGACGCCGCCACGAGCGTGTGGAACCAGTACTACCCGGAGGACCACAACATCGGCACCCGGCAGCCGGGCGAGACCCGTTCGATGCAGTATTACAGCCCCATCAGCGACACGGACGGCCGCTTCCAAGCCGCCATGACCTTCCTCAACTGCTTCCGGGACGGCGAGCAGTGGGCGCCGCTGCTGCAAGTAATACACCCCCATTATTACTATAAACTTGTAATTTATTAGCCTAATATATTATATTGCCAGTGTGACTTGACGCAGCCGAACGTGACGGTGGTGTGGCTTCACTACGTGGAGCTCATTCGTACCGGCACGGCGGACTTCGAGCGCGCGCTGACCGAGAACATCGAGGACGTGCTGCTGTGTCTGGGCATTGCGCTGTGTATGAGGCGTCACGAGCTGCGCGTGGAGGCCGAGGAGGATATAACCAGGAAACGCAGCGTCCCGGTGGACCGAACCAAGATCACGGTTCGACTGCACGGCGTGACGCCTGTGTTGCCCATTGCAGCGCTGAAAGCGGACGTGGTGAACCAGTTCGTGAGCGTCGTGGGGACGGTGGTGAGAGTCAGTGCCATTAAGCCGCTGGTCACGAGGTGCGACTTCGTGTGCGCCAAGTGCAACGAAGCCACGTCGCGAGCGTTCCCGGATGGCAAGTTTGTTCCGCCGCAGAGGTGCGAGAACTCGCCGTGTCGAGGAAGGACGTTGCTACCGAACCGATCGTCGGTGGATACGGTCGACTACCAGAAGATCAAGTGCGTGCAGTGGGGTTACTTTTGAAGTAGCAGTCGACGTTTTGTTATCTGACGAGGCTGATGCGTTCTTAGGCTTCAGGAGATGGAAACCACGGATGTTGGACCCGGACGCATGCCCAGGATGGTGCGTTTTCGGTCGTCTGGTTTTGGGACTGTTTGTTGAATTGGCTAATGCAGCTACTTGGTGCGTAGATTGAGGTGGAGCTGTATGAAGATCTCGTTGACTCCTGCATTCCTGGCAACGTGGTGACCATCTCCGGCATTGTGAAGAGCATCAACTCGGAAATTCACGAAGGAAGATACGGCAAGCGTGCACAGGCGAATAGTCTGTATATTCTGTACATCTGCGCCAACTCGGTCGAGAACTCGGCCAAGGTGAGTGCTGGTACTTCTATTTCCCTGGTGCTACTCCTGCTGATCCTGTGGTGGCTCTGTTGTCGTGTGCGTCCATTCTTGCAGGTTGATAAAGACAAGGACAAGGACAAGGCATCGGATATCGACTTCACGAAGGAGGACCTGGAGCAGATCAGCAACATCATCAATCAGGGCAATGTGTTCGACCACCTTGTTCACTCTCTTTGTCCCGGAATTTACCGCAACGACATCGTAAAAGCGGGCTTGATCCTGGCACTACTCGGAGGGACGCGGAATACGGACGATAAAGACACCACGTGCGTGCGAAGAGCGGACTCTCATGTGTTGGTCGTTGGAGATCCTGGTTTGGGTAAGAGCCAAATGCTTCGAGCTGTGTCTATGGTTGCCCCACGAGCCGTGTACGTCGGAGGAAACACCACCACCACAACTGGGTTAACTGTCACCATGGTGAAGGATGGATCCGGAGACTACGCGCTGGAAGCTGGTGCTCTCGTCCTCGCGGACCAGGGTGTGTGCTGCATTGATGAGTTCGACAAAATGGGCATCGACTACCAAGCGCTGCTGGAAGCCATGGAGCAGCAGAGTATCAGCATTGCCAAGGCTGGTATCGTGTGCAATCTGAACGCGCGGACGTCCGTCATCGCTGCAGCTAACCCTAGTGGTGGACACTACGACCGCAGTCGGTCAGTGGGGGAGAATCTCAAGATGAAAGCCGCGTTGCTTTCCCGCTTCGACCTCGTCTTCATTCTACTGGACCGACCGGACGAAGAGCGCGATCGACTCTTGTCGGAACATGTGATGAACTCGCACGCGCGTGGTAGACGGAAGTCGAGGAAGCGCGCGCGAGACAGCAGCGCACCGATGGGGTCCTGGAGCTCGAGCAGCTACGCGGATGAACCGCCAGCAAGCGGCTACGAAGAGGCTCCGCCCTCGGATCACCAGTTGCTGTCACACCGTCTTCGTCAGAATGCGACCGAGTACACCATGAGTCCGATCCCGCTCTACTTCGTGCGCAAGTTCATCGCCTACGCTCGTCGATACGTGCACCCGCGACTGTCGTCTGAGGCCGCCGCAGTGCTTCAGAAGAAGTATCTGGAGCTTCGTTCCGCCGGCGAAGGCCAACAGAACCCAACCGACAGTATCCCGATCACGACACGTCAGCTGGAGTCGCTGATCCGCCTCTCGCAAGCCCGCGCCCGAGCCGAGCTGGCTGAGACCGTCTCCGCCGAGCACGCGCAAGACGTCGTCGACATCATGCAGGAGTGTCTGCTGGACACTTTGGTCACGGAGGACGGGAACCTGGACTTTGGCCGCAGCGGGGGCATGAGTCTGGCCAAGAAGGTGAAGGCGTACGTGGCGCGACTGATGAAAGCCGCAGCGAGACGCAATACGTCTCTGTTCACCATGGACGACCTGCTCGAAGTGGCCGACAGTATGGGGCTCAAGGTGGACGACTTCCGGGACTTCGTGGACATCCTCCGTAACGAGTGCTACCTGCTGAAGAAAGGCCCGGGGCAGTTCAAAGTGCAAGTGTCATCGTACAACATGATGTGACACACTACAAGTCAACTTAAATTTCAGCAACCTGTGGAATATTTTCGCCGGTATTAATACTTCGATTCATGCATTCTCTGCAATAGTCATTCAAGGCAAGTATCCGTTCGACAACTTCCATGTCATGGATTATGATGTGAATAATCTTGTAAACCTAAGCAAAACCGAAGCTTCCGAAAACATTTACCCCTTCGCTTCTTCGCCCCACGCTCTGTGCCTCTCTGCCGCGTTTCTCTTCTGCTCTGGTGTTTCGTCCCAATCTCCGAAGTTGCGAAAGTATGTGTGTTGTAGCTTTCTTGCCACTACCATGTGAATGGATGAATGGTCAGGAACACGTTGCAGCGCATCTGTGAGCGTTCCAACGTCTAGCGCGTTTTTGCAGTCCTTGCACTCACCCGACAGCACAAAATCATCCCCCGCAACACTTAAAGAGAATCGATAATCGATCCGTTCCTGATCAGCAACACGGCACATATTGCCGAAGTTGGCGCTGCTGCCCCGCCAGGCACGCAGGAATTCGCTTGGCCACTCCGTATTAGGAGCCGACAGGAACGGAATCACGCTACTTCACAAACGCTTTCGAGCGCGTAGCGAAAGCTCGATACACATCTTGATCCCGCTCGCCTGCAGGTGTGAACAGCACGTAGAACACGTCGCAAGCCTCAGTGGCCTCAAGATTGAACGCCATCTGCGTTTTGCCGGTGCCCGACGAGCAGGGTTTGGTAGTAGTCAGCAGAATAGTAGCGATAGTTGTGATAATATCACTACTACTACTATAGCACTACTATAGCTTTGGGGTCTGAGCCATATAGTAGTAATATGGATATAGTAGCGAGAAAAAGTGTCACTAGTAGTGCTAATAGTAGTGATAATATCACTACTACTATCCCGAACTTCAACCCACGTCAGATCTTCAAAAGAAGCGAAAATAGATGGTTCTCGGCGCTCCCCTCCCCGCGCTTTGCGCTCTTTGGCTCATTTTTCGATACTAGGGAGGGGAACAAACAGTTAAAGCGCGCTAGGAGGGCTACAATTGGTGAAAGGAAGCAAATACTTCATCGTGCAGTTTGTATTCACCATTCGAGTAGTCCGTCGACCTCTCAAAACCAGTGTACTCCGCGAACATGTTAATGATTTTCACAACACACTAACTTACAGTTAGTGCTGTTTCCAAACGCGTTTGTATGTTTGCTGCTCTATCACTAGCAGATCAAATGAATGGCTACTGTTACCCGTTGTCGATCGGTCACCCTTACTTTTGACTACATTTTGAGTAAAGACTAGTGTGCTCGGACTTCCGAGTATGTACACTTCATTTCAATTCGTGCGCTGCATCAACTTGAAACGATTGACTACACTATAAAGACGTTGCTTGGTAGGATATCATTCACGATCACAAATAACGTCCTTCAAACCCTTTAGGGCAACTTCATTTCGTTTTCTGCTAGATGACGCTTGAAATCCCTTTTAGCTTACTCACGTCCGCATAAGTGGATCGATAATTTACTTCCCCAGATGTATTTACATTGTATCCTCCTCCGGTCTGATCCAAGGCGGCGATGCCGGACGTGGCATCTTTACTAAGTCACATTACGTGGAATTACTCAGAAGTCAGTAAATGTACTCACAATTAAGTAGCACCCGTTGCTGAGTCCACATTCCGTGTACGCACCTTGGCGTAGCAAGAGTAATCTAGTGCTGCTTAGTTTGAAGAGATCTCGGTTGGTCTAAAGAGAATACCTTTGTGTGCAACTCAGCTTCCGACAAGTGGCAAGAGCTTCAATTTTAGTTCAAGATACTTCGAAGCAAATAGCTTAAAATTGTCTAACTCCACAGACATGTAAGCCAGATTCACAACACACTAACAAACAGTTTGCAAACACTAGTGTTAGCTTTACAGTAAGAGTTTGTGCGCAAACTACATAAAACGGTAGGGCTGCCAACACGCATCAACTTGCTTGACTAATACTTCTACCAGCAGGTTCTGCAGCCGCCCGCGCATTACAGACAGCGATGCAGGAGTTCAAGAACCTAGGAGCAGAGCCACCAGCAGTATCCCTGACTACGTCATTCATAACCCACTCGCGGTCGATCGACTCGGTGGGGAGCTCGTCTACTACAAGGACAAGGCATGTACCCGGAGACGTGCTCACTACCGTGCTGACTTCAAGGATCCAAGTGCAATTTTCGGGTGGCATCGTGCGGTGGCTGATGGTGCGTGTCTGATTTACCATTGTGCTCAAAGCTGCTGAATCTCACTGTATCGTTTGCGAATACACTTTACTTGCTTAGATGGTGATGTCCTCGTCGGCGTTACTGGTCAGCTGCTTAACTTGCTCGAGTTTAGCTGAGGCGTGGTTGTTGAACAGCACTCCTAGAACGTGTGTTCCGGCTGGTTACTTCGTGATGAGGCCACTACGAACAAGAATTGACTTTTACGCTGCGGCTTTGGCGTCTTAGCTCGCGCGGGCGGCAGAAATGGCTACAGTGAAGGTAGTAGTACTATAGTAGTGCTATAGTAGTGATATTAGTAGTGATATCTACTAACGACGTTCTCCAACTACTAATAGTAGTATCAGTGATATCGACTCTGAGTCGGATAGTAGTAGTAGTATCACTACTAGTCAAAATTCTCACTACTACCAAACCCTGCCGACGAGTTCTCCAGCACAATAAACCGCATTGGACTTGGAAATTTGGTCACGTTCTTGATCACGTTCACCATGTCCTCCACTTCAGTCGAGTCTTTGAGAAGCTGCGCAGTCTTTCGGTAGGTTTGGACGGCAAAAACATGTTCTTGGTCGATAGTGAGGTGGTGTAGGATTTCTACTCGTGGCACCTCCACGACGAGCGCACTCGCCCTTGTTTGGCCAAGCGGTCCAATCTCCGAGTAAAAATCTGAAGTATGGTTCAAGTCATACGCCGTCTGATCCTTGAACACGGCGAGTTGACTCGGGTTCAAGCCGGCGAGAATGCCCTGGTTGGCCTGAAAGACTACGTTCTGCAAAGTCGCGATGGTGTCCTCTCCGGGCACAGGGATTGAGCTTGGGAGGGTGTCATCAAATGCAGCGCGAGTTACGGCGTCCCTGAGCTGATACCACAGACCTAGAACCGTTTGCTCCATCGACCAACCGGAAAAGCGTCATAATCCTATGTTTTTGTATTATGAGCGAAGGCACGTAGATCCATCAATCGGGTCTGCAGACCGGTTAATGCAATCAACGATGCAATCAGGCGTCTCGACTGGGCCCAAGTGAGGGACGTGCTGCTTCGAGATGCTGGCAATAACGACCCGGAGCCTATTGAGCTGTGCACAGCGTCACTGGACGACTGGAACCGCTACGTCCGGTCTCCGGACCGAGCGCTCAAGCCGAAGCACATGGAGTGGCGAGACGGGAAGATCTGAATCGTCGAGTGTGTGGAGGATATCCGTCCCTTTGCTGCTGGGGAGTTCATCGCGGCGATGGTGCTCGCGACGGGGACTGGCAATCGGCATTAGGTTTCGTATTCGCAGCATCACGACGAAGAACCAGCGGAGGGCACAATGCTAGCGGAGCCGGACTGCAGCTTCGGGCCAAGAGCCAACGTTGGATCAGATCTAGCCACTGGTATCTACAACTGGTGTGACTTCCACTTCAAACGGTCAAAGTGGAGATCGGAGTTTGTCGGGGCTGGTCGGCTTTGGATCGCAAATCGGCGGTTTGGCGAGGGTATGACGGGGTGCAGTATGTGGTGTCGATACGTCTGTCACCGGCGGGCAGGTGCTCGAATTCCGCTTCGAGGAGCGTGTGAACGGCGATTTTCCCGCCGACGACTCGCCCGATCGTGCCCCCATGTTAGTCATTAATGACCAGAACGCAATGCTGCCCTTCGATGCCCAGGCGCCAACCTCCCCACCGGATTTAACAACCCAATGGATATCAATATCCATGACCTGGTCCAACAAGTTCAACAGCAGCACGCAGCGTAGTGGTCTGGGCCAGGAAATCACGCGATTTCGGCCGACAACCAGTACCCGTCCACGTATATCATCTACCAGTGCACCAGTGCAGCAGAGCGGCTGGAAGCTCTCCAGCTTTTTCCCGTCACCACAAAAAATAACACATTGGCACATTTCGAGAGTAACTGGTATATTCCCATCATCTCAGGAGGTCCGAATAACAAGTTGGAGGGAGGGCACTCTACTGTGGAGCAGTGGGATCGCTCTACTTGATGTTGAGCTTCTCGCGACGGGCCTTGGTCTCCTGGTCCACGATGTCCTGCGGTCTCTCGGAGGAGAAGAGGTCGTGGCCAGCTTTTTGCTCTGCGTGGGTAGAAGGAAAGGAAGGGAGGACTCAGTCAGTATCAACAGCAGTGAGAGACCATAGAGGACAATGCAGCGTACGCTTGCGGATGACGGGGTACGCGCAGATGGCGAGGCAGATGGACGTGCCGACGAACACCTTGCCGCCCTGGCTCAGCGGCAGCTTCTCGAGGAGCGTGTGCAGCATCTTGGTGACTAGCGACCGAGGCCTTGGAAAGCTTTCTTGTCCGCTGCTTTGGTTGTGCGTGTCACTTGTGTAGACCCTGTGGGAATTGATTATCGGAAATGAAAGGTATCCCTTAGAAAACGATTTGGCTACATCGCGGTTGAAGTGGACACCCAATCCAAAAGAGTTTGGTTTGGCGAGAGCTTCATCGCATTCGACTAATGGCCCACGATTGCTGGAACGCGCGGCCACGCAGCATTCCGCCATTCCCCGTCTCCAGCAGCGGCGCCCATCAGGGCGGACCGTGTGCGGTGTCTGCCAGCACGACGCTTGGTATAGTGAGTGCAGGTGGTGCTGGTCCAGACTCGGATCCAGCACACGTGCGAGATCAACTACTTTGAAAGCTCGAGTTGCTGCAATAATGTTGACGAGGAGCGAATGTGCAGAAGACAGCAGACAACTACCGGTACCAGCAGTGCACTAGAGTTGTAGACGAATAACACTCCATTCACACGGAGACACAAATTTACACTCAAACTGTGTACTCCGTCGCCACCAGTCACTGTACCAGTCGCGCCTCGCAAAATACTTCAAGTGGGCCAAGAGTCTGCCTGTTAACCACGCACACGGCGAAAGATCACAACTCGAGTCAAACCATCTTCCTTGCCTGCGCTGACAGCGACATACCCTCAACGCGCTTCCCGCATATCGATCCCAGAGAGCACGGCGCACTTGCTTGAAGCCGCCGCCACGCCGGCGTGGAGCCGCTGCACTGCAGCGCGAAGAAAGTGCCGTGAGCAACAACCCGACGCCGCCGGGCGTCAACGGAAGCATGCAGGCAGGAAGCTCCTGGCTGTACAGCGCATTGCTCCCGTCCTCTCCGCGGCCGAGTCGATCAAAGCTTAACTAGCGCCTTGATGAGCACTGCGCACTGCACACTGCACTGAAATGTCCTCCTTCTCCTTCTCCCTCCTTCCTGCACGACAAACTTTATTTTCTCGCGCTTACGCCACGCCAGTGCAATTGAGGCCGGTGGCGGCAATGGCAACTCACAGTGTGTGTAAGTCCGCCCTTCGTGCAGCGCACTGCAACCTGTGCCGTCATCACCCCACGTTGGACAAGGCTCAAGCTGAACCCGAAATCCTGCGACATGCGTTTGACGCCCCCAAAAACACATACAAAACCTGCGATACCCAATACATCGAGGGAGGAAGCGCCGCGCCGAAGTCAGACACAAGAAGAAGCGCGACATCGGACCGAGGAGGAGCCTGTAAGCCGACGCGACCGACCGGCATGGAGGGCGCGCGCCAAGGGCTGTTCTCGCCCACGAACGCCGACGGCTTGGGACCCGCTGCAGCTGCAGCGGCGGCGGCGACGCCCACGACGTCGCGCTCGCGCGCGTCGCTCAGCAGCAAGCTCAGCCTGGCGCCCGACGACGCGTTCGCGCGCGAGCCCGAGTGCGGCGTGTGCTCCAAGTCGTTCAACATCCTTCGGCGCCGCCACCACTGCCGCAGCTGCCACATCGCCGTGTGCAAGGAGTGCGGGCGCAAGGCCATCGACCGCAAGAAGCCCGAGCGCTCGCGGCCGCAGTGGTACTGCATGGGCTGCCTCGAGGACGACGCCACGCTCGAGATCACGGGGTCGCGCCCCACAGTGAGCAAGCGCCGCAGCTTCTCGTCGTCGTCGTCGTCGTCCTTCGCGCCCGCGAACGCGCCCCAAGTCACGAATGTGAGTGATCAGGAAACTCTCAAGTTGAAGTGGACTGGGCCAGGTGTTTTTGATTTATTGACTAACTGTTTGATTGATTGACTCATGGACATGGCAGTTGGCGAGCACGGCCAAGTTCTGCATTGAGTGCGGCTACGAGCTGCCGCCACGCGTCAAGTTCTGCATCGAGTGCGGTACGTCGGTGCGGCAGCAGCTCATGTCGCCCGTGAGTGTGGACGGCGTGGGCGCTGCAGACGGGGAGCGCGGCAACCGAGGCTACCGCGACTCGCTGACCACGAACCTCATGGTCATTGACGAGAACAGCGGCTCGCCCACGGAGCCCACGGACGGATCGGAGGATGACGCGCCGGCGGAACAGGAGTCGGAGGACGACGCGCCCGTGAAGAAGAAGGTTGAGGTGGAGATGGAGACCCCCGAAGGAGATGAAGACGCTGCAGCCAGGGCGAAGGAGGTTGAAGAGCTCGTGGCGCAGCTGCAGGCGGAGAACGAGAAGCTGCGCAACCGTGTGGAGAAGTTCAAGCGCAAGATCTCCGAGGCGGAGCGACGGAGGCTCGAAAGAGAGGAGGAGCACGCGCGCGCCGTGTCGGAGGCTACTGCAGCAGCGGCCGCCGCTGCGACTGCTGCCGCCGAAGCGCAGGCGAACAACCGCAGTGCGTCGGAACCGACAGGCCAAGCGGCATCTGCGCCAGCTGCAGCGGGAGCGGCGCCGACTAGCAACGGCTCGGGCGTCGCTGCAAAGGACCACCCGGATTACTTGAAGTACTTCAAGTTGCTGACAATGGGGCTCCCGGCTGAACAGGTGAAGATGAAAATGCAGGCGGCTGGTGTCGACCCGTCGATCCTCGATGACCCGGATGCAATCATCGGCGGTGCTGCTCCTAGTGCAGCTACTGCGTCGGCTCCGCCTGCAGCAACGGGTGGTGGCCTCGTGAAGGACGACGAGCAGTATGCCAAGTTTTTTAAGCTTCTGAAGATGGGAATGCCTGCTGAACAGATCAAGCTGAAAATGAGTGCGAGTGGCCTAAACCCAGATCTCCTTGACACGCCAGATGCGCCGATGCCTGGGTCTGGTGCGGCAGCAGCTCCAGCAGCGGCAGCCAACCAGGTGATGACTGTGAAGGAAGACCCGGCTTACGAAAAATTCTTCAAGCTGGTCAAGATGGGTATGCCCGCTGAGCAGGTTAAAATTAAGATGAGCGCGGCAGGTTTAAATGCCGATTTGCTGGATACGCCAGACGCGCCATCGCCTAACCAGAAGTCAGCTGGTGGCAGTGGAGGCGGCGGCCTCCTTGCTGGGCTTCCTCCTCCGACTGAAGCGGTGAAGGTGGACCCTTCGGCGTTGAAGGCGAGCTTAGCCTTGAAATTGAACAAGCCAGCCCCTAAGAAGCCGGAGGAGCCTCAGCTTCCGAAGAAGGAAACGGTAAAGCCCAACGTTGAGTTGCGCCCGTTGTTCTGGACTCGTGTGCCCGTCAATGTAGTGAGTAGCACGGTTTGGATGAAGCTGAATGATTCGCATGCCGAGCTGGACGTGGATGAAATGGAGTGGATGTTCCGCAAGAACCCGGTCGAGGCATCGAAGAAGATGGATGAAAAGAAGAAGGAAGCCGAAAAGGTGCCGGCCCAGCCCAAGGAAGTGCTCCTGTTCGATCCAAAGAGACAGCAGAATGTGTCGATCGCCATTGCTCGGTTTAAAATGTCGTCGGAGGATATCAAGAATGCTATCTACGCTTTGGACGGCCAGAAACTGGGCTCGGAAGTTTTGAACGTGCTGATTTCGATATCTCCTACCCTCGAAGAGATTGATATGCTCAAAAATTACGATGGAGACGTCAAGCTGCTAGGAAATGTGGAGAAGTTTTTCCTTGACTTGCTGACAATTCCGCGCTACACGCAACGCATTAAGTGCTTCAGGTACAAGCTGCAGTTTGAGAATCGTATTTTGGAAACTCAAGCGCAATTGGACACGCTGGTCGCCGCTACTGATCAAGTGACAGAGAGCGAGAAATTCCGCCGCGTTTTGGAGCACATTCTCGCGATCGGTAATTATTTGAATGGCAGCACGCCTCGTGGTGGTGCCTATGGCTTCAAGCTGGACACTCTGATGAAGCTGCATACTCTCAAGTCCGTGGACCCTCGTGTCACCTTGATGCACTTCTTGCTGCGCCAGCTCGAAGAGAAGGCCCCGGATGTCATTACTTTTGCTGGGGAAGTACCACACATTGTCGAGGCAAAGAGGTTGTCTCTTGACCAGCTGCGCGCCGATCTTTCTTCCTACAATACCGAGCTAGCAATGCTGAAGGGCCAGGTGCGCGCGTCAAAGAACGATCACATTGATGGTGACAAGTTCTACGAAGTGATGACTCCGTTTGCGAAGGACGCGGAGGAGGTGCTGGAGGAACTGGGACGCGACTTTAATGGGCTAGAGACTTCGTATCAAGAGCTCGTTAGCTCGTTTGGCGAGGATCCACGCAAGGTTGGGCCTATGGAGTTCTTTTCTATTCTGGATGAGTTTGTCACCGAGTTCAAGAAGGCATACCGTCAAAATCAAACCAAGGAATATCAGGCTATCTATGAGGAAGCTGCCGCGGCTCGTGTTGCCGCTGAGGCTGAAAAAGCCGAGCAGCTCAAGCGGGAGGCTGAAGAACGCCAGCGCCAGGAAGAGGAACGGCAGCAGAACTCGCTCGAAACCAAGGCGATTTATGCTGAAATCATGGCCATCATCACCACTTGGGCTGAAAAGCATTCGCCAGGCAACGAGGAAGCAGTGATTGAGCAGTTCAAAGACGTCTCTCGGCGGTTTGGCATGGACGAGATTACCGCCGATGAGTTCTGTGACCAGGTGCGGCAGTGTGTCGGGTCGAAGTGTGCAGGCAAAATTATTCCAAACAGCGCGAAGCTTTTGTCCGATGAAGCAAAGCGGCATGTCCTGCTGGAGGCACTCGCTCGGTTCAAGGAGCAGGTGAAGAAGGAGAAAGAGTCCAAGAAGCAACAGCGCAACTCGCTAGTATCGCCGCCGTCTGAAGGACGAGAGAGGGCTGGGTCCTCTTCGGCAGGTCGCAAGCGCAACAAGGTGGTAGTCCCGCTGCCAATCAAGGACATCGAGCCCGTCGTCGGCGAAGAGGCACAGCTGCTGCACAAATCGATCCTGGAATCCGTGTTGGCGGCATTTGGTGGCGATCCGAAGAAGATGAAGTCGTTCACATCTCACACGCGGAAGTACGGCAACGAGCAGATCACGGCGCACGAATTTTACCAGTATTTAACGGACTCCTTCGAGCCGGACTTCGTCGGACGTCTGGTGCCGGACCTCGCGCGTCTGCTGCAGGATTCGGAGAAGCGACACGCTCTCATCCGCGCGCTGTGTGAGAGCGCGCCAGGCTGGGCAAGGTTCGCGGGATTATAGAATGGTACCTCCAGCAGCCGATGGACACGGGCTACAAGAGGCAGAAAGATTGTATTGTCCCGGTATCGCGTGATCCAGCGTGATTGGTATGAATTTGGAGGCGTTTGGGGCTCCAGACTTTTTATAAGATGGTTAATGGTGGAGTCAATTCAATGAGTTGGTAAGATTGATTCGGATAGTACAGTACTAGGCTCGAAGGCTGCCGGAGCTGGCCTGTGGCGTGAGCGGGAAGTCGCTGTAGTGTTTGGGTCTGCGTACCGCCGGGTCTGGCAGCGCAGTGCCTTTTTCCTGCTTGGCGCGCCACAGATCCTGCTGATCCTTGAGGCCGCGCACCCAGCGCTTCATGTCGCCCTTGCTCTCGGCGCGCAGGAAGTAGCTGCGCTCCGGGGTCTTGACGACGAAGCTGTAGACACCGTGGTCGCCGTTCTCGAACCGCCGGATGGACTCGATGGCCAGCAGATCGATGACCTTGGACGCCTCCGGCGAGCTCTCGTGCTGGTAGTACTTGAGCTTCTTGCCTTCCAGAGCGAAGAAGCGCTTGTTCCACTGCGGCGTGAGCAGCCGCTCCTTGGCCTTCATCTTGAACAGGTAGCCGCTGATGGGGACGGGGCCGCGCTCCGCTGGAGTCTTCATGCTCGCCGTGGCTTCGTCGTCGGTGTGGCGAGCTGCCGCTGGGAAGGTTGGTAGCAAAGTGCCAGCTGCATGGGCATTGACGGACGTTGAAGGGGGACGACCTCGAGGTCTTATCCCGTGCTGATTGGTGGAGCATGTTGAAGTGGTTGAAGTCCGCATTTAGAAGCTCTAAATCCAGAACGTTCTATTTTTAGTGTGCACATGAAATGCACACAAGTTTCATGTGGCGCAATGTACAGCGGATACGTCAGTCCGAGAACCCCGTCGAGCATCGATGCAAGTACTGCACCATATCCTGGCGTTGATTGCACCACTGCTATCGATACTCGCGTCACCAAGCATGGCAGATACTCATCGACCTTTGACACTGCGCGTGGAATTGCAGCAGCTGCTCGGACTGCCGGAGACGCTGCAGGCGCCACTCACACTGCGATTGCCAGAGCATCCAGCGTCGGTCTCGGAGCTAAACGCTGTGCTTCAACAGCACTTAACAGAGCGTTTAGCATCTACAGAAGAAGGGTATCACGCAGCGAAAGAATTGGAGATGGCGGTTGAGATTTACGACCAAAAGACACAGCAGTTTGCCAAGCTGGAAGAGATCTCGCAGCTCGGACGCCGCTCAAGATTGAGTGTGACGCTCACCAACGCCGATGAACTCTTCCCTAGCCATACGTGCCTAGCATTGCCGTCAAGGATCTTTGGGTTTGATGTGGCGGAGGGTGACAAGTTTGCTATCGACGGGAGGGTGGTGCATATCGGCGAGGTGGGCAACTCAGGCAAGGGCACGGGGTTGACGACGTGGGATGGATCCGTTGTGTTGGCCAAGTACCTGGAGCATCAGCGGCGTGGCGACATTGCAGGGAGTCGTATTGTGGAGCTGGGCGCTGGAACGGGGCTGGTGGGCATCTCTGCTGCACTACTAGGGGCACGACAGGTTATTCTCACAGACCTCGACTACGTTGTCGACAACCTCGCCAAGAACGTCGCCGAAACGATGAAACTCGCAGCGAACGCGGGTAAACCCATTGACAGCGACGTCTCCACGCACGTGTTGGACTGGTTCAACCCGCCAACGGACTTGGGCGACATCGACTTTGTGATGGCGTCGGACGTCGTGTGGGTCGAGGAGCTTATTCCGCCGCTGGTGGCGACCTTCGACACGCTGCTGCGCCACTCAAGTATCAAGACCCGCATCCTCATGTCGTATCAGAAGCGCAGCATCATGTCGGACCGCCTGCTCTTCAGCGAGCTGGAGCGCCACCACCTCGTCAAGACGCGCGTCCCAGCTGCGAGTCTGCACCCGCAGTTTTCCACGGACCGGATCGACGTGTGGGAGATTGAGCGGGGCGAGTTTGAGTGAAGCGACTAGAAGGCCCTGGTCGAATCCCGCAGGAGGCTGAGCAGGCTAATAGCAAAGCCGATGCTGTGCTGCAACAACTGCAACCGTAAACCTGACGGGCCGTCTAATCAATGCGCCAGCCATTGGCGCAAAATGACCGTGACAACACGCGCATCGCCAGCTTCAATCACCCATTAACTTTGCCAACAGTGATTGGACCGCTTACTTAATCTATGTATATACCGGTAATCGGTTCGATTAAATTGTGGCTAAGTTAATGAGTGGTATCGCCTTTATTGCCTGCCGCCGATCTTGCATTGCACGTCCGCGGCCATTCCCGCATTCGCTTCCACCCCGCCGCCACACACACGATGCTCGGCTTCCTGCGCGCCCCCGCCCGCCGCGCGGCTCTGATGTCGCGCCGCCACGCCTCGAGCGAGAGCCTGCAGTGGGCTGCCGCCATGAACAAGCCTCTGGCCGAGTCGGACCCGGCGCTCTTCGACATCATCGAGCGCGAGAAGCAGCGCCAGCGCGACTGCATCAGCCTCATCGCGTCCGAGAACTGCACGTCCGTGGCCGTGCTGGACGCGCTGGGTTCCGTCATGTCCAACAAGTACTCGGAGGGCTACCCGGGCCAGCGCTACTACGGCGGCAACCAGATCATCGACGAGGCCGAGGAGCTCTGCCGCGCGCGCGCGCTCGAGGCCTTCAACCTCGACCCGGAGCAGTGGGGAGTCAACGTGCAGTCGCTCTCGGGCTCACCCGCCAACTTCCAGGTGTACACGGCGCTGCTGGCGCCGCACGACCGCATCATGGCGCTGGACCTGCCGCACGGCGGCCACCTGTCGCACGGCTACCAGCTCGGCCGCAAGAAGATCTCGGCCACGTCCATCTTCTTCGAGAGCATGCCCTACCGCCTGGACGAGAGCACGGGGCTTATCGACTACGACGGCCTCGAGAAGTCGGCGGCGCTCTTCCGCCCCAAGCTCATCGTGGCCGGCACCAGCGCCTACTCGCGCCACATCGACTACGCGCGCATGCGCGAGATCTGTGACCAGCAGGACGCCGTGTTGCTCGCCGACATGGCGCACATTAGCGGCCTGGTGGCGGCCGGCGTCGTGCCCTCGCCCTTCGAATACGCCGACGTGGTGACCACCACGACGCACAAGTCGCTGCGCGGCCCGCGTGGCGCCATGATCTTCTACCGCAAGGGCGTGCACCACGTGGACAAGAAGAGCGGCAAGGAGGTCATGTACGACCTGCAGCAGAAGATCGACTTCGCCGTGTTCCCTGGCCTCCAGGGCGGACCGCATAACCACACCATCGCGGCGCTCAGCACGGCGCTGCTCCAGGCGCAGAGCCCGGAGTTCAAGGCCTACCAGACGCAGGTGATCAACAACTCGCGCGCGTTGGCCGGTGAGCTCATGGAGCGTGGCTACGAGATCGTCTCCAACGGCACGGACAACCACCTGGCTCTGGTGGACGTGAAGAAGTCGCGCGGCGTGGACGGCGCCCGCGTGGAGTTTGTGCTCGAGAGCGCCAACATGGTCGTGAACAAGAACACGGTGCCCGGCGACAAGAGCGCCTTCGTGCCCGGTGGCATTCGTCTGGGCGCCCCCGCGCTGACGACGCGCGGTTGCACGGAGGAGGACTTCAAGCAGGTGGCTGCCTTCATTGACAACGGTGTGAAGCTCACGGCTGAACTGAACGAGCGCGCTCGCGCGCAGGGCATGAAGAAGGTGAAGGACTTCAAGGACTTCGTCGCTGCCGACGCCGAGGCGAAGGGCCAGGTGGACGCGCTCAAGGCCGACGTGACGGCGTTCGTGCGCCAGTTCCCCACTATCGGCTTCAGCGAGGAGGACATGAAGTACAAGAACTAAATGCCGACCAGCAGAGAAGATACCCCATTGCTGACTGTATCAATGGCATGACGACGCAGTCTTCCGACACTGTTCAATCGTTCCGATCCGTCTCCTCTTTGTCTCGAGGCTCTCTGCGAGGATGACCAAGAGGACGACTTGCAAGACGAGGCGGCTCCTGCTCCCTGCCTGTGGCTGGCAGCATTGGCACCACTTGGCTCCAAAAGGCACGGGGCCCGTGGCGGCGAGTTGATAGATTGAAGCGAGACAGAAACGGATAGCGCCGACAATAAACAGCTTTGAAATGACGCCACACCGCTGCCTTGTGTTCTTGCAAAGTAAGGAGAGCTAAATTCTTGTAGAGCAAACACGGCCGCCGTTGCACGTGGAACTTCAATACCGAGGGGGGGGGGCAAGAAATACACCGTCGACATCTTTTCGAGTGTACTTGTACAAGCCGTGCAAGTTGTCTGTGTGGGGAGCTACCGTACTGTAGCTATCCATCCATTACTAATGGGCCATTAGAGACCTTTCGAAGCCAGTGTTGTTTGTGGTTTGCGGGATACGCGTATCATACAAACCACAAACAACAAAGCCCCGCGATTTAATTTCGAAACTCCGCGTATGTTGGATGTGGGATACGAACTACTCGCTACATTTATATCACAGCTCAAAAATCAGTCTCCCATCAAAGATCACGGGGCATCAAATGGAGGCAAATGGAGGCAAATGAAACCGGGGGCTCCTGCTGCTCCCGCTCGGCGACCTAGATGACGTCGAAGACGCCCTCCTCGACGCCCCGCAGCACGCGGGGCGCCCTCTCACCCCCGATGTCCTGCGCGACTTCGCGACGCACCGAGACGCTGCCGCGCGCTAGGACTTGCGCTTGAGCTTGTGAGACCTGACTGATCTTCGCGGTCTGGATCGACTTGAACGACAGCCGTAGCGCCTCTGTTCTCGGACCCGCCCTCGCCAGAGCTGCGGCTTGATGCAAGGCTACATGAATAGGCTGCGACATCGGCACGTAGATCCTCCACAGCGAAAGGTATAGCTGTCTGCACGCGTAGCGTGCACGTCCGTCTGAGCCTCGCATCGGCGAGGCTTTTCACCAAGCGTCGCCGCATGATAAACTCGAACAACCTATAGCTAGACTACCACTGGGGGTATTAAAGATAGGAGTTCAGCGACCTCAAAGAGGATCCCACAACCAACAAAGATGTTGGATACAGGGATTGATAGTAACGTGGTTAGGGGTTACTATTCTACTAATAGCTACTGTAAATTACTGTTGAGACTACTACTACTGTTAGTATTTTGCGACGGGGGTGCAAAGTACTACTGCTAGTGACCCAGTAACTCAAATTGCGAGCTAATATTACCGTCGAGCTACTGCCAATTACTGTCGGCGCAGCTGAAGAAATCCAGGAACATCTTACCTTTTGATCAACGTAGACTCTGGTTACAGGCCTTTACAACCTGGCAAAGCCACCCGCTGCCTGCGCTTTAGC
Organism: Phytophthora vignae f. sp. vignae; assembly: GCA_016169955.1. Taxonomy (NCBI): domain Eukaryota; phylum Oomycota; class Peronosporomycetes; order Peronosporales; family Peronosporaceae; genus Phytophthora; species Phytophthora vignae. The sequence continues at coordinate 80,856 of JABJUM010000028.1, read as the reverse complement.
TATGATGGTTGCAACAGCGGTTTGTCGAACGCTTGCGCAAAAGCCTCGTTCATTGCGCGACTCGCGACCTAGCGTTCTTCATTCTGCAATTTGCCAGCACCTCCGAGCCAGCTCGCTACCACGCCGACGAAGTGCGCGAACCCCGACTCTACGTTCCCTGAGCTGACGAGTACGGACCCTTGCCTGGTGCGTGGGCTCGGGGCTCACCGGTGGTGAAGCAATGAACTCCATGACGTGCTCCAATCAAGCCAAGCACGTACGCTGTCTTAGTGATGCCGAAGATGCCCTGCGGGGGTGGCGCGACTACAATTGTGGACTGGGTCCATGTCTGCGCAGCAACAAGCAACAGTGGAGCTACGCCGGACGACTCCACACGACTGCTACTGGTCCACCGTCTGTTGGAGAGTGGAGGGGCCCTGTGAGCACGTCAACATCCTTCGCTGGTTCTGTGAAACCGGTTGCGTCTTGTACCTGCCCATTGCTGCGTTGGCGCGAGTTTGGTTGGGCAGAAGCCCGGCAAATGCATCGTGTTTTCTTTGTCATGAGCAACCTCCGAGCCAGAACCGGCAACCAACGAGCGGAGATGCAGGTGCTACTCAGGCACAACCGAGAGGAGATTCGTAGGATGGAGCACGGCAGCGATGTATCCAAGTAGGACTTGATGTAGCCATTTCAGCGGTCGACTACTAGCAACTACTAGGAAATTACTGTAGTAATTTTACTGTAGTAGTTCTGACCGCATAAACTACTAGTACTGGTCGAGTAGTAGCATAATTTTCACTACTGGAAAGTTACTGTAGTAATATAGACGAAAATCACGTTACTATCAATCCCTGGTTGGATAGAGTGGCGTCTAAGTCGATTTATCCCCGGGGCCGAAGCGTCGCCTGGACTTTTTTTGTGTCCCTATCCCACAAACCACAAACAACACTCGCTTCGAAAGGTCTCTATTGCTTGTTTGAAGGCCTTTGTCGTTGGCACGGTCACGTTCGCGGTGTAGCTGTAGCATTGTGCTGTGATCACCCCCCCCCCCCAACGGAGACTCCATAAATGAAATCATGCGCCACAGCACAGTCCCGGCGTACATGTACACGCGGCCATAATGACGACCACTTTTAAATACATGTAGTATCGCACTATGCAGAGTCCCGCACCCGGAAAGCTTCCGACGGACGCTGTAACAGGTTCATTACAGCTTCGTGATGTACGCCACCCACGACACGCCCACGCTGCACAGTCATTATTGGACTCCATTGGATACTATTCACCATAAGCATGAAGCTGGGTGCCGCCATAGCTCAAATTTCCAAGCGGCCCACAGTATTTTCGAGCGCGGTAACCGAGTGCCGCACGCTCGCATGTGCATGAGCGCGAGGCGCTTCAACCTGCTTCTTCCAATCTTTAGCAGTTGGTCCGCTTCAATGTCTTCGACAACTTGTCTGTCATGTAGCCATGTCGGGAAAGCTCCCCTGGCCAAGCCGATCGCCAAGTGGCGATACATTTCTCAGAGCGCGCCGGTGCTGTGCGTCCCACTCGACTGGCCGTGACTTGCGGCCACTATGCGCCCGCTATTCGGTGCGATGCATGGGGAGCGCCAGGTGTTGGTGGCGGCCACCACGTCAGGAGCGGAGGCGAGGCGTGTCCGGGACCAACAGGCAGTGACAGGCCCCAACACAGGATCGAGCGCTTGGGTGTCCACGTCACTAGGAAAGTGCCGGCGTGCGTGCCGCAGCCAACTGCTTCGATGAGCTCCATGCTTGGGTTCAAGCAGCTCCGATCCACAATGACTGGTGCACCAAAGCTTCAAAAACGGCAATGGTCCCACTTATTTCGGGCCTCATCTCCCGCTTAAGTATCGTGGCTGTTTTCACTCTGTCGTAGGTGACAGCTGGACCAACCCGCGGAAGAATCGAGAGTAGCCCAACGACGGGTCGTCGTCCCGTCGTTGGTCGCAGCACCCGTAACTTAAGCGGGAGAAAGTTGGTCTGACTACTCGACCTCTGCCTTTTTTTTCTACAGTAGCTCCGCCCTTGCATCTTTTGGCTCGCGGACGAGAGCAATAATGGCGACCCAGTGTCTGCTAAGTCCTAGCGCTCCATTAGTCGCGCTGCTCGCCGCCCCATAGTGCCATGCTACTTTCTTGCCGTGTATACATCTTCCATACTTGCTGCTTGCCTTCGCTGCGCCTGTAAGCGTGCCTGAACCCATTTCGGCGCTTCGTGCTTCCCGAAACAAATTTTATTTAGCAGGCGGCCATACAATTTCCCAGTCAACCAGCGAGGGCTAGGGCCCCGCTCCACTCACACACGTCCCGCTCCGAACAATCTGCTCGACGCTCGAGAGTGAAAGTAAGGGAAACGGAAAGCGAGGCGAAAAGCTCGCGCCCATTCCGCACTCGGCACTCCAGCTAATAGCTACCTAGCGCAGCGTCGGACCAAGTGCGCGCGCGTAGGGGCTCACAGGCTCACAGGGCACTCACTTTCCCCCCGCGACGGACGGACGGACCGACGACCCCCGCGCGGTGCACCGACTCGCCCCAGGGCCCTCGGTAGGAGACTTACTTTGCTAGATGAAGAAGGAGAAGCACGGAGACCACGGACTGCAGCGGCAGCTGTCGGCCGCGCCCCCGCGCCGCCGCGCGGCCTCCAACTACCAGACGCTGGAGGACGTGGCGGCCGAGCGCGGCGTGAGCATCAGCCGCCCGCCGCTGCAGCAGGGCCAAGCGCCCATCGCGGCGCTCACGGCGTCGGGGCCCGCGCGGCCGCCGCGCCCGGGCGCCGGCTCGTTCGAGCTGCTGCAGGCCAAGTTCGGCTTCCAGGAGGGCAACGTGCTGAATCAGAAGGAGCACTTCGAGTGCTGGGTGCTCAACTACGAGTCGCGCATCCTCGAGGCCGCCGTGACGCCCGTCGACACGGAGAACGCCATCCAGACCATCCACGCCAAGTTCTTCCGCAACTACGTCAAGTGGTGCCAGTTCCTGCGCACGCAGCCCTACCTGCTGGACACGGCGCCGTACGCGGGCGCCGCGGAGCGCCAGGTGGCGCTCTTCCTGCTCATCTGGGGCGAGAGCGCCAACCTGCGCTTCATGCCCGAGTGCCTCTGCTTCCTGTACCACAAGATGGCGGCCAAGCTCGACGGCCTCGAGAACATGCCCAACGCGCCCGAGGGCGCGTTCCTGCGCCGCGTCGTGCGCCCGCTCTACTCGGTCGTGGCCAAGATGCGCGACGTGACGCCGCAGAAGAACGGCGCGGGCGTGGACCACAAGAACGTGACAAACTACGACGACGTGAACGAGTTCTTCTGGCGCGACGTGTGCCTCAACTTCGACGAGTTCAACGTCGCGGAGGCCGTCAACGTGCGCGAGTTCAAGACGTTCAAGGAGCGCCGCAGCTTCTGCAACCCGTTCCTGGCCTTCTTCCGCATCTACTTCTTCCTCTTCGTCATGCTGCACGTGCTGGTCGTGATCGGCTACGTGGCGTACCGCTCGGACCCGGACGACACGGACGGGTTCAACTTCTACAACAACTTCTTCACGTCCGACATCTCGGACATCCGCAACCACGCCTTCTCCTCCATCTTCATGACGATCAGCGGCCTGCTGGCGCTCAAGGTGGTGCTGGACATCTGGCTCGACGGCACGCGCGTCTTCGGCCGCGTGATGTACGCTCTGTCGGTGTTTTGCCGTCTCGTGTGGCACACCGTGTTCTTCGGCCTCTTCACGGCCGTGAACGCGGCGCCGTACGAGAAGCTCGTGGGCTCAAGCGACTTGCTCACGATGGCGCCGGTGTTCATCGGCATCTACATGGTGCCCATCGTGCTCTCGTCCATCATGCAGATGTTCTTCCGTGGCGTTATCTGGCGCTCGGCCTTCCTGAGCTCGCTGGACGGCACGCGTGAGCAGTACATTGGTCGCACGATGGGTCAGAGCTGGGGGGATTTCTTCGGCTACGGGTTGTTCTGGACGGTCATCTTCGTGTGCAAGTTCCTGTTCAATCTGCAGCTCATGGTGAAGCCTCTGATCGGACCCAGCGTCGAAATCTACAGCGTGGATGTGTCGACCGTCCAGCTCGAGAACGGCATCATCGAGTCGAACCACAACATCGCGTTCTTGGCTGCGATGTGGGCCCCGGTGGTGCTCGTGTACATTTACGACTCGCAGATATGGCTCGCCATCGCGCAGGCCATTGTCGGTGCCTGGATTGGATTCCGCTTGAAAATCGGACACTCGGCGCGCATCAAGGAGTTCGTGACGCGTCTGCAACAGGCGCCTAACCTCTTTGACGAGAAGGTGGTGTCTGCTGCCGCCCGTGGTCAACTCGCCATCAACAATAACCCGCTGTCGTCGAGCTCTGTTGCCCCCGATGCCAACAGCCGTCTGCGCTTCGCAGTGGTGTGGAACGAGATCGTGAGCAGCTTCCGTTTGTCCGATTTGCTGGATGACCGCGAGACTGCCATTCTCCAGTACCAGATTTCAGACACGGGAGCTGTCGAGGAGCCCGTGTTTTTGATCGCCGGCGAAGCCCAAGCGGCCGCGGATATCGCCGCGAAGTCTAAGACCAAGCGCATGAGCGATGGTCAGCTCTTCAAGGAACTGAAGAAGGCTGGAGTGCTGGGCTGTGCGAACAACTGCGTTGACATCTTGTTCCAGATCTTGCGACAGCTATTGGGCCCTCAGGACTCGGAGCTCGTCGGTGTTTTCCACCAGATCCTGGCGGGAGGGAGAGTTAGCGGCGTGGTGAATCTCACGCACATTGGATTGGTGCGCGAGAATGTTGTCGACTTGCTTGCGAGCATTTTGGATCTGCCGGAGCCAACTGTTGGCCCCTTAGGCGCCGCAATGGGCTTCCCGCACGACCAGGTTCTTGTTGTCGTGCAGCGTGTGGATGCTCTCTTAAAAAGCATTGAACTGATGCTGGAGGAGGAGTGGATGGCGGAGAAGTTACGCAAGTCGACGTTCGCCAAGATGACGCCGGACCTTGCTTACCAGAAGGAACAGTTGCTGTCTATCTTCGCTGACCGCATTAGCCAGCGCGACTCCAACTCGCCGACGCGTACGACCTCGCCGAGCTCGAATGAGAGCGTGGTCTCGCTCTCCACGCGACTCTTCTTCTTGCTAACTCTGGATGCCGCCGACGCGTTGCCTCGTTGCCACGAAGCTCAGCGCCGCATGAGTTTCTTCCTGAACTCGCTGCACATGAAGATCCCGAGCATTCCATCGATTGCAGCGATGCAGTCGTTCTCCGTTGTCACGCCGTACTACAATGAAACCGTGCTGTTCTCGATCGATGAGCTGAACGGACGTGTGGACTCGAACCCACTGTTCCGCAAGGTGGAGCAAAAGGGCCGTGACCTCAGCATTTTGAAGTACCTGGTTACCTTCCACGATGATGAATGGGGTAACTTCCTCGAGCGTGTGGGTGTAGCTTCGATGGATGAAGCGCTTGCGGAGACGCCGACGCAGGTTCGTTTGTGGGCATCGATGCGCGGACAAACGCTGGCGCGCACGGTGCACGGCATGATGATGTACGAAGATGCGCTGAAGATGCTGCGTTGGCTCGAAATCGGTTCCGACGAGAACATCTCGCACTTGGAAAAGATTAAGCACATGGATCGCATCGCTGGTCTCAAGTTCTCGTACGTGACGAGTTGCCAGATTTACGCTGATCAACTTGCTGCTGGCGACTCGCGTGCTTCGGATATCGATCTTCTGATGCGCAAATACCCGAACTGGCGCGTGAGTTACGTTGACACGATTCGCCCACCCGCAGGCAGTGGCACAGAACCTCGTTTTGACTGCGTGCTGGTTAAGTCGGATGGTGATGAAATCGTCGAAGTTTACCGCTACGAACTGCCTGGAAACCCGATGGTTGGTGAGGGTAAGCCTGAGAATCAGAACGTCGCGATCCCGTTCACTCGTGGCGAGTACATCCAGACTATTGATATGAACCAAGAACATTACTTCGAAGAAGCGCTGAAGATCCCGAATTTCCTGGCGACGGCTACGGCAAACGGAAAGAACGTCACCATTATTGGTATGAAGGAGCACATTTTCACGGGCCGAGCATCATCTCTGGCACACTTCATGACGCTGCAGGAGCTGGTGTTCGTGAGTCTGACGCAGCGTGTACTTGCGAACCCCCTTCAGAGTCGTATGCACTACGGTCACCCTGATGTGTTCGAGAAGTCATTTATCATGTCCAATGGTGGAGTGTCGAAGGCCAGCAAGGGAATCAACCTGTCGGAAGATGTGTTCGCTGGTTACAACGTTGCACTTCGTGGCGAGAAGGTTACTCACGAAGAGTTCATGCAGTGTGGCAAGGGTCGTGATGTGACGCTGAGCCAGATTAACGCTTTCGAGGCCAAACTGGCGAACGGTAGCGCTGAAAGCTCATTGAGTCGCGAGTCGCACCGAATGGGTGCCGGCATGGACTTCTTCCGCCTGAACTCGATGTTCTACGGCCACATGGGTTTCTACATCTGTAACGCGCTGGTGGTGCTGTGTGTGTTCGCGTACGCTTACGGCAAGGTGTACATCGTGCTGCACGAACAGATCGAGGAATCTGCCATTATCACGACGAGCTACCTGGACGATCTCGCTGAAGTGATGAACACCCAGTTCATTTTCCAGTTCGGTATGCTGATGACTATCCCACTAATCGCCACGCTGTTCGTGGAGTACGGTTGGCACCAGGCTGTGGTCAACTTTGTGGAGCTTATCGTGACTCTTGGACCGGTGTTCTACATTTTCGAGACTGGCACGAAGTCGCACTTCTACGACATTGCTCTCATGCGTGGTGGCTCCAAGTACCGCGGTACTGGTCGTGGATTTGCCATCGTCCGTGAAACTCTCGTGAACTTCTACAAGGAGTACGCAGCGTCTCATTACCGCAAGGCTGTGGAGCTGATGGGTTTGATGATCATCTTCGGCACGTACGGCAACTTCAACATCGGTACGAATGTGCTGGCTGAGTACTGTGCCACTGCGGACTTCGACTGTGACAAGGACCCCGACCAGATCCCGTCGAACATCACGCTGCTCAACTCGTACAGCTCGAAGGGTCAGGACTACGGCATTGCTTCGTTTGCTGTGTGGTTGCTCGGCACGTGCTGGCTGCTAGCGCCGTTCCTGTTTAACACTGACGGCCTGGACTTTTCGAAGACTCGAGTGGATATCACGTATTGGCTTTCATGGCTCATGTCGGTGCGGGAGGAGGAAAACGACGAGAGACTGCTGCCGAGCAACAATCCTTCGGGCCCGACGGATACGTGGAACGATTTCTACAACTATGAGGCCAGTCTGATGTACCCTATCGGCCCAATGAGCCGCTTCGTCTACGCAGTGCGCGAGTTCCGTCACCCTCTGGTCATGTACTGTATCTTTATCTACTCCTTCAAGCTGAGCGATATCGGAATGCTGTTGGGATGTATCGGTGGAATTGCAGTTTTGCTGTGGATCGGTGGCTTTGGCCTCGGAATGTGCATGCGCAACAAGGCCCGCGTTCCGCGTGGCATGCTGTATGTGCTGATGGTGTTGATCATTGGCGTGGCGCCTTTTGTCGTGGGCTCCATGCAAGACTGGGATGGAATCAAGTCCTTCTCGCTGACGATCGCCATTTTCACGGGACTGTTTGCGCTGCTGCACTACTTGCAACTGCTGCACGGACTGTTCGGTCTGCCGATTGCTAAGTGGGGCCTTGTGCGCGAGCTTGCCTTCTTCTTTGATGTGATTGTGGGTCTGTTCCTGGCCGTTCCCCTCTTGGTGCTGTCGGCATTCCCGTTCATGAAGACGATTCAAACGCGCATGATGTACAACGGCGGTTTCTCGCGCGCGCTGAGCTCTGGAAGCGAGTTTGCGGCCTCATTGAGTGTTGTCGTGGGCGGCCTTGGCGGCTTCACATACGGCTGGCTGACCTGCCTCATCTTCTCATTGGGATACGTAAACTCGTCCTCTGACAACTTTGTGAACGAGTCGTTCATTTACTACAACAACGAGACGCTGGACGGGGCCTTGGATTTGACTATGATCAAGGTGTACGCGGCTGGTGCAGCTGCTGTGGGCGTCATGATGAGCGGCGGCTTGGCGCACGTTATTGGTCGTCGCTGGGCGATCGAGATTTCGTGCTTTGTGACGTTCGCTGGCTGTGCGCTCGTGTGGCTGGAGTCGAGCTCGATGGTGCTGATCGGAATCTGCTTGGCGTCCGCGGGTATCGCCATGCTCTCGCTTGTGTGTCCTCTGTACAACTTTGAGATCTGCATGCAAGGCTGGAAGGGCAAGGGTGTGCTGTTGTTCCTCACCAGCGCTGGCCTGGGCTACATGATCGAGGCCGTGCTGATTAACGACTTGAACGCCACGACCATGTCCAAGGATTGGGGCAACACGCCGTACCATGACTGGCAGTGGCAGTTTATCTTCGGTATCATCCCGATCGTGCTGCTTGTGCCGGCCATGTTCTTCCTCCCTGAGAGTCACTACTGGGAGTACCGCCGCAAGAACGACCCGAAGGCGGCTGAAGCCGCTTTGACGCGTCTGCGCCAGCGCCACGATGTGATCGAGGAAGTGAGTGAGCTCAAGGACTCGTTCGTGGTGAAGGAAGGCCGCGTGAACGTGCCGTTCCGTATCGTGCTGGTGATCCTGCTCCAGGCCACGTTCGCACTGTTCACGTCCGGCGCGTTGCTGCACCGCGTGCTCGTGCAGCCGTCCCCGAGCCAGTCTGGCGCGCAGACGTCCAAGTGGCAGATCTACTACGGCATCATGACGTTCGTGGGCGCCGTGCTGAGTCTGCTCACGGTCGACAGCCTGCGCCGCAAGACGATCTTCAAGGACGTGCTCCCGTTCTCGGCCGCGCTGTCGCTCGCGTGTGGCGCCATGGGCCTGGCCGACCAGGAGAGCAGCGTCATCACGCAGATCCTGGTCTTCCTCGTGTTCGTCAGCGGCTCGCTCAGTCTCACGTGCGGCACGTGGATCACGGCCATCGAGGTGTTCCCGCCCTACCAGAACGGCCGCTACATCATCATGTCGTTCGTCGTGTACTACGCCGTGCAGGCGGGCATCTACGTGGCGGAGCCGTCGTTCGCTATCAGCCACCTGGCCTTCGCCGGCCTGTGCCTGCTGCTCACGGTCTTCATGTTCGTCGTGTGCGCCAGCTCCAAGTACGGCGCCATCGAGCTCAAGAGCGAGAAGAAGATGCGCAAGGACGCCGAGACCGCGCGCAACGCGCCGTCCTTCGTGGCGCGCGTGTCCCGCTCGCAGAGCTTCCTGCGCTCGCGCTCGCAGGTGCGGCGCTCGTCGTCGCACTACTCGGCGGCGGCGCTGACCCCGCAGGAGGCCAGCTACTCGAACTTCGAGTCCCCCGCAGGCCTCAACGTCAACGGCGGCACGCGCCGGACACTCAACGGCTCGCAGGCATTGTAAAGGCTCAAGAGCAGCCGTCAGACAGACACCAACCTATCCTACAGGGAAGGAGGAGGCGAAGGACAAGTAACGAAATGCTTTATATATGGTCTCTGATGCATTGTTCATCCCGTGAGCTTTATCGTACAGTCTATCTATCTACCCGAGCACGGGCTTGGGTCTCGACGTGAAGACGACGCGCGTGCGGGCGATGCCCACCACCTCGTACTTGGTCTGCTTGGCCTTGTCTTGGTCCATGTCTTGGTCCTCAGCTCCAGCCACGACCGCGTCTCCTCCTCCGCCGTCCTTCTGCAGGATGGCGAACGGCTTGGGCAGCTTGGCCACCTTCCCGGCCAGCACGTGGTTGCCGATGCGCAGCGTGATCTCGTTGCCGCCGTGGCCGTAGCGCAGCGTGCCCACGTCTAACGCGCGCAGGTCTGGCTTGTCTGAGCCGTCCGCGGGCAGCAGGTCGCCCTGAAACTCGAGCAGGCTCCACTCGCGCGCCGCCGCGTCCACCTCCACGGGCACTAACATCTTGTGCCCCTTACTTGTTTGAGCCCATTCTCACCCCAAAATGGGTAAACTTGTGTGGCTCACATATAATACACATTTAGCTGCCTACCGCCCTGACTACCCGGTAGACGTCCGCGCGGGCCGCTCATTTTGCATTCCGGGGGTGACCAAGCCGACTGCCAAGATGCTCGCTCTCGCTCGCTCCAAGGGCCTCATGCGCGCGGCCATGGGCGCGCGCGCCGCCAGTACGGTGGGCGCGGCGCTGGACGAGGCCGTGGCGCGCCTACCGCACAAGGAGGCGCTGCGCAGCGTTAAGCAGGACGTGCGCTGGAGCTTCAAGGAGCTGAATGCGGCCGTGGACGAGCTGGCCAACGGCTTCCTGGACCTGCAGTTCCGCGCGGGCGACGTGGTGGCGCTCTGGCTGCCCAACAGCGCCGAGAACGTGCTCACGCAGCTGGCGGCCGCGCGCGCGGGCCTCACGCTGGCCGTCATCGAGCCGCAGGTGTCGCAGGCCGAGGAGCTGGCCTTCATCCTGCATGACAGCCAGGCCGCGGGCCTCGTGTTCGAGCCCAAGCAGGCGGGCCGCAACCAGACGGAGATCGTGCAGGGCCTCTTCCCGGAGCTCGCCACCTGTGAGACTGCATCGGTGTTGTCAATAGATAGAGGATGGGAGGCTGATGGAGATTGTTGCTGTTATGACTGACTGTAGTCCGCGAGCGCATGGAGGTGTTCCGCCCCAAGCAGTTCCGCCACCTGCACAGCGTCATCACCACGAGCTGGGAGCCGGTGGAGGGCATGATCAACCTCAACGGCATGATGGTCAACAGCGCCGAGCCCTACGCCATGAAGGCGCTGACCAAGACGCTGAGCGACAAGACGCCGCTCGCCGTCACGTACTCGAGTGCGTTCCCTGCAGTTTTGACTGAGTTCTTAAACACTCGTTGAGCTTGGTGGCTGATATTTGCTATTGTTATTTTGTGCAGAGGTGGAGGGACAGAACCCCAAGAAGAGCGCGGTGCTCACGCACGGCGACCTGCTCAAGCGCGCCGAGAAGCTCGCCAAGAGGTTCGAACGAAGCAGGAACAAAGATTTCGAGGACTGTCCCACTCACTAACTGTTATACTGTGCTCGGTGCAGCCTGAACCTGACCGCTTCGGACAAGATCCTGCTCACGGGCGAGGAGGCTGGCCTTTCGCTGGGCCCGTTCGCCGCCATCGCTCAGAGCTCGCAGGTCGTGCTGCCGTCCGCGGAGTTCAGCGAGGAGGCCGTGCAGCAGGCCATGAAGGTGGAGAACTGCAGTATTGTAGGCAGCGGCCTTGAGAACTTCAAGCGCGTGTAAATTTGGGAGCGCTACGAGCCCGTAGGAGGCGACAGATACACACACCGTCACCTTGAACTACCCACCCGAGCAGATGAAGAAAACCAACAAACATGAAGCGAGAGTGAGTGAAGTAAGCGCTCATTTAGTTATTGTGTGTTATGTTGTGGTGCTGCAGTGGATGAGTGTAGCTTACTGCCAATCTGGCAGCCCCCAGGACAAACTCATCGATGATATACAGGTAGTACTTACTACACATGAAAGAAAAAATATACAACTTCAGCCAGCTCACGCCATGAGAATGCCGCCCAGTCCGAAGGTGATCGTCGCAAGCAGCATAGAGCGCATGGTCTCGCGCGACGTGTAGGGCGGGAGCTCGACCGAGAAGAAGCACGTGTGTGCAACCGGCAGGCTGCGCGTGGCGTCTCGGCCTCCTTTCTTGGACAGCTTGAAGGGCTGCGGCCATTTGCCTCTCGGCAGGCGGCTTCGGCCCCACGCAAAGCGCACAAAGTCGGCTCGTTGCTCGTCCGAGAACTCCGCGAGCGCCTCCCAGAAGAGCAGCACCGTCGGGTCGTCCTCCGCGTAGCCGTCGTAGCGCGTGTGCCGCTGCCACAGATCCAGGTCGATCTTCGGCGATCCGCACGTGAGGATCTCAAGTTCTTGCCAAGTCAGCAGTGTCAGCACACGTCGAGGAAATAGAGTTGCGAAGCCGCGAGCCATGGCGGCCACCTGTGCACTGCATTCCTCCAGTCGAGCACGCTCTGCTAGTCGGCAATACTCTAGTCGATTGTAGAACCCTACCGTCAAATGGCGGCCTCCAGGCACAAGTTCGATCTCCTCGCCAGTGCAGGATGAAGCAGTAAAGCGCAGCTCAAGCCCAGCGAAGGCTGTAGCGAACTCTTCCTCCGTGGAAATGCCGTCGTTCTCACAGTTGGCAATCCCATCGAGCATCTGAATGAACATGGCATCGGTGCCCTCGAGGTCCGATCGTGTGAGTGTCTGACCCAACAACTGCTTCCACACTAGTGACGGCAGCATGAACGGGAAATCGCCATGGGTTCGCAGCGAAATTCCGAGTAGTTGGCCAACGAAGGCAAACATTTGCATCGCAACAGGCGACGTACACTTGGGGTTGGGCAGGTACATTCCACGGTTGTTGCCTGTGTCGTGCTGGCCGTTGGGGCACAGGACGAACAAGCTGAAGTGCGGCGAGAACAAGTCGTCAACCATGGACGTCGCACCCTCACGATACACTCCACCCCAGTCCACGCCCTCTTCACCGCGGAACTTGACGCTAAAAAGTCGGCCCTTGCTGTCAATTTGCCGCCGTAAGAGCGCGGGATCAACCTGGTTCAGCTGACGGAACGCTTGAGCGAAGAAACACTCGGACACAGACGGCTCCACCTCGCGATCGTCCCGCGATTCAAGCGCCTGCATCCGATCCAGCGTGATACGCGCTGTCTGTTGCTGCGAGCTTGATCCAGAGGTTTCCCCGGCGACATTTGTGGCTTCAATAGCAGCCTCGACTAGCGCACTCTTGACGTCGAAGAAGATGCAATGGCTCAGCTGGCGCAGCCGGTGAGCGATGGTCCACGGCGATTTAGTATCACGCAGATCTAGCAGCGGCAAGCAATGCTGTAGGCTCAAATTCAGATACTTCAACAACGCAAAGCGAAGCTGCAGCGACTCCAGTGATAACCCCAACAGCAACGAGCAGCGCAAGCCGTCTAGTGTCTGGTTTAGCTTGATATCCGCTGGCTGCAGATCAACAGAGTGCTTGGTCGTCGCTGGCGTCGACGTCGGTAGCGACGCTGCAGGCTCAACATGGTTGTTCACCCAGTCCATGAGCTGCAAGTCCATTCCGTGCGTCCACTGATCACCCTCCGGTGCCGGATCTGCCTGCATCAGTAGGAGTCTTTGGAGCAGCTGCTCGATATCATCGACCGTCGCGCGAGCTAGTTGTTTCTCCTTTGGAATACCCAGAGCGTTCACTGTTGCTGCGAAACCAAAGTGAGCGCCTGCGTTCTCATCCGGGTGAAACTTGTACTCCATATTGTTGCCCTCGTGAGAAATGGCAGCGTCAGGCCAACCACTTTCTCCCGCGTACGTTCGGTTACTACGAATCTCCTTTACAACTTCACCGGTGCCATCGTCACGGGGAACAAGCACAAAGCTAGCTAACTCCAACCTCGCCATTGTCTGTCCTTGTCCAGGCGCAAGCGAACAGCGCGAGTCGAACGTAATACGAAGGGCTTGGGCTGCATCGAACGCTACGTGTCCCATCAGCGCCGCCCCAGGCGTGTACGGGTGGGCAGTCTCGATTACTGCAGAAGACCCGTACACCTCCAGCCAAATCGCAACTAAAATGTGCTGGGGAAGACGCGTGGTTTGCCCAAGAAGGAACCTCGTCAACTCGGACACGTCGTTCAGACTGTCGCGCACTCGTTTCCGCTCGAACGGAACAGGCAAATCGAAGGGCGTTGTTACTTGTGGCGCTAGTGCTGCAGTCGAACTGTTTAGCTTGCCTTCAAAGACGGACGAAGCCGATGAAATCACCATCGATAGCTCTACCAACTGCAGTAAATGAGAGGATAGGAAGACCTTGCCACTCGCTCTGTCCACCTCTGCGCGTGTCACCGCAAGCCTCGAGATCGATTCGAGTGCATCAAGTTCAGGGATTTCATCTGCGGGGAATAGCTCTGGGTGGTACAGCAACTGCTGCAGTAGGCGTACAACACGTCCCTTAAACGGAGCTCCTGGAGAACGTAGATAGCGCACAAGCGCACCGTAGATCTTGCGGTTGTGCACAGCTCCGTGAGCTACCAGCTCCGTCGCATCGTTCAGCAACAGCTCCAGAACCCAGCATGCCCATTCCAGCGAGGGGCTTGCAAGCACTTCGGACTCTTTCGTCCAGCGAATACTAGCCATTGGCTTCACCTGGAAGCGATACCCATATCCGTTGTCTTTCGTGACGTCCTCTTCTGACGCGGCAAAGCGGAACCAGAATTGGTGCGAATGGATGATCAAGTCTGGAAGTAGGTGACCTGAAGTGGTCATGGCGTTATCCACCACACCAAGCCGGTTCTCACACTCTGGGTCTGCATAAAACGTCAACTTCGCCTTGGGTCCCAGTCGGCAACGATGATCAAACACAATTCGCAAACAGCGGTATGAGCTGTCGATGCTCACAGCGCGAGCGTATTCGCATCGTCCGAAGTACGGGTGCAACGACTGGAATTCCTGGACTGCTGCCTCGCCTGCACCGTCTCCTGCCATTCGAGTTGACTCCACAAAGTGACTGACGCACTCTTTAACCAGCACACTTGATAGCAACCCATCATGATCATCGATTCCACCTCCCAAGTAGGCGCTCGCAACTTCTTGCGCCTCGGTATCGGACGGCTGGCGGGTTCGCCTCATTCTGAACACAGACGCGTCTTCACCCTTACTCTCCTCACTAGCCCAATCTGCACTAGTGTCCTGTGCGATGGCTGCTGCAGAAGCAGGAGGCAGCTGAGCGGATTCGATAGACATTGCAATTGCTCGGTTCAACGCCTCATCATCATCGTCCTCACCACCGTACTCATAAACCTCGGGGACAGCAGAATGTTCGCTGATAGACTCAGAAACACTTACGTAATGAGCACTTGCTTGATCTCTTTTTGGAGAACCAGAGCGCGGCTTGGATGAAGTCTGCTCGGAGTGCTCGAACTTCTCCGTGCGAGCTTCTTCGCGAAGCATCCGCAGCGTGATGGTCTGGAGACTTGCCAACAAGGAGCCAGGTTGTTCCGAAGTATCAACACCCGACCCACTACCCCCGGCGGCTGAAGTTCCAGTTGTAGCTCTGCTTTTCCCATCCACTTCCGCGTGCGGTGTCGAGTTCATTTCAGAGGCTGCCACCATTTTGAGAAGGCTTACAAATTGCCGTGGGCCACCCACCACACTTAAGATTTCACTCGAGAAAGATGAAGACAGCGACGGTGGTTTGTCTTCGAGCACTTGCGCCTCGTCAGAGATGCTTCTTGATGCATTTGCGGTCGATTTCCCAGCCGAATCGAATGCGCAGAGCAAAGCTGTGATCGCTCGTCTAGCGTAATACGTGGAGAGGGCGTTTTCCGTTCTCAAAGCGACGCGGTGTATGCTTTCCGCGCCCTCTAGCGGCTCGTCGTATATCTTCACAATCCTGCGCAAGTCTCGTGGAAAATGCCACTCGTCTTCATACGCACCAGACTCCGTATTCAAGAAAGTAATCAGCACACCGTCGTCCGGTGAAAAACGCCGGAAGATACCCGTCCGCCCACTAGTAGCTAATCGCTGGACAGGACCGATATCGCTGGTTACCGTCAAGAGAACATTGGGCGTTAAGTACTCTGGATCAAGCGGCAAGAAGGCTGTCAGGGTTGAATCCCGCGATGCTGCAATTCCCGATGCGGGTTTGGCGGGTCCGGGCGCCAGAATTGGAGCTAGTGTCACTGCCATTGCATCAACATTGGGAGCATACGATAGATCTGTGCTTCTGGAAGATGCAGCTGAACCCAAATACTCCGCAGCAATAGCGTCCCGTCGATCAGAAGTTGTAACCAGCGGGTCCGGTTGATCAATCTCTTCCATAGCCGCTCGGTCTTCCAGGACTACGGTTCTCGCGGCAGAAAATGAATCCGTCAGCAGATCCAGTGACTCAAACTTCTCAGCGTAATTACTTCCGTGCTCCATTAACCACTCCATAGCGCGATTGGGGTCACTGTTCGAGAGCTCCAAAGCGCAGAAGGCCAGACAGTAGGGCATTCCAGATATATTCTGAAGCTCTGACGCCTTTGCTTCAAGTGTCAGACCCGCAGATCCTTCAGCACCATCAGCCATTTCGTGCGCTGCAATAGTTGCTTGGGCTAGGCGTTGCGCTTGTTGACGTTCCTGGTAGGTAGCTGCTCCATCCCCCATCAGCCACTCAACAGCCAAGTTAGGGTCATCGCGAGAATGTTCGAGAGCAGCCATGCACAAATCAAACTCGAAACCCATCGCGGCCAGCGTGGACGCAAAGCCCCTACGAACTCGATGGGCTTCGGTTTCTTCCTCGGCCGGGTCATCGTTAGCTTCAACACCACCAATAGTGTCCGTCGAATCCGACGCTGGGAGTGCCGGTGGGGTTGGATCCTGTAGTCCGTGAAACATCGCTTCCCCCAGCGGTGTAGACGACTCGATCAGGCGGCACAAAATCATTCGCCCTCTCTCCTGCAACAGCGGAAGGCTTAGAAAGCTGTTAAGGCTGATGGGTGTCAGAGCGAACCGAAGCAGATTCTGCGCCATGATATCATGCGCAAAACTTCTCGTAACGTGAAGCGAGTGGCGCAACAGAGCTTCCAGCGCCAACAGCGCACGAGATCGAATTTGAAGTCTCCACAGACTGTCAAACTCTTTCAAGACGCTTGTTTCATCCAAGGACGAGAGCTGGAGAATCACTGGCATCATGTCCATTGTGAGCGGCACTGCCGTCGGAGGCAAACAAATTTCTTCAGTTGGGGACACTGCCGACAGCTTAACATCTTGAATGTTGTGGCTGGGGTCGAAATCAATTTCCGAAGAGGTAGGGTGGAATACCACGCGAACTGTCGAAGCTTGTGAATTCATCTCAATCAGCGTTGCACTCACGGCTTGGCCGCTGCCATCGCCGCTCACGTCATTGTTAGGGCCCTGTGCAGCCACAGCAACCTTTCCACCGATTCGCACGCAGTCGGAATGAGAGCCAAGAACACACAGAGCCCCGACAGCACGAATGATTGCTGCTCGGAATCTAATATCTGATGGATCCGGGGCTGCCCTTGCATCAGGTGATGGTGGGCCAGACTTCTTCCTGGCTAGGATCGGAGCGATGTTGCGAATAGCGTTGCACAGATTTTCAGCAACTCCCTGCTGCCACTTCTTCTCCATCAGTAGCCTACGCAACAACGCCACACTCTCCGAAGCGACCACCAGTGAGATCTGACCCGAGCGGAACCCAATGGGGTTGCTTAAAGACTCTGCGGATGCCATTGTGATCTCCCGGTCCGACGTTCCAGCTAATGCACTGCTCGGTGGGACATTGACGGCGTGCGTTGGCATCGGTGCAGCTGTACTACACACAGACTCGGCGACTTGATCAAGTAGCAAATCAATCAGCACGGACTCAGATCCAAGAATGTCACCTACATCGGACGGCTTGACACTTCCGCTGCAGCAGATTCTGCGGAGAAGCAGCTTGACAACACGCTGGGATCGAGGTGATGCCAGCCGCAACATTTCTAGCAAACCACGCAGCATATGAGGGCGAACCAGATATGTGATCGCGGGAGATTGTTGGCTCTGAGAAAGCATGAACAACAGGACACTGAACATGTGCGTCTCCACCTCAAGAGGTTCCAGAACTTCGACATCTCCCGTCAAGTCGCTCGGGGCATGGTGGATGTTAACAAAACCGGATTTTCCACGAGCTACGTCGCTTGGATACTGCCGAAGACTTGCACCCCGCTTTTGGACCGGAGTCGATACCGAGCGAAGCATTCGCTGAGCACGTGTCAATCCTTCGGCTTCTTCTGTCAGTTCTTTGCCTTGGATCAGCTCTTTTTCAAGAACTTCAAATACTTTTCGATGGAACTCCTTCGAGAACCACAACATCTGAAGAACGGGCTCTTCCAGCTCTCTGTTAGTAGCTGCGCTTTTAGCCGCATCACTGGCAGCTTCAGCTGAACGGGCAGCTGCATCTTCTTCCGTGAAACTTAGACCCTGAGGGCGTGAAACTTCTCCACTTGACAGTCCGGCAACAACGGCTACATTACCCGAGCTACCAGCCTTCTGAAGACGCTGCTTTCGCTTTTGTTTCGCAAAGGCCGCAACAGACTTCGCTTCCCCCTCTCGTCTCTCGTAAGCTCCACTAATACCAGTCGACGCCAAGAAGCGGAAAACAACCCACGCGCATCGCCTAGTTTGCTTGCGAATAATCATTTGTTCATCTGTGCATGCACTCCACTGCGAGATCAGGTAGCTTGCAGCCGCATCCAATGGTTGGCGGCTTCCACTTGCAGGTTCTCCTCCACTCAAGTACGCATCGTCACTATCTGACAAGTCGATTTCATCATCGTCGTCCCCCACTCGAGACATCTGGCTCCACTTTTGAAGAGCGACACGCTCATCGTGCTCACAAATCAGCTTTGATAGTCTGACGGATTCATCGAACTGCTTCGCCAGCCACGATCGAACCTTGCGCTGGAAAAATCGAATGCACGCAATGACCCTACTCCATTCTTTCGGCTGTAAACTGTCCAACGTGTCGTTCCCGAAGACTGGTATGCTGGTAGGAATCCAGCGGCAATGCTGTGCAGTTAAGTTGTTGCCCCTTGCGTCTGGGCCTTCGGTTGCAAGCTTCAGAACAGGTGCGGAATCGTAGACGCAGATGCCTTCTCCTTCGGTTGCATGCCACAACCCCATCAAGTTCTCGGAGAAAACTTGTGACTTTGTCAAGGCCGTACCCGTTGAGGAATTAACTAGTGGGACACTGCGTTGATAGTCCTGTAGAATCTCGTAGCCAGTACGAGAGACTCTCCATATTCGAACCTCTGCGATGGAGCCCTTGAACTTGCGTTGAGCTGAGATGTTCGTGAGCGCTGCACCTTGTGCGTCAACACCACTCATCCAGCAACCGAGCCGAGCAGTTCGGAAATTTACGCTACCACAGACACGCTCAAAGGCCATCTTCTCCGACAGCACTCCGTTCACATATAGCTCGACAGATCGTGCAGTTGAATCATAAACAACCGCGCAATGGGTCCACTCAAAGGTGCAGAGCTGGAAGGATCTAAACAACCGCTCGCGAGGAAAGTTGCCTGGAATCGACAGTTGCACCTGCCGACCAATTAACTCCAGGTACACACTGCCAATTTCCATGCCATTATCACATCGCAATGCTTGGCATCCCGTCAATTCAGTTGGATTGATCCACATTTCCATCGTGAAGTCTTTCGTCTCGCCCAGGGCTGGCATCTCCAAGTAGCTGACATCGTCCGGTTTTGGATTTGTCGACGCTTGTGCACCCCGCGTGGTTGATGGTGTTATCTTGGCACCAAAGAGCAGCGCT
This sequence comes from Phytophthora vignae f. sp. vignae, assembly GCA_016169955.1. Classification (NCBI taxonomy): domain Eukaryota; phylum Oomycota; class Peronosporomycetes; order Peronosporales; family Peronosporaceae; genus Phytophthora; species Phytophthora vignae. The sequence goes on along the minus strand of JABJUM010000028.1, from coordinate 61,530 downwards.
TGTGAGCTGGGAGCACGAGATGGAGGTCCCAACAGCTTTCGTTGGAGCCCAGCCAACATATCAGCGTAAAGCAATGAGAGCGATGAAGCGGTGTGGCGCGATGTAATAGGTACCGTATCATTCGTACCCTCCAAGTCGTTCTTTTTCCACCACTGTGCAGGGCAGGCATAGTAAGGAGCCCGACGAAGCAGCCGAATCACGTCGCGCTTAGTCATGTAGCCGCTCCGCAACAGTCCTTGCTGAACGAACTCCTCTGACAAGGGGTGCCAATTGATGCTTGAGTACTGGTGCAGCGAGTTAAACGTCAAACCATCGTCGGTACTGCTAGAACAGTTGTTGTCAGCAACTGCCTCTCGTAGAACGGAGCTGATGGAGAATATTTCTTGTAGCTTGGACAGCATTCCAGTATCTAGCAGGAACTGATGGTCTCGTGGCTCGAAATCCAAACTCCACGCACACAGAATCGTCTGCTTCAGCTGCGGATCGGACACACTATAGCCGGAGCTCCCTCCAAGCAACTGAGCCAGATACGCGTATAAATCACAGAAAGCACCTTGGACGCTGTCAATAGTCTGTCGATTACAGCCCTCGAGGCCCTTCAAGTAATGGTGACGGACTGTAGCTCGGAACGTCTCCGCCACAACTTGCCCGTCGTTCAGCTCGCGTGACTCCTTCTCGCTATCGGTGAACCCTCTCATGGCAGGACGCAGAAAGATCAGAGCATTGTGGATGGCCGAATCGTACGAAAGCAACGATATAATGCTCTTCATAGCTTGAAGGCCAAATAAGCGAGAATCGGATCGTCGCTGTCGCCTCTCAAGCAACAGCGCTAGGACTTCAGGCGGAGCTCCGGTCCCGTCGCGAATGTACAATTCGCACGCTTTCATCATCGCAGAGAAAGTGTTTGTGTAGTCGTATTTCTTGCTCACCGTCACATCATCGGCCGGGTCAATGTCATCATTGTCATCACTATCAGTCGGTTGCTGGGTCGATGCAGACGTTGGGATGGCAAGCGCTTGGATCGACGCTCGACGAGCTCTCCAACGATGTTGCGCCCGAAGCACATCCACGATACCAGACCATTTCGAACTATCCGCCTCCCCTAACGTCTTCCATCGTTCAAGCATCGGTTGCAGAGAAGGAGGTGTCTTCTGGGCACTCCATTTTTCAGCCAGATTGAACAACGCCACTTGGGAGTCCCCCTTGAGACGTTCGGCTTCCTCTGAAGGCGGCGCTAGTTTGCACAAAAACTCAGCTCGGTGGATCACTTGCTGAACTAGCTCGTCGAATGTCTTTGGCACTACCACGCTCTGTTCCAGATTGATATCATCACCCAAGCGTTTTAACTCCTGTTCTGGTAGCACCTCGCTTCTCGTCTGTTCGTTTGGCGAAGGATCGTCTGCTTCTTTTGCTCGATATTCCTGCCTCGCCTTGATCAGCCAGTGACGTAGAATCAGTATACGCTTCCAAACGAGAACCAGATCATCAGATGGAGTTAGATTCGCATGAGCAAGGAAGAAGTCCGCACCAACAACCTCCCCCGCCGTACTCGCACCAGCACCCGCAGCGATTGCCTGCACTTCTTGGATGACGTGAAGTGGTGCATGCATGATCAAAGCTGCACACATCCACCGTTCACATGCGGGGAATTTCCCAAGTCGGCTCATAAAGGTACGATCGGGACAGTGCTTCTCCAACCACGACATGATCAGCTGCACGGTTCCACGTTCCGTCATATCCATGGTCCAATTACCCCAGAACGACGGGTCTCGTTGGTTGACGCCTTCAGTGACATCCAAACGCCCACCAGAAACACGTTTCCTCAACACAGATTCTTTTTCAACACTCGGTGGAGCATTTGGCGGCATGCCCGTAAAGACACCACTTCCAGTTCCCTGGCCATTTGATGGGTAACGAGCACATTCTGCTTGAAGCGCATCATTCCAGCGTAATGGTGCATTGGCACCTGACTGATCCGAACCTGCAGGGGACTCAGCAACGCCCCCGCTGAGTAGCGGCGATTGTAGCCAAGGCAGAAGCTCCTCTTCCACGCCATCGACGGGGTGTCCAGCAATTAATGTGCTAGTTATCCGCCCAGCCAGGGAGGCCAACGAATTGTGCAAATCAAAAAGCCAGTGAATACGGAGGGTTGACTTTGCAATTCCCGACGGTCGAACTTGAATGACATCTTGAGAGCCGTAGAGCGACACACCAGCAGTAACCACTTGTGGAAGTCCCTCAAGGGTAGTGCCAAGGGGCCGGAATTCTCGAGGTCCCACCGCAACCCCCATATTTTTGCCATTGTATGCAAACGCCAGCAGTTGTAAATCGTAGTCAATCGTCACCGTGAATATATCGCCCACAGAAACTGAAATCCTTGGACCATAGTCATAGCGCTTGCCCTTCACCCAGACAGCACCTATAGCGGGCATCCATCCGATACTTGTCGTCGTCTCCCCCATAAACGTTTCGTAAGTGGATAACTGGGCATGCAAACGGCGTTGTTCTCGAGGCTGTCTCCAGTCAATCCCAACGCAAACGTGTCCAGACACGGACCCACCAGCGCGCGAGCTCTTGAGGGCGAAATCAACAGAATGTACGCCATGAAGGAACGCCGTTCTCAAGAGGCAAGTCCGCCACGTATCCGTGCCATCTTTCACATAAGCTGAAGTGCCAGTGTGACTAATACAAACCGAATTCAACTTCCTCTTCGTGTTGAACCGTAGCGATAGACAGCCGTGTGGAGGAACAAAACGGGGAAGACTAGCTAGAGGAGTTTCGTCTTGAACCATAAACGTCGGAACACCATACGCTGCCCCCATCATGTTTTGAGAGCCCGGAAACCCAACAGACCCAGAGGCATAACAATCGCGCAAAATCTTGATGAATGACTCGTCGTACTCTTCGTCGGGCAAGTTTTCCTTCTTGTACCATGGATCCCCTCCGTTCGCAAATTCTTGGGTCGTCAGCCGATACAGCTTCCCTTGAATTATTTTTGCAGGCATTGGTAGCATCTCCAGTGCATACCCAAGTGCATCCTTCTTGGAGTTACCGCCGACTGTCACCTGCGCAACTAGCAGCTGCGACCCTTCCTCCCACAGTCGAATCGTGTGCTCACGGGTTAGTCGGCCACCGTGTCTGGTAGGATTGACCGATCGTCCTAGTGCGACAATAGAAAACGAGCTCGTTGCTTCAAACTGAAACCCGATCTGGCCCTCGAAGTGGTCTTTCTCGCCCGTGTAGAGCTGGTGAAACACGTTATACAGGCGCTTGGATGTGTGCGACCTAAAGCTCGGGTCTCTTTCCAGCGCTGCAGCGCGTTCAACTTCCTGTGATTCAATCAACCTTGCCTTTTGATGGGCCTCCAGCTGCTGGAATCGGTGCGCAGACTTGCTGACAATTTGAGACTCAGAGCAATAGTGGTCCACCGTTTCGAGAAGTCGGACAATCGCCGGTAGGATTGGGCGAGCAAGCCACGTTTGACGACGTAGCAGACACAAGGAGGATACAAACCACGGAAGAACCTCCGAAAGCAACGGAATCCTGTATGAACGAGTGCTTGCCTGTCGAACTGCTGCATCCCGGGAGAGGACAAAAGACTCTTCCGCCTGAAATCCAACAATGTTGTCAATCAGATCTCGATAAGCGTTCAACGAAAGAAAACTAAACTGGATCGTTGCTTCTTGCACTTGAAGTCTTCGCTGCAACAGTAGTCGCAGGTGAGTCGGGTCTTTTGGACTGGCTGGGTCGTTTTCAACAGAATTTGTCTTTGTCAGCTCAACCGCTTCTGATAGCAGATACAGCTGATAGGTCTTCAGCAATTGAATAGCCACATCAGAAAGCCCGTCGCACTGAGGAGAGCTATCGGCATCGGCGGCAAGCTGCTCCCTGTGAGAATTCACCACTAGTTTCATGAGAAGCCCGACAGTTTTTGTTACTGCTGAGGACCATGTCGCTTCGTCAATCTCAGCTGCCATAAACGGCATCAAAGTTAATATTCCATCTGGACCCGGCGCAGCAAGTAGCTTCATCACCGACGTCAAGACGAAATGATTCGCTGAAGTGATCTCAAATGGATGGTCAATATACGCCAGCAACAATTGAAGAAGCAGCTCGAGCTTTTCGATCGCGGAAGAATACAAAACGGATATTCCGGCCACGATAGTTCGAGCAGCGGCCTTCTCGATATCCTCCGCCAACTTGCCCCCGAGAGCACCACACTCCTCACAAATGCACGCCATTGCTTCAAGTTCCCCTCGCAGATTACCGACCAGTTCCGGTGACACGCCAAGTTCCGTTAAAGGGTCTTTCACGTCATGGCATGAAATGCTTTCCAAATTGGCACTGATAATCCCAAGAATGTGCACACAACCTTCCCGAGCATGCTGTCCATGCTCAATTGAACCAACCAATTGAGCGCGGAATCGCTGGAGTATCGTCAACAGTAGCAAGAATACCTCTTTGCATGGTTGTCGGCAAAACGGTTCTTCAAACTGAACAGATGATTTCGTTGTTGAAAGTGTCGAGCTCGTACGTTCCGACTGAAGGTTGTACAAATCGTAGATTTGCCGAATAATTGTCGTCCCGAGCTCACCGGGGGATCCCGAATGCTGTGCGTCGTGTTCACTCGTAATACGCGCTTGAGAAGCTTCATCGCTTGCTTCTTCAGAGCTAAGCTCCTTAACTGACGCGGAGCTTTCATCACGGACTCCAATTCTGCATACTGCGCACATTTCCGAGGATCCTTTGTTGACGAAAGAGCACTTAGTGCAAACCCACTCTTCCACAGGATGCAAACAAGGGTCAACCCAGACTGCGTGCGCGCAATGGTTTGAACCAACGCACGACACTTTGAGTTCCAGCATCCTGACGTTCACTACATCGACTTCAAACTGTTCAATCAGGCGGGTTTCAGACATCGGTTTCGATTGCCACAGCAACTTGTCATCTCCAACAATCTTGAAGATCAACGAGACACCACCATTCTCGAAAAACTCATTGCGCGTATCGTCATTAAGAGCGACGCCGCCAATAATCGTATGATACGCTTCAGCCAGGTCATAGACTACGTAGGCATCACCGTGCGAAGGCGGGTGTGTCGACAAGCAGCGTTGCTTAGCCTCGCCATTAACGTGGATCGTGGTACTGCCTGTCGTCGAAGCATTGGCTTGTGAAGAGCTCGAATTCCCATTGCTTGCATACCCAAGCTGGTTGCCTTTGCCTAAAGTTCCATACCCAACTGAGAAATGATACTCTTTCATACTTGAAAGGAAAACCGGGTCGATATCGGCTGGTCCGGAGCTAGTGCAATCCCATTTAGTGACCCCAAGCAAGGTAATGACTTTTCCTGAGCCATAAAACGACACAGCAGGGTGTACCTCATGCCCGGCGAGGTCAGTAAACACCACTCCATAATCAGTGCCGTTGATTTTGTACGCTAGTGTACCTTCACCCATGTCAACATCAATTTGGACGATATCACCCGGGTGCACTTTACCAATAGTTCGGCTCAGCTTGTGGCCTCGGGCGTAGAGATTGCCGTTATAGCCTCGCAACATCCATAGACTGGGAGACGAATCGTATCCGCTCACAGTCACAGGGAGTATAGCAGCACCGAAGCAGGTCATTTCGTCGTCCTGTGTATCCGTGTCAAGGCGGAATTTCCACGAGGCCTTGCCGGACGAGATACCACAATTCACAGCAGCATACTGGTAGCTAGTCTCCCGTGTACGGACAACGAGACCTCCATCCTCCACAATTACTCCAGTCGAACAGACTGAGGACTCGAAAGTCGCTGCAACTTTGCGCACATCACCAAACGCTACCTTGTCTCCTCCACTTGCTAGACGCTGGGACTCTTCCGTATGATACGCGTTTATTCCCTTGTAAAGAAGATGTCCCTGATCCAATGCCACAGCTGCAATTCGATTGCTGCCATCATTCTTGTCCTGGCCTTCCAAACGCAGCAACATATCAACAAATAACATCGTCACACTAAGCGATGCCGTAGACAATGCCCAGGACCGCAATGCTCCGATAGCTTCAGCCGCCATAACTTCGTCAGCAACGTCCAGAGCTCCAAACAACCAATGAGCTACTGCACTCAAGGTTGACTTTGGATCCGCAAACAAGGAGCCAGGGGCAGGCATATTCAACTTCAAGTGCTCAATCCCATAGACCCCATTTCGATTCGAGGACGGCAGGCCTGACATGACGACTCGAGTCTCACAAGACGACGGCGGGAAGCTCGTTTCAATAACAGTCGGGCCAGACGGCGACACTGTTCGGTCCTCCACCAGCTGAACAAAGCTGTCACTCCCCTCAACACGATACTGCACACCGACTGTTTGCGGGACATACTTCAGATGCCATTGAATCACGATCGACGTCACCTTAGCCAACTCCGTCGACTTCACCGCGAAGTGCACCATGCCTGGTCTCGGTTGCGACTGCCAAGACGTGCTATCCATCCCATCCACAGCACAGTACGCTCCATGGGAGTCCGAGCTCGACGTCACTGATGACGCCTCGACCTGATGCTTGTCCAGCAGCAAGGCCTTATCCGGCGCCTTCTTCATCGGGCTCCAGAAGGAGTACAGCGACAGCACTGGGAAGCACGTGAGCAGCTGTGACAGCTCCTGGAACGGCCTTAAAGCCTGCGGGTTCTTGTAGTCGAACGCGCCCAGCAGCGCCGACAGCGTGTGGATAGCTAAATGGTGCAGCTCCTCGTTGCCCGGCGCGCTCTCCACAGGCCTTGGGGTCTTCTTGACCCCGTCGCGACTCATCAGCTCGCAGGCGATCTTGGAGCTGTGGGAAATAACCGCCAGGCGGCGCTCCAGCACGTGCGTGAACACGGGCGTGGGCAGCGCCTCGATGAGCATCTCCTCGAGCGTGCGGATCGAGCCCTTCTCCATGCCCGAGCGGTCCACAACGCCCGCACTCGTCATGTTGCGGTAGTCGGCCACGCTCTGGCGGCACTTGAGCTTGCGGTTCTTGTGCATGCGGTGCTCCGTTGGCAGGTCGCCCGCCGCGTTCTCGCCGCATAGCAGCAACGATACGAAGGCGTCCTGCAGCACGTTGGCCTGCAGCTGGCGCAGATACTCCTCGCTCTGCAGGTACTCGTCCCAGCTGGCGGCCGCCGAGTACTGCAGCGACGCGAAGCACACGGCGCAGCTGCGCGTGCGCCCCGAATGCAGGCGAGCGGGCTTGGGCATCCAGCCGTCCTCGTCGTCGCCCGTGCCCCAGGCCTCCGCCTCCACGCGGGGCGGCGTCTCGGCCTGCGCGGCGTTGGTGTTGGCGGCGTCTTCACTTGTGCCGTGGTCGCTTGTGCCGGCGCTAGCGCTGGCGCTGGAGCTCGTGACGCCGGCGGCGGCGCGCGCCGGGTCCAGCTCCTCCGCCTCCATGAGTGATGATCTTTAGATCTGAGAAAAGATATGAGCAGCTTTAGATAGACGGGATTGGCTGAAAAGGACGCCAATCAGATTGCGTCTGACTTCAACTTCAACGTTAGTTCCACGGCAGGTTGCCAGGGCGGCTCGTGAACGGATAGAGGTGGGTTTCGCCAGCTTCGTGTCTTGGGCCTCATGGTCTGCACGTCCAAGTCGCCTTTGCGTGCCGATCAAGAAGAGAAGAAGGACCCATGAAGCTGAAGAAAGGCCGCCTAAACACTTCGATGTGCAAAGGTCATTTGCACTCGTGACGGAGGTGGCGATAATGATGGAGACGAAGAAAAACAAAGGGCTGTGTTCGCTCCGAGACTTCTGCGACGATGACGCAGCAGTGTGTGCGTGTGTGTGTGGGTGCGTGTGTGTGCGTGTGTGGAAACCTAGTGGTCTGTTAAGTTCGCCCCTCGGTGGCCGAGTCTTTTGCGTCCTCCAGTCTTTGTTCAGATAATTGTCAAGCGTGGCCCAATTTGATCAGCGTCTGCATCATCACCGCATCACCTGCCGTCACGCGCAGCCTCGAGGACAACACGATCACGGAAGGTTCCAGCGAGTGGGAGTTCCTCGGAGATCCAAGCGTTGTTGGGCTGGTAGTAAGAGGCACAGGATCGGCTCGGTGCAAGCGAGCGAAGTCGGGCTGCCACTCCTATTCCCACGGTCGTACATACCAAGTATCTAGCGTAGCGAACTCGAATCTGTCATTGTTTATGCAGCGTATGCGCATCAGGCAGCTAATTGTAGCGCACTCAAAAGTATTGAGAGGATTGGATCGCTGAGCATGGCATGGCTTTGCCAAGATCGAGAAGAAAACACTTCGAGCTCTGGGAGATTAAGGCAGCAATTTTTTTTAGGTTCTAGTCCGCTGTACACTCCTTGCCTCACTCACGAATGAAATTTATTGTGAATTGAGCGCGCGTAATCATCACCTTCTCTTGCGCTTCTGCTTAAAAGCCGTGGAAGTTGTCCACACTGTGGACAACCTCAACAACTCGATATCCAGCTCGGTGTTGCACTCGTCCTCAAACTTGCGGGAGGTGAAACCCGGAGACTTGTCATCTTACTGTTGCGCAACAGGTAGCTATGTTCGATATCACCGAATGGACAGTGCGTCGACCTCGGACAGCACGAAGGGCGTGAATTGCGGTAGTGCACTGCTGATACCACGAGGTACGGCTGCCCTCGTTTCAACTTCTCTTAGTTTAATACGAGTTAGCTGCTAACCGGGTTGGGATGACGAAGCCAGGGCTTATTTGAAGCTCGTGATGGCGTCCATTCTGCAAAATGAAGGGCCAGCCAACAACCTCCACTTGACTTGGCGCTGAGGGGTTAAGCACTTGCCAAGCTTGTACATCCGCCCACCATCCCTCGCCTAGACCAACATGGGCATGGAGCTTGTTCGGCTTGGGATCCACAGAGCGTTTAGTCATTCAATGCCCACGCACGCTTGTAAACAACCACCGACGCTCTGAGGTAGCCAAACTCAACTCGCTCGATGGATGAGCCCCTTTCGCTGTTCCTCTTGGTTCGAGCTACCAATGCGTGCCACCGCAACGGTCACGATCACCCACGAATTCAGAGCTAAAGCTCCATTCGAAGTGGTGTAAGATCAAAACGCCTGAGCACTGCAAGGGGTACTCCCGTTCTATTGTGCGCGTCTTCGTAGCTCTGAAATGATCCCTGCCTGCGCGCATTGATGATGCTCCTGCTACGTAGTTCTCCCACACCAGCGACGTTCCTCAGCTCCTGGTCGGAGCAATTGTTTAAACATGGAACGGTCCATAATAATCTGTCCACTAAAAACTGCGCACTTTTTAATCACCGAGCCAGAAATCTGTGGCGACACTAGTAAAACACAAAATAATCATCAGGTATCACAGCCTTCTTTTTTCTGCTTGGAATTCCGCCAGCGAAAGTTGCGCACTACGATCATTACGTTTGTACTGGTGAACCTCCTGAGAAAACCATCCATCCGTGCCTTGAAGACACAAAACGAATCTCTCGAGGAAGATCCTGCAGCAGGTTGATACAAAAACCGCGGGTTCGACAAATCGTGGCCACAAGAACAGCTACCTTTCGAGTTCCCCTTGCTCTTCGTTTTCAGCTGGGAGTTGGCCTCAAAATAGGTTCTGTGGGTCTCCTTAACGCTACTTCAGAGAAATAAAAAGGTGAAAAAATGACGGGGGACTTCGTCCCCAACTAGTTTTCTTACTACTAGCAGTAACAAACCTTCCCTAGATCTCTTCCTAGCTGGCGGTTGGAGGCGTTGGAGACGTCCTTCGGGTGCCGGCGGCTGGCGTCCTGTCAAGAATCAGCTAAGGTAGCTTATTTTTAAAGGTAATTTTATACCATTCTGTCACAAAGTACAGAAAAGCTGTAAAATATACAATTCCATTGTCATAAAGTTTTTAAACCGAAAATGAACGACGTCAAGCATGTGGGCGAGAAGCGGCATCGTGGCGGTAGACGGCTGAGCCCCGTGTGGGCCTTCTTCAGCGAAATCCGGACGCCCGACAACAAGGTGCACGCGACCTGTAACTTCTGCGGCAAGCGCTGCGCGGGCGTGGCCTCGCGGATGCGCACTCACGTGCTGAACAAGTGCGCGAGGGCGCCGACGGACATCGAGCGGCTGCTGGGCGAGACCAACCCGCCCGATTCACGCAGTGACACATTCCAGACCGCTCGTGCCATAGTCATCGCTACAGATTTACCCATAGAGGCTGCCATTGCCTCGGATGCTGGCGCATCTTTCGTCGAGACGGAGTCACAAGCCCCGGCCAAGAGGAGACGACCCCAGCTGGAACAGATCCAGCAAGTTATAGCTCCAGCTGAGGAGAGCATTAGATCTCCAGCCGCTCATGAGGTGGAGGAAGCGATTGTGGCGACGTCGGAGCCTGAAAGTGAAGACGCTGAAGCTGTGGTTGAAGCTGAGGAAGAGGAAAGTATTGCAGCGCCTCAAGTGTCTTATGAGCCTCCGCAAGCTCGGTCAGAAGGTGACACGGAGCGAGAAGCCGCTCAGGTGCACCAGAAGCTGGTGCTAGCCTGTGTATTGAATGACGTTCCTGCCACTTTCGTGGAAGATGAAGCGTTGGTGGAAGCTTTCACGTTGGCGCGTCCGGGCTTACCGCGGTTGTCAGCAGAGCAGGCGAAAACCAAGGTGTTGCAGGAGCTGGCGGATGTGGCTTCGAAGAAGATAGAGAAGGACTTGGGAAGGTGCCAAGTGCTTACACTTGTGCACAGACACTTCAAGAGGCAGGATGGGGCAGCAACGGGAGTGCCCTTGAAGTGGTGCAACCGGTGGATGGCTGTGGACGAACAGCGCAGAGTGGTTCCCTTGAAGGAGACGTATCGGAAAGTAGACCCATCAACGTTATCGGCGAACGAAGATTGCTGCAGATATTGCTCCCCACGTGAAGAATTCGATGGTGTCGTATCGGGTTTACGACTCAGCATGGCACCGGAGGCGGTGTTTTGTCTCTGTTGTGAGTGTCCACTAATGTACCAGCAGCTACGACTGGAGCAGCAGCTGGCTCTGTCGACACCCGGTCAAGACCCTGACAGTGCCATCACCGCCAAGTCAAAGGTGCGGATGCTACTGAGCGCGTGCTTACTCCGTCAGTCGCTGGTCTTGCGCAAGGAGCTGCTGAACACGTTCCCGGCTCTTGTTGATTTACTGAACAAGACGATTTTTCTGGCTCATAGCATATCCAAGATCACACCGTTGCGGCCGCAAGTGGAAACCCTGCTAAAGTCGTCAAACTGGGACGCTGTCCCCAGGCTGGTCAAGCGCATGGTGTTTCTGGAGAAAGATGTCCGTCGATATCAAGCGAAGGTTTCTGTGCCTTCTGACGAAGTGTCGTCTTTTTGGAATAAGTTACGCGTCGTGGACACGCTGCTTACCCCGTTCAACTGGATGTTGGCATTGAGTGAGGCCAAGGGAACGACATCAGCACAGTACGTCATGCTCTGGCTGTGGCTGTTGTCAATTGTTGAGTCCACCTCTTCGCAGTTACTCCCGGAGCAGGACAAAGAGGCGTTTACGACGACTGTTATGTCGCTGATCGAGCACCACATTGGCTCCCACGAATTGGTTTGCATGCTTCTGGACCCTCGCATCGCTGGCGCGGGGCTCTCAATATCTGGCAAGCGACGCGTAAAGTCTCTGGTGGTGCAGATAGCAGAGCGTATATTTCCCAGTGAAGGCTTCAGCAGTGGCGCTGCTCGCACTCAACTGCTGACCCAGCTTGGTGACTATACAGAGAAGTCAGGCGGCTTCGAGGACGTGGTCGCGTGGGAAATGAGTGCGGGGCGGTCGCCAAAGCTCTTCTGGAATGACTTTGTGGATGACGCCCCGCACCTCGCGCGTGTGGCCCAAGCCGTGATCTCCGTCTCGCCTTGCGCGCAGACAGCGACCCAATCCTTGAACCCTTCGCCTCCGAGTGAAGAGTACGCCTGGGAGCAGTCGTTTGCCGTGCGACAACTGAAGTTCCAGGCTCAAAAGCTGCCACCGCAGACTACCGCTGGGGTGCAGCAGTACCAGCTGCTGCTGTTTCCTCCTTCCCCCTTGCAGGGCGGCATATCGGACGGCACGTTGTCCTCGGAGGTGGACAAAGCACTTCGAGTCAACACGCCGCGGTGGTCTGCCAGCCTCGAGTCCGAAGTCGAAGCCTACGTCACTCGCCAGCTGAGCTCTATGCTGAACGTAGGCGGCGACCACGAGACGGAGGGCGATCACCTTTTGCCTGCAACCACAGCAGCCACGATGAGCAAAGGCGTCGGTCTATCATGGTTCGCGTTCCAGTCGCCCGCCGACCGCAAAGCGCTGGAAGTCGCTGTTCGGAAATTCCTGCCCTGCCCCGCAACAGCAGCCAGCATCATCTAAGGTACACTTCGTGTTGTAGCAGAGGGCCCAAACTAAAGTAAAATCGCAGGCAGAGCACTTTAACTGGTGGCAACCCTTTTAAACTCCTTTTTTTACTTCTACTTCGAAGTATAAGCGCTATGGATCCACCACTAAAAAATATCTGAGCCTATTTGCAACAGCAATATTATCGCTCAGTTGGAGAAAGACCCAATAGTATTCATCTTGCACGCGCAGGTCGTGCCATGTAGCGTGCAATGGCCACAGTCGTCGATTTTGGGTCGGCCACCTTGATCTGATTGACTGCGATAAGTCGACATACCTGATCATCCGATGCTCGTAGCGAGTAGAAGACATGAGTTCCCAGCCGCGTTGAAAGTTACAAGTTGAAAGTAGCTTGTTGCATCGCCCGCTCACGACTCGCGCCACCGTCTCCAAATACTTCAGTATGTATTTCCGGAAATTCGAATTCTAAACGAATATATACATCTACAGTAGTCATGAAATGTTGGTATAGCAAACACAGATTCTTTCGTCTAAAAGGTAATCAACCGAGCGTGTCAGCACTCTTGATACGTGCCAATCTAGCCGCAACCGTGGGTCCAGTTGACCCTGAATGTCACACTCTCACAGAACTTGCACGAATCTGATGAAAATGAATTACTTTACACCAAGTTGCTCGAACACACATTTTGTTACGAGTGTCGTGATACAGTATCTTGACTCTAATTCGATACGAAGACATGAACCCATTGCGCTGGTCACTGCCTTGGATCTTAATTTAACCCTTCCAACCCGGGAGGAATTAAACTGGCTGAGTAGATTACCCCGATTTGTCAAAACGTAAGTAGGTACTTGCTTCTATCCAAGTAGAAATAAAAATGAAAAAATAGAGGACCAGATTTGGTTGCGACTGTTCTATTTTCCTGTTACGATTATAATGACAATGACTGTGCATCTGTGTGTGGGGGAATTGAAACTTGTTATCGTGCGAGACAACCTGCAGATTGCGCAGTTGATCAGCTTGAATTCTCCTGCTTGTCATGGCTCATACATTCCTTCGCACTGCGATTTGAAGTGGACCTAGTGCGACGCAGACCACAGGAATACTAATGGCAACGGTTGTCAAATATAAATAATGCTAACAGTTTTTCCCCTCCATTACCTGCTTTAATTATAATATAAATTATGTTATACGGCTTGTTCCATCTCACTGATATCATTCAGTTTGGGACGAACGGTGGAGTCGTAGACAATTGGCCGAAAGGCTAGGCATCGGCGTTATGGTGCGATAGCGCTCGAAGTCTTGACCAGTTTTTAATACTGCTTATATGTACCTCGACGATTCCATTTTGTCCCCTCAAAATTCCTATCGTCGAGATGTCGGAACACAAGGCGGGGACAGCGACAGCAACATAGTCTGCGGCTTTGCGGATATGGTCGAAACTTAAATAGAAAATAAAGCGACAGGATCTTGACGCCGTATAGGATATAATATGCAGACGTATAGGCGAACACGCACTTTAGAAGGTTAGAAAAAGATATACTTTGATGTATCTTTTTCGCCACTTTGGTATATCTTTTTCACCAACTTCAGCACTCAAAAACCGTTCAAAATTACTTTTTTAGTGACGCCTATTTCAGTTGCAATACTGCACCATTATGAGACCGCATAGTACGGTCCCTAGCGGGCCGTGAATGTCTTAGTCACGCTGTAATCGTCGTGCTGATTGGGACGGGCTTTTCATCAAGTAATCGTGGCGGCTCGTCAAGGACCGCCATAAAACGGTGGCTCGTCGAGGATTTGTATACCAGAGTAGGTTCATCAAGGCATTACTTAAGTACGTATGACGGAAGTGCGCCAATGAAGACTTCGGTCGTCCATCAAGTTTCGTTGCCGCATGGCACCTAGGCGCACATCACCATACTGCTATTGGCGTTCAGTCTGCACGATCTTCGGCCAAGTGTGCTTGTACGAGTGAATCGCGGACGTGCAGGAGGTCTACGCCACCCGTCAAACGGAGGAGCCCGAACCTGAAGCTGCCAAGGGCGTTGATGCAGTCCTTCTTCCAAAGCTTGTAAGCATAACCTGCTTTTCGTCCGACCCGCATACACTACATCCGCACCAGACAGGTTGTACTTAATAGTGACGTAAAATTCAACAACTTATATCTGTAAGCTTACTTCCATGAATCGATGTTCCGTAAAAGGAGTTTACCATATTGTCGTCCTGGCAGTCAGTCAGCTGAACTCGAGCGCGTCACCAAGACGCGCTTCGCATGAGCAGCTCTGACACCGTGGCCGATTTATCGACTTTGCATTAGCCGAGGTCCCAAAAAAAAAAACGCGCAGCACCGCGAAGGCTGTCTGGCTGGTCTTGCCGTGCGGGCTGTCAAGCAGCTGCTGACCGAGCCGAAAATCGAGGCTCTCAGCCGCACAACTTCTCGGGGCCGTCCTTCGCCTGAACATTGCGCCCTCAGCCGTCGTCGTGGCCTTCGAGCTACTATGCCGTCCATTCGCAGCGCCGGCTATTCAGTGTTAACCACCGAATCTACAGTTTCGGAGACATTGTTGGCCGGCAAGCGCTCAAGAACCTGCAGGCCGTCGGAGCTGGCATGGTCGAGGAGCGCTATCATATACCTGCGTAAGTACTTGGTGAGAAATATGTGGCACGCATTGTCGCCAATTATGCCGTTCGACACGTAGTGGCATTAATTACCGTCTTCTAGCAAGGATAGCAAGCGCAACGCACGATACGCTTGAACTAAGCGGTAAAGACTAGTCGAACGAGATTCATGGCATTGTAGTACATGTAGCTAGGTTTTCCTGTGAACGCCCAGACTACCAATTTGTAGAATCGACAGGCGAACAACGCTGCATCCTGCAGCTGTACATGTATTCACGTGCATATTGCTAGAAGCGTAGCCACTCGCTTAGTACAGGCCGGTACCTGGAGCATCGGCGGAAACATAATCTAACGGGGTCGAGAGGCAATACTGCGTACTGCTCAGGGCGGTACTCTTCAGGTCCACACAAACTAAAAGTTGCCCCCGCCACGATCCGGAGGAAAAGCGTGACTCACGAGTGGAATTTTGTGTCGCGACCGGTAGACCCAGCTTAAAGAATTAAAGGGTTCAAGATATGTTGCTCGTTAGCTGCGCGTATCTTTCATGTTATTATTTTTACTGCAGCGTACGATGGATTACAATGACAACGTTATAGGTGGCACAGCAGAATTAACCAAGCACTTTATGTAATACTACGTACTGCAAGTTCGAGGTTTGATCAGTTTGGCAGTAGGACGCAACCAACACCGCTGTGTGATCGTCGCTATCAGCATCAGTATCTACATGCAAAGCGTCGTAGTTTACTTTGATGAAATATGCGCAGTCTCGCACATTGAGAAGCGGCATAGGCGTTGGATGTGGGGCTTAACTGTAGGATGGGAGTTGAAGAAGATAACAGAACTTGACGAGAGGGAAACTCTGCAAAGGCGACTACGAGAGCGACGCGGCGCTGCAGCCTCGCCTACGGATCGCATGTTGGAACAACACGCGCCCGCGGTAGTCGCCCGGCTGGCTGTCTGCTGGAATCACTGGTAGTAGTTGCTGACCGAGGACGGCGAGGCAAATAAGTGAAGCGAGTTGGTCCTGCTTAAACAGCTATAAACTACGTCTGTATATCATTATGGATTACAACATACTTGGCTATGGACTGTATATGGCCCGCCTCCCCTGCACTTGGCGGCGATGGCAACACCAGACCACTAAACTTGGTCTTGTGCTGCTCGTACACGGGGTTGCCTTCGATCTGATTTGTTTCAACGGCAATACAATTGAGGGCAGTACCCACGGCTCAGTGCCTCCGCCCCTGCCATCGAAACCTACACCGGATGCGTGGCGAGTCGGTCGTAGCGCCTCCGACTGTCTTTGGCAATCCAATGCATTCGTTAGTGTGAACCAATGGGTGGATGTTCAACGAGTTTAGCAAAGCACAGGATGTTCATCTTGACTCGATTTATCGCCAATGGACGCCTGCCACAAATACATTAAACGGCCGCCTTATCTGCAGCAGATATGACGAGGCATATGCCGGTCATAAATCTCGGGAGGCCCAGATATGGTCCCGATAAACTGCCCTACCCCTAGATATATGTCGTGTAGCCATCTTAAAGTTTTATCTTGCTATTTGTATACTTTATGTCGACCATCACTCTGGCGACTTATCGCCCAGCTCATATCATCTTGCCGACAACTTGAAGTTGCGCTCACTTTCGAAATCGCCTCCAAACCCGCGAAGACACAGCCAGCTCTCAGGTGCGTTCGACTGTAGATGGACGGGTTTGTGATGGATGGTGGCTAATACAGTGTCCTGATGCAGTACCAATGGTCCACCTGACGCACTCGTCCATCCACTGGAGGCTGCACTGTATCGACGATAGCTCCAGCGAGGAGAACACACCGCCAAACGTGCTGCAGTCGACTGCCGAGCATGGCTGCCCCAGCAGTGCCGAAGTCGCGTCGAGCGCAACGGGCACGGCGACACCTCCGTGGCTGTCCCCGGAGAAAACCAAGCGCCGCTCCAAGTCCGCCACGAACCCGCCGCCGAGTCCAACCCCGGAGACGCCGCCTCGTCCGGGTGTGCGCGCGTGCGCCAGCCCGACCACCTCCTCGCCCGTGCTTCTGGGGACGCCCCCACGGTCACCATTGCGCACCAAGACGAGCAAGACTCGCCACCCCCGTCAAGGGCGGCAAGAACGCCGTCAAGCTGCAGCCCCGTATGCGCGCCAGCGCTCGGCGCCTCACCACGCGTATCTCCCCGCTGCTGCTGGCCGAGACCACCGCGCTCGTGACGCCGAACAAGACCGTCAAGTTCGTCACGCTGCCGCCGCTGACCAAGGCCACCAAGCTCGTCACGCCATGGTGGAATCCGCGCCTCGAGCGCCTCGGCCGCCACGTGCAGCATTGCTGGCATCTCGACCAGGCGACGTGTTCGTGCCCGCGCGGTGGCCTTACGCCGTCGCGCACTTGCGTGACCAGTTCAATCCGCTGGCCACCGTCTTCCCCGCGGTGCCGCTGTTTGGTTCGTGTGGCTGCTGGGATCGCTGTCGGGCAGACAGCTGCCGCAACGCGCTCATGAACGTCTATTGCAACGTGAACTGCTGCCCTTATGAGGGCAAGTGTGGCAACGGGTTGAGCGAGTCGAGCAAGGTCTTTCTCGGGCGCAACTTGCGCACCCGTCAATTGGGCGTCGTCGCCGCCGAGGACATTAGCGCCGGCGAGGTGCTGGGCCAGTATCTTGGCGAGATGGAACACGTGAGCGCGGCACGCGCGAACCGGCCGCGTAACGGAGGGTACCGCCTCGTGATGAAAACGCGCCCCGAGAAGCCGTCGTATCCGGTTTGTGCAGCGATCAACGCCGAGGTCATGGGCGGACTCATGAGGTTCCTGAACCACTCGTGCAGACCCGCGGCCGAGTTCAAGGAGGTGGCCAACCACTGCCGTACCACCGTGGTGGTGGTGACCACGCAGGACATTCGGTGCGGTGAGGAGGTTACTGTGAACTATGGCGATGACCTGTGGTTTGTCTGCCGCTGTCAGCAGAACGGGTGCCGCCACCGCGACATTCAGGAAGAAGAAGACCCATGAGGAGAGCGTGAAGATGCGCGTAGGAGCGGTAGGTCAATACGTAGGCGCGAGTGTTGTGCATGTAAATGCATGAAGGATGACCAAAAGAGCGTTGTGGGTGCATTCATGTTAGGGGATGAGCAGCTACGCTACTTCAACGTCAAAACATCGACGTGAGCGTCCCACCCGACGGCAGATGAAGTGCGTTTTGGCTCCAAGATGTAGCGCCTTCGAAGATTTCAAGAGGCTTGTGCGTAGCAGGTTGCCTTTGCGCGCGCAGATTTCGCGCGCTCGACGTTGAAGCTACTGGAAAGCAGCATTCGGGAGCCTCAAAGCCGAACTGGTGGCAGCGAGAGCTTGTTCTCGGCATCACCGCTGCCGCTGCTCGGCGCGATCGTCTCTCTCACTTCGCCTTTTGCCTCGCATCACGCAGCCCCCCCCCCACTCGAAGCACGCCCTCCGCGCCACCTCCAAGCTCCTACCAAGCCCTTCGTCCCGGTACGCTACACTACACGCTGCCACTAAGTCGCACTGCTCGCTGGCTTACACTACTTACATGCATGTGTACTTAGATGGTTAAGCACTCCGGCAACACCAACTACACCTTGGCCGACATCGACCGACTCCTGTCACTCATCGAGCAAGCGCTACCGCTTGGCAAAGATGAGTGGGAGCGTCTGGCGGCGTCTTTCAACGCCAATCGGCCTCGAGGAGCACCCGAGCGCGACTTCGAGAGCTTGCGACGCAAGTTCAAGGTGCTTTATAGCACCCGCAAGCCGACCGGCGTGCAAACCATGCCCCCGAACATCAAGAGGGCGAAAGAGATCAAGATAGCCATCGACGAGAAGGCTAACGTGATCGAGCTGGACGATGAGGCCGACGACGAGGAGCGTCCCGTGGAGCCGGACTTCTGTTTCGACGTCGACCCCGATCAGAGCTTCTACGGAGACAGCGAAGGCGTGCAGCCCGCCAGCAACACGGCCGCTGGCGGGGCGGCCACGGAGGGGGCGTTCGGCACCGACGAGTCCGTCACGTCCGAGTCGGCCGCGTCCAGCCGCTCATCCAACCTTGGCGAGTTCCAGGAGCTCTTGGCATCAACGCTGGCCCCCGAAGGTGCGGACGACGCTGTTCGCACACCACGACCAACGCCTCCTCCAGCGGCTCCATGCACCCGTCGTGCTGGATTGAGTGGCGTGTCGAAAGCCCGCACGTCCGCCCACGAGAGCCAGGCTGCGAATGCATCACAGCAACCGCAGCAGCAGTCGGCCTGAGCGCTCACCTCTCGTCGCGAAGCGGACAAGTACCCCACGCTGCAGAACTATTCGAATCGTTTGGGAGGCCAGGGCCTCTCTACGTTTCGGGGCACCATCGGCGTCAAGCGCGCCAACGAGGACGACAAAGAGACCCAAGAGGCCAGCTTTGCTAAGGCAAAGCGAATTCGCGCCATGCGAACGACTACTGCGCTCAAAACGAAGCTCGCCGGCCTCGAGGCCTCGGCCAGCAGCATGGGTGGGGGTCTCCTCGAGATGCTCCTCCTCCTTCGTGAGGAGAACGAGCGGAAGGCCGAGGAACGCCGCGTGGTCGAGGAGAAGCGCCACCGTGAAGACGTCATCGCCCAAGAAGCGCGCCTTCGTGCAGAGAAGGCAGAGGCTGAAGAGCGACGCAGGCAAGAGAAGATCGAACGCGAGGATCGCGCTCGTCGTGACCGCGAGGAGGCGCGTGCGCGCACGCAGGATCTCGTCATGCTTATCGGCGCGCTGAAGAAGAACACGTAAGCGAGTGAGATGTCGATGGCCAGAAGATGTTGCGCTAGCACTCGGAGTGGAGTGCATTCATCAAATTGTAGTAGTGTTCATACACATCTAAGCCAAAGCCAAATCAAGCAGCATCTTTACATGTTTCGAATGCGCGCCTATGTTTTCCATCTTCTCCATAAACCTTTACTGAAGTCAACAGAGATACAAACAATTCAAAGCATCTGCCAACACTACAACACCGCCTACAGGTTATTGCACTAAGCAAAGTCATCAAAGCAGCTCTCCTACTCAAGAAAATATATGATTCAGCAGAAACAAATGACTCAGATAAAAAGACTTTGCGCAGTTGCGACGGCACCTCCATGTCGCCCGCAAATGTGGTGCGGATCTGGGAGATTCCCACGGTGCGAACTCGGAAGTTCGCCATACGGAACAGGTTGTTGAGGCGAAGTCCTCGGAGCTCGGGGTCGTACGGCAGCGGCAGATTGAGCCGACTGTAGACCTTCTGCACGCTCCCCATGCCCCACTCCGCCGCCTGACGCACCGAAGTGATGGCGTTGTAGAGGGTGCGTGCAGAGGCTCTCAGCGATGGCAGGATGCGGTCCAAGTCGCCGTCCTTGAGCGGAGTGAGGATGCGTCCAACCATGGCCGTCGAACACGGGAACGCCGAGTCGTACACGACGTTCATGCGCGTGTCCGGGCAGTACTTCGGGTCGAGCAGCTTCATCCGGAAGCCAAGCGACGTGTCCGAGTCGTTCCACGACCCCGGACAGTTGTGGCGGCTCCAGATGATGCACCCATCCGCCGCAAAGCAAATGGTGCCTGTCACAAATACAGAGTGTAGCCACCCGTTATACATTGCGTTCTGTAAGTCAGCATCAGACGGTTGCTGCACCTGCAACACGTAGTTAGCAAACCGTATTAGCGTCGCGCTTAGCAATATATACATACATCATGATTCATCTCTGAGCTCGTACCTTAAAGTTCTTCCCATCGATGAAGCCAAAGGTGTGCTGCAGCAGCGGCTCACGGGCTTCGACGAGCTTCGCAAGCTCCGTTTGCTGCGCTGGTGACGGCCAGGAAATCCGCGCCGGCGCGTAGCCGGTGAGCGCCTTGGCCAGCGCCTCCTCCCCGCGACGCAGCACGCGTGACAGCGTGGCCGGGGGCACGCCGAACACCATGCAGAGCGTGCTTTGCTCCATGGAGCCGACGTAGAAAGATAGCACCAGTCCGAGTACTTGGTGGTGGTAGCGCAGCTTTGACGGGCGGCCACGCGCCGCTTTCTTGCGGATGTAGTAGAAGCCGACGAACCTCCGAAGCAGCTGGTGGAAGGCTGGCCTGTAGATCAGACTCTCATTAGAATTAGGTTTGAACAGATAACTCGATGAATGCAAGTACCTTGTGAGGCTCGTCGTGTTGATGAAGTTGGTGTCGGTCCCCTCGTGGTAGAGTATCATCCACGCCGAGCTGCACGGCGCGTCCAGGCACTGGGTGGTGAGGTAGTGGCGGCTCCGCATGGCGACCCGCCACGCCTCCTCCACCAGCAACTTGTACACCTCGCGTCGCACCTCGCCCACAGCCTTGCCTTGCTTCAGGAAGGTCCTGGTGAGCACCAGCAGCGCGCCGGTCTCCTCGCTCGCCATCCTCAGCCACTTGCGCTCGCCGCGCTCAAAATCGAAAGTGGCGAAATCTGGAAGGTGGCGGCCGATTTGCAGCCACTACGTTGTCCGGGATAAAGTGACGGGTACACTTAGAAATGGCTGTAATCTGCAAGTGCAGCCACCTGATTTAGGACAGTATGAGTAGGACATAGGAGGCCCCGATAAGCCATTTGTGGTGGCGCATTCAAGCGATAAGTCGATTTATATCTTTTTTAAGACCGCCTTATCTGCTGCAGATAAGGCGGTCGTTTAATGCATTTGTGGCAGGCGTCCAATGACACAAAAGCCCTCGATGAACCACCGTTTTCAAATCGCCTTGGAGAACCGCCTCATTTTCCTTGATGAAAAGCCCCACCCGTGCTGATTAGCGCTAGCGCTGCCAGCAAAATCGAGGAGGGGGAGGTCTGCAGCATCTACTGGTCATTGGAACGTACTTATATATGGCTGGGAATTGGTCTGTATCGCTTAATCTTTCGTCTACACCGTTCACCCTAATTAGTCGTGTGACCTAAATAGTCGTGGTAGGATGACTTTAAAATTAGATTCTGAGCGATTGAGAGCGCTGCACCGCTCCAGATTTGGCACAGAGCTTGCCAAAGCGCCTAAGGTGCCCTAACTTAGTTTTCATAGAGAAGCTCGCACTCAAACATGGAGGAATGATGTGGAGAATAACAACGAGCTTTCTCACAACATCAAGGCTCCAATTGGCTTGCCCCAGTATGCTCGAGCGCGGTCCGAAGGTAAGAGGGACCAACGTTTGTGCAAAGTTTGCAATAAGAAGGCGTCGTACTACTGTGAAAGCTGCTCTGACGTCGAGCGAGGCGCATTCTTCAGCATTTGCGGCACTGGGGCGAACAGGAACTGCCTCAGCGCACACCTGACGGCAACACTAGGATGAACTATCCATGCACACCATATGATTTACTATACAAACTCCTATATAAATCTATCTAGCTCCATCCTACCGGTAGGATTTGGGTCAGTCTACGAGTAGGAATTTCACCTGGGGGATAAAGATTAATAAAGCATATTTTAGATAGTTTCAAATGCTTATTTTCACCTACTTATAAGTAGGCTCTCTACCTACTTACGTTTTGACAAATCGGGGTAACCTACTTAGCCAGTTTAATTCCTCAAACCGTTTGTTTAGTTTCTGTACGCGTCTTTTATTTTCATGTGGACAAGGACCAGTGTTTTTCAATTTTTGTAATATTGATTATTAGAGACTGTTTGGGAAACTGCAACTGATCTGTATTACTTTTCGGCGGACCATCCAACGAGTGGCTCCTGATCGACCGCCTCCCCGCCTTTGCAAAATCTCCCTCATTCAAGAATTTTCGCGGTCAAAGCTCAAGTCGTCAGTGCTGGGAATGGTGCAAGCGCTCGGGAAGGTAGTGCGCGACTACGAGGTCACAGGCCGTGACCTCTCGTTCAAGTCGGTGTGGTGGGAGCTCAAGGGCAAAGGGTGGACGCGGAAGCCGCCTCCACGGCGCAGTCTCGACGACCGCTACTTCTACGTTCGACCAGGCGAGAGCTTAAGCGGGACGGAAGGTGTTCATTTCTTCCGAGGCGAGGAGGCAGTACTGGAATACTACGCAAATGGTATGCTTCAAAGGACTTCTGCTGTGATTGATGTTATTCTAAGCTATCGTTGCGTAGTGTGTGTAGTGCTTCGAAATGGCTCTCGTGCTCCACCGCCATCCACTCCTCCCCGCGCCGCTCCTGGTGACGTCCAGCTTGCCGCTGCAGCTGAAGTCGTGCGCTTGAACTACCTCGCTGACATCGAAAGGGCCGAGCGAGCCCAATCGGCCACGAGCCCTGCAAGTCGAGTTCCTACTGTAGCTCAAACTGCTGCAACTCAAGCCTCAACACAGTCGGATGTCCCTCGAGCTGAGACACAAGCTCGTGATTGCGAGGTCGTTACAACTCCAACAACCCCGCCGCTCGCACGCACTCGTCCAGCGAAGGGCAAACGACCAGCACGGCGCTCCCTCGTTCGTAGTGCTACCCCAATGGCGAGTACGCCGCCTCGACCTCGCAGCCCAACAACACTACTGGCAACGTCACCTCATGACCAAGATTCAGATGCGTCCGTGTTCGACGACGCGTCGTCAGACGTCACCGTGATCCCCGACAACGAGCCTGTTGAGTCCGTGTACACATCCAGTGATCATGAACATGGTAATCTGTCTCTAATACTGTCCCTTATGCTGCATTGTATACTGAATGTTTTGATGAATACTATACTGAATATTATGGTGAATGTTATGCTGCATTCTGTTTTTGTACTGCTGCTTTACTGTAGAGGACCACGGCGACGACGAAGAAGCTGAAGCTGGTGCACTCGCCAATGAATTGCTGGTAGACAGCACGAACGCGTTGAATGTGGAGATAGCGCGTCCCAGTTTGGCTCCATGGATTCTGGCGATGAAGCAGAGAAGGATGATGTCGAGACTGGCGCCTACGGGTCAGACGAAGATGGGGACGCTTCTTGCGCCCCTGATAACGTTGTCGACGACTCCGAGCAGACCGAGCAAGATATCGCAGCGGAGGATCTCTTCGCGGAGAACTTTCTGTCGCAGTTTGGTGGGGAGAACGAAGTGCTGGCAGGTAACCTGCAGAACGCTGTCTTGCGGGACATGAGTGCGACGGGTTGGGAGGATGTCGTTCAGCCTCACACCTACGACTATCTCATGAAGCCTTACGAGCCTGCGAATGATGCCGGAAGCTACCCCGGTCTTCGCCAAGGTTACTCGGGACATATGGCTGAGGTGCTTCGAAGGGGCGACTCCCCCATCGCTCTATTCTTCCTCTTCATGCCCGTCGTGCTGTGGCAGCACATTGCTGCCTGTTCGAACGAGTATCATCGTGAGATGCTTCCTCTTCGAATGGACGAGGCCTATCGCCGCTATTGAGCCAAGCGACGGCTGAACAAGTTGCCGAAGAAATCACGTCGCGGCATCCAACATGAAATGGAAGGTATGAAGCCCATCTTGCCACATGAGCTGGGTCAGTTCGTTGGTCTGCTAATTGCCAGAGCTATTGCACCGAACCGAGAGAAGCTGGCCAACCACTGGAAGACCACAGATGAGGGTGCTATCTCGCGTGGGTGCTTCGGGTCGGTGCCGCCACGAGATCAATTCATGGTGATCTCTCGTAATCTACACTTCAACCCCAACAGCGACCCCAGAGCTCAAACCGACCGCGCCTGGAAGATACGCAAGGTCGTCGAAGTTCTGCAGCGGACCTTTGCGCGTGGATACGTCGCTCTATCGCACTTGGCGTTTGATGAAGCAGTGTTGCCAAGCCGATCATCGTTCAACAAGATGCGCGTCTACCTGAAGGACAAGCCCCACAAGTGGGACACCAAGCTCTTCATGCTCTACAGTGCAGTCACAGCCTACTGCATTCGATACGGATTTTGTTTTGGTTGTGTCATTTCATTATAATGCATTATGCAGTTTAACCTTACAAACATGTCTTGTTTAAACTGAATATCAACAGCTTTGAGATCTACTGCGGCAAAAAAGCAGCACGCGAGTGATGCCCACAAAACCGACATGAAGTCTGGACCAGCGGCGGTCGTGCGCAATCTGCTGGAAGTGTTTGGACCAGACTCACAGAAGCAGGGCATGAGGATGGTCGTGGTTGACCGCTTCTATACATCTGTGGCCTTAGCGATTCAGCTCCTGCTCATGGGATTCTACTGCGTCGGCGCGATAATGACAAACCGACTCGGCTACTGCAAGGCGGTGATCGAAAAGAAGACGACGCGCCGGGCGGACATTGCGCGGGGCTCATTCAGCATTGCAAAGTCCAAGCTGGTTCCAAACATGGCTGCCGTCAGCTGCATTTCCTGTGCACCGGTGGTAGTCATGAGCTCGATCGTGTTGTACGGCAGGACGGCGCGACACAGGTGGAGGTGCCTTGCCCCCGCGTTATCAAAGATTACCACGCCTTCATGGGAGGGGGGGGGGGGGGGGGAATGCCCACGACCAGTTGCGCCTGCAGTGCTACTCACTGCAGCGAGCCCTCCGCTTCAAGAAGTACTACAAGTCGTTCGTCCTCGGCCTTATCGATTTGGCCATCGTGAATGGCTACATAATTCATAAGGCATATCACAAGAACAAGTCGTCCCGCCCGCTCACGCATGTGAAGTACATGAAGAAGCTGCACTTGCAACTGTGCAATCTGGACGCCACGGACATGTACGAGAACAACACGTTTGGCACGCAGCGCCGCCCGGAGACCCCCGCGTACGAACCCATTTCGACTGGCGGAGGCCAGGCGACCCCTCACACTGCGCGCCAAGTGGATGAGTGGCGCAACACAGATACCCAAGCGAAGAGGCGACAGCGTGCTTGTAAGGTGTGTTCGGTGCTGCGTACGGGGACACAGCGAGCCTCGACGACTACGTACTTCTGCGGCGACTGTAATGACACCGGCCCAATCTTCCTCTGCATGAGAGCCCGTCGCAAAGTACGTGAAGTGCCGATGACTTGCTGGGATATTTGGCACAAGGAGCGGTCAAACCGAAAGCTGATTCCGGTTGACAACGCGAGAAACATTCGAGTGAGACGCAAGCCAAGATCGGCCCCACCGAGCACTCCGTCGTCCCCTGGCACACCAAGCACTCCTGCTTCAACCAAGCGACGCAGAACTAGTCCATAGGCCGTAAGCTGAATATTAGGCTGTCCTTAAGCTGCATATATGCATCATGGATATGATTACTTGCTTTGCATTCGTAAAGCACAGGATTGCGTGATGTTATTGCACATCTTGGCATGCATCATTTTTGCCTTTCTTTTATCACCAGTGTGGTGCTAGACGTGTGTTCAAGCGTATGCTCTCACTGACTATTTTTTTCATTTGGGTTTTGTATTGAACAAAAAATCAGCCGATTTGTGTACACTGATTGCGTTAGATGTAGAGGTGACACACCATCTTTCAATAGGCAAGTTTGTATGGAAAGTTTGAAATTCTGAAATTTTGAAAAGAGAATGCTGGGGTCTGCCGGTTCTGTTCGGAGAGTCAGATCTGTTGCCCTGTCCATTTCAGCGCTAAGATGCATAATGCAGCATGGGACAGCTACTCAAATCCTCTACATGCCGTTTATATGCAAGTTAAGCACGTCTTTGTAACTGGCCTGCTGCTAGCCATAGTCAGCCCTATTCCATCATATACAAAAGCTAAGTATAATTAAGCTGAATACTGCATATAAAAAAACTTTTGAGGCTCCGGTTTGGGGGGGGGGGGGGTTAACGAATCTCCACCACGTGAGCGCTTTGTAATTTTAGAGCCAGACTTATGCTTTTTTCACGCGAGCCACCTCTTGCAGTTTCGTGGTCAGCTGAGCAATGAATAGCGCTCTTGTCGCAAATGGTCCAAAATATGCACCCCAACGAGTACGGTCAATAATTGCGCAGTTCGATAGTACCAACCCTGACGCTATAGCTGTATCGCCTGAAGATGATACAATTCCAGTGCAATACAGCACGAAAATATCATTTTCTCCAATTGCCTTGCTCTTTGCAACCTCGATTTCAGCGTAGGAGAGATCTTTTCTATCGATGCACATTTGAACTTCGTGGAAAAATCCCCTGGTCACGTCTTCGACGCACAGAAATGACTCTCCGGATCCAGGTCGATATAGAAACACGGAGTCGCTCGAGCCCAGACCGCACGTGCATTTTGTGCGTTGAAATCCACCACTTCTTGAGCTCGTATGCTTTGGAGCCTTCAAAAACTTGCGGGGGACTTCTTTCGCGAGACGTTGGCACTCCGATGCAAAGTGGGCTCCACGATGCACGTATTCCCAGTTCACCGGGCGATCCTTAGCATAAGCCAGCGACTTCAATACACGAGTTTTGCAAATAAAACGTCCCCAGTTTTCCTTCGGTACCCAATCCTCTCGGTTTCCATTTGGCACATACTGATTGAACGCATGCCATGGAGCTGCTGCCGAGTCAAGCATCAAGTACAAGATGTAGGGGCACTCAAGAAAGCTATCCCGTTTCCGAATCAAGCCTGAAGAAATGACATCGTCCAGAGTAGCAGCTCCAAATCGCAAGGTCCAGTAAGTAACACGTCGGCCAACAACCACTAGAAACGCTTCTCTCATCTCCTCCACTCGAGCCTTAATTTTCGGATAAGCTTCTTGCATTGCTGAAACCACGAGTCGAAGCACCAATGCTGAGTCAAATGGGACTTTTGTTTCAACATGAACCATGACTTGATAGAGCATCTCCAGTGCTCGTCCAAAACCGCCCATATCGTCGATAAGCAATTGGATCAACTCTCCTTTAAAAGGTTCAAAAATATTCTTTCCTTGCCTCTGGGGTCGCTCCAGCTTTGTGGTCGGCAGCTGAATAATACGTTGTGGCACGACGGATAGGAAATCAAACACCGGCTGAGAAAGAGTCGAGGAAGCAACTGCAATGACCCAAGACCTGGACTCATTTATGAGACCGCAAAGACAATATAGAGCGTCATGTAATTCTGACTTGGTGTTTTCTTTTTCGCAATAAAGCTTTTCCAGTCCATCCACAATCAAGAAGACGCACAGTTTTGCAAGATGTTCGTCTTTGAGTCGTGACAACAGCAAAAAGACCATCCTCTGGAAATACACGATGCGCCGGGTCTTGGATGAATTGACCCCAGTTCATGTGAGCCTGCAGCTGGTACAGCATGCTCGTTCCAGTGAGCCGAGCCGCATCGCGTCTTCCCAAGCTACTATCGAGCGTGATGTGGAAGGTGAATGTGTTCTGAAGCATGTCCACCATTTCTTTCCCTCCACTCTCTGAACTACTGGAATCAAAAGGCATATCTTTCACAAGTCGCGGAAACTTAGTCAGAACACGCGAATTCCCCGTACCAGGCCCATCCATGCAAAGTAAAAGCGGGTGATTCTGCTTATCGCGACTTCCATCTTTCCACCAACGATCGTGTCGTGTGATTTCGTGCTTAAGGGTTGACTCTTGGAGTCCGTAGGGTGTACGGACTCGTACGTTCTGGTATTAGAACGGGCTATCTTAAGCTGAGACTCTGTCAGTCTGTTACGTCTTCCTCTGACGCTAAAGCTACGGCAGCCCCACTGCATACTGCGTTTCAGAAGATGGTACACTGAAAGCTTTGTCTTGAAAACCCACTTCGAGTGCAACGTGCGCACGCCGTTTGGCAGTCGCACTACCTCTCAAGCACCGTTCGCCTACAGAGCCATAGCTCCTTCAAAACGCCTTCAGACAGGCAGCCTAAAACCGCTGTGCATGGTTTCATAATAGTTCCTGGGGTCGCGCTCCAGCACGGTTTTCACAACATTGCCTGTAGTCGTGTTCTACCCCTCGACCTCGGCCGAGCCCGATCCTGCAGCCCTCGCAGCTGAGCGAGTCACATGCCCCTCTCTCGTCCAACCTTTCGTCTACCTGGAGCTCTTACCTTTCGCGCCGCTCTCCTTGCCAGTGCTGCTTTGATCCGCAGCTCCGCTGCCCTGTTTTTCATCCGTCCCCACATCCTCAGCTTCGTCTTCGTCTTGGTACAGTCTCTGCACTTGCAAGCTTTGTCTCTTGCTCAGGGCCGCGATGTTTCGCACGTGCTGCGACGTCGCCACCTGCTTGTCCTTGGGCAAGTAGACTCTGTATCCCTTCACCTCCTCACCAATGCCAATGATCATGTCGTGTTGGGCCCTTTGCGAGATGTTCTTGTTGCTGGGGTATATGTAGACCGTGCACGGCGACCCGAAGAGCACTATCTTACCGAGCTGAGGTGTCTGCTTCGTCAGTACCTTCCGTGGCGACGCACGTTCTGGGTTTGCATTTGTCGGGGCTCGATTGAGGTTGTACTGTACAGCATCTCCCCACACGCTCAAAGGAAGCCCACATGCAAACACCATACCGTGCGCCATGTTCATCACGGTGCAATGCATGCGTTCTGCTTTTCCGTTGCTGGCCTGATTGTTGACGTCGCTCCGCTGCCTTGCAACGCCAGCGGTCTTGCAGACCAGGTCTATGTTCTGGTATTCCCCGCCCCAATCCGTCCTTAGCTCACGAATCTTATAGCCACGTTCCTTAAGAACACCAAGAAGTGGTCGAACTTTGCGGCCTGATCCTTCGTCCTCGCTAAGAACACCCTCACATAGTTGCTCTTGTGATTAACAAAGTTCACCAGGTACCGGTTTCCGAGCAATATCTAGGCGTCATCGGTTCCTTTAGGTCTGAGAATATCACCCCAGTAAGGCGAGTGCGCGCCACTGTTCTTCTGCGATGACCTCCCTTTGCTCTGTATGCCTTCAGCTACTCTTCTCCCTCCAGTACCGCCATAATGACCTCAGTCAACGGCTCCTGCCGTTTCACGACCGTTCCTTCCACAACCAGCACCTACTTCCCGAGATCAACGTCGAACATCACGAGCCCTCAATCCTTGGCCGCTAAGACACTTAGTCCTTCTCAGCGTATCCGCGTGTACCACGTCATGTCCAAAGGGCCGTAAGACAGCAAGTTGTGAGCCAAGTTCTCTGCATAATACACCTCCTTGACCTTCAGAGACCGCTCCTTTGCGCACGCCTTGACGCGCAACGTGGGTGTGCCTCTCATCCTGATGTTTGCCAGTCTCCGTTCGGCTACGTGCACGAGTCCACGCACCAAATCCTCCAGCTATAGATCGTTCACCAAATGACGACTCGAGCCACTGTCCAATATCTTATCTCTGCCGGGCTCAATGAAAGCGTCACTCACTGCAAGTGTGAGGTTTGACTGGCCTCACCCTTGCTTACCCCGCCACGCAGGTTTCAAGTGTCCGGCCTTCCCGCACTTTTGACATCACCGCGTTTCCGTCCTTCCGCACTAACTGTGCCTACAATCTCACGGCCAATCTTTTTCTGCTTGGCATCGATCTCCCAGGCTGCGCAAAGTGGGCGAGCTCCTCCGCGTGCACCAAGTAGTTCGTACGGGAGTTTCGACCTTGATCATGAGCACCGCTTTCAGATCCGCGGAGGTACACTGCACAACGTTATTCAAATAGTCTGCGGCTCCACCGACCGCATCAGACACCGCCACCAAGTACATGTAGTGCTCCGGCCAAGCCCTTTTCTGGCCTTTCGTGACTGTGAACAGCTCATCGCTTGTGCGGGCGTAATGTTGGTCTTGAAAGCCACCTGCATTTTCTCCATGACGTATTGAAGCGTCAGCATCTGATACCACCAGGTCTCCGCCTGCCGGTTGTAGTATCTCTCAGCAGTTCCCATCAGGTTATTCCCCAGCAAGTGGGCCTTTACGAACTCCGTCCACGTGAACCTGGAGGCCTCCTGCGCGAGCTGTATCTGCCTCTCAAAGCGCTTCCCCCACTCGAGGAATCCGGATCCGATCCCCACGTAGAGCTCCTTGCGATTGAAGGATCGGATGACCTGTTTATTCTGGCGCGCGTCAGGATAGCCGATGCCCTGCTGTCAATGCTCTTGTCCGCATCCGCCTCGGCCTTGTCCGCTTTGGCCTAGTCGTGGTGGATACAGTGGAGGTACTCCATGAGCTGCTCCTGTTTGAGCTGCCTGTTGTGCTTGTTCCGCGGCGTAGAGGTGCTGCAGTCGGGAAAGAGGTACCTCGTGATCTTGGCGCTGTGCTGCAAAGTACGGGTGGTCTGGCTCCACTCTTCGCGGCGGCGTCACCGTCGGCGGCGACCTTGGCGACCCCTCCCGCGAGTCGATGTGTATCGGGCATCTTCTGCTTGTGCTCGGCGGGTTCAGAGGCTGCGTCCATTTGGGCTCATAACCTGTAAGAAGGTATCGTTAGAACTTGATGTCTGTATCTTGATACGCAAAATGGAGAGTGAGATTAGAAAGCTACAGCTACCTCCGCCTAAAGTGGTCGGCACTATCGCCTGATCGTAGAATCTGCAGATCCTACAGATCTTTCGTTTCAACACTAGGGTCCACACATTCATCTAGGTGACGTATGCAACTCGCCGAACGGCTCTTCCAGCGTCGCTCGAGAAATTCATCACCCTTCAGATTGGTTCCTGAGCACGTATAGACTGCAACACAAACGCACACGGAGCGGTAGACTTGACTTACGTGCTTCATACCGACCTGCAAGCATAGTGGTTGGAACAGCTCTACCTGGAAAACCTTTTTTGGCAATTTGTTTCATTGTCGATTTTAGTAGATCCTTTGAAGATCAACATGCGAGAGCAACTAGATTTCGGCTTCGCCGATGCATACTTCAGTCACGAGTTAATTACCGCAAATCGACGAGCAATGACACGAAGCCTCGTTTCTTACTATATACAGATTGGGGTTGTCAATCCGCCTGAAAGCAGCGCTGTAGCGTATCGTAGCGACAATCTCACAGGATTCCCACTTCGAAATCTTAGCAGCAAGCTGATCTGGACGCAGCGACCTAAGCAGGGCAAACACATGAGCAGTAAAATAGGCAGGGTTGTCGTATTCAGGTTCCAAGCCCAGATTTTCAATGGAATCTCGTAGGCTCAGTTGCTTACGCCCATGCCCCAAAGCAAGCCATAACTTCTGAATATCGGTCTGCGTTGTGCCATCTCACCGAAGGTTTTTGTCTGCTCATTCGGCTTGATGTGGGATCACGTCGTAAAGTGCTTCGCATGGGCGGGGAGCTGAAGCCTCCCCGCCACCGGGACTATACATATGCCGAAAATTGACGTATTCCAGCTGAGGCGTATCAGGAACACCATGACATAAGACTATAGTACGACTCACTGCTATGGAATAAACCGCATTAGATTATGGATCCCGCCTAAATAAACTTGGCTCCGGCATTGACACTACGCTAGTATCACACAAATAATAAAAGCGTTAGCATACCGTAGAGTATGAAAATCTGCTGCGAGAAAACTAACATGTGACAGGAAGATATCATACAGTCCATCCTCGAGCGAAAGTCGTTTTCTCAACTTAAAATCAAACACTTCAAATTTGTTTGTAGACACCACTCGTATAGTACTACCACAGTTGACGTAGACGCTCTCTTTAACAAATAGATCACCTTGCTGAATCTGCTCGAGATTGCTGTTGACACTGCCGTCCCACCCGCTGGTAGAAACGCGGATGTCTGATGTTGGTGCACCGAAGGCAGCAACCGCAATTGTTCTGCTGTTGAACGTTGCCATCGAATGCTCTTTCGGCTTGGTGGCATGCTGTCGAAAGTCGCTTTGCGGGCCAACCTATCTGAGCTGGATCATATTTTTCGATTCCCTGATTGACGTGAAAAAGTTCCTATTTCACCACGACCGAATCTGCGAAGAGTTGGTTTGGTAAGGTTGCGCACCAAGTTCGCATGATCACACACAAAGAATCGTGTTTACACTGGCTGGGCAGCTAGCTTGATGGCAACACACTTTAAAATAGCTTCCGTCTTCTCGTGGTTCTCGGACCGCGTTAGCCCTCTTGCACTTACTGGAGCTTTTTGTTATGAGAAAACAGCAACGTTGCACACGTGTAATTTGCTCTTTGCTTTCGTCAGATCTGAAAACTTTCAACTTGCTCCATGATTTTTGTGAGTGATCTACCTAATAGCCTTTTCGCATTATGAGCCGGTCGTTTGCGCTTTAAGTAACTTAGTACATACTTTCGTTTGTGAGAGCCAAACCTCTTACATCACCTCACTGTCTAGACAAAGATGGTTAGTCATGGACGGCTAGACCAAGCATTTCTTTTTCCTTCTCCGAACATGCACGAGCTATCAATGCGTAATAGCGCCTCTGGCGGCGACGCGTTATGTTGGTGGTAGCGGCGGCCAGTCCCTTGGTTAGCATGCTGTCATATACAGCAACGGACAGAATGTAACTGCCAGTAGTGATTGATGGTGATGACTCTAAGCTCGCACGTCAATGTTCCTTACCAAAACAGCCGCTCCAACTAAATGCATTCTATTGGCGAACGCATTTATTATGAGGATTTGCGCATATTTGTAGTATCTTAAAGTTTGTATTGAAAACATAATCCATAAACAAACATCTAATTTGATTGGCCAAAACAATAATTTAGAGTGACATGGATAGTGCATGATGTCTTAGTTTATGCACACGGGTACCTCGCCTTTTGTCCGGTGGCAGTTCCTGGTGTCGGCAGTTGCATTCTGTCCGTTGCTGTACTAGGTCAACTGAATCTAACGAGATTGCGGTTTGGTAAGTCAACAAATCGAGAAATGCAACGAGTACTGCATTCGATGAGGAAAGGTAAGCATCATCGTTTGCAGAGAACGATAGTCCTGTAGCACACATGTACTTTGCTTAATACAAAATGGTTTTGAGTTCGGCAAAACAACGGTAACATGAAAACCACTAAATTCGAGAACGATGTTAAATTGTACAAAAAAATGCTAACGTGGTTTACCAATTGATGACCCACCAGCGATATGCTAACGAAGAACCAGCGCCCCAACTCTATTTTTATTTTGGCGAGTCCGTAGCTGTAGCGATCCAATCAGAAGACGTAAGCCTCAATTTTAGCTGGCATGATGACATTTCTAAACCAATCCTGACTAAGATACGCTGAGATGAAGCGAGCTGAAAAATATTTTTTCCTTACGCACTGACCGGTTCATGGACCAGATGACTCTATACAAATTCTCATATATAAGCATAGATTTTAGTATGGTACCATCGCAATGAAGTATTCCACTCATATTAGCGCCGTTTCCAGCGGAATGGATAGACCCTGCGCTGAAGTCGGTGCTGCCTTGTCGTTTTTAGGCACGGCTATCATGGGACACACCGCAACTCGCGCCTGGACGTTGGTAACCCGCTTCTTGCAAGGTGGGTCGCCAAGAGATCGCTCGTGCGAGGTGGTTTCGCCAAGAGACAGCTCCTCTACAGGATCGCTTCCCCCAGTGCTTCCTCTGTGTAGCGAGCCCTTATCTTCATGCGCTGTACTCCTGGAGTGAGGTATCTTACGGGGGTGGGCGTAAGTTATTTTGTGGTCCATGATTTGGTAAATAAATGATTCATCCAATCATACTGATCGTCTAGGAGTTAAGTACTTTTAATTGGTTGAAAGGCGCTTTTGGCCCATGATCTGGTAAGGCCCATCAATTGGTAAACCACGTTACATGTAGTTTTGTGCTAAGCAAATGATTTTGGGAATACCGTATAGCAATTGTCTTACCCAGCAGTCAAATAATAAGTACAAATGTTACATCGCAATCATAATAATCCCAAACGAGAACGTAAATGAAAGGATACATTGAAGAATTTCGATATTGTAGCGCGTTGCCTTGCTCGAATATTGCTCCACGGCCACCTCACATCGTTTGTTATGAAAGACAACCATGTTCCTATGGAAACTAGCTGTGATTTAATGAGCACCAAGTTGGTGCCCGGTAGGCGGCGCCGACCTGAGCCTCGGCGTCGCTCTGCGGGCGCTGTCTTCGGGCAGCGTCTAGTCCCTTGCGGGATGTGTGTGTGTCCTCGGGCAACGAGGAGGGAGGGCAATCCGTGGAATCTTGATTCGCGGCCGCGGCTGGCTGAAGCCTACACTGCGAGCTCTACACGAGGACTAATGCGGCAAGCCCAGGAAGACAATTCGGACGCAGGACATGGCCAAGGAACGGGGCGATCTCCCTAAAGACTCTACTCGACTAATGGCGATCAAGGTGCCAGACAGAGAATATGACTACAAGAACAGATACTACGATCAAGTGTCAAGACTCTGGCTCTGCTGCTGACCTGTGTGATAGCTGTGAAGCCTGTGCATGGAGAACTTTAGAGATACGCGGAATCACTGGCAGGGCTCGCGGAAAGGGGGGGGGGGGCAGACAGCGGAACCTCGATCGCCTGAGGTCGATGAAGAGGACGGAGCAGGAGAGCGACATGGCCAGCGCTTCCTTCGCTGGACGAGGAGGAGAGGGGGGGGGGGGGGCGAGGAGAGCCACACATCCTGACGTATGCGGAAGGCGTACCGGTATTGTACTTAGTGCTGTATCGTGTGTGCCACACCAGGCTGTGTTGCCACTTAGCTATACAGATTCTAGGTGCAGCACTAATTGGTTACGCGAACATTACATTGCCTTGCAGGTAGGTGTCGGATACAACAATTACAGTTAAAGTGATTATACTGAGGTAGCAAGTGTACAGTAAGGTATGCTGCTGGCGCAGCCGGCAGGGATTTCAACCATCGCCCCGAAGGATGCACGGAAGAGGCCATGGATGTGGCTGCTGCAAATGGGCTCGATGTGGTATCCTTCGTTCAGCAGAACCGCGTCGAAGGATGCAGTGGGTCGGTGTCTGCTTGGGCGGCGGAGCACGGGGAGCTCGAGATGGTCATGTGGCTCCATGAGTTCTACCCCGGCCACTTTGACGCAGACACTGTCCGGTTTCATACTCAAGATCCCGCGTGGCCCCAACTTATCATGCACCAGCTAGGGCTCATTTACCCCCCCCCCCCCCCCCCGCAATTGCTACGGATTTCTAGCTTAGCCGTGGCCACCAATACATATTCTGACACTGTTTTTTCTTAACCCCTTAGTTACTTTATGTTGGAACGCTCAACATAAGCGGTGTATACCCTAATTCCCTCTTGTCGCAGCGTTTATGCTATGTTGGAACGCTCAACATAAGCAGAAATTTCACTTGGAGTTTGTATGGATCATTTTTCGTTATCCTGGTATACAAAAAGTAATATATTTTTCTGTGTGTAAAATGGGCACATGCACAGGGCTAGGTTGTCGTTGGTGCGGGCTCTTTCCAAAGTGCAAGAGAAAGGATGCTGCCACCCATCAAATAGGTGGCCGACGGCCACTGATTTCTCTCATTCGAGAAAACGACCGCCAGACGAACAATGGTCGCCCCCGTCGGGAAGACACCGCGCCACACGCTCACGCCGGCGGAGAAGAAGAAGTGCCTGGAGGCACAGCGGCGGGAGCGACGACTACGCCGCGCGGAAGAGAAGGAGGCGAGGGCACGAGCTGCTGCGGTAGCACCGCCGCAGAAGAAGGCGGCGGCGAAGACGATGGCTGCAGCGGCTGCGAATGCAGCTCCAGCGGCGAACCTCGCGTCTGCAGAGGCGAAGCAGACTGTGGAGGAGGCGACGACGGCAGCTGCGGAGGCAATCCCCGGTGCGGAGGAAGAGGAAGCACCTCCAGCAGAGCCGAAGGCGACGGGCAAGGCGCGGAAGGCGCCAACTCGGAAGAAGGCGCCTGATCAGACGCCAGCTATGTGGAGGAGCGGGCCAACGCCGGTCGCGACCGCCGCACGCGCTGACGACGCAGCACCAGCAGTGGTCGCAGCGGAGGTTGCATGCGCAATGGCCAGCATTGTGGCGACGATTGTGGAGGAGGCGACACCGGTGGAAGGAGGGACACCCCGTGTGGCACCTGACTCCGTGACGAGCAGCACTCGGCCGGGCACGAAGTCATCCAGCTCCGGCAAGCGCAAGCGCGCTGAGACGACGGAATCGAGGAAGCGCCGACGCAGGATCCTCGATGAGGATAGCGCAGATGATGAAGGAGACAATGATGGAGAGGTACGCTATGCTGGACGAAGGCAACATAATGTGCTGGATATTGTCGTTTACTCAACATATCGCTAACATAAGCTTACTCTTTATTTGTTTCTAGGTATATTCAAGTGAGGAAGCGGGTGTCAGTGCAGACACTGTCGGTGTGGACGCGCGTGTTGCTGTTTCACTGGATTGTGTTGTCGACGGTGACCCCAATTTGATGGACGACGGGGCCGCCATTTGTACAGGCCTCAACTCGGACGAAGAACCCGACGTGCGCGAGGAACCGGAGGACGAAGAAGACGCAGAGGACGACGACAGCTGGGACGGCGACTGGGATATCGGCCAACTCACTGACGAAGAATCAGAGGAGGAGCGGGAGGAGCTACCTGAGTCTGTGTGTTCGTCTGCCGCGAAGGATAGCAAGTACATCACGGCGATGAGAGATATCGGGTGGGAATATGGTAAGTTGGATGCACTCGACATAAGTGATCGGCTGTGTATTCGTATCCAACATATTTACTAACATAATGTTTTGGTACTATTTACAGATGAATCGAAGTTCGGACCAGACCCCACGTATGCCGACCTTTACGATGGCCCATACGGCCCAACCCCCAGCGTTCTTGAAGTTGCCGAAGACCGCTTGGCGCTTCTGTTCTACTTCATGCCGCCCAAGCTCTGGGCGCAGATTGCAGTGGAGAGCAACACGTACCACCGTCAGTCCATTCCCGAGCGCGCGAGGGCGATCCAAAAGCAGCAGCGCAAGAAAGGTGGCGAAGTTGAAGACCTCGGCGATATTCGGCGTCGCCTCGCTGGTGTCAAGGATATTGAAGCCTACGAGGTGCTGCAGGTGATGGGCCTGCTCATTGCCAGGATGCTGGCACCGATTCGCAAGGGCATTGCAGCGCATTGGTCAGTGGCGAAGGTGGGCGCCATGCCTGCGAATCGATTCAGCCTCTTCATGAGCAAGAACCGCTTCTTCCACATCATGGGCTACATGCACTTTTCCAACAACAAGTCTCCGAAGGCGAAGACCGACCGAGCCTGGAAGATCCGTCCAGTCGTCGACGTGCTGCAACGGACCTTCGCCCGCGGTTACCGCGTTCCCCCGATCATCAGCTTCGATGAAGCAACGCTGCCGTCGCGTTCCAGATACAACCCGACTCGACAGTTCAACAAGGACAAGCCTCACAAGTGAGGGACGAAGGTGTTCGTCGCAGCTTGTGCCAAGACAGCTTACTGCATGAGGTGAGAAGACCCGTGGCGAGTGGGAACTCGCCACGGGATTTTTTTTTGGCCAAAGTCCTTATGTTGGATAGTAACCAACATAAGAGCTGCTGGGGATGTGGCCGTCTAACATAAAGCTAACTTTATTGATGTGACTGCTTTACTACCAGAATTGAAGTGTACTGTGGGGCCAAGGCGCACTTGCAGACGCCCGTACCGACGGACAACAACTCTGGAGAAGCTGCAGTACTGCGAAACATGAATGCGCTATGCCCGCCGTCGCCAACTTCCCCCTGGCGGCTGGTGGTTACCGACAGGTTTTACACATCGGTGAAGCTTGCGCTGGAGCTACTGCATCGCCGGCTGTACATCACCGGCACGATCCAGACGGACCGCTCCGGCTACGCCAAGAACATCATCACAAAGAAGAAGACCAAGCAGGTGAACAAGCGAAAAGTGATGGTGCCTCCACAGGGGACCACGAAACTTGCTGAGAACAAACAATTCCCTCAATTGACGGCAGTCATGTGGATGGACCGCCTTCCGGTGCACATGCTGTCGACAGGAGGCAGTCGGCGCACCATCTCCATCAGTACGTACGCACTAACTTTCTACAATGAATCGAGTGCTAACCTATCTAATGATGTATGCAACAGTGCGCCGCATTCACGGCTTCATGCAGTCTGTTTCGGCGCCAGAGATAGTTCGAGACTATCACCGCTCCATGGGTGGCGTCGACGTTCATGATCAGCTGAGGATGCAGCGCTACAGTGTCCAGCTAGCCTACAAGACGCGCAAGTACTACAAGACCCTCTTCTTGGGCCTCTTTGACATGGCGCTGGTGAACGCATTCATTATCTACCGCTACTTCCGGAAGGTGAACAACAAGCGGCCTCCCAAACACTTCGCGTTTCTGGAAACGCTGATGGATCAGCTACTCGCCGTCGACTCTCCGGAAGCGTTCACTGCAATCGATGTAGGTGATATGTTGTCGATTCAACATATACGTTCACTCTTACGCTGACATCCAACATATTATCGTGTTATGTTGTTGTTGTCGATTGCAGCAAGCGACAAGTGCTCGGGAACGGACGGCGGCTTCCCCAGTTCGAGATGGCGCTCCGCAGCGGTCGGCCGCGGACGAAGGGCTTGCACCAGCGGATTGCGACCACCGGCTTGAAGAGAACCCAGACACAGTAACTTGTGAGCAGGGGACGAAGCGCCGCCACCGCACGTGCAAGGTGTGCGCCATCCTCAAGGTGCAACCGAGGAAATTCACCAAGTACTTCTGCCCAGAGTGCTCCACGGGCGATCGACGGTGCGTGCCTACTTCTATGTTGCTGTAATTGGAGACTAACATGTTCTGTGATCATGAATGCAGTAAGTACCTGTGTAATGTAGCACGGGAGGGGAGAGCCAAAACATGCTTCCAGATCTGGCACACCGACTGGAGCAACGGGAACGACATCCCGAAGGCGCTCCTGCAAGAGCACAAGATCCGCAATCGGCCGCCGCCCTCGCGCCCTGGTAAGAAGCGACGTCGCATCACGCAAGGGGGGCGTCACGCCGCCGCAGAGCCCGAGGGAACGGCGGGAGCAGATGGAGGTGGCGCGTCGGCTAGCGAGGCTGCCGAGGAAGAGATTGATGAAAGTGCAGAGGAGGCAGACGACGAATCGTCGTAGGCAGTGTGTCTGTTCTTTGGTAGCTTGAAATCAATGGAAACTCTACTTGTGCAATTTGCAATCAATGAATGCGTCACTCTTGCTTTCCTGTCATTGGCTGCAGCACGTGAAGCCATCGCTGCTGGACGTGTGCAACGATGCAAAGATGGGCTCTCCAATAACCGGGACATTCGTTATGTTGATTTCGCCATCATAGGCACTGTTACTGCCTCATTTTGGCTGCATAAGATGGCTTTATGTTGTAGGAGCCGCTACTATACCCACCTGTCTTCTCTCACGCACAACCCCAAACACCCTCCCCAAATCCGTACTTACGCGGCGACATATACAAAAACCAATATACTTCGATACGGGACGGTAAAAAATATACCCTCGTAAAGAGACCCGGGAAGTAAGGGGTTAAACCTTTTACTCCCCACAGAGCCCACTTTCAAGATAGTGTTACTATCTCACGCAGTTCCCAGAAATAGTTAACCCCTAAAAATACACCTGCATGTAGAGGGAGGAACGATGTGCTATGCGCGTAATTTTCAGTGTGAACCGAGCAGTCCTTCATACTACACCAAAACTCCGAGCCCACGCGGCCACCTGGGTGGTAAATGTTAAAAAGTATGGAGTTACGAATTTGGTCACTCTATCTCAGCCCCCGCTAAGCCCTAGTGTATTGACCAAATACTTGAGTCTGATTGGATAGATTCCGCTGTCGGAAATGACATTTTGCGGATATGACAATAGCTATACGATACACCATGAGCATTTATACGATAAAATCGAGTTGCATAAATGATTGGAGGCCTAGAATTACGCTAAGAGCAGTTCCACAGGTAGAGGCAAATGCGGACAAAAAGCTATATTTCCCCGCAGAATACAACTAGGTCCTTGTACCGGTCTGAGAAAACGTGGAGTATATATGACAACGGGGTAAAATTCGGGGATCTGAAAGTCAAATATGGCAAAAGGATCCCCCTGTCGCGTTGGACAATGGTAAAAGGATGGCTAATGGGAGCCCTTGATCCTCTCTCAAC
This sequence comes from Phytophthora vignae f. sp. vignae, assembly GCA_016169955.1. NCBI lineage: Eukaryota > Oomycota > Peronosporomycetes > Peronosporales > Peronosporaceae > Phytophthora > Phytophthora vignae. The sequence continues at coordinate 20,794 of JABJUM010000028.1, read as the reverse complement.
GATAAAAAAAAAAGTAAAACGCAATCGACACGCTTAGCACTACACCTTATATGCCATTTGGGTGCATCCAATAGTTCAGATTGGGCATACTCGACTGTGTGGAACCCGATTCCCACGATGCTGCTTGGCCTCGTTTTACTTTCGTCCGGTGCGAAATCTGGTGGAGCATATTTACTACCACACTGGAAAAGCAGCAGTTTTGCCTTACTTTTGACTCTACCGATGAAACTGCACTAAAAGCACCACAATTACACTATTGAAAGTGTCGTTGTGGCTGTGCAGCTGTAATTCCGTCGGTCATTGGGCGCCTTCCAAAACCCATCTACAACCGTTTCGTCAGTTTTATCCGTAATTTATTTTACATTACGGAAGCGTTTAATGCGCCCCAAAACGGTTGCTGGAACGCGACCTTCGGGTATAGTGAAGTTCAGTCACTGATTAATCACGTTGCTAGTTAAGAGTCGCATTAGAATTTTGTTTGATGAGACCAAAAAGTGGTCTCACCAAACAGCTCCCCGTGATCAAACTTTTATTCGTGACTTTTGGTGAGGGTTTTGGAAGGCGCCCATTAACTACAAGCTCCTCGACGCACAGCAATTATGCGCAAGAGGGAATAGATACTAAAAAGCTGGTGTGTTGGCCCAATTAATGGCTGTTGAAAGGCTCCACCAAGTCGATATAGATGTGGAAGTTGCTTTTTTGCATCATTGGTCGATTATGTTCGTGTCGCACTACCTAGGAGCAGGCTAGAGCTCTAAAACTGATGCCGACAAAACAACTGAAAGCACAATACACATGTTGAACCAAGGTTTGTACACCGACGCAGAATCTAAAAACTTCCCGTCAATGCCCAGCACTTTTCATGGATTGCTTTTGTATGGTCCTTCATTTTTGCTTGTGTCCAGCAGTGCTGGACCAGCACCTAATCGAGCTGATTGGATGCCGATGCAAGAACGGTGCAAGTTGCCGGTGTGCATTCCCTAACGAATTTTGTGGCGCGCGCGCATGAGTACACGTGTTTCCATTCCGGTGGGTAATGCACTGCTCTTCATGTACGTGTCTTAGCATGATGAGATAACGATCTTTTTGACGGCAGCTTCTGCACGTAATACAACACGGCACAGTGCAAGTCCGGACGGGTTTCCAGCGCAAACACCCGCCGCTTGGTTTCAGCGATTGCGGCTTCAGGCGATACGCAAGTCCAACCCGAGCGACGATGCTCGAGTGTACGACGAGATTTGTCGTAGCAGGTTGAAGCGCAAGATCGTAGATGTTGCTGGCCTCGCAAGCTCGATGCAACTCGGCGCAAGTCTAGCGTGGCGGGGGGCGAACAGCGTCGAACCCTGGACCAAGCAGAGTTTCTGCTTGGCCGATCCCCATCTCCTCAAAGGGCACGAGCAAGCAAAGCCACAGTGTGGAGGGTATAACACTGTACATGCTGGTCCAACTGGTTCAGTGCAGGTTGCATGCTCATCCTGACGGGGGTTGATTTCAGCGTTGCTACACCGACTCATCTCCTTCCGCGGCAACTCGCCCAGCTGGGCACCGGACACGCCACCACCACAACGCCGACGTGCTTCAGCCTCCAGTCCACGCGAGTGACAGCGGCTCGTTGCACCGACAACCAGACGCACCCAACACTGCCGGTGCCTTTCGTGCAGACTGCGTTTGAAGTGAGACTGGCGGGCCACGTCAGAATCCCATGTGCCGCACACAAACGGGCCCATCTGGTTACGGACTTCTTGAACTTTGTATGCCTCCCCAAAGGTCGTGACACTCTCTCTGTCACCGATCCAGGCTGCCGACACCAAAACGTATCTTACCCAGCAGCTCAGCTACCTTTGCGCCCTCAGCCACCTCTGAGGTGACCTCAGGCTCATTCGCGAACTCGCCGCCGAGGGCCCGCACGCTCCAAGTCTTCTCTTACCTCGCGCCTCAGCGTTCGGCTCTCGCGCCAATCAATCCACGCCATGCTCCGCTCGCAGCGCCTTCTCGTCGGTCGCCGCGTGGGCTCGAGCCTCACGCGGCTGCAGCAGACGCGCGACGCCAGCACCATCAAGAAGCTCTTGGCCGCCAACCGCGGCGAGATCGCCACGCGCATCATGCGCGCCGGCAACGAGCTGGGCCTGCGCACCGTGGGCATCTTCTCCAAGGAGGACCGCTTCACGCAGCACCGGTACAAGGCGGACGAGAGCTTCCTCGTGGGCGCCGGCAAGTCCCCCGTTGGCGCCTACCTGGACATCGACAGCATCATCCAGATTGCCAAGGAGAACAACATCGACGCCATCCACCCGGGCTACGGCTTCCTGAGCGAGAACGTGGGTTTCGCCGAGCAGTGTGCCAAGAACGGCATCAAGTTCGTGGGCCCCACGCCCGAGAACCTGCAGCGCTTCGGTGACAAGACCGCGGCGCGCGAGATCGCCATCGAGCAGAAGGTGCCAGTCGTGCCTGGCACGGACGGACCCGTCCACACGCTCGAGCAGGCACGCGCCTTCATCGACTCGGGCGTCGGATATCCCGTGATCATCAAGGCCAGCATGGGCGGCGGCGGCCGCGGCATGCGCGTCGTCACGAGCGCCGAGGAGCTTGAGGAGAACTTCGAGCGTGCCAGCTCCGAGGCTCTGGCCGCCTTCGGTGACGGCACTGTGTTCATTGAGCGCTACGTGGACCGCCCGCGCCACATTGAGGTGCAGATCCTCGGTGACGGCAAGGGCAACGTCGTGCACCTGTTCCACCGTGACTGCAGTGTGCAGCGTCGCCACCAGAAGGTACTGGAGACTGCCCCCGCCGTGGGACTGGACCCCAAGACCGAGAAGGCCATGATCGATGACGCCGTGCGTCTCACGAGTGCCGCCAAGTACCTCAACGCCGGTACCGTGGAGTTCCTTGTGGACCAGCAGGGCCGCCACTACTTCATTGAAGTGAACCCGCGTATCCAGGTCGAGCACACGATCACGGAGGAGATCACCGGCATCGACCTGGTGCAGAGCCAGATCCGTATCGCCGGTGGCGAGAGCTTCGAGGACCTTGGTCTCAGCCAGGACAAGATCAAGCCGCGTGGCCATGCCATGCAGTGCCGTGTGACCACGGAGAACCCCAGCACGGGCTTTCAGCCCGACTCGGGTGTCATTGAGGTGTTCCGTAGCCCCGGTGGCATGGGCATCCGTCTCGATGACGGCCCTGGATTTGTCGGTGCTCACATCACCCCTCACTACGACTCCCTGCTGGTCAAGGTGACTGCCCGTGCTCTGGACCGCGGTGACTGTGCGCACAAGTTGAAGCGCGCGCTGTCCGAGTTCCGTGTGCGTGGCGTGACCACCAACAAGAGCTTCCTGACCAACGTGCTGAACCACCCGGACTTCATCAAGGGTGTTGTGGACACGAGCTTCATTGCCAAGAACCCGGACCTGCTGCTGCCGTCCAAGTCGACCAACCGTGGCCAGAAGATGCTCAAGTACATCGGTAACACAATCGTGAACGGCCCCGAGAAGGCCCTGGGTGCCACTGGCCCCGCTCCGTCCAAAATCGACCCGATTGTTCCTACCCTGGATGCCCCACCCGCTTCCACCGAGAAGTCTCTGCGCCAGATCTACGTTGAGCAGGGCCCGGAGGCATTTGCCAAGGCTGTGCGTGCCAAGAAGGGTCTTCTTCTGACAGACACCACTTGGCGTGATGCGCACCAGTCGCTGCTTGCTACCCGTATGCGCACGCGTGACATGCTCGCTATCGCTCCTGCTACTTCCATCGCCATGCGTGACGCCTTCTCGCTCGAGATGTGGGGCGGTGCAACCTTCGATGTGTCCATGCGCTTCCTGCGCGAGGATCCTTGGGACCGTCTCGCTCTTCTGCGTGAGGCTGTGCCCGACATTCCGTTCCAGATGCTGCTTCGTGGTGCCAACGCTGTCGGCTACGCGAGCTACCCGGACAACGTTGTGTACAAGTTCTGTGAGAAGGCTCAGGCTACGGGCATGGATGTCTTCCGTGTGTTCGACTCGCTGAACTACCTGGAGAACATGAAGCTGGGCATTGACGCCGTTGGTGCTGCTGGCGGTATCATTGAGGCTGCTATGTGCTACACTGGCGATGTTTCGGACCCCACTCGTGGCCCGTACAACCTTGAGTACTACCTGGACTTCGTGCGTCAGTTGGTGGCCCAGGGTATCCACGTTCTTGCCATCAAGGATATGGCTGGCCTGCTCAAGCCCCAGGCTGCGCAGATCCTGATCTCCGCCATTCGCAACGAGTTCCCGGACCTGCCGATCCACGTGCACACCCACGACACGGCTGGTACGGGCGTGAGCTCGATGCTTGAAGCCGCGTACGCTGGTGCGGATGCCGTCGATGTTGCTTCGGACGCCATGTCGGGCACGACGTCGCAGCCCTCCATGGGTGCGGTCGTCGCGGCGCTGAAGGGCTCCAAGTACGACACCGGTGTCAAGTCCGAGGACATTATGGAGATCAACGACTACTGGGAGACGATGCGTGGTGTGTACGCGCCGTTCGAGTCTGGCCAGAAGTCGGGCTCGGCCGATGTGTACAACCACGAAATGCCCGGCGGCCAGTACACGAACCTGCTCTTCCAGTCGAAGCAGCTCGGTCTGGCGGGCCAGTGGCCGGCGATCAAGCGCGCTTACGCTACCGCTAACCGTCTTCTGGGAGACATCATCAAGGTGACGCCTTCCTCCAAGGTGGTGGGTGACTTCGCCCAGTTCATCGTGCAGAACAAGCTGACGGAGCAGGAAGTGATCGACCAGGCTGAGACGCTGTCGTTCCCCAAGTCGGTCGTCGAATACTTCCAGGGCTACTTGGGTATCCCGCACCACGGCTTCCCGGAGCCGCTGCGCTCGCGTGTGCTGAAGGGCAAGGTGCTGCCTAACGGCCACGAGATGTTCGAGGGCCGCCCTGGCGCGGAGATGGAACCGTACGACTTCGAGGCTGCTGAGAAGGAGCTGAAAGAGAAGTACGGCGCGGACAAGATCCGCGACGTGGACGTGATTTCGCACGCTATCTACCCGGACGTGTTCGCAGGCTTCATGAAGTTCAAGGACGAGTACGGCTCGATGCATTTCCTGGACACGCGCACATTCCTGACGGGCCTGGAGGTGGACACGGAGGTCGAGATCGAGATGGAGCACGGCAAGACTGTGTTCATCAAGCTGATTGCCGTTGGTGGCGTGAGCAAGAAGGACGGCCTGCGCGATGTCATCTTCGAGCTCAATGGTCGCCAGCGTGTCATCAAGGTCAAGGATGAGGCTGCTGGTGTGACGACGACTGCAAAGCCGAAGGCTACGGGCATGGCTGGCTCTGTCGGCGCCCCGATGCCGGGTGTCGTGCTCGACGTTCGTGTGAAGAAGGGCGAGAACGTCAAGGCTGGCGACGCCCTGCTTGTGCTGAGTGCTATGAAGATGGAGACCGTGGTGGCTGCCCCCGTGAGCGGCCGTGTGGTGTCGATCCACGCCGACGTCGGCGACAACATGCTCGGAGGCGACCTCCTCGTGGAGATCGACGAGACCGGCGACGACGAGGAGTAAGTTTATCCAGCCTGCATCTAAGCATGGTAGTAGGTTGCATGTACGAAGAAGAAAGTGCTGGGAAGGATAAGTAAAATGAAGCATTTGCTTGGTATCATCACACTTGAGCACCACTGGTCTAGGAGACACTCGTCGTTAATTTCGGGCTGGCAAATATTGCCCATTGAGGAGAGGGCGCAGGTGGAGGGGGGACAAAATGCTATTGATTGGAAACGCAGTGGAGTTAGTAATGAGCAACATGGCATGGTAGGTATAACATCGCGTACCGGGGGAATCGTAGATGCACCAGGAGTCCGCGGGAAAACGATGTAGGCGTCCCAGGTTCGTCGGACGGAGATCAATGCGTCGATTGTCAAGGTCTCTGGATCGAGAGATGGCTTTGAGGTGCGAGGTGATTCTGATAAATAGGTCCCTGGGTGTTGCTTCCTGGAATCCGCCTTCGCGTGTGGAGGCTCCAGTGCGGCAGCGTCTTGCCCACCTTCAGGGCGTTTAGAAACAGTATCGGGCATTTGCTCGCTATCGTTGATCACGGTCGCGCCTTCGATGTTGCTCTTGCTTGATCCCACAGCGCGACGGATACTCGCTTTAGCACGGCGCTGCTGCTTGACTCGCTTTCGATAAGCCTACTCACAACCAACCCACCATCCGTCAGTTTATCACAATGTCAGTCCTATTATCCGTGGAAGTCGAGTCCAACAACTACACACCTTTTTCTTGTTGACTCTTGCAGCAAATACTCGGATCTGCGCAAGTTGTTGCTCAGAGAAAAGGCCTGATCCTGTGTTCATCCCTTCAAGCTCCTTCTTCAGCGACTCACAAACGGCCAGGTTCCGTTCCCTTTGCACTTTCAGCCGAGCCGCTTCTAAACTAAAAGCTGCGTCTTCACCAGGTCGAAGATTCTCCTCAGAGTCCACGCGCAATGACTCCAACCGCGTCTCCACGCGAGCCAACTCCGCTGCCGCCACTTTCAACTGTTCCGCCAACTTCTGAGCCTGCGCGACTCGACACCGGAACACTCGCAGTGGGGGCTCATCACCTCCATCTACAGCGGACTTCCTAGTGTCGACCGAGTTGCAATGTGTCTGCCTAAATTTCTCCAGCCAGATCTGTTCTGGGTCCGCGACTGGAGGACGAGGAGGCGGAGGTGGAGGACGAGGAGGCACGAAGCGAGGGAAGTAGCTTCGCGGAGGGCCCGGAGGCGGCGGATAGTAGCGTGGTGGCCCTGGAGCTCCACGAACAGGCGGAGGAAATGGCGGCACAAACGCAGGGCGAGCTGGTGGCCGCATCCATTGCGTCTGAGGCACGGGCGGAGACCATCGAGGCGGCGGCGGACGCTGCTGCATCTTGTACTTTGCAGTGCCGCTTTGTGACAAGCCAAAACAAATGTTACGTGCAGAACACCAAATAGTGTGTTCGACCTACCTTGCATTCTGAAGGCAGGTCAAACTCGAGGCGACAAATGACGGACGTGCATGGCGAGCTGCTCAAGTGCGTCCTGCAACTGGCGGCATGCAGCGACAAGGTCTGCTTACACCTATAATGTGTGGTTGCTTATGTTGCTGCTGCGTACTGACTTTCCGTTGCGTGTGCAGCTCCGCTCGACGGACGCGATGATGGGCAAGTTCGTGGGGCGCATGCAGCAGGACTTGCCGGCGTCCGGGATGCCGCTGCTGACGTCCAAGCTGGCGGTGGTGTCGGCCAACCCGGACAGCGAGAAGCTCACGCTGGAGGACAAGTTTCAGGAGGTCTACGACCAAGGGGCGGAGGCGACGGAGCGGCTGGAGATCACCAAGTCCCGCCTAGAGAAGGAGCTACGGCGTCGGTCCGAGAGTGTACGTCTCACTCAACTGTCCCCATTCAGTTGTGTGTTTTGGCATCGTAAGTGCTGATTGTTGGGTGTGAATTTGTTGCAGTTCCGGGACCTGGTCAAGAGCAGAAATACAGACATCCAGGAGGAGTACGCGCGCATGCTGAAGGAGTTGGACGACCAGACGGAGTCGCTGGACCAGGAGATCGCGAAGGAGAGGGAAATGAAGGCTGAAAGAGCTAAGCGGCGTCGGGAGGAGGCTCTGCAGAAGAAGGCTAGCAAGAAGCAGCATCTTGAAGCGGAGAATGCGCAGCTGAAGGTGCAGATGGATAACTTTACGTCGGAGATTCGGCAGCTACAGGAAGTTTTTGCCACGCTAGAAAACGACGATGAGAACCAAGACAACAGGAGTAACGTGGAGGAGGAGCAGAGCCCCGAGGAACGACGGCAACTTGAGGAGGAGCGCGCCCAGAATGAGATTGTCGAGCTCGAACAGGAAATCGTGCTGCTGAAAGAAGCCCAAGACGCGATTAAGGAAAAGATCGATGTAAGTTGCGGCCTGTTTGTTACTGCTACTGGGCTCGTTCTTGTGGGGCCTATAATGCTGAATACCTCATGTCTGCTTGTATCTGCGTAGAAACAATCATTGAAGGTTCAGTATGAGGAGGAGAAGCAAGAAGTGCTGGAAGAGACGGCCCATGTACGTATTATTTAGACTTTTAATCCTCTTGTCCTTCGTCTTAATGCAGTTGTTCTGCCCTCTGTATTTGGTTGCTGCAGCTCAAGAGCATGGTCGAATACCTCACGCCTCAAATCACCTCCAACGGTGTTCGGCTGCACTCCTTGTTGCGGACACTAGCTCCTTCCCCGGGCATCGGAACGCTCATGACTCGACTATACCAGCAACTTTGCAACGATTCACCCTCAACGCCGTCAACTGACTTGCCGCCTACACCACGAAAAACGGTCGACCTCAAGGCGTTCCTCAACGTACGAAGTGTTGACGTATGCACGTTCCAGTTACCACATCATTTCTAACGAAACGATGTCATTCGTTTATACCCACAGAGCTGTCCGAGTTTTGAGGAAGGCAACCGGGCAATTGACGAGCTCAAGAAGCTGCAACTGATCCACTGTTACGAGTCAAGCGGAATTATCGCGTTGGCAGACTAGCAAGCCCATCATTATCTACGACAGTCGAACAGTTTTGCTCTCATTACTCTCGTGACCACGCAGCTCGGGGTACTTCAGCAATACTTTTGTGGCCAACTATCGAGTGAACTCCGCTGGCACCTTACAACTTGCTGGCGCTTTTAGTCCTGAACTGCTTCTTGAGCTCCATTACGGTCGCCAGGAACTCCCCAGACGCCGCACGCCGATCCAGCTGCTCGAACTCGTAGAACAGCGCCTCGCGGATCTTGGGTGCGCGTTCACGACGCAACAGCGACTTGTACACGGGCAGGCTGGTGCGGTTAAAGCGGTTCGTCACCAGCGGTGTGAGCTCCGCGAACACCGTCTCTAGGAAGCCGTTCGTGGGGAAAACCTCGCCCACAATCTTGGCGTCCAGCGCCTCCTGGGCCTTGTACACCTTGGAGCGGATGACGAGGTTGTTGGCCACCGTGGGGCCCAGCAGATGCGGGAACGTGTAGGACGACGCAAACTCCGGCACGACACCGATGCGCAAGAACGGTGTCCAGAAGGTGGCGCTGTCCGCTGCGTACACGAGGTCGCAGTGCATGAGCAGCGTCACGCCGATGCCGATGGCCGGGCCGTTGACGGCCGCCACCAGCAGCTTCTTGCAGTCCAGCATCTTGTGCATGAAGGCGTGGGACGGGCTCTTGGAGGGCGGGCGGATGGTGCCGTCGCCCAGGATGGCAGCCGTCTCCTTGACGTCGGCGCCGCTGGTGAAGTAGTCGCCGTGGCCGGTGAGCACGAAGGCCTGGAGCGAGTCGTCGGCCTCGAACTCGTCCAGCGCCGCCGTCAGCTGCTGGTACAGCGCGTCGTTGAAGGCGTTCTTGGCGCGGGGGCGATGCATCTCCGCCACGTAGATGCACCCGGCGTGCACGTAGCTGCGCACTACCGTCTCCTGCTGCTGCGACGGTGCCATACTCGAATCGATGTCTGGAGTGCGCGCTGGATGGCCGATTGGTTTATGCCTTGTCAAACGCGAGCTTCAAGCTGCGGATTTGAAGTTGCAGGTCGTGACGTTGACTCGACAAAAAAGCGTCGTGGAACTCGATTTAACGTTATTTACCACGCGTAAAGTTATTCGAACATTACAGAACTGTCGCACTCTCGTTGGTTCGGCTTCTTTTATTTATTCCACCTGCTGTTTCACCAACTTTAGTATTGTGCCTTTCTGGCAAAACGCCCTCCGATTTGAGGTCCTATCTAGGACTTTTGCTCCTACGTTAGACCTCATAAAAGTTAGTACCAAGGCCACTTCTGGGTTCGAGAAGTCGAGCTCGCGATGGACCCGGCTCTTGTCTCGGACGAGCGACTCCGTGTCGCCTTCGCGCTCTCCAACCTTAGTGGTCGCGTTAAGAGTTGGGCGTACACGCGCGAAGCGACGACGCCTGGATGCTTCGCATCATGGTCTCAGCTGTGCGAGCAGCTGCGGGCCGCGTTCCTCCCGGCAAACTTCGAGTACCTTCAGCGCTCGCGCTTCCTCGCCTGCAAACAAGGAAGGCGCGAGCTGCATGAGTACATCCAGGAGATGCGAGTGATCACTGCCTCTCTGGTGGGGAACCCCCTGCCTGAACACATCAAGGTGACCGTGTTCATGGACGGTCTGCGTGTCGGCCCTGCCCGCACGCAACTGTTCCGGGTGCAAGCGAACACTATGGAGGAGGCAATTCAGATTGCCCTCCAGGAGGAGCACAGCCACAAGCAGGCTCGTACCCCCGCCACGGTATGGCAGAGCAACCCTGCCTCTGGCGGTGCGCCTAGTGGTAACTCCGGTAGTGGAGCGACCAACGGGCCGGTTCCCATGGATCTGGGCATGGTCGAGCAGAGCGACATCCGCTGCTACGGCTGTGGCAAGCTTGGGCACACGAAACGAGCCTGTCCCGCGGGAGGACTGAAGAAGAAGTTCTCTTGGATTTGGTTCTAGGGGTCGCTGGCAGAAGCCGCGCCCCAGGAACCAGGGGAACGCCGGACACCAGTAGGCGCGGGGCGCCCTACTGGGGAAACACTAAGTCTTCATGAGGGGCGTGCAGGTGGCGCATGCCATGGGGACTTAGCCCCTGAGAGTCTGGTGTACTCTCGAAGAGGAGAAGGGCAGCGGTGGGCTGCTTGTGGTATACGCGAGTGTACCGGGATACGATCATCCCTTAACCCACCGGCGACCGTTAACCCGATTTAGCAGGGATAAGAAAAACCTCGGGGAAAAGTTCCGGTTCAAACCATACAGGTGGTTAGGGTACTTGCGACTCTTCAAGGTCCCACCGACGGCGTTTTGACCAATGCGATCTGTTTGCGGATTTCTCGCCTGCTGAGGTTGATGGGCACCTTCCGCGCCTTCCGCGCCACCATTGGCCACTGCACTAGAATTTACCCCCGCAGATTGCCAGGTGCCCACAACGGATTAGCGCCTCCCCTGTATGGTGAAATTCCGAATTGATAAGATGCACCTCTCACTAATCGCTAACTTTCTTTTCCCTTATGTAGGTACTGTATTATCATTGTCTTCTGTAGGTGACCACAAGCTCGAGATACGGTGGTCGAGAAGCTACGACTACGGCTGTACCGCCGCCACTGCGAAGACCGAGGTATTCCGATCGAGGCCTGGACGCTTCTGTTCGTGGAGGAGCCTGACCGCTACTTCGGAAATGTACGTGAGGCGTCGGGGCGAGGAGCTTTAGCAGAAGGGAGGCTGACGCTGAGAGATGTTGTGGGTTCGGTAGGAGTGCGAGCTGGACACCATCTTCAATTCCCGGAAGGTAAGGCGGCGTCTTGGCAGCTTTGGCATTCATATCTAGGGGCTCATGCTGGTGTTGTTGTTGTCGACAGGCGCATTTACATTCTGGACGAGCTGTTCACCGGCCACTCCCGGCAGGAGTCGAGCAAGGAGGCGATCTTGCGTATCAGCGCCCACCTAAGTTACGTGCCCCCGCCGCTGTGAAACCATGCAGGTGATGACAATTCACCCTAACGCGAATCGACTCCACAGCGAATGCCCAAGCGCGATGCCGAAGGTACGACGGTGGAAGCAAACGGCAGGGAGGACGCCAAGAGCACGACAGGGACAGCGGGGGGGGGGGGGGGTGGCAAGCCTCCAAGAACTACAGATACAACGGCGGCTTGAAGCGTGGAGTCTTCATGGTCGGCTGGAGCCCACGATGCCGTACGTCGAGTAAGCTCGTCCGCTACGAACACTTCGTCTTGTATTGGGTTCTCTAGACCTCGTATGGCAGCTCATGGGGCGACAGCGGCTTCGTTACGCTGTCAAACTCAACGGCGGGTCGAAGTTAATTAGAATTATCATTGATTTTCATGCAATTAATACATAGTTGTTGTTTTGGCCCCTCGGCGGAAATGTTACGTGTGGTGATCGTAGTTACTGCATCGACCATCTTGGTTCAGCTGCGTACAGGTGTAAATCCCGAAGGGAGCTGCTGTAAGTCATCGGAACCTGAATTGTTTTCAGTAACCTCCACCGCTTGCAAAACGAATTTCGGCACGTATTACGATGCCGCGGACACACTCGTGTTGTAAGCGCCACCAGACGTAGATGAGGTAGCTTCATGCACAAAGCACGCATTGCCAAAACCACATCTTCTTCGAACACAGTGTCGTGGCAAAATAAAAGAGTGGCGGAGCTGATAAGGAAGCTGGGTTGAGCCAACTTCGAGTCTGGGTCAGCACTGATAACAGTATCGCTGCCTTCAGCAATATTGCGGATGTCTGCGGTGACGACGCTGATCTTGAGCAAGTGGGGAAAGCGCGATGTCCTAGACGCAATCAGCTCCATACCCCTAGCGGCCAGGTCACGTTGGATCTCAATACCAACCACACGAAATGCTTGCGTTTGCAGAGCGATTTGAGCGAGAACATTTCCCACGCCGGATCCAGCATCCAGAAACACGTCATTCTCTTGAATATTCGCTTCTTCGATCAGCATGGACACCCCAGCCATTGTAATCTCCCCGGTATTTAGCTGACGTTCCCTCGCGCGCATATCACGCCTGGTGAGTAGACAGAATAGTCCTTCAGTGGCGTTGTAGGTTTCTTGCGGTGATAGGGTCGCTATGGTATGTGGTGAAGGCGAACATCGTAGCGGAAACCGCGGCTTTGGCTTCCAATACAGTCCTGCTCGGTCTGGTAGCGGGCGGAAATAGCGTGGGGGGAAACTCAGCACGTTATTGCCATATCGTCTCTTGAGCGTCTTGATTCGCTGTTGCAGTTTGGCTGCGCTCCATGTTGACGGCCCCATGTCTTTCTCCACTGACAGCCAGTCGATTCGTCTTCCCGCTTGCTCGTACGCCGCCGCGAGCTGAACGAGTAGGCAATCCTCGTCATCTGAAAAGTCGGCCATTTTTTCGCTTCGGATACTGTCTATACAAACTCAAGTAACACGACCCTTTGGGGATTCATACTGGAACCGAGTTTATTTTTTTTATTTGTAAGTCAACGTTGGGTCGCTGTCGACTGAGTCAATGTCGACTCGTTCAGAGTCGACGTTGAGTTCGCTGTCGACTGAATCAATGTCGACTCGTTCAGAGTCAACGTTGGGTCGCTGTCGACTGAGTCAATGTCGACTCGTTCAGAGTCAACGTTGGGTCGCCGTCGACTGAGTCAATGTCGACTCGTTCAGAGTCGACGTTGAGTTCGCTATTACTGAAACTAGTATGTTTAAGCCAATGTGGACTTGACTTAAGTCCACATTGACTTCGCTATCAATAAAACAGGCGTATTCGAGTCAAAGTTGACTCGCTCTAAGTCATCGGTGACTTGGAAATGTGTATTCATTCATCGTTACGCAGCGACACACACAAATACAGCAGACTAAGGATGAATGGTTTTCTCCAACACGCCCAATGCTTCCATAATCTTCGCGCAGACATGCGCGTATCTGTCGTGGTCCATCGAATGAATGACGGTCCATGTCTTGTCGTGAACCAACAGATTTCTTTTCTCCCAGAACTCGATCGCAAGCGCCTCAAACTCTCGAGCGTCCGCCGTCTTCGAACCAAACGCCTCATTCATTTTGCCCAGAATGAAGTCGCGCTTCTTCTGCATTGTGCTCGTGTTACCTACATTGTTTTAAACAGAGACAATGGAAGTCAATACAATGTCAAACCACACTGAAGCAGAAACGCATGCGGCTTACCATCTCGGATGACGGCGTTCCATTGCGTGAACTCTTCGATAGCTTTCTCGGTTGCCGCGCTATGCTTGAACATACTCAAGTACAGCTCTAGCTTCGCGGTGGTGCATTGCAATCCGCTATTCTCCGTTTTCACCGCCGCTAGCGCAGCCTTCATCGATTCCAACTCCGCTCTCACACGATCCTGATCTGCTTGCTTCGTCGCGCTCTCTTCCTCGATCTGGTTACACTTGGCTTGAAGCTCTTCAAATGCTGGCGGGCAACCGTTGTTCTCGAACTGCTCTTTCAGGAGTCGGGTCTGGCGCTTCATTTCATTCAACATCTTCGCCTGCCTCAGCGATATTCGATTTCCTTGCTGCTTCTCTTGACTCGACTTCTCTCGTTTCTTTTTATCCGCGTCCAACTGCTCCCGCTCCCGTTGCAGACGATGCGTTTCGTTCTGGAGACACTGCCCCTCCTCTTTGAGCTTGGCCTCATGAGATTCCAGCTCCTTGGCTTTGACTTGTAGTTCTTTCTCCTTGTTCTCCAGCTGCTTCTCTCGCGTAGCCACCTCCTTCTCCCGGTCCTCCAGTTTTTTCTTGCCCTCGTCCACCTCTCTCGTGAGATTGTTCATGTCTTCTTGCACATCCTGGAGTTTCTTAGCATGGCTGGCCTGCGCCTTGAGTAGATTGTCTGCGTGCGTGGTGACGGATTTCTTTGCCAAATTCAACTCATCTTCCATACGAGCAACTTTTTGGCTCAATCCACGTGAAGTCGCCCTCTCTTCAGCTAATAGACGAACCGCTTCCAGCAACTCCTTTGCCACCGCGTTAATTATACCATCGTCTGGCAGACCATCGTTCCTGAGTTCGACCAGCTCCTTCGCTGTGGCTGCTAGCTGCTCCTCTAATTTCCTTGAGCGTGCCTGATTCTCCTCCAGCTGTCGAGCCCCTTTCTGCTTCTCTTCCTCCAGCTTCTCTCCAAACTGCTGCAGTGCTTGCGAAATGGAGTGTTCAAGATGCGCATACCCTCCTCGCAAAGGGTGGCTTTGCACGCTCCCACCTTCGACTTGCGCTGTCTCGGGTGTCTGCGCTTGGACGAAGACTGGAGGCTCTGGACTCGGAGCTTGGTCTAACGCTGACGCTGCTTGGTTTCTGGTTGCCGTAAGCTGCTGAGCCGCCTGGATGTCGCGTTGCTCGATCTCCACGTGCTCGGCTCCATCATGTTGCGACAGCATCGGCGAACTTGATCCAGCGGCCTGCGCGTGTGCGTCTCCTTTCAGGGCTTGCTCTGCTAAATAAACCTTGTAGAGCTCTTTCAGCAGCGCAGGCTCGTGACGTTGGAGCTCGTCTGGGTTGTCTTTGAACGCACTGAATTGAGTCGTCGTGCTCAAAGCGCGGTAGTCCAATGCCTTGTTGCTGTTCCTCGCAGTCGTGTACCTATCCGCCCACACACGCTTCTGGTAGTTTGCAAGCTTGTACCGATCAGCTGCCGTGCGCCGTGGGCCTTGCCGTTTCTCGCCCTTTTCTTCGTCAAGCTTCTTTTGCAGAGCCAAGCACGCGGACCGGAGCGCGCGCTTGGGAACCAGGGGAATCGTCTCTCCATCTTGAGTCGTCATCTCGTCCTCCGACGCACCCGCGGCGCCCAGCTCGCCCGTCGTCCCCTTGGATCCTTGGCCAGCCTTCCTTGTAGTCTTCCTCCGCTTACCGGGGCTTGGCGAAGTGTCTTGCCTCTTCCGCTTCTCCTTGGCATTGCCGGTGGCAGGCGTGGTCTTGGCAGCGCTTGTTGACTTGTCAGTGGGCGCACTCGTCCGTTTTGTCGCTGGCTTGCCCGTCGCCTTTGCAGCTTTCCTACTCCTCGTCATGACCGCCGGGTCCGTAGCACTGCCTGCAGTCTCCTCGCTGTCTGCAGCCTGAGATCGCTTCGCCATCAGTACCTTGCTGTAGTCAAGGTTCTTGGACTTCCAAGTCAACGTTCCTGGACTTCCAAGTCACGGTGAGATCGGGTTTGTGCTGATCAGGAACTTGATCTGATTGATGGAAATTGATTTTGAAGGATATGGATCTGACCAATTGCAGTTGATCTTTTTATTCTTCAACAAGATGGCTGGCGCGGAGCTGCCCGCCGAGCTGCCCGCCGAGTGGGAGGAAGCCAACTGGAGTCACGTCGTCGCCCAGGTCGTGGCGGATACGGTTGAACGTTCCTGGACTTGCCGGAAGTATGTGGTCCTTATCAGTGGGCTTCCTGGGGCTGGAAAGAGCGCGCTCAGCGAAGTGTTGGCTAGAGAGTTCAGAGAGGCTTTGCGTGAGAAACCAAACGAGGACGACAGCTCTCGCCTAGTGCGGGTGTGTAGCTCGGCATTTTACGAAGTGCATGCATTGTGTGCAGCGAAGCGCGACTCCACGCCGGCGAAGTTTACTGAGAAGGATATTACGTTTTCCTTACAAGTTGCGGACGTGGTGATTATCGATGAGATGAATCTTACGGAGAGCGAAAGGAAACCAATTCTCAACACGGTAACCACTACGTTGACCAGTCTGGGGTGCGAAGGAGATGTATGCATGGTTAAGCTATCGTGCGACGAATCGCACGCTTTCGAGCTTAACAGCAGATCGTGGCGATCGCTGTCGGACGATGAACTTCGAACTCGATATGAAGAATACGTCGCGGATTGTAGTGATGACGTAGCCAACGTGTACACCGTCGACCCCAATATGTAGGATAGGACAGGCGGAGAGAGGTAGTTTAGGCGGACTTTAATGCATCAAGGTCGTGTTACACATATTCACATTGTTTAGCGTTGTTTAGTATGTTGGCAATTATTTTGTTTATTTGAAAGTCAACGTTGGGTCGCTGTCCACTGAGTCAATGTCGACTCGATCAGAGTCAACGTTGGGTCGCCGTCGACTGAGTCAATGTCGACTCGTTCAGAGTCGACGTTGAGTTCGCTATTACTGAAACTAGTATGTTTAAGCCAATGTGGACTTGACTTAAGTCCACATTGACTTCGCTATCAATAAAACAGGCGTATTCGAGTCAAAGTTGACTCGCTCTAAGTCATCGGTGACTTGGAAATGTGTATTCATTCATCGTTACGCAGCGACACACACAAATACAGCAGACTAAGGATGAATGGTTTTCTCCAACACGCCCAATGCTTCCATAATCTTCGCGCAGACATGCGCGTATCTGTCGTGGTCCATCGAATGAATGACGGTCCATGTCTTGTCGTGAACCAACAGATTTCTTTTCTCCCAGAACTCGATCGCAAGCGCCTCAAACTCTCGAGCGTCCGCCGTCTTCGAACCAAACGCCTCATTCATTTTGCCCAGAATGAAGTCGCGCTTCTTCTGCATTGTGCTCGTGTTACCTACATTGTTTTAAACAGAGACAATGGAAGTCAATACAATGTCAAACCACACTGAAGCAGAAACGCATGCGGCTTACCATCTCGGATGACGGCGTTCCATTGCGTGAACTCTTCGATAGCTTTCTCGGTTGCCGCGCTATGCTTGAACATACTCAAGTACAGCTCTAGCTTCGCGGTGGTGCATTGCAATCCGCTATTCTCCGTTTTCACCGCCGCTAGCGCAGCCTTCATCGATTCCAACTCCGCTCTCACACGATCCTGATCTGCTTGCTTCGTCGCGCTCTCTTCCTCGATCTGGTTACACTTGGCTTGAAGCTCTTCAAATGCTGGCGGGCAACCGTTGTTCTCGAACTGCTCTTTCAGGAGTCGGGTCTGGCGCTTCATTTCATTCAACATCTTCGCCTGCCTCAGCGATATTCGATTTCCTTGCTGCTTCTCTTGACTCGACTTCTCTCGTTTCTTTTTATCCGCGTCCAACTGCTCCCGCTCCCGTTGCAGACGATGCGTTTCGTTCTGGAGACACTGCCCCTCCTCTTTGAGCTTGGCCTCATGAGATTCCAGCTCCTTGGCTTTGACTTGTAGTTCTTTCTCCTTGTTCTCCAGCTGCTTCTCTCGCGTAGCCACCTCCTTCTCCCGGTCCTCCAGTTTTTTCTTGCCCTCGTCCACCTCTCTCGTGAGATTGTTCATGTCTTCTTGCACATCCTGGAGTTTCTTAGCATGGCTGGCCTGCGCCTTGAGTAGATTGTCTGCGTGCGTGGTGACGGATTTCTTTGCCAAATTCAACTCATCTTCCATACGAGCAACTTTTTGGCTCAATCCACGTGAAGTCGCCCTCTCTTCAGCTAATAGACGAACCGCTTCCAGCAACTCCTTTGCCACCGCGTTAATTATACCATCGTCTGGCAGACCATCGTTCCTGAGTTCGACCAGCTCCTTCGCTGTGGCTGCTAGCTGCTCCTCTAATTTCCTTGAGCGTGCCTGATTCTCCTCCAGCTGTCGAGCCCCTTTCTGCTTCTCTTCCTCCAGCTTCTCTCCAAACTGCTGCAGTGCTTGCGAAATGGAGTGTTCAAGATGCGCATACCCTCCTCGCAAAGGGTGGCTTTGCACGCTCCCACCTTCGACTTGCGCTGTCTCGGGTGTCTGCGCTTGGACGAAGACTGGAGGCTCTGGACTCGGAGCTTGGTCTAACGCTGACGCTGCTTGGTTTCTGGTTGCCGTAAGCTGCTGAGCCGCCTGGATGTCGCGTTGCTCGATCTCCACGTGCTCGGCTCCATCATGTTGCGACAGCATCGGCGAACTTGATCCAGCGGCCTGCGCGTGTGCGTCTCCTTTCAGGGCTTGCTCTGCTAAATAAACCTTGTAGAGCTCTTTCAGCAGCGCAGGCTCGTGACGTTGGAGCTCGTCTGGGTTGTCTTTGAACGCACTGAATTGAGTCGTCGTGCTCAAAGCGCGGTAGTCCAATGCCTTGTTGCTGTTCCTCGCAGTCGTGTACCTATCCGCCCACACACGCTTCTGGTAGTTTGCAAGCTTGTACCGATCAGCTGCCGTGCGCCGTGGGCCTTGCCGTTTCTCGCCCTTTTCTTCGTCAAGCTTCTTTTGCAGAGCCAAGCACGCGGACCGGAGCGCGCGCTTGGGAACCAGGGGAATCGTCTCTCCATCTTGAGTCGTCATCTCGTCCTCCGACGCACCCGCGGCGCCCAGCTCGCCCGTCGTCCCCTTGGATCCTTGGCCAGCCTTCCTTGTAGTCTTCCTCCGCTTACCGGGGCTTGGCGAAGTGTCTTGCCTCTTCCGCTTCTCCTTGGCATTGCCGGTGGCAGGCGTGGTCTTGGCAGCGCTTGTTGACTTGTCAGTGGGCGCACTCGTCCGTTTTGTCGCTGGCTTGCCCGTCGCCTTTGCAGCTTTCCTACTCCTCGTCATGACCGCCGGGTCCGCAGCACTGCCTGCAGTCTCCTCGCTGTCTGCAGCCTGAGATCGCCGCACCCTGCGCTTCGCCATTAACACTTAGCTGAAGTCAACGATTTTTAATGTGAGAAAGTGAAACGCAAATCCTCGGTTGAGAGAAGTTGATTCGAACCAAATCTAATACTCTAAGTCAACGTTGACTTGGTCGGAGTCGTTGTTGAGCTGGCTACTAGTACCAAGTATCTAATCTGAGCCAACATAGACCCCAAAGTCGTAGCTGACTCAATAAGAGAGGTACTAGTAAGCTCGCAGCGTTGTGCTCGCAAAAAGTAAACTTGGTGAAGACGAGTGCCAAAACAAGAGTGGATACGTCAAATTAGAGATTTATTGGAGCTACTCGTCACCTCAACGGATTTGTCGGAGCGACTTAACTATCTGGCATAAACTCTTCCACTGTGATCAGATAGGTGCGTGGTATATTGTTGGTGGCCAGCTCGTCCTCGGTATGCAGCTCGTTGTCGGTGTCCACCTCGTCGTCGGCGCGGCGCGGCGTATTGTGCTTCCAGATGTTGAAGTACTCCACAAAAATGTGACCAGGGATAGCGTGGCCAATACGATTAGCTCGCTCCTGGAGCTTCGTTGCTTCAGCTACACCAGGAGGGCATTCGAAAGCAGCAACTGCAAGCTTGTCCGAGGGGATGTGGAGATCCAGATAGCGCTCAAAATCATCCATCCGAAGGTTGGTGTTGTCGACGATAACGATATCCACTCCACGATCGGGTCTGCACCAGAGCAGTTCTCTGCATTCTTCGTAGCAGCTTCGATGTGCCTCCCAAAGTCGACTTGCGTCGAACACATAGGTACCTCCGCGCTGGAAGAAGTGGTCCGCTGAGCAAATCGACGAGCGGAAATCGAGCGTTGCGGCATAACGAGCGACCTCTTCAGCAAACGTTGTCTTGCCAGAGCCCGGAAGGCCTCTTATGATCACGAAGAGCCGTGGCGGGTACTGCATATACCAGCGGCAGTCCTCCCAGTACGCCCGGTAGTCGTATACGATTTGTTGGGCTTTATACTCCATCACGCGTCGGCTTCTCAAGTCACCTCCCTCCAAGATTCCGCTGCTTTCGATGTGGGTCACACTACACGGTCAAAATCCGTGTGGACCACATATAACATTACCCAACGTTGAGTCAGCAACGACATCTTGGACAGACCCAGGTCCTCGGCGTGGACGGCGGTCGGGCAGAGCTCCAGCGGGTACAGCGACAGCAGCATGGCGAGCGTGGCGGTGGCGAGCATGGCGGCAGTCGGCACAGCGACAGCAGCAGCATGGCGAGCATGGCGGCAGTCGGCACAGCAAGAGCAGCATGGTGAGCGTGGCGGTGGCGAGCATGGCGGCAGTCGGCACAGCGACAGCAGCGCTACGAGAGCAGCATGGCGAGCGTGGCGGCAGTCGGCACAGCAAGAGCAGCATGGCGAGCGTGGCGGTGGCGAGCATGGCGGCAGTCGGCACAGCGACAGCAGCGCTACGAGAGCAGCATGGCGAGTGTGGCGGCAGTCGGCACAGCAAGAGCAGCATGGCGAGAGCAGCATGGCGAGCATGGCGGCAGTCGGCACAGCGAGAGCAGCATGGCGAGCGTGGCGATGGCGGCGAGGGCGACCGTCGGGCAGCGTTCCGGCGAGCATAGCGGCGGCCAGGTGAGGATCAGCAGCATGGCGAGCATTGTGGCGGCCTTGGCGGCGACGGTCGATGCGAGCCAGGTGTCGGCATAGTTGGAGAAGCGCTTGAGCAGGAGCTGACGATTTCGGAAATGAGGTTTGGGATTGAGCGCGCGGCAACGATCTTCCGGCACGGATCGCAGCGCGAGCGTGATTGG